>CM059451.1:20185822-20785822 GCA_030390025.1 Squalus acanthias
GGCACCAGAAGTACCTGTGCGTGTTTCCAGTATCAACCTCATTAGCACACTCCCAGCATTGAAATCGTCTCTGATAAGGAGATTGGCCATCAGCATTTCACCAAGTGTAAGCTGTGGCTCAGTGGATAGCATCCTCACTTCTGAGTCAGAAGGTTGTGGGTTCAAGTCCCACTCCAGAAACTCGAGCACAAAAATCTAGGCCAACATTCCCAATGCAGTACTGAAGGAGTTGGGGTTTCCAGTATAGACTGTTTTTGCATGGAGCAGTCCTGGCTAATATGTTTTTAAGTCGATTCATGGACTCCCAGGCTGCCTGTAACTTTTGCAGCCAGGAGGAGTCCGAGTTCCATCGATACGTTGCGTGTGAGAGTTTTGCAGCCCCTGTTCCACTATTCGAAGAGGCAGTTCCTCTATTTCTGGCTGCACTTCAGTCCCACACTCCTGATCTTTGGCCGCCCGATGCGGAGGGGAGCAGGCAGGTCAGAGGAAGAGGCCTCTCTGAGTGGCTATGTCAGCGCCCGGGCTATCCGTGGAGACGGAGCACGCGGTGTCCGCTGCTACGCTTGAGGCTTTCCGTGACCGGTAGGCACCGGAGGGACTGGAGTCCATTGTGGATAATTATAATTTGATAAGTTCTTCGTTAGTTTTATTATAATTTGGAACTTATTGTTTATGCCCCTTTAAAAAGGAAGCATTTATGGTTCAAGTGATTCCAATTACAGATCTAATCATCCTAATTGATAACCAAAAAGAGTAGTACTGAGGGAGCGCCGCACTGTCGGAGGGGCAGTACTGAGGGAGCGCCGCACTGTCGGAGGGGCAGTACTGAGGGAGCGCCGCACTGTCGGAGGGGCAGTACTGAGGGAGCGCCGCACTGTCGGAGGGGCGGTACTGAGGGAGCGCCGCACTGTCGGAGGGACGGCACTGAGGGAGCGCCGCACTGTCGGAAGGGCGGCACTGAGGGAGCGCCACACTGTCGGAGGGGCGGTACTGAGGGAGCGCCGCGCTGTCGGAGGGGCGGTACAGAGGGAGCGCCGCGCTGTCGGAGGGGCAGTACAGCGGGAGCGCCGTGCTGTCGGAGGGGCGGTACTGAAGGAGCGCAGCACTGTCGGAAGGGCGGCACTGAGGGAGCGCCGCGCTGTCGGAGGGGCGGCGCTGAGGGAGCGCCGCGCTGTCGGAGGGGCGGCGCTGAGGGAGCGCCGCGCTGTCGGAGGGGGGCGCTGAGGGCGCGCCGCGCTGTCGGAGGGGGGGCGCTGAGGGAGCGCCGCGCTGTCGGAGGGGCGGCGCTGAGGGAGCGCCGCGCTGTCGGAGGGGCGGCGCTGAGGAAGTGCTGCACTGTCGGAGGGGCAGTCCTGAGGGAGTGCTGCACTGTCGGAGGTGCCATCTTTCAGATGACACATGAAACCGAGGCCCTGTCTGGCCCCTCAGGTGGACGTAAAAGATCCCACGGCACTATTTCAAAGATGAGTAGGGAAGTCCTCCCTGGTGTCCTGGGCAAGTATTTATCTCTCAACCAACATCACTAAAACAGATTATCTGGTCGTTTTCACATTGCTGTTTGTGGGAGCTTGCTGTGCGCAAATTGGCTGCCATGTTTCCTATATTACAACAGTGACCACACTTCAAATAGTTCTTCATTGGCTGTAAAGCACTTTGGGACGACCGGTGGTAATGAAAGGTGCTATAGAAATGCAAGTTTGCTCTTTCTTTAGCACTTATCAGAAGCCAACCCCAGATTACCCATGAGCAACAGCAGACAAGATCAGCCAGTTGTGGAAGCTGGAGTTACAAGGTGTTCAGAGAGATCAGGCCTTCTTTTCACTCTGCATTCTTTCCTGTATCTTTGTAATATTGGCAAATTCAATTCGCATTCGGGGGTGTTCTTTAAGTGTAACCGATACAGACAAATGAGAAGGCCTCCTGCTGCTCCAATAACAATGAGGACTAATCTCTCTCTCCAATTTATTGCTCGGTCTGCCAGACCTCAAACTCTACTGGGAACCATGAGCAATTGCCTCGCATAAATAAAGCAGAATTTTCATCTCGAAAATCTACATTGTCTGTTCAGCACATGTTTAAAACTCAAAAGAGATGTGACCTTTACCCTGTTTGACAGGCGTGAGTGACAAACTGTTTTAATCCTTTCCAGGTTGGTAACGTTTGCAGACATATTTACACTTCCATTGTTATGGGGAACTTAGATTGTTCAAGACAAACTTTATTACCAAACAAAGCCACAGAAATCAATTATATTTTACAGCACAACTAGGGGTAACCGAGATTGAGAGGGAATTATATGATTCAGTTATACTTTAGTCGCAATTTTTCTTTTGGCATTTTTATATTCGTTAATATACTTTTTTCTCTTTTTTTATAGACCAGATCAGAGAGGGTTGGACATGAGAGTTTTAAATTTCTTAAATGTCACAGGAACAGTTGTTGGGCTAGTGCCACATCACTCGAAGCTTTCAATAACACACAGCTTCATCTGAATTGGATCAAGGCGAGTGCGGCAATTGTTCCAGTCCAGGAACACATCTATCGAAATGAGCTTTGACTGCAGCTTCTTATCACACAGTGAGAAGGCGAGGCATAGAACGATACTCCTGGCTCTCCAAACGGCCAAAAAAATGCCTTCTCCTCATGGCCAGAACCAACAGACAAACACCAATGGCTCGACACAAGCAGAGCTGCAAAAGGTTTCCCCTCTACGCCAACAGCTTGCGTGCTTTAAGCAGCACTGGCAAGTCCACACAAATGTATGAGCTAATATGTACTGGGTTGGGCGACAAATTCCATTGAGTTGACCGCTGACCCATACTGGGCAAAATTCCCCATCTGTTCCGGAGAACGGAGGCGCCTTGTCCCGCATGCTGCACATTACCTGTACTGCCGTTAGCTAGTCTCAATAGGGGGTGGAAGGAGCATCAGAGGAGTACTGTACAAGCCTCATTAGTGACAGGAGCTCTCTGAGCTTCAGAGGCGAAGAGTTTTTTATGTGCTCATCAAAGTGAGGGATGCTAGTGCTGGAGAATGGAGTGACTTGCCATTTCAGACACCTATTTCGTCAGGTGTGCTGCCCACAATGTTACAAAATTACAAAGTATTTACCGCGCAGAAACAGGCCATTCGGCCCAACTGGTCCATGCCGGTGTTTATGCTCCACACGAACCTCCTCCCACCCTACTTCATCTCACCCCATCAGCATATCCTTCCATTCCTTTCTCCTTCATGTGCTTATCTAGATTCCCCTTGAATGCATCTATATTATTCGCCTCAACCACTCCCTGTGGTAGCGAGTTCCACATTCTCACCACTCTCTGGGTAAAGAAGTTTCTCCTGAATTCCCCATTGGGTTTATTAGTGACTATCTTATATTGATGGCTCCTAGTTCTGGTCTCCCCCACAAGTGGAAACATCTTCTCTACGTCTACCCTATCGAACCCCTTCATAATCTTAAGGACCTCTATCAGGTCACCCCTCAGTCTTCTCTTTTCTAGAGAAAAGAGCCCCAGCCTGTTCAATCTTTCCTGATGGGTATAAGCTCTCAGTGTTGCTATCATTCTGTCCATTAGTTTCAACAGATGGGAAACAGTCTGTTTTTGGTGGTGGTTGAGGAAGGAATGTTGACCAGGACACCAGAAGAATGTCCTGCTCTTCTTCAAAAAAAAAAGGGCTATGGGATCTTTGACATCCACCTGAGCCAGCAGACAGGGCCTCGGCTTCACGCCTCCTCTGAAATATGGCATTAACGACAATACAGCACTCCCTCAGCACTGGACTGAAGCGTCAACCTAGATTATGCGCTCAATCCCTGGAGTCTCTGTTTTATCTGAATGCTTAAAATGTAAAAAAGAAGATTAAGACTCAGTCTGATGACTAATATCAGCAAGATCATCGGTTTAGCGAAACCGTTAACCTTTAGAGCAGCTCTAAAGTTCCGGTTAGCTCGGGTACTGTCGGCCATTCTGATGACGCCACCAACAATTTGGTGTGCAAAGCTAAGGGTTAAAGTAGGTTAGTCAACAGATTGCCATCAGTTCAGCTGACAGCTGTTTGACCTCTGGAGCGCTACATCCTGCTTTCAGTGAACTGGGAAACAGCTAACTTGGAACATGAAGGGCAACCTCTCCCTTGGAGAGGCAGCTCGACAAATATTATTCAATGTTTCGAAACAGTCCATGTCCCTCCCCCCCCCCGATAAAAAAAAGCTGTAAATTATCAGAGGAAGTTTCATCCTGTCTTCGAGACAGTGAGCAGAAGCTGCTGAGGTTTTACTGTCTCTGATGCTAAGCAGTGATGGTTTGAGTCCTTGAAATCATTTTCATTTCAATCTTTCCCACATTACAACAGTGACTCCACTTCAAAAGTACTTAATTGGCTGTAAAGTGCTTTGAGACGTCCGGTGATCATGAAAGGCGCTATAGAAATGCAAGTCTTTCTTTTTTACTTGTCTCTATCTGGAATTTTTTGTTTCCAGGAGAAATTTTAGCTCCTGATTTTAATTCAGCAGACGAATATGCAGTAATTTTAGTCACCAATTAAAATCCTCGTCAACCCTGATGCTGAGAGACATTCCTTTATAGATACATTTTTATGAACACCCAGAGCTTCATTAAATATTGATTTTATTGAACACGTGTGGTGCATCTGTGACTCATTAGAAAGGAGAGTGTGGAGCCCTTTGACAGGATGTTAGGTCACACATGTTCAGATCTATATTACCCTGAACTCCTCTCTCCTCAAGTGTGGAGCTGATTTTCTGCAGGTTTTTATAAAGAAAACTAGTCTGGCTCCCGCACAGAAGAGTTGGAAGCGTGCTGTGATGCAAAAAAAAAGATTTAATTTCGAAAACTTTTATTCGACAACAGAGCAACTCAAAGAGGCACCCTCTTGAAAAAAACGCCCGCCAACCCGTTTTTTTGCTCGGCTCCCATCAAAGAATTGACACAACACTGTACTTTGATGTGATCAGGGTTATCATGATTCACGTTTGTAAGCAAGCGAGTTGTTGTGATCTGGAATGCACTGCCTGAAAGCAGATTCAATAGTAACTTTCAAAAGGGAATTGGATAGATACTTAAAGGGGAAAAATTTGCAGGGCTGTGGAGGAAAAGCAGGGGAGTGGGACTAATTAGATCGCTCTTTCAAAGAGCAGGCACGATGGGCCGAATGGCCTCCTTCTGTGCTCTATGATTCTATGAAATGAAAAATGGTTTGCTAGCCACTATTTTTTTTTAATTACTTTTATTGTGAATTTTCTGTGGGGCGAGGAATGTTAGAGCTGGAACTCTATATACCGCTGTCAGCATCAAGCACTCCCACACGGGTTAGATGTAGAGTAAAGCTACCTCTACTCTACTCCAAGAACAAGCCTCACTCTCAAGCTCACAAGAGCGCCCCCTATTGCACCAGTGTAGCGCTTTCCCATTTCCCACACCAGCCATCCTGTGGCCTCTCTGAGAAAGACCCTTGACAACCAGCAGTCAGAGATTTCCATCCTGTCAGTCTGGGCTGAAACCAAACCCAGGTCAAATTGGGTTCAGCATCCTCAAATTAGGGAAAGGGGGCGGGGGAAACTAGCTTGGGTTCCTACACCCGATTCCTGTCCAGTGACTATTACAAGAAAGTATGGATGTGTAGACACTGGGAAAAGCCAGGATTGGACCGAGCGATAAGGCCCCACAAGTTGAAAGAGCTTGACAACATTAATTAGACTCACATGAAGAATGGCCATTTGGGTGACCAATTACCCATGGAACCGGTACCACAGAACCTTCAGGAGAGTAGGGGCTCAGTACCACACTACACTGGGCATTTACCCATTGATCCATCAGGGAGCCTGGGCCTACATTCCCATTTAAATGATTATACTGAATATTAAACTATAGGGACAGGGCTCATAAACCCACAGAATTGGTTGCCCACAACTTTACCTGCCTCTTTTAAAATAAAGGAAAGGAGGGAAGGATAAAAGTTGAATCCTGAAGTTGCAAGGACTTCGGCCAGAGCACCTGCAGGCCCCTGGTTCCAAGGCTATCTCAGGCCTGTGATGTACTATGCGCACATCTCTGCATTGTGTGGTGTTGGATTGCTCAGTACATTGTAACAGTACATGCAGTATGCTTCTGCGACACAACTCTCATTATATAGGTTAACGGCCAATCCCCTGTGTGTGTTTCAGCCCATTGCTTTATCACCAAGCCACAAAAAGGAAAAAAGAAAGACTTACATTTCTATAGCGCCTTTCACAACCCCAGGACGTCCCAAAGCGCTTTACAGTCAATGAAGTACTTTTTGAAATGTAGTCACTGTTGTAATGTAGGAAACGCAGCAGCCAATTTGCGCACAGCAAGCTCCCACAAAGAGCAATGTGATAATGACCAGATAAATCTGTTTTAGTGATGTTGATTGAGGGATAAATATTGGCCAGGACACCGGGGAGAACTCCCATGCTCTTCTTCGAAATAGTGGCATGGGATCTTTCAGGTCCACCTGAGAGACCAGACGGGGCATCAGTTTAACGTCTCATCCGAAAGACGGCACCTCCGACAGTGCAGCACTCCCTCAGTACTGCCCCTCCAACAGTGCAGCGCTCCCTCAGTACTGCCCCTCCGACAGTGCGGCACTCCCTCAGTACTGCCCCTCCGACAGTGCGGCACTCCCTCAGTACTGCCCCTCCGACAGTGCGGCACTCCCTCAGTACCGCCCCTCCGACAGTGCGGCGCTCCCTCAGTACTGCCCCTCCAACAATGCAGCACTCCCTCAGTACTGCCCCTCCAACAGTGCGGCGCTCCCTCAGTACTGCCCCTCCAACAGTGCTCCTCTCCCTCAATACTGACCCTCCGACAGTGCGGCACTCCCTCAGTACTGCCCCTCCAACAGTGCTCCTCTCCCTCAATACTGACCCTCCGACAGTGCGGCACTCCCTCAGTACTGCCCCTCCAACAGTGCGGCGCTCCCTCAGTACTGCCCCTCCGACAGTGCGGCGCTCCCTCAGTACTGCCCCTCTGACAATGCAGCACTCCCTCAGTACTGCCCCTCCGACAGTGCGGCGCTCCCTCAGTACTGCCCCTCCAACAGTGCAGCGCTCCTTCAGTACTGCACTGGAGCGGTAGCCTAGATTTTTGTGCTTAAGTCTCTGGAGTAGGACTATGAACCCACAGCCTTCTGACCCAGAGGCGAGGGTGCTACCCACTGAACCACAGCTGGCACTTGAACACAAGAGGAAAATCTGAATTTCAAAATCGATGTATGGCAAAGCTCATCATTAAAACTCACTGAACGGCTCAGGCTGCACCCTGACGTACGCGGTCGGTTTGCTGAGCTGTATCTGAGTCCCAGTGTCTGTAACAGGCCCGGCAGAAGCTGCACATACCCCTTTACACTGTCATTTGGAAATGACATTGCTTCTCATTTCAGGTGCAGTCCAGTCACCGAACAACTGTGCAAGTCGCCCAGACTCGCTGCAAAATGGAGCAGGTTCCGGCAGACCTTTGACCCTTTGTGGGCTGCAGAATTCCCATCAGGCATAGCTGGGACAAAGCTGGAATCATGCCAACCACACCCACTCAAGGAATCGATCCTAATGATTAGTATGGTTAGTGACAACAGTTTCAAATAGACTATTCCCTTGCATAAAAGTGAAAATCAACTCAGGCAATTTACAACAAATACGCACACATTACCTATATGAATTGTTGCCTATGCTCTATAGTCTGTGTGCACTTCCCATCAACTTTTTCATTATAACTTCCTGTGTCTATATTTATAATGGAAACTGGCTATGTAAACTTGTCACACTGTAATGACACCTTCCCGCCAGTAGAGGTGCTGCAGCGCCACCACTGGAAGGCGGTTGGCATCACAGTGTGACAAATTTGTATAGGATGCTTCCATTATAAATGTGGACATAGAGGTTTAGAATGGAAATACAAAAATAAGGACAGAGTGCATGACTTTAAAATGGAGATTGAATTACAGCTAGTCCGATTATCCTCCACCCTCTAACCCAGCGTCACCTGAGGTCTACACTTGGCATTGGCTCCTTGTGCCACGGGAGATGGGCCAGAATACCTACATTGGCTCCCGGTTAAGCAACGCCTCGATTTTAATATTCTCATCCTTGTTTTCAACTTCCTCCATTGCCTATCTCTGTAACCTTTCCAGCCCTACAACCCTCCGAGATATCTGCGCTCCTCCAATTCTGGCCTCTTGAGCATCCCCTATTTTAATCGCTCCACCACTGGTGGCTGTGCCTTCAGCTGCCGAGGCCCTAAGCTCTGGAACTCCCTCCCTAAACCTCTCCACCTCTCTCTCCTCCTTTAAGACGTTCCTTAAAACCCCCCTCTTTGACCAAGCTTTTGGTCATCTGTCCTAATGTCTCCTTATGTGGCTCGGTGTCAAATCTTGTTTGATAATCACTCCTGTGAAACGCCTTGGGACATTTTACTATGTTAAAGGCGCTGTATAAAGGTGAATTGTTGTTGAATACAGATAAATGATTTGAAGCATGCCTATCCTAGCTTCAGGTGCCACATTTCAGCATCACAGCGCCCAAAGTTTGGTGACATGCTTAAAAAAAAGTATTAAAAGGAAACAAAAAAAGAAAACCAGTCATTTCCTGCTGGCTTCTGCCAACGTGGAGAAGGAGCTATCAACAGAAAATGCTGGAAACGCTCAGCAAGTCAGGCAGCATCTGTGTAGAGAGAGAAACAGAGTTAACGTTTCAGGTCGGTGACCTTTCACCAGCTCTGACGAAAGGTCATCAACCTGAAACGTTGACTCTGTTTCTCTCTCCACAGATGCTGCCTGGCCTGCTGAGTATTTCCTGAGGCTTGTGTTTATATTTCAGATTTCCAGCATCCGCAGTATCTTGTCTTTGAAGAAGGAGCTGGTGACTAACAAGGGAGGACTAACAAGGCAAGGGAATACACAATAAATGGTAGGACACCGAGAAGTGTAGAGGAACACAGGGACCTTGGAGTGCATGTCCACAGATCCCTGAAGGTAGCAGGACAGGTAGATAAGGTGGTTAAGAAGGCATACAGAATACTTTCCTTTATTAGCCGAGGCATAGAATATAAGAGCAGGGAGGTTATGCTTGAACTGTATTAAACACTAGTTAGGCCACAGCTAGAATACTGCGTGCAGTTCTGGTCACCACATTACAGGAAAGATGTGATTGAACGAGAGGGGGTGCAGAGGCGATTTACGAGGATGTTGCCAGGACTAGAGAATTTTAGCTATGAGGAAAGACTGGATAGGCTGGGGTTGTTTTCCTTGGAATAGAGGAGGCTGAGGGGAGATTTGATTGAGGTGTATAAAATTATGAGGGGCCTAGATAGAGTGGATAGGAAGGACCTATTTCCCTTAGCAGAGAGGTCAGTAACCAGGGTCCATAGATTTAAAGTAATTGGTCGGAGGTTTAGAGGGGAGTTGAGGAGAACGTTTTTCACCCAGAGGGTGATGGGGGTCTGGAACTCACTGCCTGAAAGGGTGGTAGAGGCAAAAACCCTCACCACATTTAAAAAGTACTTGGATGTGCACTTGAAGTGCCGTGACCTACAGGGCTACGGAACAAGAGCTGGAAAGTGGGATTAGGTTGGATTAGCTCTTTGTCGGCCGGCACAGACACGATGGGCCAAATGGCCTCCTTCTGTGCTGTAAAATTTCTAGGATTGTTTGAACTGCAGGCGGCTGTCAATGCCAGCACGTAGCCTATGCTTGACCTCAGGATGTGCCTATTCACAGCAATTACACCTTGTGGCCAGAGAGGACAGACGAGGGGTGACGTAAGAAAACTACTAGGCACTTGGTCTAAGCGTTAAGCAAAGCTTTAATCAACTGTTTTACAACATGGAGATCTAGTTGTGTCCTTCATAGTTCCTGTTGAGGAATGTCCTGAGCAAGCTGGGCCCATGCCGAGTATTTATCCTCTCCCTGGACAGCGCCACCAGCAGGCCGCCCAGTATCACTTCATAAGTCATTTCCACATGAATGACAAGATTCATGTCAAGGGGTCTCACACACACACACACACACACACACACACAGTTCCACCTTGGCAGCAAAATACACCTTGCACCTTGCATGGCATCAGGCTCCTGTCCTCATGAAACCGAGCCTCCTCTGGCTTACCACGAGCAACGTCACGGGAGACCTGTCAGTGTCAGTTTTAAAACCCACAAAGCTCTGGGCGCAGGGTTGTAGGGTCAACGCCTCTGTATGTACATGGGGTCAATCTCTAGCTGCCCCAGCATATTACAGAACCTGGACTGGCTCCCTTTATACAGAGGGCATTGAGCCCACAGGGCAGCAGCACTGCGACCCGGGTACAAAGTATGATGAAAGCAGGAATTCCTGAAGACCATCATGTTGTGCAGCTTCCACCGCCACCTAACAAAGCAGCACATTAGTACGCAGAACACTTTTAATATATTATAAGTATGTGGCCTTTTCCTTGACATCGGAGGCAGTGCATTCCAGGAAGATTTGAGGAGCTCAGTGACTGCAGCCAGAAAAGCATTCTCTGCATAATCAGATCTCAGGCTGCGATGACCTGCACACACATTGTTGCTTTTCTACTCAATGTGCTTGAGCAGTCGCTGGATAATAAGTCCTCCAGATAACCAGCAGAAAGCAAAGCACAGCTTTTCCTAGTTTTTGGTACAATGTTTCCTTGGGTTAGTATTACAGAAATTACACATAAATACTGTGGCAACAAGAGCAGGTCAGAGGCTGGGTATTCTGCAGCGAGTGTCTCACCTCCTGACTTCCCAAAGCCTTTCCACCATCTACAAGGCACAAGTAAGGAGTGTGATGGAATACTCTCCACTTGCCTGGATGAGTGCAGCTCCAACAACACTCAAGAAGCTCGACACCATCCAGGACAAAGCAGCCCGCTTGATTAGCACCCCATCCACCACCTTAAACACTCACTCCCTCCACCACCGGCGTACCGTGGCTGCAGTGTGTACCATCTACAAGATACACTGCAGCAACTCGCCAAGGCTTCGTCGGCAGCACCTCCCAAACCCGCAACCTCTTCCACCTAGAAGGACAAGGGCAGCAGGCGCATGGGAACACCACCACCTCCAAGTTCCCATCCAAGTCACACATCATCCTGAAATATATCGCCGATCCTTCATCATCGCTGGGTCAAAATCCTGGAACTCCCTCCCTAACAGCACTGTGGGAGTACCTTCACCACACAAACTGCAGCGGTTCAAGAAGGTGGCTCACCGCCACCTTCTCGAGGGCAATTAGGGATGGGCAATAAATGCTGGCCCTGCCAGCGATGCTCACATCCCATAAAAACGCATTTTAATTTTTTTTTTTAAAGAATTCAGAGCTTGCTCCCATTGTTCTATCAAGTGTCACTCCATTCCCAGCTCCAGTATTTGAACATCATTATTCATGCTGATCCTACAACAACACCAACCACCTCCAAGTTCCCCTCCAAGTCACACACCATCCTGACTTAGAAGTATATCGCCGATCCTTCATCGTCACTGGGTCAAAATCCTGGAACTCCCTCCCTAACTGCACTGTGGGAGTAGCTTCACCACACGGACTGCAGCGGTTCAAGTAGGCGGCTCACCACCACCTTCTCGAGGGCAACTAGGGATGGGCAATAAATGCTGGCCTTGCCAGCGACGCCCACATCCCGTGAATGAATAAAAAGAGTCGGAACTATCATAAGTTCTACAATTCTACTGGCCTGGACGGCTTCCTCAGGGAAATACTCAGCACAATACAGAACCTGAAACGTTTTGAACAACTGATAGAAATGGGCGTCTTAAAGGGGTGCCTTCCTGATGAAAAAATGTCCACCTGCAAGTGAATGAAAGTTTTGCCAAACCCTTAACACAATGATACAAGCTGAGCGACAGCGTATCATCCTGTCACTTGCATGTGACGTTGCTGCAATAAAAATGCGAGCAGCTCGGCGTCGGCCAAAAAAATTGGAAGAGATTTTTACGAGGGCAGTGCCCCTTTAAAATTCCCCATCATCTTCCAAAAGCAGCAAGTTGGCTTATTCCCTTTTCCCTGTCACTTTCGGTCCCTATTTTTCTTTGGCTCCTCAAGGTTACAAATTCTCGTAAATAAAACATTAACAACTCATGTGTTTCCAGAAAACAATTTCAGTTACTTGGCCTTTGACCCCCCCCCCCCCCCCAGCTTTGGCGCTCCCCTCCCATATATTAATAAACAGAAAAACATGCACGTTCTCAATAGTGGTTTTGATTGAAAACAAGCCTGGCAAGTCAACAAAATCAAAAAAGCTTTCTATTTATTCTAGCATGATGTATGTCTAGTTGTCTCACTCTACAATAGACTGTAGGAATGCAGGGCAAAGCCACAACGTTAACAGCTTCACACTCAACAGCTAGCCCACTCTTCCACTGCAAGACGACACTCACAGCCACAGTCACAGGATGGTAGGAAATACCTTTGTGAGCCTCATTTTCTCTTCTTTCCTCCTCGCAGATTCATCTGGGGGCCCACACAGCTCCGTTCCGCAACAGTCGAGACTTATCGCACAGCCCATGCAGCTCGCTGCCTGTGGCTCTGCTCAGGCTCCCAGGGAGATGCTTTCCTCCCCTCTGGAAAACCGAGCGGAGTTTACTTCAGGCACAAGCGCCGCCTCTGCATTCAACACCACTCTGATCGCAGCAGAACAAACTTCGGCGTGCCAGATGTGTCTGAAGGGGCTGCTGTTCCCCTTCCCACAAACAGGTGTCAACAGCGCTCACTGTTAGCCGGCCAGGCAGGCTGGGAATGGAGCCTCAACCCTCAATGGCATTCGTTGGGGCTGCACTTCGAATTTCATAACACAGCCATCAATCAAAATGGGTTTTCAAAGAACAAAGGATGACGACATGCTGAGAGCATTTAAACTCAATAGCAAGTTGTTTTTCCATTTCTTCTTTTACAGCAAACTGTAAGCTGCAAACAATTATTTAAGCTGGAAAAGACCAGCCCGCTCTAATTGATCCAGACAGTACTGTCTTTCTCCACAAATCTCTAACGTGCGCAGGGCGTAGAGGAAGAGCAGGGAAGTCTATCACAACTGTACAAATATTGGAGACACTCTGCCATGATTTATTATACTGTACTTAGGACAGATGCGAAAAGAACGAGCCCCGTAGATGCTAATGGTTTTTCCACCATTTTAAATGTGGCAAGAACTTCGGCACCACACTTTAGGAAGGATGTCAAGGCCTTGGAGAGGGTGCAGAGGAGATTTACTAGAATGGAACCAGGGATGAGGGACTTCAGTGATGTGGGGAGACTGGAGAAGCTGGGGTTGTTCTCCTTCGAGCAGAGCAGGTTAAGGGGAGATTGACCAGAATGGTACCAGGGATGAGGGACTTCAGTTATGTGGAGAGACTGGAGAAACTGGGATTATTCTCTTTAGAGCAGAGAAGGTTAAGGGGAGATTTGATAGAGGTGTTCAAAATTATGAAGGGTTTGATAGAGTAAATAGAGAAACTGTTTCCAGTGGCAGAAGAGTCGGTAACCAGAGGACACAGATTTAAGATAATTGGCAAAAGAACCAGGGGGGAGATGAGGAGAATTTTTTTACGCAGCGAGTTGTTATGATCTGGAACGCGCTGCCTGAAAGGGTGGTGGAAGCAGATTCAATAGTAAATTTGAAAAAGGAATTGGAGATATTTACAGGGCTATGGGGAAAGAGCAGGGGGGAGTGGGGCAAATTGGAGAGCTCTTTCAAAGAGCCGGCACAGGCACGATGGGCTGAATGGCCTCCTTCTGTGCTGTATCATTCTATGATTCGGCACTCCTTCTTCCCACCTCTCCGAGCAGCCCCCTTCAGTCTGCTTCCTTGTCTCGGAGTTGTCTCCCAGCTACTCTGCACCTTTAAGATCGCCTTTCACCTCCCCCCACCACATCCCCCCGCCCCCTGCCCAGACATCCCTCCACAGCACATCTCCACCTCAAACCTCACTTCCGTTCTCCTGAGGTTCCCCACTTACTGAGAGCCACCACTGGCTGCTCTGGAGAAATCATGAGCAACAACAATAACAACAACTTGTCTTTATATAGCGCCTTTAACATAGTAAAACGTCCCAAGGCGCTGCACAGGAGTATTGTAAGACAAAAAATTTGACACCGAGCCACATAAGGAGAAATTAGGGCAGGTGACCAAAAGCTTGGTCAAAGAGGTAGGTTTTAAGGAGCGTCTTAAAGGAGTAGAGAGTGGTAGCGAGGTGGAGAGGTTTAGGCAGGGAATTCCAGAGCTTAGGGCCCAGGCAACAGAAGGCACGGCCACCAATGGTGGAGCGATTATAATCAGGGATGCTCAAGAGGCCAGAATTAGAGGAGCGCAGATATCTCAGGGGGGTTGTGGGGCTGAAGGAGATTACAGAGATAGGGAGGGGGGAGGCCATGGAGGGATTTGAAAACAAGGATGAGAATTTTGAAATCAAGGCGTTGCTTAACCTGGAGCCAATGTAGGTCAGCGAGCACAGGGGTGATGGGTGAACGGGACTTGGTGCGAGTTAGGACACGGGCAGCAGAGTTTTGGATGACCTCAAGTTTACGTAGGGTGGAATGTGGGAGGCCAGCCAGGAGTGCGTTGGAATAGTCAAGTCGAGAGGTAACAAAGGCATGGATGAGGGTTTCAGCAGCGGATGAGCTGAGGCAAGGGCGGAGATGGGCGATGTTACGGAGGTGGAAATAGGCGGTCTTAGTTATGCCACGGATATAAGGTCGGAAGCTCATTTCAGGGTCAAATATGACACCAAGGTTGTGAACAGTGTGGTTCAGCCTCAGACAGATGTTAGGGAGAGGGATGGAGTCAGTGGCTAGGGAACGGAGTTTGTGGCAGGGACTGAAAACAATGGCTTCGTTCTTCAGCATGGCAACACCAGAAGGTTCAATTCAGTTCTTCTCACACGGAGCCTCACTTGGCAGGAGTGCAGCTCAGAGAATTGATACCATCGTGTCGTAGCCCTATCTCCAACCCGTGCTCCCTTCGAGCATGGCTCCCTGCTTTGAGCGCATCATTGCTAAATTTACCCTCAAATGTCACGTTTGATATTGCTGGCTATGATAGAGGGAAACTATATAACAGAAGGACAAGGGCAGCAGGCGCATGGGAACACCACCACATCCAAGTTCCCCTCCAAGTCACACACCATCCTGACTTGGAAGTATATCGCCGATCCTTCATCGTCGCTGGGTCAAAATCCTGGAACTCCCTCCCTAACAGCACTGTGGGAGCACTCTCACCACATGGACTGCAGTGGTTCAAGAAGGCGGCTCACCACCACCTTCTCAAGGGCAATTAGGGATGGGCAATAAATGCTGGCCTTACCAGCGACACCCACATCCCATAAACGAATAAAAAAAAACAACGGGCATTTATATAGTGCCTTTAATGTAGTAAAATGTCCCAAGGTGCTTCACAGGGGCGATTATCAAACAAAATTTGACACTGAGCCACATAAGGAGAAATTAGGACAGGTGGCCAAAAGCTTGGTCAAAGAGGTCGGTTTTAAGGAGCATCTTAAAGGAGGAAAGGGAGGTAGCCAGGCGGACAGGTTTAGGGAGGGAATTCCAGAGCTTAGGGCCTCGGCAACAGAAGGCACGGCCACCAATGGTGGAGCGATTAAAATCGGGGATGCTCAAGAGGCCAGAATTGGAGGAGTGCAGAGATCTTGAAGGCTTGTGGAACGAAGCCAGAGTTTTTTAGTTCTACTTATTGGAATCTCCTTCAGTTAAAAAGGCTTTCCAAAATAAAACTTCTGAAAATCCTTGGGGGAAGATTTTCTCTCTGCACTATGTGTAGCAAAATCTTAAACACCTTTACAAACGAGTTTACAATTTCATGACACATGGTGCACAGAGGAACTCTCTGCCCACCCGCCCTCCTTCAGTCCGTGCATCTCGATTGTTCGGTTTTCCATTTTACCGGTGATTAAATTGAAATGGAGTTTCCTGCAGGAATCACCATTCTGTTGAAAGGAAAAGATAAACTGAACACCCTGAGAACTCCCCGATCTCCATGTAACTTCAGCCAGCACGTATCATCAGGATCTGAAACAAAAGGCTGCCGGTTACAATCAACAATTGAAAGACTTCCAGTTTGAAGTCTGTTCTTCCTATGCAGCTGAACTGATGAAGAGTCAGTGCTGAGAACTAGACACTGGAGGAGGTTCATAACCTTTATAAATAGCAATTGCTTGGAGACGGTACTTTCCCTTTACAGACAAAACGGAAGCTTATTATTTAGGATGGCCTGTCAGACACAAGTACTATTATGCAAAACCAGCAAGTGCCCCTCTAAATAGACTAAAACATTAATTGGCTCCTGTGAAAATGCTCTCGGTGAGGGGAATCCTCATTAACCACATCTTGGAGCAGAAAAAAGTCCATGCAAGGCAATGCAGTACAACTTAGTGTGTGTCAGGATATGTGTCAGCGGCCACCATACCATACACAGCAACACTCCCATTTTGGAATGGCCAGAAGTCAATGGAAGTGGAAGGCAGGTACTGCTCCATACAGGATGAGGAACAGGGTTACACCCTGTCCCAGTCTTACAATGCTTATCTTCTGATGGCTCTTATCCAACAGCACTCAGAGATCCGGAAGCAACCTGCCTGCCCACGCTCTTTGCGGAATAACGCAAATGAGGAATGGGAAAATTCAGAAGAATTATTCAAATGGGAGGCAAGTCGTCAATCCCAAATCAGAGATGAATAGTTAACGACGGTAAATTCCTCATACTCTTCCTAAAGGCAAACTCAGCAATTCATTTTAACACTTTCTACCTGCCCCCACCAATTTTCTCCCCTCCTGAAGGTGTTGGCTCACGTTAAATGCCATTCTACGAGGACTGGCTGGCCCAAATGGCTATTCTTTACATCCCCCTTGCCCCAATTTTCTCCCTTCCTTTCCACTCTTCTGAGGGTGTTTTGGTCCCTGCAACGTACGCGGTCCGTAGAGCCAGTGCAGAGGAGAGCCAGTGAGGCCGAAGCTCAGTCGCAGCGGAGTGATCTGTGAGGAATGACTAGATAGGCTGGGTCTCTTCACAAAATGAGAAGTCTCATCGGGAGCCTTAGAGACTGTCACAAGATACTTAATGGGACAGAGAAGACAAACCTGAAACAATCATTTTAGATACACTGAGGTAGCGGGACAAGAGGGCAGGAAGTCAAGATTGTGGAGGGTAAGCTTTGGACAGGAGGTATTTCTTTACACAGAGGATGATCATCAGCTGGAATGGGGAGTTACAGAGGGTGATTGAGGCCAGGACACTGGGGTCATTTCAAAAAGAACTAGACGCTGTACTGGGAAGAGAGGCGAGATTAAATAGGCTGAAGGGCTTTCTTTGAGCAAGCCTATCTTGCCATTGTGTAAAGTTATCAGTGGGAGCAATATTGATTCCTGGGTTGCGTAAATGCCTCATTTACTTACTTCATTTTATTCATCACTTCATCCACGTTCCGAACAGGACATCTGAATTCCGATCAGAAGATCAGAGAGACTTTGCTCCCAGTTTTAAAGACAGTGATCGTGACCACATTCCCAAGACAAACAGACTGCTATCAACTCACGGGATGACGCACAGGATCAGTTAATGTTGTAGGAGGCTCGGCAAGTACAATTGCACACAGCATCCCACTCGATGAGAACAGGATGCCTTTTTCCTGGAACGCTGCCACCGCTCTGTGTATTGTGATCATGTCAAGTTTTGAACTTTCCCCTCTTCTTTCGAAGCTCCAAATAAGTCATACCTCGGTTTTGTACAGTCGCTCATTATGTGCCATGCAGATTCTTGTGGCACCGAAGATTCTATTCTGGTGAAGGGTTTGGAAATCTTTAGCAGTTGAAGGAAACACTCACTTGTCACCTTTTTTTTTAATTCTTCCCTTTGGGTTTGGTGGAGAGCTGGTTGGTTTTGTTCGCCTTCATGTTTTTGGAGCTATATCGTATGTGGTGACTACAAGAGTTCTCACACACTGTCCTATTCTAACTCATTCTTTCCCAGGACTTCAAACCTGTGGAACCCTCATGTCCCGCAGCCTTCCCTTCCTCCTATAATTTACAGGCTTTTAAAACCAAGCTTGGCCTCATATAACCACTACTTCTCTATTTGTAATAGGGAAGACTGAAGGTTTGTTATTCTGGATAGATGAGGCCCCATGAGCTAAAGAAAGAAAGACTTGCATTTCTATAGCGCCTTTCACGACCACCGGGCGCCCCAAAGCGCTTCACAGCCAATGAAGTACTTTTTGAAGTGTAGTCACTGTTGTAATGTAGGAAATGCAGCAGCCAATTTGCGCACAGCAAGCTCCCACAAACAGCAATGTGATAATGACCAGATAATCTGTTTTTAGTGATGTTGGTTGAGGGATAAATATTGGCCAGGACACCAGGGAGAACTCCCCTGCTCTTCTTCGAAATAGTGCCATGGGATCTTTTACGTCCACCTGAGAGAGCAGACGGGGCCTCGGTTTAATGTCTCATCTGAAAGACGGCACCTCCGACAGTGCAGCACTCCCTCAGCACCGCACTGGAGTGTCAGCCTAGCTTTATGTGCTCAAGTCTCTGGAGTGGGACTTGAACCCACAACCTTCTGACTCAGAGGTGAGAGTGCTACCCACTGAGCCTTAGGCTGACAAAGGGCATTCTTCATGTGAACCTACCTCCTACTCTGGTTAACATTGGCGATGTCTTACACTATGAGCTTTGGCCTTTCATTTAGGTCACCACCACCTCTCTCGACCCCTCCACTGCCTCTGATTTGTCACGCTGCTTGTCCGACATCCAGTATTGGATGAGCAGAAATTAAATATTGGGGAGACCGAAGTCATTGTCTTTGGTCCCCGCCACAAACTCTGTTCCCTCGTCACTGACTCCATTCCACTCCTTGGCAACTGTCTGAGGCTGAACCAGGCTGTTCGCAACTTTGGTGTCCTATTTGACCCCGAGGTGATCTTCCGACATCATGTCCTATCCATCACCAAGACCACCTAGTTCCACCTCTGTAACATCACCCGTCTCCGCCCCTGCCTCAGCTCATCAACTGTTGTTCGCTGAAGCGATTCAAGTGAGAGGGCGGCAGCTCCCAGCATGCACCTGGTGTGTACAACTGGAATTGTTTTATGATTGATTACAAGTCTACCCATTTACAAAGTTGGCTGTTTGTAAGAATATTACAGCACAGAAAGAGGCCATTCGGCCCATCGAGTCTGCGCCGGCTCTTTCGAAGTGCAATCCAGTTAGTCTCACTCCCCTGCTTTTTCCCCATATCCCTGCAACTTTTTCTCCTTCAAGTATTTATCCAATTCCCTTTTGAAGGCTACTATTGAATCTGTATCCACCACCCTATAGAAACATAGAAGATAGGAGCAGGAGTAGGCCATTCGGCCCCTCGAGCCTGCTCCGCCATTCGATGAGATCATGGCTGATCATCCAAACTCAGTACCCTATCCCTGCCTTCTCCCCATATCCCTTGATACCTTTAGCCTTAAGAAATATATCTAACTCCTTCTTGAATATATTTACTAACTTGGCCTCAACTGCCTTCTGTGGTAGAGAATTCCACAGGTTCACCACTCTCTGGGTGAAGAAATTCCTCCTCATCTCTGTCCTAAATGGCTTACCCCTTATCTTTAGACTGTGACCTCTTGTTCTGGACTCACCCGCCATCGGGAACATCCTTCCTGCATCCAGTCTGTCTAGCCCTGTTAGAATTTTATAAGTTTCAATGAGATCTCCTCTCATTCTTCTAAACTCCAGCGAGTATAAGCCCAATCGAACCAATCTCTCCTCGTACGTCATTCCTGCCATCCCAGGTATCAGTCTGGTGAATCTTCGCTGCACACCCTCCATGGCAAGAACATCCTTCCTCAGATAAGGCGACCAAAACTGCACACAATACTCAAGGTGTGGTCTCACCAAGACCCTGTACAGCTGCAGCAAGACATCCTTGTTCCTATACTCAAACCCTCTCACTACGAAGGCCTATCAGGCAGTGCATTCCAGATCCTAACCACTCGTTGCGTAAAAAAGTTTTTCCTCATGTCGCTTCTGGTTCTTTTGCCAATCACCTTAAATCTGTGCCCTCTGGTTATCAACCCTTCAGCCATTGGAAACAGTTTGGGGGAACAATTCGTGTGGTTTGCGCCACACATTAGCGCCAGGAGATGGCGCTGAAATGCCATTGACAGCTGTAATGACAGCTGATGCCAGTTCCAGCGCCGCACACCATATCGGTGGTGCAGGTAGTGCTGCCGGTAAACCCCAGCGCCAGGGAGTTCACCATCATGGAGATCGTGACATCAGTGAGTGTGCAACGCTCACTGGACGCCCGCTCTCCAACATTGGATTTAGCCACTTACCTTAACGGCAGCTCAGAACAACGACAGGGAGAGCTGGTGTCTACCAGCAGAAAGCAGGCTGCAGCAGCGATGTTTAAAGGCACCATCCCCAATCAGCTGGACCTGACAGGGTTTTGCAGTTTCAGTGCCTGTTTGCTACTTCCTGCAACTGAAACAGCTTTCTTCAGTTATTTCAAGTTTTTTTGGTGCCAAGGAGTGTTGATTTAAGTGCAGAAGTCACTCATTATTTATTAAAGGCTTCTGCTCACAACACTTCCTCACAGTCATGGGGGCTGCGGGATTGCGGGATTACCTCAGGAGGACGGCGAGGAGGAAGAGGACAAGGAGGAGGAGGGCGAGGAGGAGGAGGAGGAGGAACAGGAGGGAGGGTGGAGGCAGCGAGACAATCGACCTTCTGGACAGGCTGTCCGTGACCGGCTCATCAGACTCCAATTCACATGAATGAAACCCCAGATTCCTGTAGCTCACCACATCCCCATTATACAATCCGTGTCTCATGGCGTATCACAGCGTCCTCCTGGGAGCAAAGGTGAAATGAGAGACACCACAAAATATTCCAAACACCATTAATAAATTTATTCTATAAACATATCACACATACCACATGAATTCTAATAACTAATGATCCCTGTGCCTGCCATAGTTGAATAGCTGTCATTGTGTGCAAGGTGTGAGATGTGGGTGTGAGTGCTGCTAGGTAGAGATTGTTGGTGGGTGAGTGCTGGGGGTGTGGTGCATTGAGCAGTGTGTGAAGCTTGTGGTACAGATGGTGGTATGTAGCATTTGTTGAAGCCTTCACTCACCCTGACCACCCGTGTGAGCTCGCTAAACTTCCTCCTGCAGTGGGTGTGGGACCTGGAGACCACAATGCTGCCCGTGATGTGGTGTGCCACCTCCCGCCACATAGTCCGGCAGACTTGTGGCGAGGGCCTCCTGCCATTTGGTACAGGACCGCCCGCCTTCTCTCCACCGCCAAAACCGATGCCTCCAAAGCTTCTTCGGAAAACCCCCGGGCTCTCTCGCTGAGGTGGCGATCTGCCATCAGCATTTGTAAATAAGTGCTTCTTCTCTTTATCCTTCTTCTTATGGTTGTTGAGGCAGCTGTACACCCAACAATGCTGAGAATGAGGTGCTGCAGTATCAATGGACCTCCCCTAAGCAGTGAAAAAAGCCTGTGGCAATCATTACTTGCGATTAGACTACACCCGATATTGGTCCATCTTTTCAGTGTAACACCAATGAGCTTGGGTTTTTAGACTAGATTTATGGCTCCAATCATTTTAATGAGGAGTGAGCACAAATTTTGCGTGCAGTCTAGACGATTTTCACCTGGCGCTAATTCACCATTTTTAGTCTAAACACCGTCCATTCCTTGACTATAATGAATTTCTAGTCCTTTCTCTTTACTTACTCTATCGAAATCCTTCATGATTTTAAACACCTCTATCAAATCTCCTCTTAGCCTTCTCTGCTCCAAGGAGAATGACCTTTTATTAATATTAATAATAAAATAATATTAATAAATAATCTCTGCCGGTATCACTCAATCCCTTCTCCCTCCTGAACCACATCTAATTGTCTCTTGAACCCATTTACATTGTCCACTTCAATGTCCTTCCCTGGTAACTTATTCCACAACTCGATGACCCTTTGAATTGTCCTGCTTGACTTTTTCTTTCCTCCGAACTCCCACATTTGTAAACTCACGTTCCCTGGTACTTGAAGCCTTCACCAGAGTCAACAATTTCCCCAGTTCAACTTTGTAAATTCCTTTCCCAATCTTGAAGCCTCCGATTCGGCCGCTCGAAGTCTTTCTTTCCAAAGAACATGGCCGAGAAATCCGTCTCGGGCGGTGGCGCAGAACGGGCGGTATCGGATCGGGTTGACTGCGATGGAACTGAATATCCGGCGCTGCGTGTAACGGGCAGCCGAAACGACACCGCCTGTTTCGCGCCACCGCCTGCGATGAATTTCTAGGCCTCAATTTCTTAATTGGTTGGACTTTTCAAAAGAAACAAAAGAAGTTCTATCCTTAGCATCTGCTGCACTTTGTTACGGTAGACATTAAAATAAATACATTCTCTCTCCATTATTAGCTCTTAAATCTGTGCGCCATCAACCAATTTAACATACAAATCATATTTGGAATGATCGCATTGCCAAAGGCCTCACAATACATGTGAACAATGAGGCGTTTTTTGGCCATTTAAAAGCAAAATTGGATCTTAAAACCTTAAAGTCATTTCCTGTACACCATCAACTGTTAGAAAAGTTTAAACGAAACATTCCCATTGTAAGTTCTGGTCTAATCTTGGGCTACGTTCAGAAATGTTTTGAGAGAGTCATTTTTCATGACAATCATACACTGTGGTCACCAGCAATCATCATCAAATGCAATCGCCAACTAACTGCAGAAAGGATTTGCGACCATTTACAGAAATCTTTTCTCTGCAGCTCTCCCTTAGAACTTCAGAGATTAATTTTATGCTCTGCTCCATTTAGAGTTACAAGGTATTACAAAGTATTTACAGGCCGTTTGGCCCAACTGGACCACACCGATGTTTATGCTCCACACGAGCCTCCTCCCACCCCTCTTCATCTCACCCCATCAACATATCCTTCCATTCCTTTCTCCTGCATGTGCTTATCTAGCTTCCCCTTAAATGCATCTATGCTATTCACCTCAACTACTCCTAGAATCATGGAATGGTTACAGCACAGAAGGAGGCCATTCAGCCCGTCGAGCCCGTGCCGGCTCTCTGCAAGAGCACTTCAGCGAGTCCCGCTCCCCCGTCCTTTCCCCGTAGCCCTGCAATTTTTTTTCCGTCAGGTACTTATCCAATTCCCTTTTGAAAGCCACAATTGAGTCTGCCTCCACCACCCTTTCAGGCAGTGCATTCCACATCCTAACCACTCGCTGCATAAAAAAGTTCTTCCTCATGTCGCCTTTGGTTCTTCTGCGAATCACCTTAAATCTGTGTCCTCTTTGTGGTAGAGTTCCACATTCTCACCACTCTCTGGGTAAAGAAGTTTCTCCTGAATTTCCCATTGGATTTATTGGTGACTATCTTATAGTTATGCCTTCTGGTTCTAGTCTCGCCTGCAAGTGAAAACATCTTCTCTACATCTACCTTATCAAACCCTTTCATAACCAGGTCACCACTCAGTCTTCTCTTTTCTAGAGTGTTAACTGATCTCAGTCAGTGTTGCGGTGGTGGTACTGCAATTGGCCTCAGTACTCACAGGCTTATGAGGGGGAGGGAATAAGGCCAGTGTTTCTGCTTCTGATCCAGTGGCCTCCAATAGGGATGTGCAAGTGTAGACATTGGGTGAGGACTGACTGTGATATTCCCCCTTGGTTGAATAGTCTAATGCCACTTGCTGTCCAGGCGGACATATGAAAAATGGCCACTTGGGCAAGGTATCAGAGGTCACGAGCACCCATACAAAAGCAAGAGGGCAATGATCTTATTGAATGGCGGAACAGGCTCGAGGGGCTGTATGGCCTACTCCTGCTCTTACTTCTTATGGTAAACTGCAGCGCAAAGCCATCCAGCATGCTATTGCACATATGGGCAGTGGACTCCTCCACTCAATCCAACAACTGCAGCACACGGTGCCTGCGTCTGATGCTCTGCAAGCATCCTTCTTTTAAAAGCGGGTTCCTCGGTCTCCTCAGCCAAGGGGTGGCCTGTCTTTACTCTTGTGTCTTCCTCTTCGTGTTCCACCACCGGCTGCTCCTGCTCTCTGATGCTCTTGTGTGTCACTCCCCTCTGGTTTACTCTAACTCCCCTGGGATGGAGGTCTCTGGAGTGGTGCTTGCAAGGACGTGAGTGCCAGCACATGCTCGAAGGTGTTGACAAGGCCAGATCCGCTGGTGCCTGGATTTGCTTCGCCCGGCACATCTAGAGTAGGAAACACAAAGAAAGACTTGCATTTCTACAGCGCCTTTCACAACCTCAGGACGTCCCAAAGCGCTTTACAGCCAATCAAGTACTTTTGAAGTGTAGTCACTGTTGTAATGTGGGAAACGCAGCAGCCAATTTGCGCACAGCAAGCTCCCACAAACAGCAATGTGATAATGACCAGATAATCTGGTTTTTTTTAGTGCTGTTGTCAAGGGATATTGGCCAGGACACCGGGGATAACTCCCCTGCTCTTCTTTGAAATAGTGCCATGGGATCTTTTACATCCACTTGAGAGAGCAGACGGGGCCTCGGTTTAATGTCTCATCCGAAAGACAGCACCTCCGACAATGCAGCTCTCCCTCAGCACTGCACTGGAGTGTCAGCCTAGATTTTTGTGCTCAAGTCTCTGGAGTGGGACTTGAACCCACCACCTTCTGACTCAGAGGCAAGAGTGCTACCCACTGAGCCACGGCTGACACTGTGCCTCTGGTGAGGAAGAAGGGTGAGAACAGGTTGCTGAGGAGCAGAGGGAGGCCCTCAAGGAGAGACCCTCGGGGGCAGCGGAAGGAGGTGGCCAGGGCAGTTGGTGCCAATGGGAACAGCCCATGGACAACAACTCCGTTACCAGGTCAGGCTAGGCAAGAGGAGCCAGCCAGAGCTTCCAAGTACTAAGCATGTCTGCCACTTGCACTGACTTTCCCCTCGCACTGTGTTCATATGTTTGAATGGCACACTGTCAAGACTCAGGAGACAGCACAGTGCCCATTACACTCCAGCCAATGTGTCATGCAAGACTCCAGCCACTGGAGGGTTTGCCCCGTGACCCCTATTGACATCAATTTTGCTAGAGCTCCTTGAAGTCACACCATAATGCTGCCTGAATGTTGAGGCCAGTTACTCTCACCTTTTGAAAGCTTGCAGCAGCAGTACCTCTGGTTTGACCAGTCCAGTACCTTAACCACGACACTGATGTACCCCAGAGTGCTTGCAGGTGATCTTCAGGAGTGTGTCAGTATTTACAGGCGTCCCCGGGAGTGTGTCAGTATTGACAGGGGGTCCCCGGGAGTGTGTCAGTATTTACAGGGGTCCCCAGGAGTGTGTCAGTATTGACAGGGGGTCCCCGGGAGTGTGTCAGTATTTACAGGGGTCCCCAGGAGGGTGTCGGTATTTACAGAGGGTCCCCGGGAGTGTGTCAGTATTTACAGGGGCTCCCTGGGAGTGTGTCAGTATTTACAGGGGGTCCCAGGGAGTGTGTCAGTATTTACAGGGGGATCCAGGAGTGTGTCAGTATTTACAGGTGGTCCCTGGGAGTGTGTCAGTATTTACAGGGGGTCCCCGGGAGTGCGTCAGTATTTACAGGGGGTCCCCGGGAGTGTGTCAGTATTTACAGTGGGTCCCCGGGAGTGTGTCAGTATTTACAGGGGGTCCCCGGGAGTGCGTCAGTATTTACAGGGGGATCCGGGAGTGTGTCTGTATTTACAGAGGGTCCCCGGGAGTGTGTCAGTATTTACAGGGGGTCCCCGGGAGTGTGTCAGTATTTACAGGGGGTTCCCGGGAGTGTGTCAGTATTTACAGGGGGTCCCCGGGAGTGAGTCAGGATTTACAGGGGTCCCCGGGAGTGCGTCAGTATTGACAGGGGGCCCCCCGGAGTGTGTCAGTATTTACAGGGGGTCCCAGGGAGTGTGTCAGTATTTACAGGGGTTCCCAGGGAGTGTGTCAGTATTTACAGGGGGTCCCAGGGAGTGTGTCGGTATTTACAGGGGGTCCCCGGGAGCGTCTCATTATTTACAGGGGTCCCAGGGAGTGTGTCAGTATTTACAGGGGGTCGCCGGGAGTGTGTCAGTATTTACAGGGGGTCCCCAGGAGTGTGTCAGTATTTACAGGGGGTCCCAGGGAGTGTGTCGGTATTTACAGGGGGTCCCCGGGAGTGTCTCATTATTTACAGGGGTCCCTGGGAGTGTGTCAGTATTTACAGGGGGTCCCAGGGAGTGTGTCAGTATTTACAGGGGGTCCCAGGGAGTGTGTCAGTATTTACAGGGGGTCCCAGGGAGTGTGTCGGTATTTACAGGGGGTCCCCGGGAGTGTCTCATTATTTACAGGGGTCCCCGGGAGTGTGTCAGTATTTACAGGGGGTCCCCGGGAGTGTGTCAGTATTTACAGGGGGACCCCGGGAGTGTGCCAGTATTTACAGGGGGTCACCGGGAGTGTGTCAGTATTTACAGGGGGTCCCCGGGAGTGTCTCATTATTTACAGGGGGTCCCCGGGGGTGTGTTAGTATTTACAGGGGGTCCCCGGGAGTGTGTCAGTATTTACAGGGGGTCCCCGGGAGTGTGTCAGTATTTACAGGGGGTCCCCGGGAGTGTGTCAGTATTTACAGGGGGTCCCCGGGTGTGTGCCAGTATTTACAGGGGGTCCCCGGGAGTGTGTCAGTATTTACAGTGGGGTCCCCGGGAGCGTGTCAGTATTTACAGGGGGTCCCAGGGAGTGTGTCAGTATTTACAGGGGGTCCCCGGGAGTGTGTTTGTATTTACAGGGGGTCCCCGGGAGTGTGTCAGTATTTACAGGGAGTCCCTGGGAGTGTGTCAGTATTTACAGGGGGTCTCCGGGAGTGCGTCAGTATTTACAGGGGGATCCCCGGGAGTTTGTCAGTATTTACAGGGGATCCCCGGGAGTGTGTCAGTATTTACAGGGGGTCCCCGGGAGTGTGTTAGTATTTACAGGGGGTCCACGGGGGTGTGTCAGTATTTACAGGGGGTCGCCGGGAGTGCGTCAGTATTTACAGGGGGTCCCCGGGAGTGTGTCAGTATTTACAGGGGATCCCCGGGAGTGTGTCAGTATTTACAGGGGATCCCCGGGAGTGTGTCAGTATTTACAGGGGGTCCCCGGGAGTGTGTCAGTATTTACAGGGGGTCCCCGGGAGTGCGTCAATATTTACAGGGGGTTCCCAGAGTGTGTCAGTATTTACAGGGGGTCCCCGGGAGTGTGTCAGTATTTACAGGGGATCCCCGGGAGTGTGTCAGTATTTACAGGGGGTCCCCGGGAGTGCGTCAGTATTTACAGGGGGTCCCCGGGAGTGTGTTATTATTTACAGGGGGTCCCTGGGAGTGTGTCAGTATTTACAGGGGGTCCCCGGGAGTGTGTCAGTATTTACAGGGGATCCCCGGGAGTGTGTCAGTATTTACAGGGGGTCCCCGGGAGTGTGCCAGTATTTACAGGGGGTCCCCGGGAGTGTGTCAGTATTTACAGGGGATCCCCGGGAGTGTGTCAGTATTTACAGGGGGTCCCCGGGAGTGCGTCAATATTTACAGGGGGTTCCCAGAGTGTGTCAGTATTTACAGGGGGTCCCCGGGGGTGTGTTAGTAATTACAGGGGGTCCCCGGGAGTGTGTCAGTATTTACAGGGGGATCCCCGGGAGTGTGTCAGTATTTACAGGGGGTCCCCGGGAGTGTGTCAGTATTTACAGGGGATCCACGGGAGTGTGTCAGTATTTACAGGGGGTCCCCGGGAGTGTGTCAGTATTTACAGGGGGTCCCCGGGAGTGTGTCAGTATTTACAGGGGATCCCCGGGAGTGTGTCAGTATTTACAGGGGGTCCCCGGGAGTGCGTCAATATTTACAGGGGGTTCCCAGAGTGTGTCAGTATTTACAGGGGGTCCCCGGGGGTGTGTTAGTAATTACAGGGGATCCCCGGGGGTGTGTTAGTAATTACAGGGGATGACGACACAGGGAAGTGTTTGAAAAGCACTGGTTTAAAAAGAGAATTGATGAAACCAATGGGAGGGCTGGCACACTATCCCACTTGTGATAGCTGGCTTACTATAGATCCACAAGCACTGTTACGAACAAGGCTGTCAAAAGTAGAATCCTATGAAAACAGACGCCTCCAGACTTTCCACATTTTGTAGTCTGTCACCATGGGCTTAGTGCCTAAACATTAAGAGTGATGGTATTGCAGCGATGATTGGAATCTACCTCCAGTACAGTTGCATTTGCTTCCCTGAATTGCTCTGGAACATAGAAACTTTATGATTGATTTCCCCTTAAAAATGTTTCCACTGTAAAGGCTTGGCAATACCACTCTTCAGCTGGATTCTCGGAGAAGCATAACGCCAGTGTGAGGCAATTTGCCCTTCAATAGGCTCTCTCTTCCTGGAGTGAGTGGCCTGCTCTCTACTTGCCATTGTTAACTCTGCCCTCTCCCGGCACTGTGCCGATAAACCAACTTCTTACGTTTGTGAAGACACTGCTGCTTAAGAGCCGGGATAACGATGGGCAAGTTCACTTTGATCTCCCTCCCTCGCTCAATTTACATCAATCGGGATGCAAAGTAAGTTGCAGGCCAGTTACGTCTTTTTGCTTAGCTACAGCGTTTCAGTTCATAGCTTCCATTTTCTTCCTGTGAATTTTTCCATTCTCTAATCTGTGAATTCAAGAGTCCAGTCACCATTGGTTGCAGCAACGCTTCAGCTCCCATCTACGTTGGCGTTCCGGCCGCCATCTTAGTTGGGGTCCTGAGGTGGAGAGTTGCAGCTCCCACCTATGACGTGCAAAGAACGAAAAACTTGCACTTGAGCATTTCACCACCTCAGGACGTCCCAAAGCGCTTTACAGCCAATGAAGTACTTTTGGAGTGTAGTCACTGTTGTAATGTAGGAAACGCGGCAGCCAATTTGTGCACAGCAAGCTCCCACAAACAGCCATGTGACAACGACCAGATAATGTGTTTTAGTGGACCCCGATTCCAATTTTGAGGTACAAATTAATCGGCCTTGAGAAGAATAGCCTGTGGTCCTTAAAGGGACCGCTGCAGGTTACTTCTCCTCGGCCCAAAAAATTACTCCGGCTCAGTGCCGGCCCGTGCAAGGCCCCTCCCCCAACCTGTGATCGCCTCTCATGCAGCCGCCCCACCCTCCTGCAAGCTCTGACTGTTGGCCAGCTACAGGTGGGGCCCAGATGATTTCCTGCCCTCCCCAGCTAGTGAGCTATCTCGAAGCGCAGGTTTGGCGTCAGCATCCTGCAACTGAGGCCGAGGCCTCAAGAATGGCTTAGGCCTCACGGTGGTAACAGTGGGCAGGCAGCGGGCACACTCCGCTACCCATTGTGCACCTTAAACTAAAATCGAGCAACGCTCTTCCAGCAAGCCCGATGGTAAACTGAAGGGTGCAATATATTGAGCGGATCACTAGAGGAACTCGTCAGCCCCTCGATGGAGACAAGTGCCTCTGGTCTGGGTTGCCCAAAATAAAACTGCTCATACACTCGTGCGATTCTACCACCAAACAGCATTAGAAAGACATCAAAGCAACAGAACAGTGACCTGCAACACATACACAATGACATTAGATGTCAAATGGTATGTAGAGATAAAAATTGTTAATAACATAAATACTGGAAATCAGAACGAAATCCAGAAAACGTTGGAAGTAGATGTCAGGTTAGCACCTGTCCAACTCACCCTTGACTGAAATAATCTTTGTTTGAGATGCAACATTTTAAAATCTATTTACAGGCGAGTTAACCATTCGTTACATC
This sequence comes from Squalus acanthias, assembly GCA_030390025.1. Lineage (NCBI taxonomy): Eukaryota > Metazoa > Chordata > Chondrichthyes > Squaliformes > Squalidae > Squalus > Squalus acanthias. The sequence goes on from CM059451.1 coordinate 20,215,640, forward strand.
TTTGTGAAAGCAGGGCTGACTGTTCTAATGGAGGGAGCCATCTTAAACATTATCTATTCTCTTTCAGGTGCTGACCAACCTGATGTGCATTTCCAGATAATAGACAGTGGCGTAGATCAGAACCGTCCTTTAAAATAACAACCATCTCGAGGTGCTTCAGAAATAGACGTAATAAAGCCGGCCAGGAGAGGAGGGCCGAGGAGCGGTGACTGTTATCTGGATCGGAAAGACAGGTTTTGTGGAGAGTTTTGTTTTTAAAGGCGGAGAGGGTCGGGGCGGAATTCCAAAGAGTAGAACCGAGGCAACTAACAGCTCGGCCAGCGGGCGTGGGGCGAAGTGCTCAGAAGGGGATATAGGGCTCAAGGAGATTGCAGAAATGGAGTGGGGCAAGGCCATGGAAGGATTTAGAGATGAGGATTTTTAATCTGATGCTTTGTGAGGGGGGGACAGGGAACTAGGATAGGTCAGTGAGTCCAGGGGTGATGGGCAAGCAGAACTTCGTGCAGGACAGGAGACGTGCATCAGAGTTTTGGACCAGTTGGCGTTCATGGTGAGGGTGGAGGACAGCAAGGAGACAGTTAGAGTAATCAAGTCTGGAGATGATAACGGCATGGATAAGGGTGTCAGCAGAGGGCCTGACGTGGGGAGTAAGCGGTATTGATGATGGATAAGGGCCTGGGGTATAAAACCCTCTGCTCAGGGTAAAATAGAAAGAAAGAACTTGCATTTCTATAGCGCCTTTCACATCCCAAAGCGCTTCACAGCCAATGAAGTACTTTTTGAAGTGGAGTCACTGTTGTAATGTAGGAAACGCACCAGCCAATTTGCGCACAGCAAGCTCCCACAGACATGAGATAATGACCAGATAATCTGTTTTAGTGATGTTGCTTGAGGGCTAAATGTTGGCCAGGAAGATAACTCCCCTGCTCTTCTTCGGAATAGTGCCGTGGGATTTTTTTTACCTGAGAGGGCAGGCGGGGCCTCGGTTTAACATCTCATCCGAGAGACAGCGCCTCCGACGGTGTAACATTCCCTCAGCACTGCACTGGGAGTGTCGGCCTAGATTTATGTGCTTGAGCGGGACTGGAGTTGAACCCACGACCTTCTGACTCAGAGGCGAGAGTGCCACCAACTGAGCCACGGCTGACATACTAGCACTGCAAACAGTCTGGTTTGGCCTGAGCACGTGGCTGGGCAGGGGGGATGGAATCAGTGGCAAGGGAGTCGGGTTTGAGGCAGGGGTTGAAGACGATGGCTTCAGTCTTCCTGATATCGAGCTGGAGGAAGCTTTGGCTCGTCCAGGAGCTGATTTCAGGCAAGTAGTCTGACAGCACGATTGGAGTCAACGGGCATGAGAAATGGCGGCGAGATAGAGCTGGCTGTCATGTAAAAGTTGACCCCTGTCTGCAGATGAGTCGCCTCAGGCTCTCAGTATTCAGCTATTTACTGGAGTCTCCTTGGCAACCGTCTGGGAGCAGGTCAATTTGTCACCCTGTCAGCCATGGAATGGCTTTGGCTCCGAAAAGACTTTAAAAATTATTTTTTTACAAAAGCAAAATCTAAGGCCTGGTTCTGCCTTTCTTTTGTAAATGTGTGTCGCACATAAAAACGTTTAATTCCAGTCATAACTTTCACTGTCTCTTTCATACATTAATTCTACAGACAGGGCAACAATACTCAATTTATAGAGAAAAGCATTAACATACTTAATCTTCATTAAAGAAAATCATTAAGAGCCAGCACCGAGAAGCTGAGGTACCACAGCAGTCTCTCCCTTTGAAATAGAGTGGGCCTTGATGAAGTGAACATAAGTACATAGTTTATTAAGGTGTATAAATTTCAAGAAAACTCTCTACACCAATAGCCAACTGCATCAATCATACTCATGTAAGATTAAGTTAAAATCCCACTGCGTAGCGATTCACAAATCTTAATACACAGACCATTAAATTGGGCCCATAGCCAAAAGAACACTTAATAGGTTTGACTGCGACGTTCATTTCTGTTGGTCTACGCAGGCTAAAATTCCGGACTGTTAGCAGTCAGATTAACACTCACTGGAGGATGGGAAAGTCATCTGACCCTACCCTTTTAAGGACTAGGTCATACAAAATCCGTATCTTGCCCAATACCCAGACCTGGCTTTCTAGAGTTTGCAATTTATTTTGTACTCAGAAGGATTTGAAATAAGTCAGACAACACTCTTCGTTTTGTAAGTTCTTCTTTCTTTAACAAGGATGATACCAGAACTGCGAGGTTATACCTATCAGGAAAGGATGAACAGGCTGGGTCTCTTTTCTCTTGAAAGAAGAAGGCTGAGGGGTGACCTAATAGAGATCTTTAAAATTATGAAAGGTTTTGATAGAGTGGATACAGAGAGAATGTTTCCACTTGTGGGGAAGAGCAAAACTAGAGGCCATCAATATAAGATAGTCACCAAGAAATCCAATCGGGAATTCAGAAGAAACATCTTTACCCAGAGAGTGGTGAGAATGTGGAACTCGCTACCACAGGGAGTGGTTGAAGCGAATAGTATAGATGCATTTAAGGGGAGGCTGGATAAGCATATGAGGGAGAAGGGAATAGAGGGTTATGCTGATAGAGTTAGATGAGGAACGATGGGAGGAGGCTCGAGTGGAGCATAAACGCTGGCATGGACTGGTTGGGCCGAATGGCCTGTTTCTGTGCTGTACATTCGATGTAATTCTATGAAATAATTCTATTTTCAGAGCTCCTCAAATACAACATTTCTGAGTTAGCCACAGAATATTCTAGAATTTGTTTCAACATTTTCAAGAGACTTCACGGGAACAAACCTCAATAACTAAGTATCTGGCCGGATCACGGGCCATCCGAGAAAATTCTGCACCAAGCTCTTTGAACGTTGGGCGAGTAGACAAGCATATGAGGGAGAAGGGAATAGAGGGTTGTGCTGATAGAGTTAGATGAGGAACGATGGGAGGAGGCTCGTGTGGAACATAAACGCCGGCATGGACTGGTTGGGCCGAATGGCTTGTTTCTGTGCTGTACATTCGATGTAATCTCTCTGGACTCAAGCAGGTTGGCAATCTGCCCGTGTGTCTCTACCACTCCTGGAATAGTCACTATGGGATGCATAATAACAAGAGGATTCATTTGCCTTGATTTTCTCTGGTAGAAGTGCCTGGATGAGTGCAGCTCCAACAACACTCAAGAAACTCGACACCATCCAGGACAAAGCAGCCCGCTTGATTGGCACCCCATCCACCACCTTAAACATTCACTCCCTCCACCACCGGCACACCGTGGCTGCAGTGTGTACCATCTACAAAATGCACTGCAGCAACTCGCCAAGGCTTCTTCGGCAGCACCTCCCAAACCCGCGACCTCTTCCACCTAGAAGGACAAGGGCAGCAGGCGCATGGGAACACCACCTCCTCCAAGTCACACACCATCCTGACTTAGAAGTATATTGCCGTTCCTTCATTGTCGCTGGGTCAAAATGCTGGAACTCCCTCCCTAACGGCACTGTGGGAGTACCTTCACCACATGGACTGCAGCGGTTCAAGATGGCGGCTCACCACCACCTTCTCAAGGGCAATTAGGGATGGGCAATAAATGCTGGCCTTGCCGGCGACGCCCACATCCCATGAACGAATTTTTTAAAAAGTGCTTCAGCTCTCCTTTGTACCTTCTTCATCCTGCTCAACGGAGACCAAGAGCTCATCATACACAGACAGAAGTCCTCCTAATATAATCCGGGACCCGTTTATGGTCTGCCCTCCATTGGGCTGGGGCCTTCTGCTCTCAGGTTCTGCCTTAATAGCCAGTGGTGATGGGGAGGTCGGTTGGTGTTGCCACCAAGGGCCTCGTTTGCTGCTCAGTTGAATACAGTTTAAGAATCAATCTTGCACCATCATGAAGCTGTTGTGTTGAAAGAGGATTCTCAGGGGTTGGTTCCGAGGAAGAAAAGCGGCAGGTACAATCCAGGGATTTTCCCCCCCACCCAGTATTACAATTTTCTGGGCCAGAGGGTGAAACAAAATGATTCAGAAATAAAACATTCAAAGCGTGTGCCACCAATGAGCTCATGGATGTAAGTGCAATTTTCAAAACTCACTGGGCTGGATTTTGATACTGGGGCGGGTTGGGGTCGTGTCATCCACTTTTCGTGTTATCCACCCGACTGCAAATGGATGTGGGAGATTGATGCAATTTTCACCTAATTGGGCAATTGAGTTCCAGCATGTGGGAACCCATGAACCAATTAGTGTTTTCAGTCTGAAAGTCGCCTCTGATGGTGTCATCATTGCTGCGGCATTGAAGGTCTTCAGAGACTGCCTGGCCTTTGCTGTGAGAGGACCTGGATGCAAAATGAGCAGCAGCAGCCCTAAGTCTGCTCCCACCTATTTTTGCAGAGAGAGAGAGAGAACCTTCACCACACGGACTGCAGCGGTTCAAGAAGGCGGCTCACCACCACCTTCTCAAGGGCAATTAGGGATGGGCAATAAATGCTGGACTTGCCAGCGACACCCACATCCCATAAACGAATAAAAAAATACTCTAACTGCGCCTGTCTGCAGAGTCTCACTACCAAGACTGTTGGGCTGATTTGGTTCAGACGGTTACAAGTATCTTACTCGCCCTAAGCAGAAAACAAGTATTTTTATATTATTATTCATGAAGTAATATTGAATAAAATCACATTTTCCACACCAGTTTCCAGCTCTGGCAAATCCGCTGCAGTTCATCCTACTGAAGTGAGTGGAAACAGGAAATGGCAGCAAGAAACTGCAGATTGTCTGCACAGTGTCATACTTAAATATATTATGATCACGGCTTTATACTTTATGGCAGGGGTACCGGTTACACTGCCTGCTGGCCAACTGCGACCCTTCCAAGCCTCTGTTGTGGCTCTCAGCCAGTGCTCTATTTCTTGCCTCACTTGCTGTTTTGATGGCTCCGATTACAGTCATGAAGATTTGATAGCATATCTGACCCAATACGATATAGCGGAGATCTCACCTGACCCAATGTACTTTCACAGCCCAGTATGGTCAAGTTGCCTCTGTGCAGGCTCTGTGCGTTTCGTACTCACCACTGGCTCGGGAGGGTTATAGAGGTATAGGGATATAGAGGTATAGGGATATAGGGATATAGGGACATAGAGATATAGAGGTATAGGGATATGGGGATATAGGGACATAGAGATATAGAGGTATAGGGATATAGGGACATAGAGATATAGAGGTATAGGGATATAGGGACATAGAGATATAGAGGTATAGGGATATAGGGACATAGAGATATAGAGGTATAGGGATATGGGGATATAGGGACATAGAGATATAGAGGTATAGGGATATAGGGACATAGAGGTATAGGGATATAGGGACATAGAGATATAGAGGTATAGGGATATAGGGACATAGAGATATAGAGGTATAGGGATATAGGGACATAGAGATGTAGGGATATAGGGATGTAGAGATATAGAGGTATAGGGATATAGGGACATAGAGATATAGAGGTATAGGGATGTAGGGATATAGGGATGTAGAGATATAGAGGTAGAGGGATATAGGGACATAGAGATATAGAGGTATAGGGATGTAGGGATATAGGGATGTAGAGATATAGAGGTAGAGGGATGTAGGGACATAGAGATATAGAGGTATAGGGATATAGGGACATAGAGATATAGAGCTGTAGGGATATAAGGACATAGAGATATAGAGCTATAGGGATGTAGGGATATAGGGATGTAGAGATATAGAGGTAGAGGGATGTAGGGATATAGGGACATAGAGATATAGAGGTATAGGGATATAGAGATATGGATAACAACAGAAAATGCTGGAAACACTCAGCAGGTCAGGCAGCATCGAGGAGAGGAGAAACAGAGTCAACGTTTCGGGTCGAACCCTTCGTCAGAACTGGAAAGGGTTAGGGAGGAGAGATTTTTAAGCAGGGGCAGGGAGAAGGGGAGGAAAGAACAAAGGGAAGGTCTGTGATAGGATGGAAGGCAGGAGAGATTGACTGACAAAAGGGATGATGGTGCGAGGCAAAAGGAGAGGTAATGGGACAAGTTAAGAAACAAAAGATGGCTCGAGATGATGTGTAGATGATGATGGCAGCAACATTAATAGCTACCATGTGAGAAAACAAGAGAAAAAAATAAAGAAATACAGGGGCTAATTTATAGTCTGAAATTGTTGAACTCGATGTTAAGTCCAGAAGGCTGTAAAGTGCCTAATAGAAAGATTCGGGTTCGACCCGAAACGTTGACTCTGTTTCTCTCTCCTCGATGCTGCCTGACCTGCTGAGTGTTTCCAGCATTTTCTGTTGTTATTTCAGATTTCCAGCATCCGCAGGATTTTGCTATTGTATTAGAGATATGGATATATGGATATAGATACCTATATAGATATATATATTACATTCTGCCACGTTTTGTCCATCATAATTCAGGCGTCACACTTTGGGTGTCACACATTCTCAAATGCAAATTTCTTGCTGTTATCTGGCTCAAATTTCATATTCATAAAACAGTGACAAAGCTCAACATAACAGGTATGAGACATACCAATTAGCAAGCGCGAATGAATATTAGCAATCGGCAATTTCAATCTATACAGCTAGAAGCAATATTGCTAACATAACAAATACATAAAAATTGCACAATTCTGAAAAATTGCCCATAAAATTGGTAGATAAATATTAAAAGTCTTAGGTCTGTGTGCACACCCTGTCAACAAAACCTTACTTCCAGTTGTCAACTTTTCTCCATTATAAATTGCTGTGTCCACATTTAGAATGGAAACTGCCGAGGTTAGCCTGACACGCTGGAATAGCACCTACTTCCGTTTTTCATCTCCTTGCTGTAGCACAGAGAAACTCCCATGTTCCAACCAGCTCTACTTCTCTGCTTCCCAAACCGCCTGTAAGTTTTCTACTGAGCTACAAAGTATCCTACAAAAATCAAAGCAGTATACAAAATAATGATAGAATATATGACTTTAAAATGGGGGCAGAATTACATCTGTGTGCCCTGTGTCCAACTGTGCCACGAACTCCACTTCACTTGAAGACTACACTCGGTCAATGCGGGACTATTGAACTCAATGGACAACACTGCAAAGGTAATATCAGTTCTTCCTACCTGTTAGAGGTGGCACTGTAACCTCTTGGCCTGTTACAACAAACACAGCTAGAAGACACATTTCCTCTAACTAACCATGGCCAAAGCTGGGAAATGGATTAGGTAAATGTGTTTATTTACTGGTCCAGAAACAGAGGAGGAGACGCACAGATAAAGAGGGGTAGAGACAGAGGGGTAAAGACACAGAACAATCTTTATGTTTGCATTGCTCATCTGACCCCTCTCCTGGTGTTGCCAAATGTCATGCCCTCACAACAGTGCTGCTATAGCCCAGTAATCACCCCCTGCTCTCCCACAGTGCTGGGAGACTCCAGGGGAGCTAAATTCGGGCGCTAACGGGGCGCAAATCAACTAGCGCCCGGGCGCGGCGCCGCTAACACCTCCCGCGAAATTCAGCAGGAGGTTAGCGGTGGCGTTGTCCACCGGGGTCAGGGGGCCTACCTGCAGCCAGGGCGGCGCTAGTTAAAGGGGAGGTGGCGGGCGGCCGTTTTTGTTGCTGCCCGCCTGCCAGCACCTGCCCCCGTTGCTGTCCCTGGCCCCCGTGAAGCCCCCCCCCCGCGGGGTGCCGGCTGCTCTCCGTGAGCCCGGCACTCCTCTTGAGTGCCGGGCTCGTTTGCCAGCACTCCCGATCCCTGGTGGCCCAGCTGGGCGCCGGGACACGCTGCGCCAGGCCCCTTCCCTTTACTAAGGGCACGTCGTGCCGCAGTTTTGGCTCGCAGCTCCCCAAGAGTCCCTCTCGGGGCGCTATCTGGGAAAATCGGCCGTGGGGGGCGCTAACTTTTTCGGGGCGCTACCTCAGTGCTGCCAAACTCCAGGATCCTCTAACCCCAGTGCTACCAATGTCCAAGACCCCCCAGTAATCCCACAACTACCTCCTTTCCAGTGCTGCTAAATGCCGACCCTGCCTGGTACATTGTGTCTACCATGGACTTTAAAAATGTTGAGATAAAATTGAGTCCCCAGCTAAAGGAACATACAAGAGTAATTAAGGCCACTGATTTGCAATTTTTATGGAAAAATGAACAGGATCATGGAAATTTTGAGGATTGTCCTATGAGGAGAGATTGAGTAGATTGGGCCTATACTCTCTGGAGTTTAGAAGAATGAGAGGTGATCTCATTGAAACATAAGATTCTGAAGGGGATTGACAGGGTAGATGCAGGGAGGATGTTTCCCCTGGCTGGGGAGTCTAGAACCAGGGGTCACAGTCTCAGGATAAGGGGTCGGCCATTTAAGACTGAGATCAGGAGGAATTTCTTCACTCAGCGGGTTGTGAATCTTTGGAATTCTCTACCCCAAAGGGCTGTGAATGCTCAGTCGTTGAGCATATTCAAGGCTGAGATAGATAGATTTTTGGACTCATGGGGAATCAAGGGAATCGGGCAGGAAAGTGGAGTTGAGGTCGATGATCAGCCATGATCTTATTGAATGGCGGAGCAGGCTCGAGGGGCCGTATGGCCGACTCCTGCTCCTAATTCTTATGTTATGTTCTTAATCGATCCGGTAAAAATCCCAGAATACCGTGTAGTATAAAAAATGCAATTTCATTTATTCAGTGATTGCTTAGGTTGTACAGAGTACAGTGTCCAGTTTTGGAACCAAGTGGATAGCTCCATTAGAGAACAGGCTCAGGTCTAATGGGCCAGGCAGTCTCCTTCCTTGCTGTAAAATTCTATAATTCTACGATAGACCAATGGCTCTACTAATAATAGATTGTGTACGACATGGCGCAAGACCCCTGTTGTTACAGAACAGTGGATCCTCTGACTTATTCTGAGCAACGTCATGGAAGATCCACTAGAATACAATTAAAGTTATAAATATAATTAAAAGTCCTTTACCTAGCGTGTGCCCATCACAGTGGAGATGTCAATCTTAGAGAAAGAATGCTAGCCATATCATCTTAGATTCTTGTACGCTGAAGGCGGAGATTGACAAACAAATTGCCAACCTCTAATGAACCAAGTTACAGAGTGCACTTGAGCAATGACTTTAAAGGGACAGGCCAGGTTCACGGCTAAAATCATAACCTTGCACCGGACTCTAGTTGATCGATGTCAACACTACAGATCATCAGCTATCATAGAATTACACAGAAAATACAGCACAGTAACGGGCCATTCGGCCCAACTGGTCTGTGCTGGTGTTTATACTTCACATTCCATCTACCTCATCTCAACCTTTCAGCATATCTTTCTATTCCCTTTTCTCTCATGTACTCTATAGTTTCCTTTTGAAAGCATCCAAGCTATTTACCTCAACCACTTCCTGTGGCAGCGAGTTCCACATTCTAACCACCCTCTGTGTAAAGAAGTTTCTCCTTATTTCCCTGTTGGATTTATCAGTAACTATCTTGTATTTAAGGCCCCTGGTTTTGGATTCTCCCACAAGTGGAAACATTCTCTCCACATCTGGAATTGCAAGTTAGAAAAGTAGTCAGCAAAACTAGTAGGGAGCAGAAACAAAGGCCAACAGTAAAGAGGGTCAAAGTGCAGAAAAATATTAAACAGGCAAAGTTTAAGGCACTTTATCTAAATGCACGTAGCATTCGCAACAAGGTGGATGAATTAATGGCACTAATAGAAGTAAATGGGTATGATGTAATTGCTATTACAGAGACATGGTTGCAGGGTAACCAAAGCTGGGAACTGAATGTTCCAGGGTACTCAACATTTAGGAAGGACAGACAAAAAGGAAAAGGAGGTGGCGTAGCGCTGTTAATAAGGGATGAGATCAGTACGGTAGAGATAAAAGATCTTGGCTTGGCAGATCGTGATGGAATCAGTTTGGGTGGAGCTAAGAAACAGCAAAGGGTGGAAAACATTGGTGGGAGTTGTGTATAGGCCACCAAACAGTAATGGTAATGTAGGGCACAGTATCAATCAAGAGATTAGAAGTGCATGTAACAAGGGCAATACGGTAAAGAAAAAAGCCCCAACTGGTTCAATCTTTCCCGATAGCTGTAATCACAGCGCTCCCCTGGAACCTTGCTCAACGTAGGATGGACGCTGTGCTATTTTATCCCATCTAACATACAATACATTATCAGGGCCACTGGTTTATGGTGATTGAATAAAGATGCAACTTGCATAATTCAGAGTATTGTAGGAATGTCAGTGATTATTTTCAGGCTTGAATTCCATGACTGTGTGCATATTTGTAGCTAGTGTGTTGATAATAAAGAGGGGACAAGTATGTAGCGCAATGGAGAACGTGCTGCTACAATTTAGGGGTTGATGGGGGGGGGGGGAGGGAAGCAACGTTGGATCAAAATAAAATGCAAAATAAAGCAAATGGATGGAAATTCTATAGAAAATAAATATAATTTCAAAAATATGAAATTGAATATTGGAAGGTTGGTGTATAATTGCTAAGATTTATGAATAAACGGAAAGGGAGTTAAGATAAACACACATACTGACACACCCACTGTCAGACACTCAGCAACAACTCGCAACCTTCCCCTCCACACACTGACACAATCAAAATGGTGTATTTATAGACAAATTATAATCAAATACAATCATAAAATATTTACACAAATGACATACATTACAGCACAGCGAATGGCCCTGGAGTTCAGTAACACTAAGAGCACAGTCCTGGAGTTCAGTAACACTAAGAGCACAGTCCTGGAGTTCAGTAACACTAAGAGCACAGTCCTGGAGTTCAGTAACACTAAGAGCACAGTCCTGGAGTTCAGTAACACTAAGAGCACAGTCCTGGAGTTCAGTAACACTAAGAGCACAGTCCTGGAGTTCAGTAACACTAAGAGCACAGTCCTGGAGTTCAGTAACACTAAGAGCACAGTCCTGGAGTTCAGTAACACTAAGAGCACAGTCCTGGAGTTCAGGATCATAAGAGAAGGGGGAAATGTTATTAAAGGGGAGTGTTACAAAACAGAAAAATGTTATTCAAGGAAGAGGCATTATTCAATGGGAAGTGTTATGAAAGGGATTGTGTTATGAAAAAGAGTCTTACAAAAGATGAGCAATATTTCATAGCAACGCACTTGTTGTTAATACCAGCATTATTGGAACTGCTCCCCACCCCCCCAAACAACTCAAACGCAGTTGTTAATGATTCCTCACAAACTCTACATTGTGTCGATGGATGCAGTGTGGACAGTTAGAAATGGGCCGTCTCCTTTATGATTCCTTAGATACTGGGTTCTTAGCTCAACTGGGCCCTCTGGTGGAGTCAAGATATTTGTCTCTTCCTCACTTTGTGCAACCAGGGCAGGAGGGAAAAAGCTGAGGGCGGGAACCTCTCCTGGAGAACGACAGCTTCTAGAATTAAACACCGAAGGCATCTCACATAGTCCGACAGTGAGCACCCCGATTCAGAGGCAGACTTACTCGTGTGACATTAGAAATCAGCACAACTGACATTGAAAGAGACCTACTGCAATGCTTAGGGATCCACAAACTCACATTATAAGTACCTGCCCCACATTGCGGTTCTGTATTATCTTTGAGCACTAATAACTCACTATAATCATGCAATCAACATGCAAGACTGTGCATCACCCACATCCTTCGCCTCACCATTGGCGGCCGTGCCTTCAGCCGTCTCGGCCCTAAACTCTGGAATTTGCTCCCGAAACACCTCTCTCCTTTAAGACGCCCCTTAAAGCTTCAGCCGTGGCACAGTGGGTAGCACCCTCGCCTCCGAGTCACAAGGCTGTGGGTTCAAGCCCCACTCCAGAGACTTGAGCACAAAAATCTAGGCTGACACTCCAGTGCAGTGCTGAGGGAGCGCCGCACTGTTGGAGGTGCCGTCTTTCAGATGAGACATTAAACCGAGGCCCCGTCTGCTCTCTCAGGTGGACGTAAAAAAAAGACTTGCATTTCTATAGCGCCTTTCATGACCACCGGACGTCTCAAAGCGCTTTACAGCCAATGAAGTACTTTTGAAGTGTAGTCACTGTTGTAATGTGGGAAACGCGGCAGCCAATTTGCGCACAGCAAGCTCCCACAAACAGCAGTGTGATAATGACCAGATCATCTGTTGTAGTGATGTGGATTGAGGGATAAATATTGGCGAGGACACCGGGGGATAACTCCCCTGCTCTTCTTCGAAATAGTAAAAGATCCCATGGCACTATTTCGAAGAGGAGCAGGGGTGTTCTCTCTGGTGTCCTGACCAATATTTATCCCTCAACCAACATCACTAAAAAAACAGATGATCTGGTCATTATCACATTGCTGTTTGTGGGAGCTTGCTGTGCGCAAATTGGCTGCCGCATTTCCTACATTCCAATAGTGACTACACTTCAAAAAGTACTTCATTGGCTGTAAAGCGCTTTGAGATGTCCATTGGTCATGAAAGGCGCTATAGAAATGCAAGTCTTTCTTTAAAACTTACCTCTCTGACAAAACTTTTCGTCACCTCTCCTAGTGTCTCCTTCTTTGGCTCAGTATTCATTTTTGTCTGATTACGCTGCTGTGAAGCACCTTGGGACATCTTACTATGTTGAAAGCGCTACAGAAATTATAGACTGAAGGATCTGGAGTGCGTAGCCACATAGATAGCTCAAAAAGGACATTCTAAAAATGCAGCTTTGGAGCTGGTACACAAGTCAAAGCGAACTATTTCAGTCACCTTGTGCAGCTGTTCTGAACAAAGGAGAAACACTTTCCCCCACCTCTAGTCAGGCTATTGTTAGCTGCACGAGCCATATTTTTATGAATAAAATAGAATTGTTATCCAAAAGGTTGTTTTATATTTTTACTGACACCAATAATGTGAGAATCTGAAGTTATCAGGACATTATTCGAGAACTAAACCCCATCTCTCTGTTCCTTTACCAACTCTGTACTTAACTAGTGTATTGCGCAGGAATAGAGTAAAAAGAGAAACTGTTTCTAATGGCTGAAGGGTCGATAATCAGAGGGCACAGATTTAAGGTAATTGGCAAAAGAACCAGAGGCGACATGAGGGAAAACTTTTTTACGCAATGAGTGGTTACGATTTGGAATGCACTGCCGGATAGGGTGGTGGATACAGATTCAATAGTGGCCTTCAAAAGGGAATTGGATAAATACTTGAAGGAGAAAAAATTGCAGGGATACGGGGAAAGAGCAGGCGGAGTGAGACTAACTGGATTGCTCTTCGAAAGAGCCAGCGCAGACTCAATTGGCTGAATGGCCTCCTGTGCTGTACTATTCTATGATGCTTTTCACATTGTCTGTGGGCAGGGTGACGTATTGGCGGTTCAGGCATTTTCTGTACATAACTCAGGCCTGGTGGTGTGCGTGATCTCTGCAGGTGAAAGTGTGGGAAAATACCTAAACCATTGATATCAGATTAATAGAGGTCTCGCCTGCCATGGTCTGTCTCGGCACTTTGCTGTGGGCTCTGCTATTAAGCCACTGTCAAGACAACATACTTGCAATTTTAATGAGAAAATAAGTATTACAATTCCTTTGCTGTTGCTACTTTACAATTGACTTGGCATACCAAACATTCCTCAGATGAAGATTAATTCTAGAAACCAGTTAATGATGGAAAGTGTTGTGTTTGCCACCAATGGGAAGATCGGGTTTAATGTCATCTGTGGCTCAGTGGGTAGCACTCTCGCCTGAGTCAGAAGGTTGTGGGTTCAAGCCCCACTCTAGAGAGTTGAGCACAAAAATCTAGCCCGATACTCCAGTGCAGTACTGAGGGAGTGCTGCACTGTCAGGTGCCGCTAAACGGAGGCCCTGTCTGCTCGCTCAAGTGGACGTAAAAGATCCCATGGCACGATGTGAAGAGCAGGGGAGTTCTCCCCGGTGTCCTGGCCAATATTTATCCCTCAATCAACATCACTAAAATAAAGATTATCTGGCCATTATCACATTGCTGTTTGTGGGAACTTGCTGTGCGCAATTGGCTGCCGCATTTCCTACATTACAACAGTGACTACACTTCAAAAAGTACTTCATTGGCTGTAAAGCGCTTTGGGACGACCTGAGGTCATGAAAGGTGCTGTATAAATGCAAGTCTTTCTTTCTACCACTGTTAGTGTATAGTGTAGTCGTACTTTTATTTGGGTTATAGTCATGAGCTTTTCTTCACCCTAGTACAGACTAAATTCAATTTGTTACAAGTTTTCTGTTGAACTTTTAGTTTGGACAGACCCTGAAACAGAGAATGTTGGCAGTCAGCATTTAATGATTCTGGTGGGATGGCTCCTAAATGACTGCTACAATTTTCTATTAAACTCTGAATTGACATTCGGGGTTTCCCTGGCAGAGAGACATTTAGTCATTGCCCTGGCAGGACTGTTCATCCCATCATCAGTTACTGTCTTGACCAAAATCATACATGAAGCTGATGCACAATTCACTGACAAAAGAAGCAGTCGTTCTGCATGTGCAGGATCATTGGGCAGGGGCCTTTCCAACTGCTTCCCACATTTCAATTTATTTTGTACACCTAGATGGCCAGAGACTACAAGCACACGGGATAGGAATGGTACTCCATTTTTTTTGGGGGGGGGGGGGGGGGGGGCGGCCCATTCACAGGTTCTTGCATGCACGAAATTTAGCACTGGAAAAGCCAATCCCGGGTATGGATTGCTTTATTGGTACAAATGTCCAAATTCAGATTTGAAGATTGCACGAGTCGGATGCTTTCGTTTGTACAGGCTATTTTAAAATCAGTGGCACCCTTCCTCAAGATGGGGTTTTTGCAAACATCATGGCAGCATTAGGCTGGCCCAACAGCATTCCATTAACCTGAACACACATGCACAGAATTACTCGAAGCTGGAAACAGCAGGTTGGAAAAATGTATAAAATTATTTTACAATGTAGCATCATCTCTGCTTAAGATAAAGCAGGTTAAACCACACAGCTATAAACCAGTTAGTCTAACATAAGTTGCAGGCAAATTCAAAGAATCCATAATTCAGAAATAAATTAGTACGCATTGAGATGCTTGGGGGTAATTAAAGGCCGCCAGTGTAGATTTGTTAAAGACAAGTTGTGTTTGACAAATTTAATAGAATTTTTTGAAGTAACTGACTGGATAAATAAAAAGAATGCCACTGATGTAGTGCAACAGAGGATATACGGTCAATTAAAGCAATGGAAGACATACTGGGTCAATTCACCAAGGATGGGAAACTATGCTTATGAGGAGAGACGCGAGATACTCGGTCTATTTCCACTACAGCGGAGAAGGCCAAGGGGAGCTTTAATAGGAGAGTTGAAAATTCTCTGGCATGAATCGAGAAAGAGTATTTCCCACTGGTTGGAGTTAGTGATGAAAGGTCATGAATTTAAAATTGCTACCAAGAGACAAAAGGTTAGGAGAAATTCTGATAAAGAGTTGCAACAGACTAACTGCCTCCAGATGCCATGTCTCAACTCAGTATCAAAGCACCTCAAACATTCCCTTCTGACCTAGCACAAATTAGTTCTCCTTAAAATGACACAAAAAACCCTCATTGCAAATACCTTCAGCTCAGAATTTTTATTTAATGACTTAAAATGTATAGGCTGAATATCAAAAGCAGAGGGTACCCAGCTATGCTGCACTAATAGTGCCAAGTTTGCTGCTAACAGCAGCACCAGGGTCCTTATCAGGCCAACATACATGAACAAGAAAGCCTGTGAAGGCTGTGTGCAGCAAGAGGTAGTTACTGTACAGTTTGGTACAATCACAATGGCAGCATTACAACGACAGTTGCAATGAACAACATCCTTCAATGGCAGGAACCATATATTATACCATGTCAAACCAAGGGTGCTTTAATGATTGGAAGTCATTGCAGTAATGATGGGGAGGTGGCAGTGGACATAAAGCAAGACAAACCAAGTGCAGGATTAATATTCAGTTATTTATTTAATCCCCACAGTGACCCAAAACAAATCATGGTATTACACGGAGCTCCTATCTCAACACAAACACAGAGTCATTGACGGCAAGGGCTAGCACAACAAGAGTCCTTATACCAGCTTCGTACGCACGCTGCATACGTTTTTTTTTGGTTGTTGTAAATAAAACGGTAGGGGCAGCATTTCCGAACGTCAACAGAACGATAGCCATTCTTGAAAGACACCAACAAAAAACAGGCAGAACCACACAATTCGTTGTATTATAATATAAATCTGTATCAATTCAGCCTGTGCCCACGCGTGCACTTACAATCCTGCAAATCAGATCAGCAAAACTGAAAGTTCCCCCTTCCCCTACAACGAAAAAAAAAATCCCAGTTCAGAGTGCAGAGACAATGGACGTAGACTCTGAACTGGTCTGGTGTCAATGGTTATTATTTGGCCCACTATTCACAAGAGGGTTAGAATTTAAATTGTATATTTAAAAAGTTGCCCAACCGCCTGGGGATCTCGTTCGGAATAATCTGGGATCGCTAATAATAGTTTTGCAATGTACGTTTCAGTTTATCCTGAGCTGTTTCGAGTCTACGGAAAACTCTACTGGAGAAAAGACCACCAAAATGTGCAGCATGTTTCTTTAGAACCACAATTAGGTATTTGGGGAAATTGGCAACAGTTCATAAAACAGGATACAAAAAGGTGGAAACGGACTTCTAATAATCTATACAGTTTAAAATGGTTTAATTCAGGACTGCACCCCCCCCCTCCCCCCAGGTCTGACCAATCAGCACCAGGTGGCTATAATGCTGTCTCAATGAACAGTAACAGCTGACAAGTTGGGTGACTGTACCAACACCTGAGGAAAGCTACTGCAATGCAAAAGAATGAGGCTTGGGGTTTGAGTCGAGGGGGGAGAATATAAATCTAACAGATACCTTTCAATCTTCAATACCAATTACTCTCACCTCAAAGTATGCTCTCGTTAAAATAGAAAATATAAAACCATACAAATAGCACAAAGTTTTTTTGTTTTTTTTTTATTTTTTGGAAGTAGTCTGCAGTCGTAAATGCGAGTCCTGTGGTCCTCCCTCAGTGTAAGAATATAGGAGCTGGTGAAAAAGGTCCCACGAGCTGCACACTAAACAGCGCTGGGGGGATGGATCTCGCCGTCAGGTACAGACACTATGTCAAAGGTCAGGTCAGTTCTGGGGTTATGGTTACGAGGGGTCAGTCTTCAACCTCATTCTCCTCATTGGTGCTGCCAGTGGTGGCAGAGAGTCCAGATTGGGAAGCCTGGAGATGAAAAACATACAAGTGGATTAAATTACCCCTTTGGCCAACACATCCCGTTTATCACTACGAGCCAAGCCTTTTGGCAGAGGGGACTCAAAGCTGAAAGCCCATGATCAGAATGTTTCCGGTCCAACGAGGAAGGAGGCATTGCTGGATGTGGTTCTGGGGAATGAGGTGGGTCAAGTGAAGCAAGTATCAGTAGGGGAACATTTAGGGAACAGTGATCATAGTATCATAAGGTTTAGATTAGCTATGGAAAAGGACAGGGAGCAATCTAGAGTAAAAATACTTAATTGGAGGAAGGCCAATTTCAGTGGGCCGGGTAAATTGGAATCAAAGATCGACAGGCAAAACTGTAATCGAACAATGGGCTGCCTTTAAAGAGGAAATGGTTCAGGTACAGTCGAGGTACATTCCCAAGAGGGGAAACGGTAGGGCAACTAAAGCCAGAGCTCCCTGGATGACGAAAGAGATAGAGAGTAAGATGAAAGAGAAAAAGAGCGCGTATGACAGATGTCAGGTTGAGAATACAAGTGAGAACCAGGCTGAATACAGAAAGTTCAGAGGGGAAGTGAAAAAGGAAATAAGAGGGGCAAAGAGGGAGTATGAGAATAGACTGGCAGCTAACATAAAAGGTAATCCAAAAGTCTTCTATAGGCATATAAATAGTAAACGGGTAGTAAGAGGAGGGGTGGGGCCGATCAGAGACCAAAATGAAGACCTATGCATGGAGGCAGAGGGCATGGCGGAGGTACCAAATGAGTACTTTGCATCTGTCTTTACCAAGGAAGATGATGCTGCCAAAGTCATAGTGAAAGAGGAGGTAGTTGAGATACTGAATGGGATAAAAATTGATAAAGAGGAGGTACTAGAAAGGCTGGCTGTACTTCAAGTAGATAAGTCATCAGGACGAGATGGGATGCATCCTAGGATGCTGAGGGAAGTAAAGGTGGAAATTGCGGAGGTACTGGCCATTATCTTCCAATCCTCCTTAGAGACGGGGGTGGTGCCAGAGGACTGGGGAATTGCAAATGTTACACCCTTGTTCAAAAAAAAGGGTGCAAGGATAAACCCAGCAACTACAGGCGAGTCAGTTTAACCTCATTAGTGAGGAAGCTTTTAGAAACAATAATCTGGGACAAAATTAACAGTCACTTGGACAAGAGTGGATTAATTAAGGAAAGCCAGCACGGATTTGTTGAGGCAAATTGTGTTTAACTAACTTGATCGAGTTTTTTGATGAGGTAACAGAGAGGGTTGATGAGGGCAATGCGGTTGACGTGGTGTACATGGACTTCCAAAAGGCGTTTGATAAAGTGCCACATAATAGGCTTACCAGCAAAGTTGAAGCCCATGGAATAAAAGGGACAGTGGCAGCATGGATACGGAATTGGCTAAGTGACAGGAAACAGAGAGTAATGGTGAACAGTTGTTTTTCGGACTGGAGGAAGGTACACAGTGGTGTTCCCCAGGGGTCGGTACTAGGACCACTGCTTTTCCTGATATATATTAATGACTTGGACTTGGGTGTACAGGGCACAATTTCAAAATTTGCAGATGACACAAAACTTGGAAGTATAGTGAACAGTGAGGAGGATAGCGATAGACTTCAAGAGGACATAAACAGGCTGGTGGAATGGGCGGACACGTGGCAGATGAAATTTAACGCAGAAAAGTGTGAAGTGATACATTTTGGTAGGAAGAACGAGGAGAGGCAATATAAACTAAAGGGTAAAATTCTAAAAGGGGTGCATGAACAGAGAGACCTGGGGGTGTATGTGCACAAATCGTTGAAGGCGGCAGGGCAAGTTGAGATAGCGGTTAAAAAAGCATACGGGATCCTGGGCTTCATAAATAGAGGCATAGAGTACAAAAGCGTGGAAATTAGGATGAGCCTTTATAAAACAGTGGTCCGACCTCAACTGGAGTATTACATCCAATTCTGTGCACTTTTGGAAGGATGTGAAGGCCTTAGAGAAAGTGCAGGAAAGATTTACAAGAATGGTTCCAGGGATGAGGGACTTTAGGATACTTGGATAGACTGGAGAAGCTGGGGTTGTTCTGCTTAGAGCAGAGAAGGTTGAGAGGAAATTTGATAGAGGTGTTCAAAATCATGAGGGATCTAGACAGAGTAGATAGAGAGAAACTGTTCCCATTGGCGGAAGAGTCGAGAACCAGAGGACACAGATTTAAGGTGATTGGCAGAAGAACCAAAGGCGACATGAGGAAAAACTTTTTTACGCAGCGAGTGGTTAGGATCTGGAATGCATTGCCTGAGAGGTGGTGGAGGCAGATTCAATCGTGGCTTTCAAAAGGGAATTGGATAAGTACCTGAAGGAAAAAAATTTGCAGGGCTAAGGGGAAAGGGTGGGGGGGGGGGGGGGGGGTGGGACTAGCTGAAGTGCTCTTGCAGAGAGCCGGCACGGGCTCGACGGGCCGAATGGCCTCCTTCTGTACTGTAACCATTCTATGATTCTATGTCTTAGATCAGGAAATGAGGGGTACCAAATGTGGTCAAAACTAACTTGCTAATGGCAGCATCTTGATATAAACAGAACTTCCTGCATTCCAAAAAACGACTGTTGTTCATTTGAATGTTTTGTTACTGAGTTAATTGGTCTGAAAACTTTGCAGTACGAGAGGGGGCTGTGCTTTCTGCGATGGAAAAAAAGGTGTGAATGTGGTCAGGTTTCACAGATGAATGAAGGTTCTTATTCGGAGAGGTGCATTTGTTGCGTTGTCACGCTGCAGTTAAGAAAGTAATTATTGTTAAGTTTAGCTGACTGCAAGGAATCGAATAGATAAAAAACAGAAAGTCGCTTCCATCCAATTATAAAACAAATGTATTAATTGCTTCAGCCTGAATGAACTCTGGTCCATGTGCAAGCTCCACCTAATTGAAGAATGCGTGCAGCATGACAAGACTACATTTACCCCAGTAAGCAGATTATTGCAATTGGGTTTCTTTCTTTTACAAAAAAATAGAATCAGCAAGGTTATAAAACGCCACAAGGGAAGATTAATTAGAAGCTACAGCTTCCAGATTGTTGGGAACAAGATCCACTTACAAGAAGTGCAGTGCAGTGAAGCCACCGAGAGAAAGATTGCAAAAGTAGTTGTAATATCAACAAGCTCTCTGTACGGTTCTCTCCATTGTGAAAACATGCGACTTACCACCTTCTTCTTCTTCCTCCTCTTCTGGTTCCTTCGGCTAACAGAACTTTGAAGTAGGGCCTGAAAAGGGCAAAAGGAAATCAACTTCAATGCACGCATGGGTAGAAAATCAAAAATGAGAAAGCTATACCATTCTAGATTGATCCCTGGGATGAGAGGGTTGTCCGATGAGGAGAGATTGGGCCTATACTCTCTGGAGTTTAGAAGAATGAGAGGTGATCTCATTGAAACATATAAGATTCTGAGGGGGATTGACGGGGTAGATGCTGAGAGGTTGTTTCCTCTGGCTGGAGTGTTTAGAACTAGGGGGCATAGTCTCAGGATAAGGGGTCGGCCAGTTAAGACTGAGAAGGAGGAATTTCTTCACTCAGAGGGTTGTGAATCTTAGGAATTCTCTACCGCAAAAGGGCTGTGGATGCTCAGTCGTTGAGTATATTCAAGCCTGGGATAGATAGATTTTTGGACTCTAGGGGAATCAAGGGATATGGAGATCGGGCGGGAAAGTGGAGTTGAGGTCGATGATCAGCCATGATCTTACTGAATGGCGGAGCAGGCTCGAGGGGCCGAATGGCCGACTCCTGCTCCTAATTCTTATGTTATTAAGTTCTAACTTCTTATACATCAAGAATCCTTTAAGTACAGAGCAAAAATAAAAATAGTTGTCATTGGAAATACAGACTTCTTCATATAAACTTTATGCAAGAACAAGAGCAGCTAAAATACCCAAGAAACATGTATTAAAATACTGAGAGGGAGGATTCATCATTTAATGTGTATGAAGTTACCCATGACACAGCATGAGCGATGGATTTGACTTGTACACACGTGTTCTCGTTTCTTAAACGCAGCCAGCTTGGAAAACAGTTCAGCATAGGTTTGTGAAATAGTACTGAGTGAATATAATTGACACCCAGAGACAGGTAGCTTAAAGAACAAATCTGAAAAATTCCCATGAAAGCTTTCCCGATGTGGTTACTGGAGTGTGGCAATGGTGGCGGTGATGTGCTGATTATAGTCTTCGAAAAAAAAATTAGGCTACTTTCTATTAGAACAAATTGGGCTTTGTAGGAATTCGAATTGAGTCTAGTATTATTGATATTCATGAAACAATTAGATGCCAATTAGTCACCGCTAGTTTTGAGAGATGCTATTCATACATCAGTTAACTTTTCTGGTTTCCACATAACATTTGGCAGAATTTCCATAATCTGCTTAAAATTCAGTGCTGGGCATTCTAGGATACAAACAGAAATGCTGGAAATACTCAGCAGGTCAGGCAGCATCTGTGGAGAGAGAAACAGAGTTAGCATTTCTGAAACGTTAACTTTGTCTCTCGCTCTCCACAGATGCTGCCTGAGCTGCTGAGTATTTCCAGCAGTTTCTGTTTCAATCTCGGATTTCCAGCATCCGCAGTATTTTGCTTGGGTATTCGAATTGCAGTTTTTTTTGGACATGGGAAGACGTAGGGTGATAATGCCATCGAGTGTGCAAAATTCCCCCCCCCCCCCCCCCCAAATCCTTTCCCGTTAAGAGGCCAAGACAGTGCAGCCTGCAGATATTTCTATAGATTTGGCCAATCAGCACACGAAGGAAACCAGTTCAGGCCTGGGAAATGCATCTCCTCGGAGAAAGCCCTTGTATGCCAGCCGATGACATGGTGTCCCCGGGTTCTGGCAATCCCACCCTCAATGCGAAGGCAACGGTCCTATTTGTGCTTATATTTATTTGCTAGTTTGTCCTGTTTGAACTTGGTCGGCCTGCAAGTTTGAAAAGGGCCACTTTCGATATTATTTGCCTCATTGGTGGACATGTCCTAAAATCAGGACCAAGATGGGTTGGTATCAGCATCTTGAGGGATATGCAAATTAATGGGAACATGGATTTAAAACTTTATATGCAGTCCCGCAAGGCTCTGTGGCACACACGTGACAAAAGATTGGATACCCCCACTTCAGGTCACTGTGGTGGTAGGCAATGTTCCCTTTAATTTTTTTTGTATGCGCGGTCCCTTTAAGGGGCTGCGCGGCCCATTCAAAATACCGTGCATGTGTGGTTCTTCCTATTTAAAAGCCAGTGAGCCGGCTGCGCGGGAGCTGCAGAGCGCTGCGCAGCCTAAAAGGAACGTTGGTGGTAGGCCACTTCAAGCCTATTTATAAAAAGGTAGCAAATCATTTTCTTAAACAACTTTAATTTCACACTTCTGGTTCAGTACTGGTTAAGAGTAGGAGCACAGCTTTACTTAAGCTATAGTTTATGCTTCAACACCAAGAAACAAGAGGAGGGCAGAACGTGTTAAAAAACTTCAAAAGTGATAGGATGTTTTATAATGTTTTTGTACTATTGTGAAATCTGTTTTTGATTGCAGAAGAAATTTGAAGTGAAGTAGATTTTAAAGAGGCTCGTTTCCATGACTTGCCTTTAGGTCAGGATCCTTCACATCCAATTCAGACTTGTAGAGTTCGGTTTCGAATGTTCCACTGGTGATTCTCATTGGACCATTTGGCATGAGTAGGACTGTGAACTTAAACTGAGCCACAAACTCTCCTAGAGAAGCACAAACAAGAAACAGATATCAGGTAAAAGAGCAGCATTTCAAATTAAAGATACAATGTCATTTCAGGTATCAGAGAATCTGATTTAAATGGAAATGCTAAATGTCCAATATTTAATCGAACCAAAAGTATAATTTAGTCTGTTGAGATCAGCGCTCAAGGGTGTTAAAACTGATCTTTGTGCTCCTAGTATTCGTTTATGGAGTGTGTGTGTGGGGGTGTGGGTGGAAAAGAGAACAGAAAAGGTGGAAAAAAGGAGACCCCTGCTGGAAAGTGTGTGTGGGGGGGGGGGGTGTCGGGCGTAGCTGTGATGTACACTGCAGAGAACAACCTGTTGACATTAATACTAAAGCAAAATACTGCGGATGCTGGAAATCTGGAATAAAAACAGAAAATGCTGGAAACTCAGCGGGTCAGTATCTGTGGAGAGAGAAACAGAGTTAACGTTTCAGGTTGGGGACCTTTCATCAGAATTGGAAAAAGTTAGAGATATAACAGATATTAAACAAGTACAGAGGCAGAGAAAGGGTGGAGGGGGAAGAAAGAACTAAAAAGGGAAGATCTGCGATCGGGTGGAAGGCAGGAAAGATTGAATGAGAAAAGGGATGATGGTGCGAGGCAAAAGGGGAAGGTAATGGGACAAGTAGAGAAACAAAAGATGGGTCTAGAGGAGGTGGAAATGCGAATAGCCTGTTGACATTCACTGTCTAAGATCAACACGTGAATAATGGTCACCTACACAAGGCATCAGAAGGTGCCCAGCACCTGTGGAACCTTACCCAGCAGGTGGTCAGTGGTTTCGGGGGAAGCAGAGAAAATTGGTGGAAAAGAACGGGAAAAAAAATCTGACAGCTATGTGTTTCCAGTGCTCAATCTACTGTGGCCAGCACCTTATAAAAAGAAAAACTTTGATTCCTTGTAGCTCATAAAAAGAAGTTTGGAAGAGAGTACTATAGTACAGTAGCACGTTTCTGGTTGCCTGGAGTTCCACGTTCTTTTATCATTTCCCCCTCCTCTCCTGAAGGCAGCAAATGTTGCTCGATTACAGTTCCAAAGATGTTAGAAAACCGGTGTTACTTCATCAACGTGATGTGACCATCCTTCACGTGAGCCGCAACAGCGAGCAGGCTATTCGATTGTGGGAGCAAAATGGCCACTTACTACAACAGGCAGTACCTTTACTTACTAAACGATGAAGCAAAGTTCCACCTTTAATTTACTCATATAGAACTAGATAGTTCACAGAGGGTCTTACCTTCCTTCTCGTACAGTACATTGAATGGCTGAAGGAGTTCATGCTTGGCGCATTCCATAACCCCCATCCTGGCTTTTTTCTCATCCTCAAATGCCCTTTGGAAAGACAAGTCTTAGTTTTACAAGCATTCTAAATGAAGTCTCAATTGTAAAGCTCGCTGTTCCAAGGCTGAGAAAACCCAACAATTTAACTTTCTTTTTAAAAAAGACAAGAGAACTCTGCACATTAAGTTGGGTCAAATTAATTTAATCAATTCAACCCCAGGCTAGATGAAGTAACGGTCACATGCTAGACATCAGACATACCTCAGAGTGAAGGGCATAGCATCAAACCGCCTTTCAACCTCACTAAAAAAGGCACGAGATGTTTTCATTTTTAAACCATATTGCTGCGTTGGGTCCCTCTTGTACACAGTTGTTCTCTGACCAGCATCCTTCGCCTGTAGACATACCATACAGTTAGAAGAGATTTGTTTTATAGATACACACATCCATATGCATTAAGAGTGAAAAGACAAATCAACTCGACATCATTTTTTTGCAGCTATTTAAAATCTATTCCTTCCTTTGCACTGCTGCAAACTATCCAACCAAATCCACACTTATTTTCATGTGCACTGTGCAATTTTTCTTCTCTTTAAACAAAGGCCACCTGGAGTTTAGGTTGCACTGGGTCAATACATAAATGACTGGTTAGACTGTTCTAAGCTTTTACTACAATTAAACACCCCCTGTAGTCGGAAACCAGAAGTGCAAAATAAGCTGTGGAAAGGTCTCCAGACAGGGGATGATTTGCAAAGTAACATACCCATGGACATAAAAAGAAAATCATAGTATGAGGCTAGGTCTTTGCAAGTGTGTTTGTTGCAGCTCGTTCAAGTGTTTAATCAAAAAGCAGGAAGGGGCAGTAACCAAATATTAAAACGGTACAAGTTGCATAGAAAATGCGACAAAATTGCTTAAATCATCTTAATCCAGCTATAGTACCCAAAACCATTACAACCTCAGGAGGACAATGAGGCTTTAATGCAGTGATTAACTCCACAAGTACTGTTTGTGATCTTTTACTCCTAAAAATTAGAACTGAAGTATTCCTAGAATTGTGTGTCAGGGACCAGGATAACTGGATTCTAATGGCCTTGCTACATTTACAGAAATACTTCGAAGCCTGTGTATTTATTGCACAATAGTATAGTTTCTATATAAAAAGGTTTTTAATCTCATGAAACAAATGAAGTCATAATTTTGGATAACTAGACTTTAAAATGTAATAATGCAACTTGATGTCCAAATGCAGGAATAACAGCCCTCCATGGATGCTTTTAATTTGGTGGCGAAAAGCTACTGCTACAAGTCCACGCTGTATTACCACTCACTCGTGAGCAAGGTTTGCAACCCCATTTTTCAAGCCATTGATTCAGAGCATTTTCCCTTCATAATTCCAACCGTTAACAAATCTTTCACCCTACCCACAATGAAGAAACAAATTCAAGATCGGTTATGAACCAATTGCTCACCTTGCCTTCTCCGGTACTGATTAACACATCGACAGCATAAACTTCATGAACTTCAAACGCCGTCTTTTCGTGGTCTTTCCTATACAAGAAAAAGAACGGAAGAATTAAAAAAAAAAAATGATACATATCCATTGGGACTTGAGCACATCCCTACCACTGGATTTCCCCATGTTTCAGTAGACTGTCTGCTGTGGGTATGTAGATTGAAATGCTCCTTATGATCAGGTTACTCTGGTAGTTTGGAGCAGACCCAACATTGACCTCAAATCCAACCTCCAAATGCCAATATAAATTCATCAAATCCTGTGGCACAAATCACCTGGTATAAAAGACATCCATGTACAGTTAGAATTGTCGGAGATTTTTAAATGTTTGTGGCGAGAAAGGGGAGGTTTCCTGCAGTGTCCCCAGGAATGTTTTCTCACTGTTGCAGGAAGCACTATGTGACCCGATGCTGGACAATAAAAGTGGGTGACCTAAAAGTTGGGGAACATTTGAGAAGCAGTAACCACAATACAATTCAGTGTAAGAATAGAAAAAAAGAAAAAGTTAAGGGACAAGGATTCTTGAATGGAAAAAAAGCAAAATAAAAATGGATAGTTGTCCAGATTAAAAAGGAAGAACTGAACAAACAGGAAGACTAGATCACATTTGAAACGAAGAAGCATTTAGCACTAACAGGACAGATCAGAAAGCAAGGCCAAATAATGTAGAAAAGCTACAAAAAGGGAGCTTAGAAAGGCAGAGTCCCAGGTGAGGTTAGCTTAAAAAAACCCAAATGGCAATAAAAAGCCATCTTACAGGCCTATTACAGTAAACTCTATTAACCGGCACCCAAATATCCGGAAATCTCTCTTAATCGGCAAAATTCTTGAGTAGGTAACCGGGGTTTTCCTTCATCTCTCTCCTTTAAAATAAACTTTTAAAAAACCGAGGCGTTTGCCTTGTATCGGAGCGTGTAGATTGGGAGGGGAGTGTGCAGCCCGGGTAGGCAGCGGACACGACAGATGGTCAGCTGGCGGTCCCCAGGGAGACGGAGCTCCGAATGCAGGCGCATGTCAATGTGTACGGGGCTCTCGTACGTTGGGAGATATAACTCTCCGTTATCCGGACTTTTTGATTAACCGGCACCACGCCGGTCCCGTCGGTGCCGGTTAATAAAGAGTTTCCTGTAGTAAGACGATAGTCACAGTAGGGGTAGGACTGCCAAGAGATGGAGAAGGCAAGCCTGTAGTGGAGAATAAGGCAATGGCAGAGATGAACGTTGCATTTGATATGGTGCCATGTTGCAAAGATAATATCACGTGGAATTAAAAGGGAATGTGACCATATGGAAAGTGGGATGACTGAAGGTACACAAAGCAAAGAGGAGGGCTAAAAGGAAGTGTCTCAGACTCGAAAGATGTGGTCAATGATATTCCACAGGGGTCTGTGTTGGGATCACCTCTCTACTGTATACATAAATGATCTGAACTTAAGAATTAACAAAATATGATTACACCGAATACAGCAAATTGTGACGAGGATTGCAGGAGGCTATAAATAGGCTAGCAGGATGGGCAGATGCAGTTGAATGTAGAAAAATGTCAAGCAATACCTATTTTCACTCAAAATGAAAAGAAAATGCATCCTAAATGGTAACATTTTAAATGGAGTAAAGGAGCACCTCGGGGCTGCAGATACACAGATCTGGTGGCAGCACAGGTCATTAAGATAGAAAACAGAACCTTTGGTTTTGTATCTAAAGGCACAGGACACGATCTTGCACTTGTACAAGACCATAGAAGTATGATGTCGTTTTGGGCACCTCATTATAGGAATATAAAAGCAACAGCAAAGATCCAAAAGAAATAGAAAGACTTGCATTTCTATCGCGCCTTTCACCACCTCAGGACATTCCAAAGTGCTTTACAGCCAATGAAGTACTTTTTGAAGTGTAGTCGCTGTTGCAATGTGGGAAACGTGGCAGCCAATATGCACACAGCAAACTCCCACAAACAGCAATGTGATAATGACCAGATAATCTGTTTTAGTGATGTTGATTGAATGATAAATATTGGCCAGGACACTGGGGATAACTCCCCTGCTCTTCTTCAAAATAGTGCCATAGGATATTTTTACATCCACCCGAGAGGGCATCGGTTTAACGTCTCATTCGAAAGACGGCACCTCCGACAGTGCAGCACTCCCTCAGTACTGCACTGGGAGCGTCAGCCTAGATTTTCGTGCTCAAATCTCTGGAGTGGGACTTGAACCCACAACCTTCTGACTCGGAATGCTAGCCACTGAGCCACGGCTGACACTCAATGTAGCTTCACAAGGATTAGTTATGAGAGAGCCAAGTACAGGTTAGGCTCCTTCCACCTCTCCCTGCCACCCCACCCCCCCAGAACCAAGACGACCAGGGTGACCTGAAAGAAGTCAAGATAATAAATTGTTATGATAAGATAAATATTGATCGACTGTTTCTACTAATCAATGAGACTGGAATGAAAGGGTAAAAGCGAAAAATATTAAATAGAAGATAAGAAAATATTTCTTTGCAGATTGTAATTAGAATGTGGAATTATCAGCCACAAGCTATTGTTGAAGTAGAGTCCTAAGTACTTTCCAGAGGGAATTATGCTGCAATATTCAAAGATTCTGTGCCAGGACCAATTCTGAGCCACGATAGTATATCCTCTGTTAAAAGAAAGACATGCCAATCTATTTTAACAGCCATCCCACTGCAGTTAGTAAAGTGCAAATAAGGCAGCCCCACTCGATCACCCTACAAAGATTTAGATGCCAAATTGAGACAACAGGATTGAACACAGACATGATTTTACTCTATTTAAATTGAAGGAGCATTCTAAGTTTTTGCTCATGCCCTTGCTGGCTGATGTAAAGTGTCTGTGTCTAAACAGTAACCATCATCCTAAATCATCCAGCGCAGTGCCCACAAGCAACCTTCCACAACCAGAAACTCTCAGCATAGAGCAGGAACTATTTAGGCTAATGTCACTTCTTTTAAAGACCAACTTTTAAAAACATTTCAATAAAAGTACAAATTAAATGATTAAATAAATTGAATGAAAACCCAATCTTTTAGAGCACAAGTGACGAAAACCTGCCATGAATAGTCTCCCTGATCAGACTTACTTTTGCTGATCTGTAGGGTTCTGAATGATCGTTTTCTCCCCATCAATAACATGTTGTTTGAGTTGATGTGACAGCATGCCTGGAAGAAAAAAAATATTGCAGCTTAAATTCTGGTTTTGGACCTCGAAAATATAGCCTACATTTGCATAGCATCTCACGGTGTCCCCATCACAGAGGCTTTAACTACAATGAATTACTTTCTGAATGTCAGCATTGTAGTTACGTAGGCAACAGCCAAATTATGCACAGCAAGATGCTACGGTCAGGAAACGAGATGAAGGACCAGCTAATCTATTTTTGGTGGCATCGTCAGCATCAGCCGTGGCTCAATGGGTAGCACTCTTGCCTCTAAATCAGAAGGTTGTGGGTTCAAATCCCACTCCCGAGACTTGAACACAAAAATCTAGGCTGATACTCCAGTGCAGTACTGAGGGAGTGCCGCACTGTCGGAGATGCCGTTAAACCGAGGCCCTGTCTGCGCTCTCAGATATAAACTATCCCATGGCACTATTTCAAAGAAGAGCAGAGGAGTTATTCCCGGTGTCCTGGCCAATATTTATCCCTCAATCAAGATCACTAAAACAGATTATCTGATTATCACATTGCTGTTTGTGGGACCTTGCTGTGCGCAAATTGGCTGCCGCATTTCCTACATTACAACAGTGACTACACTTAGAACATAGAACAGTACAGGCCCTTCGGCCCTCGATGTTGTGCCGAGCATTGTCCGAGACCAAGATCAAGCTATCACACTCCCTATCACTCTGGTGTGCTCCATGTGCTTATCCAATAACCGCTTGAAAGTTCCTAAAGTGTCCGACTCCACTATCACAGCAGGCAGTCCATTCCACACCCCAACCACTCTGAGTAAAGAATCTACCTCGGACATCCCTTCTATATCTCCCCCCATGCACCTTATAGTTATGCCCCCTTGTAACAGCTGCCTCTACCCGAGGAAATAGTCTCTGAACATCCACTCTATCTATCCCCCTCATCATCTTATAAACCTCTATTAAGTCGCCTCTCATCCTCCTCCGCTCTAAAGAGAAAAGCCCCAACTCCCTCAATCTTTCCTCATAAGACCTCCCCCCCAAACCAGGCAGCATCCTGGTAAATCTCCTTTGCACTCTTTCCAATGCTTCTACGTCCTTCCTATAGTGAGGTGACCAGAACTGCACACAATATTCCAAATGTGGTCTCACCAAGGTCCTGTACAGTTGCAGCATAACCTCACGGTTCTTAAACTCAAACCCTCTGTTAATAAACGCCAACACACCATAGGCCTTCTTTACTGCTCTATCCACTTGAGTGGCAACCTTCAGAGATCTGTGGATATGAACCCCCAGATCCCTCTGCTCCTCCACGTTCCTCAGAACCCTGCCGTTGACCCTGTAATCCTTATTCACATTTGCCCTACCAAAATGAATCACCTCGCACTTATCAGGGTTAAATTCCATCTGCCATTTTTCGGCCCAGCTCTGCATCCTATCAATGTCTCTTTGCAGCCTACAACTGCCCGCCACCTCATCCACTACTCCACCAATCTTGGTGTCATCAGCAAATTTACTGATCCACCCTTCAGTCCCCTCCTCCAAGTCATTGATAAAAATCACAAACAGCAGAGGACCCAGCACCGACCCCTGTGGCACACCGCTGGTAACTGGTCTCCAGTCCAAAAATGTTCCATCCACCACCACCCTCTGCCTTCTATGAGATAGCCAGTTACTTATCCAATCGGCCAAATTTCCCTCTATCCCACAACTCCTTACTTTCTTCATGAGACGACCATGGGGAACCTTATCAAACGCCTTACTAAAATCCATGTATACGACATCAACTGCTCTACCTTCATCTACACACTTAGTTACCTCCTCAAAGAATTCAATCAAATTTGTTAGGCAAGACTTACCCTTCACGAATCCGTGTTGACTATCCCTGATTAAGTTGCCCCTTTCCAAATGGTCATAAATCCTATCCCTCAGGACCTTTTCCATTATCTTACCAACCACCGAAGTAAGACTAACCGGCCTATAATTACCAGGGTCATTCCTATTTCCTTTCTTGAGAGAGGAACAACATTCGCCACTCTCCAGTCCTCTGGCACCATCCCCGTGGACAGTGAGGACCCAAAGATCAAAGCCAGAGGCTCTGCAATCTCCTCCCTTGCCTCCCAAAGAATCCTAGGATATATCCCATCTGGCCCAGGGGACTTATCAACCCTCAGGTTCTTCAAAATTGCTAAAACATCTTCCCTCAGAACATCTACCACCTCCAGCCTATCCACCTTTATCACACTCTCATCCTCAAGAACATGGCCCCTCTCCTCGGTGAACACTGACGAAAAGTATTCATTCATCACCTCTCCTATCTCTTCTGTCTCCATGCACAAGTTCCCACTACTGTCCTTGACCGGCCCTACCCTCACCCTAGTCATTCTTTTATTTCTCACATAAGAGTAAAAAGCCTTGGGGTTTTTCTTGATCTGACCAGCCAAGGACTTCTCATGCCCCCTCCTAGCTCTCCTAAGCTCTTTTTTTAGCTCATTCCTTGCTACCTTGTACCCCTCAATCGACCCAACTGAACTTTGTTTTCTCATCCTTACATACGCTTCCTTTTTCCTCTTGACTAGACATTCAACCTCTTTTGTGAACCATGGTTCTCTCACTCGGCCATTTCCTCCCTGCCTGACAGGGACATACCTATCAAGGACACGCAGTAATTGCTCCATGAAAAAGCTCCACTTTTCGTTTGTGCCTTTCCCTGATAGTTTCTGTTCCCATCTTATACTCCCTAATTCTTGCCTAATCGCATCATAATTACCCCTCCCCCAATTATAAACCCTGCCCTGCCGTATGGCCCTATCCCTCTCCATTGCAATAGTGAAAGTTACCGAATTGTGGTCACTATCTCCAAAGTGCTCTCCCACATACAAATCAAACACTTGGCCCGGTTCATTACCCAGTACCAAATCCAACGTGGCCCCACCTCTTGTCGGCCTATCCACATATTGTGTCAGGAAACCCTCCTGCACACACTGTGCAAAAACTATCCCATCCGAACTGTTTGACCTATAAAGGTTCCAATCAATATTTGGAAAGTTGAAGTCACCCATGACAACTACTCTGTGACCTCCACACCTATTCATAATCTGCTTTGCAATTTCTTCCTCCACATCTTTATTACTATTTGGGGGCCTGTAGAAAACTCCTAACAACATGACCGCTCCTTTCCTATTTCTATCTTCAGCCCATATTACCTCAGACGGCAGATCCCCCTCGAACTGCCTTTCTGCCGCTGTTAAACTATCCTTGATTAACAATGCTACTCCTCCACCTTTCTTACCAACTTCCCTACTCTTACTGAAACATCTATACCCCGGAACTTCCAACAACCATTCCTGTCCCTGTTCTAACCATGTCTCCGTAATGGCCACCACATCGTAGTCCCAAGTACCAATCCACGCTCCAAGTTCTCCTACCTTATTCCGGATGCTCCTTGCATTGAAGTAGACACACTTCAAGCCATCTTCCTGTGTGCCGGTACATTCCTGCGACCTTGATACCCTCCTCAGTACCTCCCTACACTCACCACTGGCTCGTGGACTACAGCCCTTTTTCCCATCCCCCTGACAAATTAGTTTAAACCCCCCCGAAGAGCCGTAGCAAATTTCCCTCCCAGGATATTGGTGCCCCTCTGGTTCAGGTGCAAACCGTCCTGTTTGTACAGGTCCCACCTTCCCCAGAATGTGCTCCAATTATCCACATAACTGAAACCCTCCCCCCTACACCATCCCTGCAGCCACGTGTTTATCTGCACTCTCTCCCTGTTCCTCAACTCGCTAGCACGTGGCACCAGCAACAAACCAGAAATTACAACATGGTTTGTACTGGCTCTCAGCTTCCAACCTAGCTCCCTAAATTCCTGTTTTAAATCCCCGTCCCTTCTCCTACCTATGTCGTTGGTACCGATGTGTACCACGACTTGTGATTATTCCCCTTCCCCTTTGAGGATTCTGAAAACACGGTCCGAGACGTCACGGACCCTGGCACCCGGGAGGCAACATACCATCCGTGAGTCTCTTTTGCTGCCACAGAACCTCCTATCTGTCCCTCTGACTATTGAGTCCCCAATAACTATTGCTCTCCTGCTCTCCCCCCTTCCCTTCTGAGCCACAGGGACGGACCCAGCGCCGGAGATCCGGTCACCGTGGCTTACCACTGGTAAGTCGTCCCCCTCAACAGTATTCAAAGCGGTATACCTGTTACTGAGGGGAACGACCACAGAGGATCCCTGCACTGATTGCTTCCTCCTAGCCCCTCTCACCGTCACCCATCTATCTTCATGCTTTGGAGTAATTACATCCCTGAAGCTTCTATCTATGACCTCCTCTGCCTCCCGAATGATCCGAAGTTCATCCAGCTCCAGCTCCAGTTCCCTAACACGGTTTTCGGTCTTCAAAAGTACTTCATTGGCTGTAAAGCACTTTGGACGTCCTGAGGTCGTGAAAGGCACAAGTCTTTCTTTCTTTCATTAGTTAATGATGGAATATTGGCCAGGACACTGGTCTTTGAAATGGTGCCATGGGATTAATATCCACTTGGACAGACAGACGGGGCTTCGGTTTAACATGTCATCCCAAAAACAGACAATTCAGCGCCGGTGTCAGATTAGCTCAGTCTTGACCATTCTTGACCAAGTTAAAAGATTATGGGTTCAAACCTCACTCCAAGATCTGAGCACAATTTTGGCTGACCCTTGCAGTGCTATACTGAAGGAGTGCTGGAGGTGTAATCGTTCAGATGAGACATTAAACTAAGGCCCCAGCTGACTCAAAAGTTCAATCTGCTTCAGAGTAGCTGAGCGATACAAACTAGGAATGTCCCAGGTTCAATCACAGCTAATCTCCGCTGGGGCAAGAGTTGGGTGCTGCAATCGGCCACAGCACCTCAAATTGAGCGAGGAAAGAATCCTGCTCCTGACTGCTTTCTAGTGAACCCTGGTGGAAATCTGCATCTCAACAGTTTTGGACTCATCTATGACGTCTGTTGATGCATACCATCAAGGCTTAGACCTGATGAATGACCACTTGGGTGAGGTACGAGAGGGAACCCCAGTATCCATGGAACCAGGCCCAAAGAGTTGATGCCTTCCAGAGTGGCTGGGGGGGGGCTGAGAAAGAGGAGCAAACTGCAGGGGGATTTTTTTTTTCATTAAAAATTCAATTTGGGTAGTGATTTCAGAAAATTGATCTGAATTCTTCAAAAAAAAGTCAGTCTATAAGAGAGTCTCACTATTCCTACTTTAGAGGTGAACAAAACAGGATTCACATATTTATAATGATCTCAAACTCCTAGCCACCATTATTGAATGGCAAGCCTCAATACTACTTTATTTAACTGCCATGGTTAATGATACATTATCTTTATTTCCAACATTCCCAGTTAATTAGTTTTAATACTTGTAGCATATGGGAAAAGGAGGCTACAAAGGTGCCAATCTTTTTCCTCCCAAATGGAGAGCGGATTGAACAGATTACTGCTCCTCAATTTGAAAGCAGTCATCCTTGCAGGCAAATACCAATAATGATTACTTACTCAGACCTCAAAAATCCCTCCATTCACGAGCCAGGTATCAAGACACTTCAGGCAACAGAAGCAGGATGTGCTGGAACAACATGGACAGGAGGACCTACCTGCATTGTGTCCATACCACATAACTGTAGGGAATGTTTTTTGGTCTCCTTCGAGCTGCCAGTAATTTTCTATTCAGACCGAGAATATGCAGTCTGCTGGAAAGCAGATTCACTGTACGTACCATATCCCTAGTCAAGTGGGGAGGTTGGTGACTAGCTAACCAAGCCTGGGTTCACTCAGCCTCCCAATGCTGTGACACAGCGTGAACTCACCCTGTAGTTAATGAAAAGTGCAACCTGCTCCCTACTAGCCAAGCGTGGATGTGTCTCAGGTTCTTTGGATGTGGTATTCCCTACACTAAAGGGCTGTTCCAGTTTATAAAACACTTAAATAGTTGGAAAAAGTGGGATTATTTTTTTGAAGACTGGAAGTAAAACGTTAATTATCTCTTCAGAATTGGTCACCTCACCTTCTATTGGAGTGCAATTAAAGGACTGCGCGATCTTGTTCCAGGCTTCCGTCACTTGAGTGTTCTGAGGTTGAAAAGAAATCAAGAAAACTCCCTTTAATAACAATGCTCCTATAAAAGTCAATAAATAAGTATATTTTTGGCATCCAATAGTAGTTTATTGTGCTCCAAATAAAACCGATTACTTAAAGAAGCAACTTTACAGCACAGAGAAAAAGACTCAGCCTATTCATTTCAAAAAGTTTTACTGGATAAAAATTGTCAACCCAAATCAAAAGCCGATTTTAAAGTCCTTTAAACAGAGCCAGTGAAACTTCTCTAGCTTCCCCCAGATATCAAATTCCATCCCCATCTTCCAGGGCCTAAAACTGCTTCCACAACACTCAACACAGCCACCAGTCAAGGGCTAAGCATTAAACTTCCAGAGAACTGCTGCCTCAATTAAGAAGCCTTTTGGTCACAATTAATGTTCCCTCTAATTTTTTTTTGGGTGCGCGGCCCCTTTAACGGGCTTGCACAGCCCATTCACATTTCTGCGGCTGCGCGGTTTTTCCATTGTAAAGCCAAGAGCCGGCTGCGTGGGACCTCCAGACCGCTGCGCGGCTTAACGGGAACATTGATCACAATCACTCTTAATCTTAAAGAATTAATCTCCAAAAAGATGTAGCACTTTTTTTTTTTTAAAGTGTAGCGGCACTATCTCACCCAAAATGACCAGTTATGCTACAGTCTGATACATAATACTAAAACCACCACAAAACAAATCAACATTTTCAGCTCCAGTTGAGGATGTCCATTTACTTCTATTCCATTTATTTCATACATTCCACAAAAACTGCTTGATCCATGAATACACTTTGTGACACAGAGGAAAGAAAAATAGACCTTGCATTCTTGGAGGAAGTGGCATCCCAAATGGACTATGGTAATCCCCATGACATGTTGTACCTAGCCTTACAGAAGGTATTTGACCACGTTCCACAAAAAGCTCAAAGCTGCGGACAGGGCAAATCTGGAGTATGGATAAGAAATTAGCCGAAGGATAGAAAACAACAGGTACTTGTTAGCCGAGTTATGTCAGGGTGGGGGAGCAAGGGATTGGCGTTGAGTTCGGTACTATTCCTAATTTACATCAATAACTTGAACAAATTGTTCCTATTTATAGAGGATACCAAATGATATGGGACAGTGGAATCAGGAGGCAAATCAGAAATGATAGAATGAGTTGGATAAAATATGTAAGTGGGCAGAACGGTAGATGATGAAATTTAATACATACTGCACATAGAAAGAAAAAACAGGTAACATGTGCTCCATAAATGGTGTTGAAACGGCTACAGATGAAAAGTTTAAAAAGTCCTACAAATCTTAGCTCAACATCTCAAGGAGGCTGGAACACAAAGGGGAGGAAGCAATGCTTCAGTTGTAGGGAGCCTGGGAGACCCCCCATCTGGAGTAACTGCGTTCAGTTCTGGGCACCGCACCTCAGGAAGGATAGATTGGCCTTGGAGTGGGGGCAGTGCAGATTCACCAGAGTGATACCAGGGCTTAAAGGGTTAAATTATGACAGGTTGCACAAACTTGGTTTGTATTCCTTTGAGTTTAGAAGATTGAGGGGTGATCTGATCGAGGTGTTTAGCATTGTAAACGGATTTGATAGGATAGAGAAACTATTTGGTGGGGGAAATCAAGAACACGGCGACAATTGTAAAATTAGAGCTAGTAGTTATTAGTTATTAATTATTCAGTAGAAATCTGGAACTGCTCCTGTTCCTAATCTGCATCACTTTCATTTCCCCGACATGATTACGCACAGTGTCAGTCAATTGGAGAGCGGGACAGCAATCACTGCTCTCTGATGGGCCAGCACAGATGCCTCTGTGGGGTGGAACTGGTCTTCCAATAAGCCCCTCTTCCCTAGCCTCAAACAATGCTATTATCACTGGTGTCCCATTCAGCAATCTAGTACAAGCAAAATCCTCACCCCCCCCTCCACCTCCCGCCCCCACAAAGAAGACAGCCAAGTCAATATCAGAGCAAGAGGTGAGGTGAACTCTGGCATAGTTGGGAGTCCAAAGCTCAACTACTGCAACCATCAAGCCGCCATCCTCAGGTTAGATGGCTCAAATAAATAATTTCATCTGCAAACTTAAGCTTGTGTTTTTCTTGGGGGTAGGCGACAGAAACTTCAATAGACAATTTCAGCAACTACTGTTAATTAGTTTCAATGGGATAAACAATGCTACTTTTAATTGGTCTCCTTTTCCAGTCCCTTACCTGATTGCCTGGCTTCACTAGCCGCAGAGCTGCTTCTGCGCAGTAGTGAGCAGCTTTAATGACATCAGCTTTGCGACCGGATACTGGAGTATCCTGGAAGAGAGAGAGTTTGGAATAAGGAAAAAAAGACAGGTGAAAGACATTTAAATATTAACCAAGAATTCTTTCCCCCAAACTTGCCCCAGCGCTCTGCCTGGATTAGAACCGGACAACTTCATGCCAACTGGGGTTGCCTTAAAGCTGGTCCAGTCCATTGCTGAAGGGAGAAACTAGCTCAAGAACACTAAACACTAGTGAAGCCAGTCTCGTATGATGGAGCTTTATTAGCAAAGTGAAAATCCCCAGCATGGCTCCAACGCACATTTAGACTATATAATATTTTTTTTACCCTACTAAAAGGAGCTGTATGTTGGAGCCGCACAGCACTGGTAGTAAAAATCAATACAATTCCACCAACCCGTTAAATAAATAGGTTGGAAAAAAACAATGATCTGAAGCAGAGCACTGCTCCAGCCACATGCTCACTATTTGGTCAGTGGTCAAGTCAAGTGAAGTGAACTACATGTTCCCACCCATCTGTTGCTGGTCCCATTTCCAAGGCAGTGCACAATAGCCATGGCAATGAACCCATCACATGTCACAATGTCAAGGGGAGCAATTAACATTTTAATAACTGAGCAATGGGTTCAAACACAAACTGAACCTGATCCGTGTCCATTAAAGCAGATGTTATGAATCTCAGTGCTAACTTAACCGGGTCAAGGGAAGCAGAACCAGCTGGATTAGCGACATCAATTTCCAAATGAGCAAAGGGGAATGTAAATGTAGGAATGCATACTTACTGCTGCACGTGTCCCACAACATTATGCTTTAAACAGAACTACAACTGCTCCCAGCAGTATTTTATTTTAATACAGATTAAGTGAGGACAGTCAGATTATGTAGGGTGGGGAATTCCAATAGAGTACAGCTGCTCAGTCAGCACCGAGATTCATAGCATCTGCTTTTACAGACACAGATCAGGACCAATGTTCCCTCTAATTTTTTTTCTCATCTGCGGCTCCTTTAACAGGCTGCGTGGTCCATTCAAATTTCCGTGCATGCGTGGTTTTTCCATGTAAAAGCCAGTGCGCTAAGTTATGGCCTGCGCGGGACCTCCAGACCGCTGCGCGGCTTAACAGGAACGGTTTATCAGGACCAGTTTCTTTTTGAAACCATTGCTAAGTTATTAAAGTGTTAATTCATTGCGGAGTGTATTGGAGTGCCAGCTTCTGGCGCCAAGGGACGGCAGGAATCAGACTGGTACCTATGATCATCAGTGTTTAGTAACTGATCTTGGCCACACTGTTGTGGAGAAGCTCTGAGGAGGACAAGAGCTTCTTCCCATTTCCCCTCCCTTCTTGTGGGGGCAGGCCACTGCTGTTCACCTGCTAATGGATAGTTTCACATCACTACTGGAAGAGGCCTGACAACAGATCATCTGCCCTCCCTGCTCGGAACAAGGCACAGGGCGCGTGTGGTTTTTTTTTTATATAAAAGGGAGGCTTGTCCTTAAAAAAAAAAAAAGTAATCCAATACAACATTTTTAAATTTAAGGCAGTAAATTATCACTTCAGCTTACAGCAATTTAAAATGGGCAAAAATTACACTTACACTGCCAAAAACAAACTCATTAATCTAAGTGGCTTCATTAACCACCAGGCTGAGAACATCCATACCAGGCAGAACATACCTTCTACAGAAATAGTGTTACAACCTACTTCTGGTGCTCCCAAAATGAACATACCTTATTGACACCAACAATAAAACTGTGTGCCACATTAGCGATGAATCCGTCTACATGGACACCCAGGTCACTGTAAAACAAAACATGCATATATCTCATCTACAGCTTGTACACGTAAAATATTGCACCTGCGAGTGTGTTATTCTTTCACAACTTTGAAAGTTCCCCATCACTATAAACACACGAGTGTCTCAGCTGGTGAAAGCATACAAGCCAACAACATCCCAGGGTCATTCCCGTCAGTCGAGACAAGGGTAGGGGAACTACAATTGGCTTCAGCGCTCGTGGATTTTGAGGAGGCAGGGAAAGAAAAAGTGTGAAATGAATCAGGCAGTGTTCCCACCCCTGATCGGTAACCAGTGACCGCAGCTGGAAAGTGGGTGTATGAATGTTGAGCAAGAACAGGATCAGAACTCCCTGTTGTTCTTCCAATAGCGTTGTGGAATCTTTTACGCCCACCCGAGCACCCAGATTTGATTTAGCATCTCATCAAAACAACAGTATCTCCGATTATGCCGCACTCCCTCAGTTCTGCACTGAAATGCCAGACTAAATTATGTGCTCAAGTCCTGGAGTAGGACTTAAACCCACAACGTTCTGACCCAACAGTGCTACCAACTGAGTCAGGCTGACATTTAAAATATCTTCCAAAAGATTTATGACTTTCTCTCTTTTGCTCAAACAGCAAATACGGACGACAGCAGGGGAAAACTAACTTGCAAAGATTACGGAGTCCAACTGTACGAATGGAGTAGATGCAGTTACCACTGGAGTTTGTTAAATTTGATTCCTTGCACTGTCAGACCCATTAGCTCCTCAAAGCTAGTTCCCCAATGAAACCATAAGCACTCACCGTCTATATAAAGAAAGACTTACATTTCTATCGCACCTTTCACGACCACCGGACACCTCAAAAGCGCTTTACAGCCAATGAAGTACTTTATGAAGTGTAGTCACTGTTGCAATGTAGGACAGTGGCAGCCAATTTGCACACAGCAAGCTCCCACAAACAGTAATGTGATAATGACCAGATAATATACAAGAATATACGTTTTAGAAAAACAAATCTAAAATGGTGTGGGGCCGAGAGAGAAGAAGGTACTGAAAACAGAGACTGCCTCAAACAAGTTTAGCTATTAAACAACCAAGTTGTACAGGCCAAAAGAGACCCAGGATCAATCTGCAACCTGTTGCAAGATAGCCCATATCAGCCGCCAGGGGTACAACAGTTGGCCTCAGCTTACCCAGGTTAGGGAAAAGCGAGCCAAGGTTCCTACTCCTGCTCACTATCCAGTGAATCCTGCTGGAACATGCACAGATGAATGTCAGTTGAGGATAGGATCAGGCTCTGCTGTGGAACCACCCTTCCCCTATCCCCAAAGCCTGAAACTTGCTGTTAAGACTCGTACACAACCAATGGTCTCTTGGCTTATGTAGAAGAGGGTGACTGAGGGCCATGGAACCATACCCCAAAAAGAGAGTCAATGCCTTCAGGCGAGGAGGAGGGAAAATTAATGACAAAAATCACCAATTCACCAGCCGGTGCAGTACTGAACCACACAGGCAAGTTTCATCCTTGATCAGAGTTGCTTTAGCCAGCCTGAGCTGCTCAACTGGGTCAGTGCCAAAGTTAGGATGGTTGGTGCTAATTTTTCTTGACAGTAGCACCATCTGACTAGAGGACCACCTGAAGTTCTATAAAAACACTATAAACCATTTCTCACTGATGACACTCCCAACTATCCATCTTTCTATCCAATTGAGACAATTACACATTTTTATGAAAGAGACTCTATGCTAAATCAAAAACATAGTATGTGAGCTTGAAAATGTACTTACATTTTAACAAGATCTTCCTCCTTCAAGATGTAATCAGGGTCACTCTTGAGGGGAGAGTAGTGGCAGACACAGTTGTTCACGGATATACAGGTGGGAAAGGCAATTCCTTTAAATAAAAAAGGGGACACACGAGCCATGTCCAGAATTAAATCTCACACGATCTTACAAAAAGACTACCATTACAGCGTTGACTTTGACAACTCCGAGTCACGGAGCTCGCGGAGACTAAATTTCGACTTTGTCCATTTACTAGAAGATTAAGGGGTGATCAAATTGAGGTGTTTAAGATGATTAAAGTATTCAATAGGGTATTACATTACATATTACGCAAAATGTACAGCACAGAAACAGACCCAACTGGTCTATGCCGGTGTTTATGCTCCACACGAGCCTCCTCCCACCCCTCTTCATCTCACCCCTAACAGCATAACCTTCTATTCCTTTCTCCCTCATGTGTTACCTAGCTTCCCCTTAAATGCATCCAAGCTATTCAGATAGAGAGATACTTTTTTTTAATGCAGCAAGTTGGTGTGATCTGGAATGCACTGCATGAAAGGGCGGTGGAAGCAGATTCAATAGTAACTTTCAAAAGGGAATTGGGTAAAGAGCAGGGGAGTGGGACTAAATGGATAGCTATTTCAAAGAGCCTGGCACAGGCACGATGGGCCGAATGGCCTCATTCTGTGCTATATCATTCTATAACTTTCTAACGGAAGTATAAACTGAACAGACAATGGAAAACACCAGGCTATTCAGTTCATTCTACAACATGGCTACTCCATGATTGTGACTGAAGGTCTTTCTGCCTCATCGGATAGATTACATGTCCCAAGGACAGCGACAGGATGTAAAACAAATCTGGTAGATTATAGCCAGGACCACTAGCTTACTTTGACTGACCCAATCAAATGTCATTTTTTTTTTTTTTATAAATCAGATGGGACGTTTACCAGTATTTCAGGGATCACATTTCACAATTACATCTATTTATAATTAGTCTATGCCAGGGAACACAGGCACTTTTACCACCAGTGGGTCTTCAGAATGAAGATTAATCACTGGAGCAAATTTAATGGCTTGGTATCCTTATGTAGAAAATGGGTAGGATTTCTGTGAACACCATGCGCCAGTCTGATAGTCCAGTCCATTACAATGAACCCTTTACCAATCACGACATTCATTACATGGATAGTATAAACAGGCTTAAGCATGTATTGCAGTGGGTCACAATTCATACAGCAGACTTACTGGCCATAGACCACCCTGCGAGGAGGTAACAGCAACAGCTCAGAACAAGCCTAACTACCATACGTAATTTACACAATCACAATGACAGCACAACTTCCAGTTTGCTGCAATTTTTCTATTTGAAACTCAAATCCTCCACTGCAACCTTTATACAAGATTTGCTTCAGAGCAAAACTCCGAGAAAATATTACTGCAAAACCACAACAACCTCAAACGTATGCTTTGTTTCACACAACCTACCACGCTGAAATTAAAAGTTGGGATTGAGTGGCGAGTCATTTACCTTTTTTCATTTCTTTCTCCTTCTTGAAGATTTTCCCCGTCTCCTCCATGATCATTTCATCTCCTTTCTCGCACAGGGCTACAGCAGACACTCCCACCGTTGCTGCATCCACCACCACCTTCAAAACACCTGCAACAAAAGGATACAGTGGGTTAGCAACAGCAACACTTGAGCACAACGATTCATTAGAGTTAAAGCTTCAATATCTATAAGCTAATTTAGCACAGACTGCAGAAATCAAACCTGCGGATCTTCCAGGTCTGCATGGCTCAGCTAACAATGCCCAGGATTTTGCAAATTATACTCAGAAGCCAGGGATGGGAAGCACGGATCAGGGACACGAGTAGATAAAGCTTCTTGCCGTAGCAAATAACTTCATGACTAATGACTCCCCACTTGTACTCGAGAAGAAATTATTTGTTACAGCTACAGGGAATAACGTTTTTTATGCATGTTAAAGCCACATCAACTAGTTTAAAAGTTGGAAGCCTGAAAAGGTTTGCTCAACTCTTGGCTATGCCACTAGAAAGGTCAATAGAAAAAGAAAAATGCCTGACAATACAGCAGGTTTGAACATCAGGATATGCTGTGGTAGAATAAAGGATACACCCTCCACACAAAAATAAACCTGGACCTAGCTATCGGGAATTGGCACACAGAAGAAAGGAGGGAGAAAGTTTTAGTTTTAATTTTAAAAATGCTTAGATGGCATGTGACAAATGATGCAACGGGAAAGATTTTTTTAAAAATTATGTTTTTCGTTTAAAAAAAAAAATGCAGCTCATCTGATAGTTAGATACAGCCGAGAAGAACTTGAGCCAGCTGCACCTTCAAAGACAAGCACATGGAAACAAACGACGACGACGGGGAAATGGTGGCAAGGAAGAAAGTTTGGACAAGTCAAATAATGCACCCATTCTGCAGCCAAAACATAAACTTGAACTTTCTTTTTTATCTTATACCTCCCATTTCATACACCCTTTTTTTAAACAGGTTGGCCACCCAAGTAGCTGATAAATGGATAGATATATAAAAACGGAGCATCGGCGAGCAGGTTATTGGTGAGAAAGTGCTGCTCGATAGCACTTTTGATGGCTTCTTCCACTCTTCTGATAATTGAGAGTAGGCAGATAGGGCAGCAATTGGCCCTGCTGGATTTGTCCTGCTTTCTGTGGACAGGATATACGTGGAGAATTTTCCACATTGTCGGGTAGATGCCAGTGTTGCAGTTGTACTGGAACAGCTTGTTCTGGAGCACAGGCATTCAGCACTACAGCCGGGATGTTGGCAGGGCCTGCAGCCTTTACTGTTTCTAGTGCGCTCAAGTGAGTCGAACTGGCTGAAGACTGGCATGTGTGTGAGGATAGGGACCTCAGGAGTAGGTCAAGAAGGATCATCCACTTGGCACTTCTGACTGAAAATGGTCGCGAACACTTCAGCCTGGTCTTTTGCACTTGCGTGCTTCGGCTCTGCCATCGTTGAGGATAGGGAGGTTCACGAAGCCGCCTCCTCCTCCAGTTAGTTGCTTGATTGCCCATTACCATTCAATGCCTGGATTGCAGCAGTGACAGCTGAAATCTGGAACAGTGACATGGGGGCTAACCGTGGGTTCCATCGGACTATATCCAACTGAAATCTGATGCTGCAGTTAATACTAGACACAATTTTAAAGAATGGCACCTCTTTTTAAAAACAATGCAATTCTGCAACACCAAGTTATACCATTGATTCCACACTGCTCTCGCAGCGAAAAGCAGAGCACTGTGCACCCATAAGCTCAAGTATCAGAATAGCGGTGACTTTTTTTTTTACTGTTGGTAGAGAGAACTACGTGGTCAGCTC
Source organism: Squalus acanthias (assembly GCA_030390025.1). NCBI lineage: Eukaryota > Metazoa > Chordata > Chondrichthyes > Squaliformes > Squalidae > Squalus > Squalus acanthias. Next base: position 20,259,914 of record CM059451.1, read on the forward strand.
TTTAACATTAAAAACGTAATGGCGGTCTTGCAATCTGCTCGGCAAATTAAAGTTTAAAAAGTTGGTTTCACGCCAGCTGCCGTGCTACTGCAGCCAAATGCAATGCCAAAGCACTGCAAGGCTATCTCCTTGACACAGTTTCAAACCAAATACTAAATCCCCAAAGTCATACCAGTTTAGCTGCACTTATCCTGCTTTGCAGTAGGATAACTGCCATATCAACTCAAGTTAGTACCGATAGGATGGAAAGAGGAAGAGGTACAAAAGTAGGGGAATATTTCTACCCAAGACAGCAACAGTTTTATTGTAGGTTGCACTTAAAGCATCTTATAATCATGGTGACAGGGTCCACGGTCCCTTGCATCCCAATTTCTTGATCTCCAAGAGTTGCTGATCTAAAGCTAGGTGCTCTCCCCAAGGAAGGGAATGAAACTAAATGCAAGTCCGACATCATCCAGGGCAGCTCTTACAAACCACCTTACAGCTGGATCTCTGCACAGGCCTCTCAACAGACATTCACTTTCTCATTGGTAAGATAATGCAACCCAGGGAGAGAAAGTATTTTGCAAATATTTTGCTCTAAGAATTTCACTTCTACTCTGTTTCTTAGTAATACTACAGAGCATCCAAATTTCACACTCAAACCATGTAGATCCTGCAATTCTTAGCTTCTATTCTAAAGAACAAGTATGTTTGAAAAAAAATTAGGTTCTGATGACATTTGGAAACAGTCACCTGAACGCCTGTATCCACCACTGGATTGTAACACACATGCATTGATTAAACTCCAATTGTTGCCATATTTATTCCAAAATAAAAGTCTTCCTGAAGCAACTCCAACCCAACGGGTTGAATTACCACTATGCAAAATAGAGTAAAGAGGCAGCATGTTGAGCAATTTTAGTTTTAAGACACCATAAAAATTTATGGAACAACCTTGCACATTATTACTTAAATCAGCAAAATGTAATGTTTAGTTACTACAGTACAAACAGCTGCTCAATTACTGAGCACTGTGACTACATTTTGCCAATTTTCTACTTCTCCCGCCACCCTGCCCCCGCCTCCTGCCAGGGTACAGTTTCACAAGTATTGGCAGCCCTCCAGTACCTTGCCCAAGTGATTGCTCTTCACGCGAGACTAGACAGTGAACACTGACCAGCTAGTTGATCATGGGGGTATCACAGCCAGGGCCAAACCTGTCTGTACCTGGCATTCAGGCATGAACACTTCAAGCAGGGGTCACAGAAGTGACAAATAAAAAAGGAAGTCAGGCTGCTTTTTTGTCCCCTAGAACAGGGGTGCTTCAGCCCATTGAAGCATCTCTACTGCCATACCAATATCAGTTAACAGAATAGATCAGGAATCGAACCTGGAACCTTCTGATCTGTATGGCTCAATTACAGTGTATTACCAACCCAGCCATCAAGAGAGCTGTCCAGTGGCTTTAAATTAAAAATGATTCTGTTTTTCCCCTCTTCATATCCTCCTCTCCTGAAGGCTGCTGCTGGAATACAATTCCATGGGCACCCTATGTCACCTCGACCAAATATCCATTATTCATTTGACAACACTCGCATTAGCCAATTTGACCCATCTTCCCCGGTGAGCTTTGATGGCGAGTAATGGTGAGGGAGGCGGGCTCCTTACAACTGAAACCAATCTGGTCCTTGCTTAATATCCATGCATATGTGCTTCCTGCAAGAGTCAATGGATAGTGAGCAAGAGAACCCTGACCAATTTTAGACGCCTTCCAACACCTCAGGCACGATCAGTACTATACAAACGGGGTATCGAACCACACGTGGTCTGTGGAGTCACTTTTACATAGGCACTTCTCAGTTCAGATTCTGGAAAACCAGCATCCGTGAACTGGCTTACTGCTTATACATGGCTAAATTTGGCTCCCTTATCCTGGGGGCAGAATCGCAGACCAATAAAACAACTGGGTCTGCAATTTTACCACTGGGATAAGGGTGCCAAATTTATTTTACAACGCAGGAAAGGAATTCAAGAGAATCAGTCTCCCAGAATACGAACTGCAATAATCTCAACAACTTGCACTTAAACATCACCTCTTTAGAAACAAAAAAATGAACTGTTGTTCGCAAAGAATAAAAGAAAGAAAGACTTGCATTTATATAGCGCCTTTCACGACCACCAGACATCTCAAAGCGCTTTACAGCCAATGAAGTACTTTTGGAGTGTAGTCACTGTTGTAATGTGGGATACGCAGCAGCCAATTTGCAAACAGCAAGCTCCCACAAACAGCAATGTGATAATGACCAGATAATCTGTTTTTGTTATGTTGATTGAGGGATAAATATTGACCAGGACACCGGGGATAACTCCCCTGCTCTTCTTCGAAATAGTGCCATGGGATCTTTTACGTCCACCTGAGAGAACAGACGAGCCTCGGTTTAACGTCTCATCCGAAAGACGGCACCTCCGACAGTGCAGCACTCCCTCAGCACTGCACTGGAGTGTCAGGCTAGATTTGCGCGCTGGGTTAGGTGGCACAGTACAAAACGGTAACATAACCTAGAGGCTCCAAACTAGTCAGGGTGGCGGACCATTTCAAGTTATCAGAACTACTGAATTGGGTTACAAATTTGTAACAAACTTCAAGCCTGCGATTTACCCTAGAACACACATATACATAAATAAAAACCCTTTTGACAGATTGTCTGAAACATGGCTGAAGTGTGGTTAGTGTGATTTTTTTATTCACAGTATTTTACAGAATGCATTACTTTTGCATACAGTTTTTTTTATTGAAAAGAATTCACAAGACCACCTTCTTTTATTGGCACCTGGGCCATAAAGTGAGCAATTACACTTAATCAATTCTGACCATAAGTAACTTATACTTTATTCTCCACTTCTAAATTATTCCGAGTTAATAATTCTGTGATTCCATACAGCCAGTTCCCATCTCTCCATGTGCCGTGCCATGTCCATGTGCAACTTCAGTTCGGAAGAAACCTCATCAAAAACCCAAACTATGGTCTTCAATTCTAGTTCTCTACACAAGTTCTACATAACTGTAAACTTAACATTAGACTGCATAATCTAAAACTATGTTTGGAGCAGTTGGCTGCAAAAGTGTTGCAACACTGCCCCCACTTAAATCTTAGCTATCAATCTTTTTTTTAAAAAATGCAATTTATAGAACTGAAAGTTCAAATTATTTGTCCTCGACATACAATATATATTTCGAACAAAATATTTTCCACCACTAAGGTCACTGGTGAATTGGGTGTCTGTGCTGAGCTGGTTGATCTCAGCAGTGATAGGAGTGCTACAAAACGCCTGAACATCGCAGAGCTGGGGTGCTCACGATAGAGAAACTTGCTGAAAGGACACACGTGATACCCATGTGGTCGAATAGCCCATGGCCATTCACGATCAAGACTCGCGGGGTGCTTTGCCCCAGCAAGGAGTCAATGCCTTCAACAGGAAATAAAGGGGAACGTATTTTCGGAAAGAAAAACGTATTTTACATCCACACCTCCTGGCCCCAAACTTTTAATTAACGGTCTTAGAAGCGAAATGTGATCAAAATATTAAACGTTCGCTTCAGTTTTCTACACTTTCAAAATCGCCTTTAAAAATAGGGCATTTTCGTCCTTCTGATTGAGTTCTTATGGGAAAAATTACTGAAAGGCAGTGAAGGCTGACAGAAGGCGCCAGGTTCAGGCTCTTTGGCCCCATCTCCGCGTGGCCAGACAGACCAAGGGGCTGCCGTGCTGCACTCTGCCCCAGTGGGCGGGCACTCGCTCGGTCCAGTCGGAGAGCGGCTGCGTGGCTCAGCAGGAGCCCCAGGTGCCGAGGCCTGCTGGCTGCCCATGTGCCCCACATGGCAGCGCCGTGGTTACCTCAGAGACCGCCTTCGGAGGCCGGGCCTGTCGCTTCAGGCCGGCGACTGCCGTGCCGTGCCGTGCCCCGGAGCCGCCTCACTGACCCGCCCCAACCCTGGGACTCACGATTAGCGATGTCACCACCCATCTTGTACTTGGTGACCACCAAGTCCTCGGCGATCGTCTGCTCCTGGCTCTCATCGTCCGACATCTTTCCCTCCTGTTACCCACAGTGCCCCGCCAAGCGCCACCTCTCTCTCCCGGCAGCAGACGGCGCCGGCCAGGCTTCATGGGGGATGTAGTTCCGCGCCGCGGCCGGGCCCGGCTTCTCCGGCAGCAACCGCGCCGGCGCCAAACTACATCACCCAGAAGGCGCCGCGTATGCGGAGAGGCACGCTGTACCCCTCTGCGTCGACTGATTTTACCTCACGCTTTTTATGAGCTTGAAGTTCCAACCGCCCGCCCCCCCCCGACAGTAAACGGCCCCCACGGGCGGGGGTGGAACAAACAACAAACTGTAAGACCAATTTAAAATTATAGTAGTTTTATGCACTCAGCAAGTTACAGTTATTTTTTAATTCAAAAACTGCTCGTAACAATAGAGAGTAGCGCTGAAAGAGAACACCAAGTAGCTCGGTCTTAAACAGTCAAGAGTGGAAATTGGAACCTGCTGTTGTCAATAATAAGATTCCTTATAGTTTGAATAAAGTCAAAGGGACAGTTGACTTCCAAGCCACTACTTTACAAACAGCAGCATATTTAAGGCGGTATTGTCTTCATGAAAACGTTTATTCTTCCATTAATACTGATTTTCCAAAGCTTTTCTGTGGGAGACCACCTGCAAATATAATACACTCCTGGGAAGCCCTTGCTGACGCAAGCCTAGGGAACTAATGTCCGAAAAGTCGGTGCTGGAGACCCAAAGTTATTTTATTGGAACAACAATTTGGTAAATCAACAAATACAAAAATTCTGACAACTTCCCTAGGGACCAGGGACGCCAAATTTGAAAACCTGCATTGTAATATTCAATACAGTGACTTATATTGCATCAAAATGTGTCCTTGTCCTGCAAAAAAATCACAATTTTGCTTCTTTGTGACTACCATAATAAGTTCACATTAAAAGAATGTTATCGCACTGTTTTATAGAGTTGACATATAGATTCAGATCCTGGAACAGTCTCTTCCATAAACTCAGCTACCATTAGCTCCTGTCGGAGCAAGTACCAGATCTGCTACAGTAAAAACTTTTCAATGCTTTTTATAAATTTGTTTGTATTCAACAAAATTACAAATATTTTATTATGTTATTGAAGTAGTCCAATCCGATGAGAGTCCATCCAACTTGGTCGTCATAGGATTCTCTGTTTATCTCTTTTGTTCCATTCATAGTTGAAAATGGGCATTTTTGCTGGCGCCCAGGAAACCAACTGTTGGCATCAGTAATCACCCAGGACCACATTATCAAGCTGAGTCTTTGAGTATATTCAAGGCTGAGATAGATAGATTTTTGGACTCTAGGGGCATCAAGTCATATGGGGATCGGGCGGGAAAGTTGAGTTGAGGTCGATGATCAGCCATGATCTTATTGAATGGTAGAGCAGGCTCAAGGGGCCGTACAGCCTACTCCTGCTCTTATTTCTTATGTTTATGCTCCTGTAACCATCATTCAACTCTGCTTTAATATTCAGCAAATTAGCAAAGACTCCCATGAGCTGGATCAGAGGTCACTGCCAGTTGAGGCCACAAACCTGTGATGTTTAACTGTAGATTCTTGAGACAATTTGTATAACATAAATTTGAAGCAATTAATACATTTACATATCAGCCCATCAGCTGAAAGTAAATTGTGTTGAGTTGGAATTAATTTGCATATCAGCCAATCTACTGCTAAAAATTTGCAGATAAGGTGTGACAAAAAAGTGTGACTCAGAATTGTTATGAGACCGCGTGAGATTTACTGTTTTTAAAATACTACACGCGGATCTCCCGTGTTGCTGCTTTTGGTGAATTGGAGGGTATGCTAATTTATAACAATAGAGGTGTAATGCACAATGTATTATCAGGGCCACTTATTTACAGTGGCTGAATATGTCAAATTGTGTGTTTATTGCGTGGTATTCTAGAATTTCGGGAATCAAATTCTGTGATTCTGTCCATTTTTCTGGGAAAACTAAATCAGTGGCCTTGATTATTGTATATTGCTGTACATATGTGTTGAATTTTATTTTTTAACCTTTTTTAAACACAGCGAGATGGTAGGTGAGATGTACCAGGGTGGATGTAGGCTCTTATTTTGCAGCATTGAGCAGTGGGCTGTTAAGGTGTTACTAGCACTGGGGTTACTAGATTGACCCCTGGGATGAGAGGGTTGTCCTCTGAGGAGAGATTGAGTAGATTCTTCTAAACGCCAGCGAGTTTAGGCCCAATGAGAGATGATCTCATTGAAACATATAAGATTCTGAGGGGATTGACAGGGTAGATGCTGAGAGGTTGTTTCCTCTGGCTGGAGAGTCTAGAACTAGGAGGCATAATCTCAGGATAAGGGGTCGACCATTTAAGACTGAGATGAGGAGGAATTTCTTCACTCAGAGGGTTGTGAATCTTTGGAATTCTCGACCCCAAAGGGCTGTGGTGCTGAATCATTGAGTATATTCAAGCCTGGGATTGATAGATGTTTGGACTCTAGGGGAATCAAGGGATATGGGGATCGGGCGAGAAAGTGGAGTTGAGGTCGAAGATCAGCCATGATCTTACTGAATGGCGGAGCAGGCTCGAGGAGCCGTATGGCCGACTCCTGCTCCTAATTCTTATGTTCTTATGGGGGACCTGGACTTTGGTAGCATTGGAGGTGGCCCTGGGATTTGGCAGAACTGGTGTGAAAGTACTGAGGTTTAACAGGACTGAGAAGGGGGAATCTGGGGTTTGGCAGACGCAGGGGTGGAAGGTGGGTTTTGGCTCACCAAGGGAGGGTATTTCTGAAGGGGCTTTGCTAAGATTTGGGGTGGGGGCATGGTTCTAGGATATAGCAACACTATAGGATGGGGGCCGGGGCTTTCAGCAATGGGGGGGGGATGCTGAGACTGTGACAACACTGCGAGGGGGATCTGATGGCAGTGGGGGCATCCGATGGCAGTGGGGCATCCTGGGGTCTGGGAGAACTGTGGAGGTCCCAGGATCCGGCAACTCGGGACAGAAGGGGGTCCCAAAGTCTGACGGCAAAGGGGGGGGGGTTGTGTAGTGGGTCTGGAGTAGTGGAGGGGTTGAGTTTAGAACTACTGCCCTCACCTACCACTGGCCTGTAGTCTGACCTCCCGAACCCCAATATCATCACGTTTTTGTCAGTGGCATCCCACACCTCCCTCCCACCTTGACTTAGTTGGTAGCACTCTCACTTGTGAGTCAAAAGGTTCTGGGTTCAAGCTCAATTCCAGGACTTGAGCACATGATCCAGGCTGACACTTCAGTGCAGTACTGAGGGAGTGCTGCACTGTCAGAGGTGCCGTCTTTCAAATGAGACGTTAAACCGAGGCCCCGTCTGCTCTCTCAGGTGGACGTAAAAGATCCATTGGCACTGTTTCGAAGAAGAGCAGGGGAGTTCTCCCTGGTGTCCTGGCCAATATTTATTCCTCAACCAACATCACCAGAAACAGATTAACTGATCATTTACTCATTTGCTGCTTGTGGCACCTTGTTGTGCACAAACTGGCTGCTGTGTTGCCCTAGATAACAACAGTGACTGCACTTCAAAAGTAATCCATTGATTGTAAAGTGCTGTGGGATGTCCTGAGGAGGTGATAAGGCACTGTATAAATGCACGTCCTTTTTCTTTACTCCCACACCCAGCATCCTCTCTCCCCAATGTTCCAACAGGCCCGTTGTTGCCATCTTTGTACTGCCACATCAGGAGCCCATCATCCCACTATTGTCTCAACCAGAATCCTCCTAGTGCTCTCACACCTTGGAACACTCTGTCTCCTGTCACACCGCAGGACTCTTCTCAGTGCCTCCATACCCCAACCTCTTCCACTCCTCTCTGACCATGGTACCCCAATTCCTGTGCTCCCAAACACCACAACCAACTCTCCCAGTGCTGAAATCCCATCCCTGGTTCTCCGGTCAATACTCCCACAGCAAATAACCCCTGAATCCAAACCACAGAACCACCCTCCCAAAACAGTTCACACGGCTCTCCAATTCACCACTACTTCCACACACAGTTCCTATAATCTACTTGCAACCTGGAAATCTTCCCTACCATTTTCCTCTATATCCTGGGCCTTGAACAAAGAAAAGACTTGCATTTCTATAGCGCCTTTCACGACCGCCGGACGTCCCAAACTGCTTTACAGCCAATGAAGTACTTTTTGAAGTCACTGTTGTAATGTAGGAAACACAGCAGCCAATTTGCACACAGCAAACTCCCACAAACAGCAATGTGATAATGACCAGATAATCTGTTTTTTAGTGATGTTGATTGAGGGATAAATATTGGCCAGGACACCGGGGATAACTCCCCTGCTCTTCTTCGTAATACTACCATGGGATCTTTTACGTCCACCTGAAACACAAGACGGGGCCTCGGTTTAACGTCTCATCTGAAAGACGACACCTCCGACAGTGCAGCACTCCCTCAGCACTGCACTGGAGTGTCAGCCTAGTCTCAAGTCTCTGGAGTGGGACTTGAAACCATAGCCTTCTGACTCAGAAGCGAGGGTGAAAATACCTGGCCTCTGCTTGGCTCCTTCCCTAAAGGTTAGGAGCTGGCCACAGCATGAGATTTGCTGTGTGCATATTGCATTAGAAAGAACAAGCCCCCCTCCCATTGTAGAGAATTAGTGGTATGGTCCTACATTTTACCACGATACAGAACATTCCCATTCTAATTGTAATGCACCACAACTAGGAATTAACAGAAGCAATGGTGCATCTTTAATTTATACTTTGTCGTATCTTGTACTTTCTCTTGTATTGTGTGGGAAGAATTCCCTATTCTCCCTGGCGTTAGCACACTAGCACTGAGTGAAACAGAAGTCTGTATTGCCATAAACTATTTTAAAACCATATAGTTTGCATATTAATATTCCTGAAATCGATTCAGCCAGCAGATATAAACATCACAATCACACTGTTGTAATCAGGTGTAAAATTAACTGATGGCTTTACTTTATAGCTATCCTTTTTCATTTCTAATTACGTGTCGGTCAGTCATGTTCAGTTCTAAACATTGCGATTTAGTTTAGTGCTATATTTTACACCAATACACAAGCACTGTTAATCAATGTGAGAGCTCATTTAAAAATCTGCCTGGAGAACATACTATCATTATCCATACAGAGACAAAGCTGCTGCTCACAGCATCTGAATTGGGTCAGACAATTAGGCAAGTTTTGTATCCTGGGCCCAGTAATTATCTGACAGGATCGCGGCCTAACCGTTTTCTTTGTAAGAGAGAAATTCTGGGCAGAAAATTCAGTCTCTTTCCTGATTCTTTAGACAAGTTCCTGATTTCACACAGGCTGTTAATCAGCAATCAGAGATTAGAGAGGGCAAAAATCAGAAACAGAAAAAGCCCATTACTGCCTCCAGTCAGTTAGAAAGTGGCACTGGCAGAGGTCCCCTGGCAGCGAGACATCTGCCATCCTATCGATCATAGGGAAGGGACCATGGCACATGGGCACATCAAAGGAGTGAGAAGATAAAAACTTAGGTCCTGAAATGACACTGAGGGATACCAGTGCACAAACACTTAATGCCTTCATCTGAAATTCCCCACTGCTATTATAGCAGAGGCAGTAATCAATTTATTTTAAATGCGTTAAAACCTCTTGTGAAATAGGGGAGGAAGGAATTCCAACTGTTTGCATTAAGCATTTCAGCCGTGGCTCAGTTGATAGCACTTACTTCCGAGTCACAAGGCTGTGGGTTCAAGCCCCACTCCAGAGACTTGAGCACAAAAATCTAGGCTGACACTCCAGTGCAGTGCTGAGGGAGTGCTGCACTGTTGCAGGTGCCGTCTTTCGGATGCGATGTTAAACTGTCTGCTTTCTCAGGTGGACATAAAAGATCCCATGGCACTATTTCGAAGAAGAGCAGAGGAGTTATCCCCGGTGTCCTGGCCAATATTTATCCCTCAATCAACATCACATTTCCAGTAAAACTGCACTGTTGACATCACCATTGCGAACTCTTGTGTGTAAATATCTGCATCATGGACACAGGCAGGTGAATTTTTCTGATCAGTATTGCTACGGCCAGGCCGATTCGAGCAAGCAGGGGCAAGGATATTGGGTGGCTACTGCACAGACATAGGAACAGCAGTAAGCCATTCAGCCCCTCGAGCTGGTTCTGCCATTCAATGAGATCATGGTTAACCTGTAGCTGAACTCCATTTACCCACCTTTGATCCATATCCCTGGATACCTTTACCTAACAAAAAAACCTATCAATCTCAGTCTTGAAAATTTCAATTGTCCCCCAGCATCCACAGCCTTTCGGGGGCCGAGTTTCCCAGATTTCCACTACCCTTTATGTGACAAATTGCTTCCTGATTTCACTCCTGAATGGTCTGGCTCTAATTTTAAGACTGTGCCCCCTTGTTCTGGATTCCCCACCACAGGAAATTGTTTCTCTGTATCTATCCTATCGAATCCCTTTATCATGTTAAACACCTCGATTAGATCACCTCTCAACCATCTAAACTCAAGGGAATACAAGCCAAGTTTATGTCTTTCGATTGGGCACTTTACAACCTTCCGGACTCAACATCAAGCTCGACAATTTCAGATCATAACCACTGCTCCCATTTTTTCGGACAGCAGGTGCTGGTCATTTAATCATTCCTGCCTTCCACCCTATCACAGCCTTTCCCTTTTGTTCTTTCCTCCCCTCCACCCTTTCCCTGCCTCTGTACTTGCTTAAAACCTGGTACATCTGTAACATATTCCAGTTATGACGAAAGGCCATCGAGCTGAAACGTTAACTCGTTTTCTCTCTCTCCACAGATGCTGCCTGACCTGCTGAGTGTTTCCAGCATTTTCTGTTTTTATTCCAGATTCATGCAACCTGTCCTCATAATTGTTTATTGGGCAAGGCTTAATTTAACCCTTTTAAGTTGAAAGAGAAAAGGGGATCTTGGCGTAGAGTAGAAAAGGAAAAGGGCAATGTCAGACTGCCCTGCCTAACCTGTGCTGTGATGGGCCCCGATTTTAACTCCAGGCGGATTCCCCGCTCAGGCCTGAGTTAAAATTACAGTCGGGTCTCAATTATGTCATCGGGCCGCAACATGCACATGTAAAGAAGGACCCTGTTGGCTCCGGGCGCGTGTCCTTGCTGCCTGCTCAGGAGAGCAGGTTAAAATCGCAGATGTTGTGATCATGGTGGCTTTCAGACAGGTAAGAGCCAGGGCGATTTTAACTGCCCACCCGCCAGGTTTCTGCTGAGCGAGTAGGGTTAAAATCTTATCCTTCTGGTGCGACTTTACACCTGTTCAATTCACTCCTGCTCCGCAGTCAAGAAAGAAGATTAGCAAGAAAAAACATGGGAAAAAACACACATGCTTGATCAAAATGATTTTTTAAGAGTTCTCATCTCAGAAGACTAGTGCTGATTTTTTTTAAACAAACATTTATTTTAATTTCACTCATCAAGGGACTGAACACTCCAGAGTTTCCAACCAATCCCTTAAGATTGTATAAAAACAGCATTCAGTACACAACAGAAATGAAGAAACTATCCTTATGGATGTATACAAGGAAGAGGTAATTTACCTGTCTCCCCCATTTTACACTACAATCATTTTTTGTATTTAATACTCAGCAACTCTTCGGTCACGAACTCATACATTGAAAAACATAATCACTTCAATCCTGATAGATCTTTAAAAAATAGAACATTAATTAAAAAGTTTATTTTACTGCTGTGTTCTTCATCCCAATCCACTTAATATATTAAGCACTGTAGTCTCAGAAAATGAAAATGCGTCAGTCCTGTAGGTATTAGAACATGTTTGTGTACTTCAAGACACAATGGGTTTTTAAGTAATCACAGGGTTAATTCGGCACTAAACACCCCTCTGGAACATGTTACAGAACTGCGAGCAACAACAGAGTAAAGGCACTCTTTTTTTAAATTCCCGTCTCCAATTTTCTCCCCTCCTTTCCTGAAGGCACTGCCTAGCTGCCCTTCAGTATCTCACTCAAGCAGCCATTCTTCATCTGCTAGTCCAGGCATTATCAGTGTGCTATTCAACCATGGGGATAATCAAAGCTGAGCCCAATCATGTCAGCACCCGACATCCACACACCAACTTGTATTTATATAGTGCCTTTATACACACAAACTTTCCAGCCAGAGGCATGGATAGTGATTAGGAATGGGAACCCTGGCTGATTTCTTTTTGCGCCCACTCATTGCCTATACTCACACATGAAGGGACGCTTGAGTGAGATGCTGAGGGCTGCAACAGTCAGCACCTTCAGGAGAGAATGGGAGGAGCAGAGGTTAACAGAAAAGAATTTAGCTTCCTCAACAGTTGGGTGGATAAAGGCACCTTCTGTTGAAGCACTAAGTCATGCAGACCACAAGACCCAGACTTGATTCCTGCACTGTGCTGAATTCGCTGATCCCAGCAAGAGCACCAGCAGCCCTGGGATGGGGAGTGGATAAGGAAACATGCCAGGTTTCTCACTGCTTATTGCCATCCAGTGACCCCCCCCCCCCCCCTCTTTGCTGGTACATGCACAAGTGAGACACACTGGGTGAGGACAGGATTAGGTGAGGGTGTGATTGTAGAATAGTCTATCAATAATCACCCCCTTTCTCACACATGAAGAATGCTTATTTGTGTGTTACTGGAGGGAACCATACCCCAAAGCCTTAATGAGAGGGAAAATATATATATATCTATATACATATAAAATTTGATTCTATCAAAGACCCATAGATGGGTACTAAATTAAAAAATTGCACCTGATCAGACCAGACCAGTGAATTTTGGTAGTAGTCTTTCTCTGTCAAGTAACACCAAAAGGAGTCTGACGTTATTTGGCTCGTATACATGTCACTGCTGTTTCATTTGAGAAAGGCAAGAAAAAACAGTACAGAACTTAATTCATGAAACTCTACAAATATCCACAATAGGTCCTCAGATCAATGCCTTGTGAGCTTTAGTCCCCATCAGGGTTACTTACGCAAACCACTGATTACACATCATTATCTTCAAGTATCCCGGCTCTGTATTTATATACATATAAAAATGTAGAATTTCTCTCACTACAGTTCCTCATGATATTACAGGAAACTCTTTATTAACCGGCACCGACGGGACCGGCGTGGTGCCGGTTAATCAAAAAGTCCGGATAATGGAGAGTTATATCTCCCAACGTACGAGAGCCCCGTACACATTGACATGCGCCTGCATTCGGAGCTCCGTCTCCCTGGGAACCGCCAGCTGACCATCTGTCGTGTCTGCTGCCTACCCGGGCTGCACATTCCCCTCCCAATCTACACGCTCCGATACAAGGCAAACGCCTCGGGGTTTTTTTTAAAGTTAATTTTAAACGAGAGATGAAGGAAAACCCCGGTTACCTACTCAAGAATTTTGCCGGTTAAGAGAGATTTCCGGATATTTGGGTGCCGGTTAATAAAGAGTTTCCTGTAGATACAATAGTGGAGGACATTTTGTTGGGGTGGGGGAAGTGAGTGAAGCCACTCCACAATATAATATGGTGGCATCCATTAATGAGTTGCTCAGAAATACCATGCTCAAATGGAAGATAATTTGAGGAGCAAATCAGCTTTCTTACTACTTATTATTAAACAAATGTGGAAGTCAATGGCAACTGTGGAATCACATCCATTAAAGGTTTGGACATGCAGTGTGTACCATCTACAAGATGCACTGCAGCAACTCGCCAAGGCTTCTTCGACAGCACCTCCCAAACCCGCGATCTCTACCACCTAGAAGGACAAGGGCTGCAGGCGCATGGGAACACCACCACCTGCAAGTTTCCCTCCAAGTCACACACCATCCTGACTTGGAAATATGTCGCCGTTCCTTCATCGTCGCTGGGTCAAAATCCTGGAACTCCCTCCCTAACAGCACTGTGGGAGTACCTTCACCACACGGACTGCAGCGGTTCAAGAAGGCGGCTCACCACCACCTTCTCGAGGGCAATTAGGGATGGACAATAAATGCTGGCTTTGCCAGCGACGCCCACATCCTGTGAACAAATAAAAAAAAATGCCCGAACCGATTGAAATCTTTGGAGATCAAAATAAGCTATTAAAGATCCGGATTTGGATTTCTGTCCACCCATGATATGCCATGGAGTGCTATCTCAATGACTCTTTGTTCTAGGCTTTTATTTTGTAGCCACTCAGGCTCATTTTTGGTTCAAGGGCCAGACCACCAAAACTCTTACCAAATCTGGCAAGGGACCCATTTGTTCCACTGGATTCTATAGGCCCACATCTCCATTCACTTTCAGTGTCTTTGATTTTGGAATATTTTGTGAAGTTTTTCTGAAACTTCCTTGAAAACTCTGACACGCTCCCATCTTCCAGCGCTGCACGCAATGTCACAACATGCACGGCTAACGGAAAGGGCCAGGCTGCTCCAGTAGGAATACAAATGGCCCTTCCTGACTGATAGTTTGAGCACAACCACTGGTTTAGGGTGGGGATGAGGGTACATCTCTTTCCACCCCCACCTTCCCCAAAATAATTTTTGGCATGTATTATATTCCCCCTCCAAGTTCCAGAATTGCCCCTGATGTTTCCCCCTCCCCCATATATGGTAGGGCCTCTGCCTTTACACTCTCATCTTTGGATGAGCGTAATCGAAGATTATGAAAAAATACATTTAAGATCTGAGCTCTTTTAAACATAATAAACAATTGCAATAGTAATTACAGAAAAAGAATATTGGTGCCCAATTTCCAGGCATAAACCTCTAATCACAATCCTTTAGCTGCCTTGAACAAGAACATCAAACTGTTGTAGCTCAGCACGGAGGCAAATGAACAGGCCAGTCAATGCCTTCACTTACTGGGTCTTGATTAAGTTTTTCAATTTGAGCCTCACAATCTTCATGTATCCCACGTGAGCGCTAATCTTATGAAGGGGGAGAAAATTATACTTCATTCCGCCCACTTGAATACACTGTCTGAATCAGTGCTCCCTTTTATGCTACAATATTGCCATCATATATTAACACAGTGACCAGTGGTGGTTCTTCAGCTGGATAATGAACAATACACCATTGGAATCTATGGTTCAATGGCGTGGTCGGTAAAGGCAATGGGTTTGCACTCCCAGCTTTATGTTTTGCCTGGCCAGCCTCCTTCCCAAAGTCCTCGACAGATTACTAAAACTGCATGTGCTGCAAGCAACAGCACCATGAACAAGTTAATATCAAGGCCCAAGGTACACTTCCACTGGAGACACTTGGGTTGGCCCTCTGTTTTGTTCTGAGTCAACAGCACAGAACAATTTCTACTGAAAGGGCAAGTGCATTAAAGCATCCCCTCCATCCTTAGCACTGCACATCAATGGCAGGAGATGGGAGTGCCCCCCATTCACTAAATGTAGGGGCTAGTTGGACAGTTTCCACCATGCTCCGTGCAAGAAGACCGTTCATTCGTGTGTTTGGCAAATATCTGGTTTACTCACAACTCTATCATATGCCATATCTACTATACAACATTATTCCTGGACATTCACTGGTGTGTGTGTAAGAGAGAGAACGGGCATTATGGGTGGTGAATGGATAATCATGTACTGACACAAACTGGATGGCATTACACACAAGGGACATCAGTAAAGCAGCCGATCTCTCTAGTTAGAGTGTAAACTCTTCTAATTCAGAAATCCAGGATCTCCCACTCAACCCCCACCCTCCCCCCTACTTTCCAAAGTTCAGAAATCAACTTTTCGCTTGTTGGGTTGCCAGCTATCTAAATAGGATCCTGAAGCTGGTCCTCTATGTCCTCTTTATTTCTGACTTTGCTGGGAGACTGCTGTGCCAGTAGTCTGGATTATCAAAGGCATGAATGTCGCCATCAGTAACAAACACAGTACTGTCATCCAGGTATTCAGGGTTCTGCACGACGCTCACACAGCTGTTGAGGTAGGCCCGTTTGTTCATGTACTCATATTCCTGGTGATCACTTGGTTTTGAGTCAGATTCCTTCTGACTCTCAGGCGACTGGGTATTGTTCACATCACTGGCTTTATTGCTCAAGGGATCCACTTCATTGGCAGGCTTCAGACTCTCTGCAAACACAACAGGAATACTTGTGAATCACTAGAAAAATGACAAGATGCTGGGAGATTTTTATTTTTTCCGTTTCTCTGCTCGTGCTGGGGTTCAGTTTCTTGGACCATGGCTATCCTACCAGAGAGGCATTACAGCCAAGCACTATTCTGTCCTCATCTGAAGTCCGCACACAGATGTTTCCAGAAGTCATCACTGGGTAGCATTCAAGAGTGGAAATCCTGGCTGATTTGTGTCTCCAATTAGAGGCCCTCATCACTGGCCCAGTGCAGACCAGGTAACTCAGGACAGGCCATGGACTGAACCTTGGACTTTCCTGGTCTTTATGTCTCAGTACTACACCAGAAATTGTGTTTACCTCCTGAACCATTGGAGGGAGTTACAATTCTGCAGGATTTCTGTATCAATTATATGTCGTGGAGTAAGAAAAGTGTGTGACTTACAATTAAATGAAAGAACAAGCTTGCACTTATGTATCACCTTATCACATCCTCAAAGCACTTTGCAACCAATTAGTCACTGTTGTTATCTAGGCAAATACAACAGCCAATTGTGTACAGCACGATCCCACAATCAGGAAATTAGATAAATGACCAGTTAACCTGTTTCTGGTGGTGTTGGTTGTGGGAGGAATGGTGGCCAAGACAGTAAGTGAACTCCCTGCTCTTCGAATAGTGCCATGGGATCTTTAACGCCCACTGGAATAAGTCGACAAGGCTTTGGTTTAACAACTCATCCTAAAGACGCATATCAGACAATGCAGCGCTCCCTCAGTACTGAGGTACTGCACTAGATTGTCAGCGTAGGTTACGTGCTCAGGTCCTGGAGTGACACTTGAACCCACAAACTTCTGGCTCAGAGGTGAGAATGCTACCACTGATCCAAATTGATACATAAATTACACCAAGTTCAATGGGACAATTTAGTTCCTTTTTAATAAAACAAGTTTTAATGTTTTCAGTATTCTTGAAAAACAACATTTTCTTTTTACTTTTGTGGTCAAAATGCAACCATCGTCCTCAAAGAGTGTACATTTGATACTTACCAGCCGTAGAGCTTCTTTGTTCTGGCATCACATAGCCATTAATGTCCACCTCTGCTTCATCAGATGGGGAAATCATCATGTTTGTGCCATTGGAGAAACGTGCACTGCTGTCTCGCGAGCGGTGGCCACGGAGCTGCAGCGTTCCGTTCAAAGATATCTCTTCGTACAGATCAAGCGAGGATGCTGTACCTCGACCTTCTGAGGACTCCGAGATAGTTCGAGTCGTGGACTCATTCCGTATCCTTAGTGAGCGCTTTGACCCCAGATCTCCATTCTTCATCCCAGTCTAATAAATGAACAGGTCACTTTGTTATAACTCACTGTATCCTGGTAAAGTACACGTTCTTCCTCTTACAGCTAGCATGGGTTAAAGAAGAACTTTGTGGTAGGGGTAAATACTTACTCCATGAGCCCCAGGTCATTTTTCTCTATTTATTAGGTTTCATTGTTGTTCCCTCAGAGTCTCAATTTCAGCTACTAAACAGTGAAGTGGACACTGGCCTAGGAGATCTGTTCACAGACCATCATAGGCCTTTGTTTAAAAAAAATGTAGTACATGGCCCTGTGCTTTTTTCCAAGTAATATTCTCTCTCTCATACTCTTATTTCCCCCTTCTATACAATCTCCCTGAACCATCAGACAATCTGCTCGCACACCTCAACTAGGTGGAACTCGCTTAGACCTGAGTAGTTACTATTGGTTCTACTCACTGACACTAAAGTTCCCCTTTAAGCACATTTTCGGGATCATTTTCTGTGCTCCCGTCGCAGAACTTAATGCAAGGGGAGAGCGTATCGGACAGCGTGCCCAATTCATAGCCCAAAGTCTTTTCTGACCAAAATGAACAGAGAATCGTTCAGGTCACACAAATCAGGAGCACTGTCCTTCATGACCAAATTCCCGATACACGTTTTTGTTGCGTGAAACTCTGCAATGAGAGCACAAATTCAGAAACGTACCCTTTTTATTTTAAATGTTGCTGTTGGAACCCCTCAGGACAGCTTCTTTGGGCAGTGGACAGTGAGCTCTACTCTGCATCTAAACCTGGATAAGTGCCTTCATCACCTGTACTCCAGAATAGCATCATACACCCAATAAAATGCGAGTCTATGATTCTGCTCTTGGGAAAGGGGAGCCAGGTTCAGTCAAGTAAACAGGAGCAAGTCCCAAGGAGCAATGGCCTGAATTTGTGCTGGAACATTCTATGATTCAACTGAATGCTTCTTTCTAGCGCTACATATTTTTCACCTGTTTGGTGAGACCACCAGTAATCTTTGAAGGTCGTAGGACAGGTTAACAAAGCAGTTAATAAAGCATATTTCTTTATAAATAGAAGCCTAGAGTACAAAAACCAGGAAGTTATGCTAAACCTGTATAAAACACTAGTTCGGCCTGAGCTGGAGTATTGGGTCCAATTCTGGGCACCACACTTTAGGAAGGACATGAAGGCTTTGGAAAGGGTACAGAAAAGACTTACTAGAATGGTTCCAGGGATGAGGGAATACAGTTACGTGGATAGACTGGAGAAGCTGGGGTTGTTCTCCTTGGAGCAGAGAAGGCTAAGAGGAGATTTGATAGAGGTGTTTAAAATCATGAAGGGTTTAGATGGAGTAAATAAAGAGAAACTGTTTCCAACAGCTGAAGGGTCGAGAACCAGAGGACACAGATTTAAGGTGATTGGGAAAAGAACCAGTGGCGACATGAGGAAAAACCTTTTTACGCAGCAAGTGGTTAGGATTTGGAATGCACTGCCTGATAGGATGGTGGAAACAGATTCAATCGTGGCTTTCAAAAGGGAATTGGATAAATACTTGAAGGAGAAAAAACTGCAGGGATATGGGGAAAGAGCAGGGCAGTGGGACTGATTGGATTGCTCTTCGAAAGAGCCGGTGCAGACTCGATGGGCCGAATGGCCTCCTTATGTGCTGCACTATTCTATGATTCTACAGAAAAAAAAATTCACTCAAAAAAATTAGAATACTACTTGGTGCTTGCTACTGACACTAAAAAACATCTATTATGTTGGTTAACAATTATAATAACTATACTAAATATTCAAACAATTAGGGGCCGAAAGATCATCCAAACACATCCATTAAAATACTAAGATTAAGAATATTCGGCAAGATCCTAATTATTTTTAAGAGCCGTCTTTTTTGATGGGTTTTCTTGTGCTGTCAAGAAATGATACTTTTGGCACTGTTCGTCGGAGACTCCGAATAAACCTCATCCTGTACCTACCTGTCGAGAGCCATCTGGGCCAATCCCATTCATTGGCATATACCCCGCTGGCAAACTGTTACTCTGCAAAAAGAGACAGAAAACAAATTTGAAGTGGCACTTAACAAGAACTTCGCAGTCTGTCATGAACCAACACTCAGGCCTTGGGATATTAGCATACAGACCCTTAATGGTTTGAAATTTCTCTCTGTGATTTAGCAGAGGAAAAATTGCAAAGAAAGGTATTTCAGATCAACGTGTTAAGGATTTATACACGACTAACCCAAGGTATAATTTTAGGGCTGGGGTTACAACCAGTTCAGTTTGGGAATAGCCGACTAACCATTTGGAAGTAGATTGGTGTCTCTTCCCCCACCCCTTCAATACTGAAGGCACCAATTCATGCTATGGTACAGATCCACTGGTGTCAGGCAATCCTCACTCAAGTGGCCAGTTCTTCACATACCAGCCTAGAGTGTTAGCATGCTATTTGACCACAGAGTATGGGGAATCCAGCACAGCTGAACCTAATGTCACTCAATATTCTCACACACTTATCAGCAGGGAGTCATCGGATTGTGACCAGGTGTAGGAACCCTGGCTTATTTTCCCTCTCCCCAGCCCAAGGGTGCTAAGCCCCGACTGCTACCCCAGTTGAGATCATCTAACTGGGCTGTCAAATCTAGCATCTTGCTTGTCTGTACCTGGTAGTTCAGTTACCCGCTGAACCATCCGGGAACCCGCTGTTGCTTTCTTATCAGCACACCTAAATGTGACAGGAGGGATCAGGCGTACTTTGCAATTGTAAGATACCTTTGTCATGTATACCTATATACGTAGGATTGGGATTTGGTTTAATCTCACATGATTAAAGTCTTTGGTTTCTTTTTACTGAATGAAATGGTTAAAGTTGTTCATTCCCAAGATGCTCTAGAGTTTGATGTGTCAAGGAACTATTTCAGTTGACACTGTTTCAATTGTTTGCTGAAACACAGGATGTAAGATTCGAGACTTGTTTTTGTGTCCATGTTAAGAGTTAGCCATGGTATGGAACAATGGTTAACAGGATAAAAACAAGTGGCATCTGTTGTTTTGAAGGAAATATGTCCTTTGTAGGAGTCTCGTTCAATAACACTTGTCATTGATGATTGATTGTTACTGACAAGTAAAAAAGGATTTTGTTGCATCCGAAACCTGGAGTCAGGTATCGAACTTGTTACATAACTGGCCACTGGTTGATGCAAAAGACCAACACAGAGTGACTTATCCTCAAATTCGCTTTAGCTGCTTTTACACTGGTACTCATTTAGTTCCGATTCTGGGAGACAAGTGTTCATGAGCTGGCTCCCTGTGTTTATACTACTAAATCTGGCCTCTCTATCTCGGTAGCAGTCGTACACTCAGTTTTCTGTGGGCCTTTGATTCTGCCGCTGGTTTTATTGGTCTAAATGTCAGGAGCTGGCTGACGGATGCCAGTTTTCCGGAATCAAAATGAAAACACCAGCTTCTCCCTCCTTGTGGCGAGTCTTATCTACTCTCTCCTTCCCTTGCCACACTTCTTCCTTCAGCATCCCAGTCAACTGGCAGGAAGTGCATTTGATTGCCTGTAGTCCACTTGCTGGCTTGACTATGAACCAAGAAAAAAACACCCAAATGAGATAGTCTGAGTGACAGGCAGGGATTCAAACCACAGCAAACGCTCAACAGTTTGAGCTGCCTTGTGACATCAACATTTAGGGTAGGTGAAAGAAGAGAACCAATTGCCCCCCCCAAAAAATCTGCTCTCGCCACAAAATCCTTGGTTTTTATTAGCTTGTTTCATACCCTGCTGGATTCAATCCTCAATCTTACTCCGACAGACATTGGGTTATCCAACATGGTCGCCATCAAATCCTCATCTAGGTCATTATAATCCACGAGTTCTTCCTCGTACTCGTGCAGAATCCTCTGTTCACCAACATGTGTGTTGTTGGCCCGGTCGTCACCCTAAGGGAAGACACAGAAAAGTTAGGGAAACAGCCGGTGGGTTATCGATAAAAGAGGCGCAGGGTCAAATGGCCAAAGACGCTGTTAAATCATCAGAATATAAGCACCAATATACTAATCTGGAGGCAATCCAGGCATTAACTAACTCTCTTCAACCTGTACAAGGGTAGATTGGGAAATTAGAATGGAAATAGGAAAACCTGGAAAAACAGTCCACCTTAGTTGCCACAATCAAAATATTGAAGGAACCAAAACAATCTGTAATACTTGTGGGATGTCATGTTATTCTTATAAAGGCTCAAAATGGCTCATCTAGTAAGCTGCCTCTGGTTACTGTCTGCGCATCGCTATGTTTGTAATAGATGAAAAATTGTTAAGAACCTCGACTGTGTGTATATATAATGCAAAGCAACATTTTAATGTTGATACTGGTGGTTGTCTCAATTCTAACTTAGTTAAATGAAAGAAGTCAGTGGCAAATCGACATAAACTAGCACTGTAATAGGGAGCAGCAACAGTAATTGTTTAAAATGTTGATTTCATGGGCGCCACTCACTCTCTTAAGCGATCCTTGATTCAGCGAGTGTCATCAGGCTATTTGATCATGAAGGTGCATTGCACCAAGCTTGATCCTGCCCTCACGTGACATCCATGCACAAATAGAACCAGAGACGTTCACAACACGAGGGAGGCCATTCGGCCCATTGTGCCTGTGCCGACTCTTTGCTAGAGCAATCTAAAACTAATCCCTCTGCCCTCTTCTCTTCTCCAGAGCCCCAAATCTTCCTCCTCTTCAAATATTTATCTGCTTTTCCCCTATAGTATGCAATGGTCTCTGCATCAACTATTGCCTGTGACAAAGCATTCCATGCTCCAACAACCCTATGTGTAAAGGAATTTCTACGAGCACCAGTGCTCACTCTGTTAGTGACAATTTTAAATTGATGACCCCCCCCTCATCACTGATTCCACAATCCGAGAAAATAGTGTTTTGCTACTCACCCTATCAAAACCCTTCATCATTTAAAAAAAACCCTATTAAATCTCCTCTTAGCCATCTCTGCTCTAATGGAAATAGTCCCAGTGTCTCAAATCTTTCCTTGTAACTAGTTTCTCATCCTTGGCATCATCCTGGTGAATTTACACTGTACGCACTCTATGGGCTGGATTTTCAATGACCCGTGGAGTCGGGTTTGGAGGCGGGGGGGGGGGGTTAAAGTTGCAGATTCGGGGGTCCTGACCCCATCCCGCCTCCAACCCGCCTCCATGCCAATTTCGCTGGCGGCGGGTACCCGACCTGTGCTGAGACCCGACTCCCCGATGCGGGAAGGGATTAGTGACAGTTAACAGGCAGTTTTTTTGGATAATCCTTATTTTGACAGGTGAAATGTGGGCTTCCCGACAGGTGGCTACCACGCCAAGTTATCGGGGCGGACCGTGGGTCTGCAGGGGTTGGAGGGGTCGATATGTCCGGTGGGCAGGTGAGTGATGGGCGCATGTGTACAGAGGTAAGTGTGTAAGGTAAGTGCTAAATGTGGGAAAAAGTTTTACTTACCTTAACTTCCTCCTGCAGGTGTCAGCCCTTCAGTTCTCGGGAGTTAGAAATCTCACCGGCACAGAAAGCAGGAAAGCCGTGGTTCTGTCAAAAACTGCAGCCTTCTGTTTTCTGTGGTGGAATGATTTCTAACTCAGCCTGAGAGGAAGGACTGAAGTTAGAAATCATATTGTCAGTGTTTGACAGCTTCACAGAGCTGTCAAACGCTGATATTTCATCTGTCAAAAGCTCTTGACAGATGAAATGTCAATCTGTGACATCACCTGTTGCCGGGTGGCCCTTAATTGGCCTGCTGAGCCCACTGGGCGGGCTCAACAAGGTCAATCAAGGGAAAATACAGTGGGTTGGCCACATCTCGATGGAGGCGGGTTCACAAGCCAGAATGTGTGATTCACGACACCAACCCGACCCCAGATTCAAAATCCAGCCCTATGACTTTAATCCTCTTTCTATTATGGGGCACCCAAAAATGCACACAGTACTCTATCTGTGGCCTAATAATTGCCTTGTATAAGTGTATCATTACCTCTTTCCTCTTGTAAGCAATGCCCATATTCATGTACCTGCATTTGCTCTTACACGGAATTAAGTATTTGAACCCCTCGGTCCCTGGCCCCACCCCTCGGTCCCTTTCTATTGAGTGTATATTCCTGTTCCTTGATTTTATTCCTAAAAGGCATTACCTCACACGTCGCTGTATTAAATTGCATCTGCCACCTGTCTGTTCATTCACTAACCTGCCTATGTCCCCCTGAAGTCTTTTACAGTCCTCCTCACTGTTTGCCAAACCCCCATACCGTTGTGTCATCAACACATTTTAATATTGCGCTTCCCTATGCCCAAGTAAAAATCATCTATATATAGAACAAAAGTAGATCCAGCACTGACCCCTAAGGTCCACCACTTCCACCTTTCTCCAATCCAAGGAACACTCATTAACCCTTCTTTTCCTGTCTATCAACCAGCTTTCTATCCAGACTGCTACATTTCCTCATAGCAGATGCCTGAATGTTTGTAACAAGACTCTTGTGATATAAGCTGAAGTTATAGGGTATAGTCTGAGGCTACAGGAGGAAGATGGCTCCTGGGCTGGCAGTTCTCTACTGAGCTCTCCTTTGTAACTCCAACCATTGCTATCCTTTGCCCTTTTCCCTCAGTCTGCTCGCCTCCACTGTTTAAGATCCCCTGCCCCTAATAGTGGGTACATTTTAGTTCAAACTACAAGTTTAAAGCATGAATTTATGGATTCTAAGAGTCTTCCCGTGACTGCCGTAAGAGATGAACTCCCAGCAAGGGTCTCTGGGTAGGGATGACAAGTGGGAACCCTCGTAACTACTGTAACTTTAGCTGAGATTAGGTAATAGGCCAGAGATCAAACTTGGGCCCTTTTACAAGGTCTGTATTGTTCAGCTCACCGGGTAAAGCTGCTAAGCCATAGTAGGAGCCAGGATCTGGTACCTTGAACCCAAGTATAATTCTATGATTTAGAATATTGATTAGAATCTAATGAGATAACAAAAAAGATGAACAGGCTGGGTCTCTTTTCTCTTGAAAAGAGAAGGTTGAGGAGTGACCTAATAGAGGTCTTTAAAATTATGAAAGGTTTTGATAGAGTGGATACAGAGAGAGTGTTTCCACTTGTGGGGAAGAGCAAAACTAGAGGCCATCAATATAGGATAGTCACCAAGAAATCAAATAGGAAATTCAGGAGAAACTTCTTTACCCAGAGAGTGGTGAGAATGTGGAACTCGCTACCACAGGGAGTGGTTGAAGCGAATAGTATAGATGCATTTAAGGGGAGGCTGGATAAGCACATGAGGGAGAAGGGAATAGAGGGTTATGCTGATAGAGTTAGATGAGGAACGATGGGAGGAGGCTCGAGTGGAGCATAAACGCTGGCATGGACTGGTTGGGCCGAATGGCCTGTTTCTGTGCTGTACATTCGATGTAATTCTATGAAATAATTCTATTTTCAGAGCTCCTCAAATACAATATTTCTGAGTTAGCCACAGAATATTCTAGAATTTGTTTCAACATTTTCAAGAGACTTCACGGGAACAAACCTCAATAACTAAGTATCTGGCCGGATCACGGGCCATCCGAGAAAATTCTGCACCAAGCTCTTTGAACGTTGGGCGACTGTCCTCGTCGATCATCCAGCCTGTTTTAGAACAATGAAGAAAATCACATTTATTGTACCTAAATTGTTTATTGAGGGAGGAAAGCAGGAGAAAGGGAAGCTGAGAGAGGAGCAGGCCATGGGCAATAAATCCTCACTTGTGACTAATGAAGGCAGTCAGGAAACAATCTGAATCTTTTGGCGAAAGCATAGAAGTCTGAAACACTAGGGTCCAAGGAGAGAGGGAAAAGGAGGACGAAACAACAATCAGAAGCAGCGTTTCAATAAGGCAGCACGGAATTTTATTCAGGCTTAAAGGCCTGTCTATCGGAATCCACATCATGTTTTCCATCATGGCTGTTCATGTGAGGATGGGATGGACCGTGATCCTCTTCATAATGAAATAGTCTGCCGATACTCACCGACTAGGCTCAAATATGGAGAATAACCACTTGGACAATATATTAGAGGGCTTTGTAACTGTACACACACAAAATACATATTATCTTGGTAAATCTTTTCTGACCTGTCTAATTAGAGCCCACATAGAATACAACAGCTCTTACTGAAGCCTACCTCCTAACCTGTTCAGGATAATATCATGTCTTGATTTTGTTGTTGCTATCTGAATGTGAATGTCATTTTAACTGGATGGGGTTAGCTAAATACATTTATTATTCAGTTAAGATTCAACTATTCTTTGCAACCTAAATGCACATTTCACAATCTATAATGTAAGCCTTGGTTCTATATACTCCGATGCATTCTCTCTTTTAGTCAGCAGTTACAATATGACGTTATACTCCATAGCCAACTTCCCTTTTACGAATGTGTCCATTAATGTTATTCTCTCCGCTCCATGCCAACATCATTCCCAAAGTAAAAGATAAACTGATCCCAACTCAATTTCTCCCAACTCTGCTCATAACTCGGTGTTAGCTGGTTACGAGACTGGGCCTCATCAACTTGCCTTCCTTACTTTGTGTGTGTGGAAACTACTTAAGCTCAGATGTTCTACTTTTCACTGCCCATTTTGGAGCAGATTCGGGATGGAGGGCAGCAGGAAACGTAACGGGGAGTTGTTCCACAGAATCTGCCGCCTCTTCCGTGATTTTCCAGGCAGGAACGGTGGATGTTGAATATGCCCGCCCATATTTGGATGGGTGTATGCAAATGATTGGTTAATAGAAATATGTCATCTGACATAGTTCCCCTTATTAACACCTTGGCAAGGCTGGGCATCAGGAATGATGTTGCATTCCTGGCATCCAGTGCTGCGAAGGCAACAGAGGAGGGGCGTCAAAATTTAAATTAAATAGAGTAATTGGATTACTTGCCTCTTTTGAGTAATAAAACTGGAAGCAGATGAATAATTGGATTAAAACGGCTACTTTCTGTAAAGTGATCTGTCCCAACATTTTGGAACAACTTAAATCGTATTACAAAACAGTGTCAGAATATTTCATTGCACTTCAGTAACTAATAGGGAGATCGATGGCAATTGAACTGTCTAAATGCCGCTGCACTGTACAGGGGTTGTCACTTATTTACATCCAATTCTCTGGCCCTCACTCCCTGGCGATTAAACAGAAAGTCCTATAATTTGTGCTCCCAAGTTGCTTTCGACGTTATCTTTAGTCACATACTTACATTTCACCATGACCATGTAGACATCAATGGTGCAGATCTGAGGCTGTGGGAGGCGTTCCCCTTTCTCCAAGAGACTGGGGATTTCACGAACGGCAATTCCCTCGTATGGTTTACTGCCAAACGTCATCAGCTCCCATATAGTGACGCCTGGAAAGAGCACACAGTATTTCAAAACTGGGAAGCCAGTGTTAGAAATCAGTTAAATAATCTAATAAAATCCATTACCTCCTATTTACTGTACAAGTGTAGGCAACGGAGCTCAAGGTCACTTCCATAGCAATATGCACAAAGCTGGACATATAAGTCTAGAAATTGCTGTTGGTGCAATTAAAGGGTTAACTTGAGAATTGCTTTGGGCTTTGGAGGGTTTCAAAGGAAGCTGCTTTACATGGGATTTTCCTAATTTTAGTAGGTGCAGTAAAATAGGTGCTTTGGTGCCTGCACAATGGGTCAGCCAATGACCCAGAAGAAGCAATAATCCACATAACCGGCTGCGAACTGCAATTAGGAGCCATTCAAACAGCTGAAATTGCGCTGGAGAGGCCAGGGCAGCTGTTAACGAAGCAACAATGCTGAGGAATTGAGGGCCAGAGAGTAAGAAAAGCCAGGCTTTACCGAATGGAGAGAGTCAGGGCCGGGAGACATTGTATGGGACTGATGGCCATTCCCCTCCCCTGTCCCCCTGGTACCGCAGACATGGGGGAAGGTGGCAGAAAGGGTGAATGCAGCGTCCAGGGCCCACAGGAGCTGGAAAGAGACCAGCAAAAGGATGTCAAGGCTCAAGAAATGTGCTACGGCGAGCCACCAATACTGCTCTACATGATGGGGACCTGGCCCATGTACACAAGCACAAGAAGTCCTCTCTGCTAACAGTCTAATCCTTGAATGCTGGAAGATGCTAAGCAGTTGGACCAGGTTATCTAGATACAGTCCAGCCATAATAAAACGAGGGCAAGGAATGCTTTGTCTGAATTGTATACTACACTTACAATTAGGATAAGGGCAACCTGTGTGTACAGCAACAATTCTTAATGGTGCTTCACAAATCCTCAATTTGTAGCATGCAGTGTGCCCATGAGGTGCACCTGTATCACTGCTCTCTGTACTTTTGATACCTATGTACTATTAACATCTCTATTATTGATCTGCTTGCAGGACAGGATAGGTGGTCCCAAGCAATTTAAGCCATTGACTGTCTCCAAGGAGGCCACCCTGGAATCAGTTGGCTGGGGGAGCATCGAGGTAGTGGGGGGGGATGACAAAGGCGGGCGTGTCTCATTAGCTTATAGCCAGCATCGTAATGTTCATGTCCTGCAATACTCTACTGAGTGACTGTCACACAAACACTCAACTTCAGTAGCATCATATTGCAATGAAAGTTGTGCTTAAAGGTGATTATTGCAGGCTGCACTGTGTCAGTTTTGTTCTCTTGTGTATTCCTGAGACTGGAAGAAGAGATGACAGCCACAGCCAGTATACCTGAGCAAGCCAGCACCTCACAACACCCTACGTTACTATCACCATCTTTGGCAAGCACAAGCACGGCTGCACAGATCCCGGAGGATGTAGGAGGTAAGGTCTGAATCCAGCGCCACATCCGGCCCCTTAAGCATCTCTGCACAATGGACAGTACAGGTGCCAGAAAGCAGGCTGGACTGGTCAGCCACAACAGCACCAGGAGTGGCAGAATCAGATACAGGGCCCTCACGGTGCACAGCACAAGAAGGTCCAGGGCCACCCAGCAGGTTGTCAGTGAAACTGTGCAGTCAGCCAGCACATTTACTCCTTCCACAAGGGAATCGCTTAGAAGGAGTAGTGGGTACGGTCACATCAGAGACAAAGTGCAAGCACTGTGGTAAATCACATTCACAAACACCACACAATGGATGAAATAAATGCACAACACTGGATTTGAACATTGTGCTTATATTTATTTGTAATTGTTTAGAATGATGACAAAAGCCCAGCAAAAGATGGGAATAGATGTTATATGAGGAACTGCGCAGGACAGTGCTGAAGAAGGTGGTTTGGCTACAGTTACTTTGCAGATGCAGATTGCAGCTTTAAGTGGCACACACTGGAATCCATCTTGAATTAGAGCCTGAAGCACCAACCTTACTCGCTGCATTGATGGGTTGGCATCAGATTTATTGTCACTTGTGTGCTCCTGCTCTGCCATGGCTTTGTTGTGTATTCTTCAACCTGCATGGCAAGCTCTCTTTGCAGGGTGAAGTAAAGGAAGATGTAGCAGACAACACTTGTTCATCAAACTCCAGGTGGGAGGGGGGGGCGGTTGTACTGTAAAGCCACTGATCAGTCGAGGCCTCTGAAGCCCTGCTTTAAGATCCCAATGATTTTGATTCTGGTTGTAGCATGAGAATTTTGCTACCTGTGTACTGCTTTTGCATGAGGTTGGTGCAATGTTGTCTCCTGGAAGCCATCCTTGCTTTTCTCTTTCCCCTTCAAATAAGCGTGCCACAGATGATTGCATGAAAATGAAGGAATCAGGACAACATCTAGGGAAGCAGGCATTGATCTGCATGACTCTATGTTGATGGTCACGTACCAGCTGGACATTATGAAGTGATGGGGATTTTCTTTTCTCAAAGAGCACAGCATTGTGCACAGGGACCTGAATGACAAGATGGGTGGAACTGATAACCCTGTGTACTCTAAGAAAGCCAACAGCCCTGTAGAATAAGAGTAGCCCATCACGGTGCTGCTGTTGGGTCAATGGTGAATGTGATAAAGTTGCTGGGCCCTGCTAAATAATGCATCCGTGACCTCCCGTCACAGCATTTGAGAAGCAGATGGCAAGTGGCAACACTCACAAAATTACTGATCAGTAACGCTCCAATATCACGGGTGTTTGGTTTAGCGCCAACAGCAATTTCCAGACTATATTTCCCTCTTCACCCACACATCTTGTCCAATACATGTGTTGACTGTTCCTGTCCATTTGCCTATAGCTCTCAACTATCAGATCCCAGAACGTGCACAAGTGCGCTCCAGATAACTGGACCTTCAGTTTTCCTCACTACTTCCCTCTGAGAAGCACCTGGTCTCTACTCCGTACCTTCCCTGAATACTGATATCAGGAACGAACCATTTGAGAATCTCAACGGCAACCACGAAGGTGGCGCAATCCCCAAGGCAAACTGAACTGGATGCATCAACCATGTATGGCTGGCATCTGGCAACATTTTCCAAGATGTAGAAATTGCTAAACTTCCACAAACTGGATGCCAGTGGGACTCACAATGCCAATCTGTATGAATGTCTTAGGTTGTCTGATAATCAATTACACTACCTGATACTACATTTAGAGGAATTCAATCAAGAATGCTCTCCCTCACTGAGACGTGACTGAAGTAAAGAAAAACTAGAGTCACATTTCTCAGTTAGTGTAGAGTTTAATTCTGAAAACAGTTTGTCCCTTATGGCATTCACAGAAATATAGAAAATCTCAAGTCTGGAAAACACCATAGGTCTACCTAGTCCGCCATCCTTTAGAAATAACAAGCATAATCGATGTGTCTCTCCAAGATACTTGTCCAATTTGACCTTGCAGTGATCTAAGCTACTTGCCTCTATAATGTCCCTTGGCAAGCTATTCCAAAACAAATGTTTTTTTTATGTTCTGCCTGAATGTATCCTTTCCCATCTAATACCTCTATCCCCTTGTTCTGATAGCCTGTAGCACACCGCATATCCCTGACTGAATCTGTATATCCATGAGCCTTATGAGATTTGAAGACCTTAATCATATCCCCCTTCAGCCTTCACCTCTCCAAGAAGAGTCCAAGTTCGGTGAGTCTATTCTCACGTTTTATTCGCTAGTCTAATCATTCTAGTAGCTCCCTTCATCACCTTTTCCAACTCAGCTATATCCTCCCAGCAGTGAGGGTTCCAGAACTGCACACAGTAGTCCAGGTGCAGTCTAACCAATGCTCTGTATAATGGCACACAATACTTGCCATTTACACAAACCCTTTGTCTCCTATGGACCAGCCATGGTTTGATCTCAACTCATTGAGACACTTTATCAAAGGCTTTACTAAAGTCTAAGTAAACCACATTTCCATTGTAGCTCCAAGCTACATCCTTTACAAGAAATTCTAAGAAATTCTTTGGGACTTTATTGCTATTCCCAGGATCTAAATTCCCTCTTCAGCATCTCTAACTACAGAACAAAGTCCTCCCCCCCTCCCCCCACCAGATTCTTGCTTTACTGCAGTAGTTAAGGTGTGTTTTTGGATCAGAAGTATAAGTGGGTGAAAATGTTGTTTAAAAATGCAGCACTGCACCTTTAAGGATAAAGTAATGCTTCCATAAGTATATGACTCACCATAACTCCACACATCACTTTGGTGGGTGTATCTTCTAAAGTGGATGCTCTCTAGTGCCATCCATTTAATGGGCATCTACAGCAGGCAACAGACAGACAGACTCAACAACAAGGCAACAACAGCTTGGGGCAATTTTCATAACAATTAGGGCAAAATTTTTGTCTTTACAGCTCTTAGTGCAGAGCTCCACATGCCTAGAGCACATACCAGGAACTTAGGCACGTGCCTCATTCACGATCCTCCGTGATTTTCTGTCCAATTAAATGAATGGGCAGAAAAATCATGGGCTCCATGAATCGGGTGCAAACCCAAATTCTCGCTATACACTCCCAGCACATGAAGCTCCTCTACTGAGGAGCTTTTAAAAATATGTATAAAACAAATTTATGAGTCTAATTGCAGGCACATAGTCTTGTTTTTTTTTGTAACAAGGTGATGTTGCGCACAAGTGGGTTTGCTAAAAAAATAATCAAACCCTGAATCACAAATACGCAAGCAACGAATCCCTCAATAACATGGAAATATTTAAAGGTTTCAGATCCTGTATCATTGGTGGTTAAATTGAGGCTGTTGCTACTGTTCTCGGTGATTGTCAAGTGAACCAGCTCACACGACCTTTTCAACTCCGGACATCATCCATTGGAGCCTTTCATGCCCAAAAGAGAGGAGCAACACAATTTTGGTGATTTTAAAAATAAGTGCTGATCTGGTTCAGTGATCTGCTGAACATACATTTTGCGCTTCTGTAGTTCGGATCATATCCGTTCATCAGCTGCCTGCGTTTACATTTTTAACACCAGTCCCCTTAACCTGATGGCAGAATGTGTGTCTATGATTCTGCCTGTGGGATTAAGGAGGCAGTTTCAGCAATGTAAAGTATGTTTTACTGTAAATCAGCAATTTTTCACCATCAAATAAATGTTGCTATATTTAAATGGAGTGCAAATTTAACATTAGCCCCATTACTGTGTTCACCCTAAATGTGTCTCAGTAAAGTTCATTTTGCGCAAAAGTGTTGCCAGCCCTAGATTGCGCAAAATATTCTTTCCCGATTTACAATTTGTTTACAGTGAGATTCCCTTGTAGATGAATGAAATGGGCTCATGTAGAAATATCACTCTTTACACAGCATATAGACACATAACATAGAAATGCGGATCAAACCACAGAACCCGTTAGGAAATGGGCGCTGGAGAAGTGCAGCACATTCAGAACAAAAGAAAGCCTTGCATTTATATAGCGCATTATCACGTCTCTCAGAACTGTCCCAAAGTGCTTTATGTGCAATGAATAAATTTGAAATGCAGTCACTGTTGCTACGTAGGTAAATGTAGCAGCCAATTTGCGCACAGCAAGGTTCTACAAACAGCAATGTGTTAAATGGCCTGTTAATCAGCTTTTGGTGGTGTTGGTTGAGAGAGGGATGTTGGCCAGGATATCGGGGGAACTCCCTGCCCTTCGTTGAATAATGGCATGGGATCTTTAACGTCCACCTGATCCAATGGAACAGGCTGACAGGACCTTGGTTTAAGAACTCAGTTGAATGACACTGAACAATCTGCTCTTCACTCATTGCTATTTGCGCAACACCTATCGTATAAGATGGCACACAAACTTCCAGAACAAGGCCACTGTATCTCTTGCAAGTGCTTTAAAAAAAAAATGACTTTCTATATCTCTGCTGTAGTTAGAGTAGCGAGATTACACTTTGGAGCGGAGAGGATAACCAATTCACTCCTCCTGTTTGTAAGTAGCAGTGACGGAGACTAACAGAGTATACTCAAGCCTGAGACCGATAGATTTTTGGACACTCGGGGAATCAAGGGATATGGAGATCAGGCAGGAAAGTGGAGTTGAGATCGAAGATCAGCCATGATCTTATTGAATAGCGGAGCAGGCTCGAGGGGCCGTATGCCCTACTCCTGCTCCTATTTCTTATGGTCTTATGTAGCTCTTCCTCAAGAACAAACTCCCCATCTACATAATATGTTAATTTTATTTTTCCAATTTTCTCCCCTTTCCATAAGCACCACCTCTTTCTGGAGTGTGGTTCCATGGGCACCAGGTACCTCACCCAAGTGCCTATTATTTATGTGAGCTTTCTTTCTGCGTAGATTTGGATCTTTCGGGATGGATGAATTAAGATGGGCCGAATGGCCTTCCTCGTCTGTAATTATTTTGTGATCGAGTGTCATCTGATTGTGGCTGGTATAATAGGAAAGTCCAATCCTTTCCTCATCAGGTGTAAACACACACATACACTTTCAGCAGGGGTCATTAGGTAACAATTGGGAGCAGGAATCCTGGCTGATTGTCCCCTTCATAATCCAGGGATGCTGAGGCCGATTGTAGTGCCCCCGATCACCATCAACTGACTTAGCAGATGCTGGGGATCAAACCTGGGATTTTCCTGGTCTGTATGCCTTAGCTACTCACTTGGATAAGCTCACCAAGCCATTGGAGAACTTTCACAATTGCAAGGTGGGGGTGAGAAGAATTTTCCCTTCAGATTCCACTAATAAGTCAATGAAAACTTTCGACATGCATCATAACACTCAAAGTTCACTGATATAGCAAAGCAGCATTTGAGAAAAAAGGGAGCTGATAAAATAAAAACTTATCTTAATATTTTCTACTCAGAAGTCAATTACTTGACCAAAAAACTACTAACCTTCACTTCATCAAAGAAATACTTTTTCTCATCTAATGCCAAGAGGTTGGTGATGCCAAAGTCTGTGATCTGAATGTGGCTGAGGGATTTCACCAGTACGTTTCTAGCAGCCAGGTTCCGATGAACCATCTTCCTCTCCTCCAGGTATCTCATACCCTGTGGTAACAATGTCAATTGGTTTAGTAGGGACAAAAGCATCTGGTGTGTAATCATTAGCCCATGAGTCCATTATGAGCAAAGTTCTCCACTCGAGGCTCTTCAGCAATTGATCTTCACCAAGGATATGCAGAACATATTATGCTCCTCCCGTGCCACTCAGGGGATCCTCACATAAACTAATAATTTGAAGTTCTCACTTACCTTAGCAATCTGAACGCACCAGTTGAGAAGCAGCTGGGATTGGATATTATCCTTGTTTTTGTGGAGGTACTCAAGTAGAGAGCCAAGTGGCAGGAGCTGTGTGACTATCTGGAGTGGTGCCCCAGGGCAGATTCCGAGGAGCCGCAGGACATGATAGTGATCTAGACTGCCCACCATCGACACGTCCTACAAATGACACACAACCAACACACAATATTAAATACCAACTCGAGCGCATACGAACAGTAGGCCTCTTCCCTCTAAATTCACAGAGGTAATTGGTGAGGTTAGAAGTACCGAGATCCATTTTCTCCACTAGTTGTTCATCTCCACACTCCCTCACTCAACTTGTAAGGCAGGGAATGAGTGGCAGACTCCCTCATAACCGTTAGCTTCAGCACAAATCATTTTACACTTAGCTCACAGAATATGCCCACTATAGGGAAAGGCAGCTCCTTACTGTCCACTGTCCCACCCCCTCTTCTGCTTCAAGGGGAGATATTCCACCTTGATGATGCATTCTCTTTGCCACCTCTGCCTAACCAGGTCCTACTTGTGCTCCTTTCACTCACACACACTTAGTACTAACCATTGCTGTAATTTTATCAATTCTCTGCACCACTACTAGTCCCAGAAAGATGGACGGAGCAGATTGAGGCTGTGTCAAAACTGCAACATCTTTGGACCACTCTTAAAAAAAAGATATTCATGTGACTGGATATGGCCCTCTAAAGATCAGAAAACTGCAGGCTGGAGTGTGGAATTTCCCAGCAGTGCTGAAGTGGAACATCCGGGCCCATATATAAGATCTGCTGTCTAATGGGAGTTATGCAACCAGACTTCATGATGGAGGAACCAGAGAGGTTAACATGCCTTTGTTACCTCTAGACTTGACTATTCCAATGCTCTCCTAGCCGGCCTCCCATCTTCCACCCTCCATAAACTTGAGGTCAGCCAAAACTCTGCTGCCCATATCCTAACTCGCACCAAGTCCCATTCACCCATCAGTTCTGACGAAGGGTCATTGACCTGAAACGTTAACTCTGTTTCTCTCCACAGATGCTGCCTGACCTGCTGAGTATTTCCAGCATTTTCTGTTTTAATTTCAGATTTCCAGCATCCGCAGTATTTTGCTTTTGATATTATCATCACTGTTCCCTAAATGCTCTCCCATTGAAACATGCTTCACTTGTCCCACTTCATTCCCTAGAACTAGATCCAGCACTGCTTTCTTCCTCGTTAGGCTGGAAACACACTGATCAAGAAAGTTCCCTTGTACACATTTCAGGAATTCCTCCCCCTCTTTTCCCTTTACACTGTTACTATCCCAGTCCATATTAGGATAACTGAAGTCCCCCATTATCACTACTCTGTAGTTCTTGCATTAGAAAAGAGTAACTTGCTCCATTAAGAGAACCCATTGCCTAATTATGTTCATTGTTGAAAATCCTTTTAGTGAAACTGGACACTTCCTCATATGCACTCCCTTCTGAACAAAAGATATTTCAAATTGCAATCCGACTGCAGGCTTTCCCCTTGTATGTAAAAGGATGAGAAAGTTGTAATGGAACCACAAACTCCCCCTCCCACCCCCGTGTCATTTGATTAGGTTTCCCTCTGTATGGAAAATAATTCCATAGCAATAATGGGACACCAGGCTAAACTTGACTTCCAAATGCCTGTATCCAATGCCTCTTTGAACTCCTCTGACGCCCCAGTGAAATCCTTTGTCAACACAAAAGTAGGTTAGCTCACAGATTTCCTTGTGGATATGAGAAGGTGAACCTGCCAGATGTGCACTGCCGGAATGACCGATGCCCTCACCCAGACTGCTGTGCTACCCTCCCTGCCCTTGACAAAAGTCAGCACTCAAGACAGAAATGCTTTGGATAACTGCTTGTGCCCTATTATCAGAGGCCAATTATTTAGTAAATTGCTCCAGTTCTCTCGAATTCTCTCTTAAAACTAATTCCTAATTCACAATACCTCACACTTTAGCTTTAAAAACATCCTATAACCCTTCTCTTTGACCATACCTTCAGCCTCCTTCCCCGCACCCCCCCCATTTTAAGGAAGGATATACTTGCATTGGAGGCAGTGCAGAGAAGGTTCACTAGGTTGATTCCTGGGATGAAGGGGTTGACGTATGAAGAAAGGTTGAGCAGGTTGGGCCTATACTCATTGGAGTTTAGAAGAATGAGAGGTGATCTTATTGAAACATATAAGATACTGAGGGGGGTTGACAGGGTGGATGCTGAGAGGATGTTTCCCCTCGTGGGGGTATCTAGAACTAGGGGGCATAGTTTCAGAATAAGGGGTCGCCCATTTAAGACGGAGATGAGGAGGAATTTCTTCTCTCAGAGGTTGGTGAATCTTTGGAATTCTCTACCCCAGAGAGCTGTGGAGGCGGAGTCATTGAATATATTTAAGGCGGAGTTTGACAGACATTTGAACTACAAGGGAGTCAAGGGGTATGGGGAGAGAGCGGGAAAGTGGTGTTGAGGCCAAGATTGGATCAGCCATGATCTTATTGAATGGCGGAGCAGGCTCGAGGGGCCGATTCCTGCTTCTTATGTTCTTACATCCTGTGCTCGCTGACCTACATTGGCTCCCAGTCCGGCAACGCTTTAATTTTAAAATCCTCATCCTTATCTTCAAATCCCTCTATGGCCTCGCCCCTCCCTATCTCTGTAACCTCCTCCAGCCCTACAACCCTCTAAGATCTCTGCGCTCCTCCAATTCTGGTCTCTTGCGCATCCCCAATTTTAATCGTTCCACCATTGGTGGCCGTGCCTTCAGCTGCCTGGGCCCTAAGCTCTGGAATTCCCTCCCTAAACCTCTCCGCCTCTCTACCTCTCTCTCCTCCTTTAAGATGTTCCTTAAAACCTACCTCTTTGACCAAGCTTTTGGTCACCTGTCCTAATATCTCTTTATATGGCTTGATGTCAAATTTTGTTTGATAAGCGCTCCTGTGAAGCGCCTTGGGACGTTTGACTACATTAAAGGTGCTGTATAAATGCAAGTTGTTGTTGTTCAACACTCCAGCTGTATGTTCTAACTGGGCTCTCAATGGTGCATTTGTACGGGTGAGAGAAAAGTCAGTTTTGTTTCTCCTTTTTCTGCCAATGTTCTCCCCTCTGGAAGGACCATCTCCTTCCTGGGATATAATTCCACAAGTATTGGGCAGTCCATGTGCAGGAAAATAAAATTAAATCCAAATTCTCTAATACTTTGTGAGGACATGCTCTCCTGGTGGCTCAGTGAGTGCATGCACCACCTAGTGTGGTACCAAGCCACCAATCAGTTTCAATTACCTGGTCAGTGATGAATTGACTGATATCAGCCAGGTCTGCACGAGGGGCACTGCCCTTGGTCTCAGTGGCACTTGGGTTAGAGAAGGGAAGATCAGCCAAGGCTCTTATCCCTGCTTGGGCTCGGATGTGATGCCCCCCCCCCCGCCCCACGGTCGAATAGCCTGCCAATACTCATCCGGGCTTACACGACATGGACGAGGAACCAGAGGGCTGCTAGTTGGGAGCCCCAGTTGGGATTTTATACATATTAGCGTGTGAACTTTCACATATACCTGTAGGAAGGCAGACTTACCTCACTCACGCCTCTTGACGTCTCACAGCCACGCCCTTCCTGCAGGACCTTGATGGCCACTGGAATCTTCACAGACTCTCCCTCGGGGATCCAGAGTCCCTAGGAGCAGAAACATTATCAGATCATCAGGAATAAAAATAAGTAAAGGAAGGCATTGGATTTACACTAGCGCTGGATATGGCTCAGTAGAGTTGGCACCATATGGTCTTGGACCAGTCTGATACGGTTGTTAGTTAAGCTAACCGTCACTTCATCTCACAACTGTTTCCACAAAGATCTTTTCCTGCATCCTCACATCCAGTCACTGAAATGCTTTCCAGTGTATCACAGTTTCTTACCGAAAAATAGCAACACATTTAAATTGGTAAATGAGCAACCAGATTTTATTCTTGCATCATTTCTGTACTGACACCATTGGTTTGTCTCGGCTTAAATGGCTGTGCCTCACCGAGAATCTAAAAGTCATTTAGAATAGAATCTGTTTTTGTGCAAGAAGTTAAAACAGTTCAGCACTGCAAGCAAGCTTTACATGTCAGCTGTGGCTCAGTGGGCAGCACTCTTGCCTCCGAGTCAGAAGGTTGTGGGTTCAAGTCCCACTCCAGAGACTTGAGCACAAAAATCCAGGCTGACACTCCAGTGTAGTACTGAGGGAGCGCCGCACTGTCGGAGGGACAGTACTGAGGGAGCGCTGCACTGTTGGAGGGGCAGTACTGAGGGAGCGCTGCACTGTCGGAGAGGCAGTACTGAGGGAGCACTGCACTGTCGGAGGGGCAGTACTGAAGGCGCGCAGCACTGTCGGAGGGGCAGTACTGAAGGCGCGCAGCACTGTCGGAGGGGCAGTACTGAGGGAGCGCTGCACTGTCGGAGGAGCAGTACTGAGGGAGCGCAGCACTGTCGGAGGGGCAGTGCTGAGGGAGCGCTGCACTGTCGGAGGTGCCATCTTTCAAATGAGACATTAAACCGAGGCCCCGTCCGCCCTCTCAGGTGGATGTAAAAGATCCCATGGCACTATTTCGAAGAAGAGCAGGGGGAGTTCTCCCCGGTGTCCTGGGCCAATATTTATCCCTCAATCAACATCACTAAAAAACAGATGATCTGGTCATTACCACCTTGCTGTTTGTGGGAGCTTGCTGGGCGGAAATTGGCTGCCACGTTTCCTGCATTACAACAGTGACTACATTTCAGAAAGTACTTCATTGGCTGTAAAGAGCTTTAGGACGTCCTCAGGTCATGAAAGGCGCTATAAGTCTATCTTTCTTTTTACAACAATACCTCTAATTCCAGCACCATGCAGATCAACCAATATCAATGCCAGATCTAGAGGGATTGATCCTTAGTTTAGGTCTGTTTAACGTAAGCTGCTTGGACATACTGGGCAGAAATGCGTCATTCCTGAAGAATGATTTTATCCTAGTTTTTTGTTTAAAAAAGAGTGAGCGGTACGCTTTGACTCCAGGCTTCCCCACGTGACAATTTTCTAATCCCAGTTGAGCAGAGACCAGCAGGTATATTCTTTTGCTTGCTAATGCTAGTAAAAAAAAGGGCGTGTGAGTATAAGGCGGATAAACCCCCAAGTGGTTCCACATGGAGAGAGGGCAAGAGAAAGGACCCGCCCCCTCGCCCAAGTGCAAGCCCTGTAGCTTGATATAAAAGGGTGATTCTGCGATACGGTGCTCCCAGCAGTGAGCACAGGTCAGGAAATCACAGGCGTGCAGCGTGTGACTTTCTGTCCATTAACTTTAATGGAAGCACAGGTCAGGAAATCGGTCTGCAGTTTACACTAGGAGCACCAGATCAAGTTATCACCCCTTTTATGCCTGGATGAGTGCAGCTCCAACAACACTCAAGAAGCTCAACACCATCCAGGACAAAGCAGCCCGCTTGATTGGCACCCCATCCACCACCTTAAACATTCACTCCCTCCACCACTGGGGCACCATGTCTGCAGTGTGTACCATCTACAAGATGCACTGCAGCAACTCGCCAAGGCTTCTTCGGCAGCACGTCCCAAACCCGCGACCTCTTCCACCTAGAAGGACAAGAGCAGCAGGCACATAAGAGCACCACCACCTCCAAGTTCCCCTCCAAGTCACACACCATCCTGACTTGGAAATATATCGGCCGTTCCTTCATCGTCGCTGGGTCAAAATCCTGGAACTCCCTCCCTAACAGCACTGCGGGAGCACCTTCACCACACGGACTGCAGCGGTTCAAGGCGGCGGCTCACCACCACCTTCTCGAGGGCAACTAGGGATGGGCAATAAATGCTGGCCTTGCCTGTGACGCCCAGATCCCCTGAATGAATTAAACTGAAAGTCACAGGGATTTTATCCTGGAGGTGGGTTTTTTTTTTCTCCTGTCCCCTCCCCCTTTGGAACCAGCACGGTTTTCCCATTTTATACTCAACATTTTGGTTTTGTTCTATCGGAATACAAAACTGTACATAATAGACAACTTAAGTAACCTTCAGACCTCAGCTACAATAGTAGTTAGAATTCAGCTGTCCGAAGTATCACAGCACTATATCAGAAATGTAACATTGGACTGGGAGACCATTGTGGCGATGTCCTGCCCTAACTCACCTTGTACACTGTTCCAAATACTCCAGACCCCAGCACCTTGACTTTCCGCAGTTCCGTCTCTTTCAGAATTCGTGTGTTTACCTGGTTGGGTGAGTCGGCACTGGGATCAAGGGGATCGAGCAGCTAATGAAGAGAAACAAAATCACAGAGGCAAAGTGTTATCCTTCTGCCAGTAATGGAAATTGTGCCATCAGTCTCAGTGCTATTAATGTTGTTGAGTGCATGAAGTGAAAGAAGGGCCCTTTAAAAAAGAAATTCCCCAAAAATGCTAGTAAACTTCAACAGTTTTTTCCTTAGTGTTGGAACTCGGCCCAGACTTGCAAGGAGATTCAGTGGAGGTCCACGCAATATCACTCTTGAAAAGCAATCTCAACCCTAACACAGCTCCTACTGCACTCACAGCCTGCACATTGCCCCTCGAAAACAAACCGCTCTGCTTCAACCTCAGGATGACCTCTTACCTCAGTCTCCAGGAATCGCCGCATTGCCCTCTTCTTCCGAATGATCTGCCTTCTCCAGTAAATGACGGCCAGCAGCACCACAAGCATCACGGCCATCAGCCCTCCAACCACTGCTGCCACAATCTGAGGGATTTGTCTGGATTCAAAACAACACAAGTCAAAGCGGGATGGGCCATACACAACGGAGCGTTAAAGTCACGTCATTATTTTCTCCTTGAATATGAAGTCTGCAACTACGTGCTAGAGAGAGGTTAGATCAAGAGCTGCCACAAAGAGCTTTAAAGGTCACTTATCAATTTCATTGTTTAAAAAAATTCAGAAAAGTGTCCAGTTGGTTACAATTTGCAAAAATGGACAAGGGCACCTGGAAAAAATATAGCGCAATTTAGAATTATAGAATAGAACAGCACAGGAGGCCATTCGGCCCATCGAGTCTGCGCCGGCTCTTTCGAAGAGCAATCCAATTAGTCCCACTCCCCCGCTCTTTCCCCATATCCCTGCAGTTTTTTCTCCTTCAAGTATTTATCCAATTCCCTGTTGAAGGCTATTATTGAATCTGTATCCACCACCCATAGAGAACTCATGGACACATCTGCGGCACTGTGAAGCTACTATGCAGCCTGGTAGTGTGTTGGTTACACTGCTTGTTTCATGCCAGCAAGTTGCAGGTTCAAGCTCCAGAGGGAGCAACACCTGAAAGCACATGGAGGGAACGAGGAACTTGCTCTTCGTGCTTTTCCCCAATCCTCTTCCCTCCTCTCCGGACGGCACTGATTCTTGCAGGGATAGCATGTCACGGGTGCCAGCTGCCCTCCAGTATCTCCACTAAGTGGCCATTTTTCATGTGTGGCTCTACACAGTGTCAGCAGGCTATTGGCTTATATGGGGGGGGCGGGGGGGGGAGAGAGGGGTGCATCACAGTCGAGCCAGATCCTGTCCTCCAAATGACATCTACACACCTGAACTTTCCAGCAAGGGTTACTGGATAATGGCTGGGAGCAGGAACTCTGGCTGTCAGTGTCAGCCATGGCTCAGTGGGTAGCCTCTCGGTCAGAAGGGGTTGTGAGTTCAAGTCCCACTCCAGACACTTGAGCACAAAAATCTAGGCTGACACCGAGGGAGTGCTGCATTGTCGGAGGTGCCGTCTTTCAGATGAGACGTTAAACCGAGGCCCCGTCTGCCCGCTCAGGTGGACGTAAAAGATCCGACGGCACAATTTCAAAGAAGAGCAGGGGAGTTCTCCCTGGTGTCCTGGCCAATATTTATCCCTCAATCAACATCACTAAAAGAAATGTATCATAAATGTTGAAGTTCTATCAATTTATAATACTGTAATCCACATGAATCTTTGGCACCCCAAAGACCTTGGGGTGTGAGTGTGGAGAGAGGGAGGTGACACAATGATAAATTGTCGACTTCACCCCACAGCGCAGATGTTGGCCCCACGCTATGAATTAGCTCTGTGCTGGTACTCACACAACACAGCAATCCTAGCCACAGCTAGGAAGTGTTTGAAGTGAAGCACTGTAATTAAATTGATTAAACGTGTCCTTTAAAGCTCTGGGGAAAAAGCAGAATGAGGCATTCAGCAAAACCCACAGGGATTGTCAGACGTACAGCAAACAAGATGTTCAGAATCCAGTGAGTTGGAATTCCCCAACTGAGGGAACAGAAAACTTTGCTGAAGAAATGTTGTTTGATCTGGAAATGTAATATTTTTCCCCTTGTGGGGTGGGAATTTTTGTATTGTCGCGGTGAGGGATGTTAGCGTTGGGAAATGGAACGTGCTTCCTTTTCATCACCCAGGGTCAGCATCAAATACTCCCAGGTCAGGGACAGCACAGCCAGAGACAGCGTAAAGCTCCCTCTACTCTGCCCCAACACGCCTTGGCCCCAGCCACAGGTGGGCACTTCCTACTGCACAGTGTGACGTTTCCCATTTACCACATCAGCAGTCCAATATTTTAGCCAATTATGTATGAAATAGATCTGAATCTTTCATAGAGCCATAGAATCTTACAGTGCAGAAGGGGGCCATTCGGCCCATCGTGCCTGTGCCGGCTCTCTGTAAGAGCTACCAGCAACACCCACATCCCATGAACGAATTTTTAAAAAAATAGTCCCACTCCCCTGCTTTCCCCATAGCCCTGCAAATGTTTCCTTTTTAAGTACGTATCCAATTCCCTTTTGAAAGCTCCTATTATCCCTATAATAATATGATTTTGTTTTTAAATGTGTCAATCTAAATTCTGAGTCTATAATATTTGTACTGTCTCCAGATTGCATTCATCATCGTAGTTTATATAACCTGAAATCC
Organism: Squalus acanthias; assembly: GCA_030390025.1. NCBI lineage: Eukaryota > Metazoa > Chordata > Chondrichthyes > Squaliformes > Squalidae > Squalus > Squalus acanthias. Next base: position 20,302,974 of record CM059451.1, read on the forward strand.
TCTTTATTTTTGAACCCTAGTTGTGAAAAAATGTAATCATTCTGCTGTCTGTTTCTCTCTTTAATGGTTAGCATATGTTGCACTTATGCTACTGGGTAACTGATATGTTGCACTATATTTACGCACTTTAATAATACAGAAATAACTGGTTGAACACAGTAAGAGAATCTGTTTAGAAATGGCACAAAACTACAGCAAGATATTTCTAATGGGACTTGACCAATTGGGGATAATAACCAGCGGTTTATTTGGTATCAGGGCAGCTTGATTTGCATTAAACACTTGAGCTCACTTGTTCCTGTCCTTACAATCTGGCAAAACAGGTGAGAAAGTTTTTACAAAATGAAGAAGACACGCTTCCTGTTTTTCCCCAGTATTCGGAATATCCTGGCCGTTAGATACAACCAAGTGCTGAGGAAATCCCAATGAAAATGGAGGATGATTCCAGTCAAACATTAAATCAAATTAGGGTTTGCTTTAAAAAAAACACACAATAACTGGCATCATCAAATGAGTATATTGTCAATTATGGAAGGTATGCAGTTTTTCTTTTAATACAAGTTCTTTCTTTGGTCCCTACATTTTTCTTTTTGATCAGTGCTCTGTTGAAACTTCAAAATCCTGCCCTTTCTTTGTATCACTAAAGATTGGCAGTAATAAATTCAGTCTTCCAACTTAAGCCACCTTGAGCAATGTTGCACGAGTTTCTCTTGGTTGCCCTTTAACAAGAACCTAAGCATTTTTTAGTGAGTTAGCTTTCACAAACAAATTTTGGAATGGGAGCAAGACTTTTGAGTGGCGGTAAAAACAGGACACTCTGTTACTGCTTTGTACTGGTCTTACTCTCCTGTTTATTCAATATACTTTTCTGTTAAGCTTTACTCACTAAGTTCCAAAATGTGCGGGTTAGGTTGATTTGGCTATGATAAATTGACCCTTAGTGTTAGGGGGGGATAGGATGGGATATGTTAGGGGGAAATAAATACGTGGGGTTACGGGGATAGGGTGGGATATGTGTCGGTGCAGGCTTGATGGGGATTCTGTGTGAGAAAGCAGGGACAGGGTACTGGATTTGGATGATCAGCCATGATCGTATTGAATGGTGGAGCAGGCTCGACGGGCTGAATGGCCTACTCCTGCTCCTAGTTTCTATGTTTCCCTCAAAACCATTTCGTTGTGCTGCATTTCCAGTGGCAAGGATAGGGGGCAGCGTGGGGGGAGGGAGGAAGAGTGAGAAACACAAGCAGTTTGGAGAATTATATTTTGCTTTTGATAGCGCACACGCTCCTCTAGACATACTAAACTTGAGTGTAGCTGAAAGGCTGGTGGAGGAGTCCAGGATATTTTAATGTAATGTGAGCAGGAGATTTTTCCACAGGCAATGAAAGGGTTTGAACAGCGAGGCTGTAACACGAGAGACGAGCATGAATGGTGTCTGCAGCAAAGTGATCTGGTCTCATTCAGTAGAAGAAAGGACCACTCAGGATTTCACATGCATGGTTAAGGGGAGACATACTTTTTGTCATTCCATTTTTTGCACCTTGGACGTTGTGTTATGTTTGCACTTAAATCCACACAATGGAGGAGGGAAATAATTCATGTTCCCCAGAACTTTATACCATTCTACCAACTGAGATGGCAGGCAGGGCACTTGCCAATGCTGTTCTGCATTAAGGCAGTGTGAGAGAGGAGGATGGGTTGACTTCACCCCCATTTCCTCCCCCCTCCCTGCCTCAGGTTAAGTGACTCACCTAAACTCACCACCTATTCCTTGGCAGCTTAGTGTGTGGGGAATCGCGGGCACAGACCCAACATCTCCCGTCCTGTGGCCCAGAGCAGTGGCACATTGCTACATGGTGCCCTCAGCTGCCTGCTTCATGTTGGCAAATTTCTAAACTGAAAGGCAGACCCTTTCACACGAAATGCCTGGTGCAATATAACAACATAAGGCTATGTTGCCACCCTTAATCACGAATTCATACCAAACACTGCACTCCTTAAAGGTGCGAGTCAACTTCACGCTGTTTACTTGAGTGTAAAGCCAGAAATACCTCATCTGTAAGAACTCTCTGGAACCAACTGAAACTGCTCTCAGTATGAACGGTTCAGATTAGCAAAGGATGCAGCAGAATCCATCTACTTAGTTTGTTTCCTTCCAATTTCTCCCCTCCGGGTTGACATCAGCTAACGCAGCTCAGACCTGGGATCGAATGTGGGGCCTGCGTGGCTCAGTACCACATTTGGCCGTGCAACCGAGCCACCAGGTCAGCCCATTACAAAGAATATGTAACCCAAATGTATTCTAGAGAGTTAGCAGTTGAGTGATTCCCAGCCCGCTGTTGTTAAGGAATCCTTACAGATGAGGTCTGACTGAAGAAGGAAACACCAGCCACCAAAGCAGGCCAAAAAGACCAATGGAAAGCATGTTACTGAGCAGTGATCAGAACAGTGGCTAATGAAAGCATTGGCAAAGACACACGGGGAGCATCACAATTCGGGGGCATGGGGGTGTGGGGGGGCGGCAGCAGGCGATGTAATTGAGTGGCTGTTAAATTCTACACAGATTATTAGTACAAATAAATGGTTATTTCTGTTGTACTCTGATCGACAGGGATGACTTATAGCGAGTGCCGTGACATGGAGTGAAACATAAAGATTTGATTGACACATTATTCATCTCTTCATATCCTGCCAAGTATCAGAACTGAACACAATCTTCTTTCTGGTCTTGGCTAATATAAAGTCTGGCAGCGACTGAAAGAGGAGGCTTTTCATTTTCAACCCAGGGACATCATCAGATATTGGACAGATAACCTGCAACGCAGGACTCCCTGGCACTATTTCAAATCCCAGCCTCTAGAACAGAGCCCTCTACTGTACTAATGCAGAACCTCCTTTCTCCGGATACTGCTCTGAGTACTTAGGAGCCCATCTGTTGATTTAGGGTGCACTTATATTACAGGTTTAGTGCACTGTGTCACAAAAGCTCTCTTAATTTGCCTGCATGAAATGTAGCAATACATGTCTGTCCACTTCACTCTGCCTGCCCTTAAATGTTGCCCGTTCCTCTTTCAATTTGACATGATGCTCGTCACCAGGAAGCTGCCAAGGATGATTTTGTTTTTCCTTCTTTCCGTTCTGTCCCTTCTTCTCCTCCTCAAGGCTTTGCCTCCTTGCTAGGGTTTAGTTTTACAGGCACGAGCTATGCTACGTCACCCAAGTGGCCATTATTCATATATGAGCCTAGACAGCGAGGGGGCGATTTTAAACCTACTCACTCAGCAGAAATCTGGCGGGTAGACAGTTAAAATCGCCCTGGCTCTTACCTGTCTGAAAGCCGCCATGATCGCAACATCTGCAATTTTAACCTGCTCTCCTGAGCAGGCAGCAAGGACAGGCACCTGGAGCCAACAGGGTCCTTCTTTACATATGCATGTTGCGGCCCGATGACATCATTGAGACCCGACTGTAATTTTAACTCAGGCCTGAGCGGGGAATCCACCTGGAGTTAAAATCGGGGCCTTGAGTGTCACTGGATAATGTCACAGTTGTGCCCACAGACAAGTAACTGGATTGTGAGCAGGAGTGGGAACCCTGGCTGATTTCCCACCCTTCCATAACCCAGGCCAAAAGTACCATCCCAATTTCCAAGTCAATTGAGATCAGCTAGCTGAACACGGATCAGGGATCTTTTGCCTGTGTGGTCGAGATAAGTTACAGCCTTCTTAACCACGAGCCACCAGGGGGAGCTCCTAATTACTATTCAACACAACAACAAAAAAGTGAAACTTTCTCCTCAAATCTGTCCCCTTCCCCACCCAAATCTAATGTTGCACTCCCACATCACAGCTCTCATCTGGAGGCGAGGGGGGGGGGGGGGGGGGCGGTTGGAGAGGATGTTACCTATTGTGTAATGCTTTGATGGGAGCCATCCAAGGATAGCGAGAGCAGTCCAGCACAGTGGGACCCTTACACCTGGATTTAATCAGAATAAAAGAAAGATGAAAGTCACAAGGAGGCATGCACACACGCACACACAGTCAACTGTACCTATGGACAACCTCGCAACAGTCCGCAGCTTCTGAACCTCGGCACCTGGTGTCATGGCAACACAAAAGAAAACAAGTAAAAACCACAAAGCAGTTCTCAGGCGGACGTTCAGGAAAGAAACGACAACTCGATTTAGATGCAGCAAGTACACCAATAGGTCTATATTCCCGAACGTTTAGAAGAATGAGAGGTGATCTCATTGAAACATTTAAGATTCTGGGGGGGGTTGACAGGATAGATGCTGAGAGGATGTTTCCCCCTGGCTGGAGTGTCTAGAACCAGGGGTCACAGTCTCAGAATAAGGGGTCGGCCATTTAAGACTGAGATGAGGAGGAATTTCTTCACTGAGGGTTGTGAATCTTTGGAATTCTCTGCCCCAGAGGGCTGTGGATGCTCAGTCGTTGAGTATATTCAAGACAGAGATCGATAGATTTTTGGACTCGAGGGGAATCGAGGGATATGGAGATCGGGCGGGAAAGTGGAGTTGAGGTAGAAGATCAGCCATCTTATTGAATGACGGAACAGGCGCAAGGGGCCGAATCCTGCTCCTAATTCTTATGTTCTTATAAAACAGTGTGGCGCAAACCTCAGGGATTAAAAAAAAAATACACATTGCAGTAAATGTTCATTTTGCTTTGTCGCTCATGTAAAAACAAAATCTGCAAGCATTGTCCAACTGAGAGGTCGTCAGGTGACTGGGTCTGGCATCGGCTGCCAGGAAGAGGTGTGCCAGCGTAGCTTTGCCTCACCCACCCGCTCCGACAGGCTGGCCTGAGATTGAGAATGTGCACTATACTGGGGGGGTCCCCCCTCTCATCGTATGGGCCGTGGGAGCCCACAAAATCCTCCCGCTGTATAAGACTAACCCCCCCACCCCTATCGACTGGTTATGAAGATGGTTACACCCATAGAAGGAGTGTTCACATTACAACCTGTCAGACTGTTGATCAGTTTTCAAATCCTCCCACGACTTCACATTGTTCCCTTGGAGAACAGTGTGAAGACACAAGAACAACAACGTTTGAAGAATTTTAATGTTGAGAATTCACAGGCAGTTACTCTGTACCCACCCCTGCGTACAGTTCTCATGGCAGGGTTTGCATTCTTTGATCTTGTCCGGGTATTTGAAGATGAGGCCCCTCTCTCCCTGGATTCCCTCAGGACACTTTTCCACACAGTTGGGTCCATCTTTGTAATGAGCACACTGAAAGCAGTGAGCAGGTCCCTGGAGAGAACAGAAAAAGAGATGAGGTTGGATCGGACAAAATGAGTGCCGTGTTGGACAAATGACACCGTTCCTCTTCCCTGGGCTCTCACTATGTTGAAATCAAGACTCATCGCTCCATCTCCTGTTGCAACTCCTTTCCTCAGACCTCACAACTATGGAACTCCTCATTCCCTCAGTCTCCCTTCCTCCCACAATATAAGTTTCATATCGCCTCATTGCTACTTACTGATTTACCCCATCTTCTCCCCAGATCTTTTCAATCCAGGAGGTGTCCTGCACTGTGGGCCTTGGGCGTTCACCTGGGTTTCCCAAGAATTATTTTTGTGCAGTGAGCCTGAATCAGATTACAATATTCTTGTAATTACACTGAAAAATGGCATCATTTCCTTGTTTTCGAAAACCAAGTAGATGCTGTGACCTTGCGGTTGAGGTGACCAGAGCAGTCCAGTCACTCAATGATGGCTGGTTACTGGTGGGTTCCAGCACACTGTGCCACGGACTGGTAGCACATGCCTGCCATTGCCCAGACACTGTCACTGTGGACAGGTATCAATCTGAAGTTAGACACATCACTGCAGTCAAGATCCTTCTTATGCACATCATGGTGGGCAGCAATCAAACAAGAACGGCAGAGGCTTGGGAGGAACTCACCCGTCACCTCGTTTGGCCAGCGATGACGCAAAACACAGGGAGAAAATAAATAAAGACTATGAAAAAGGAGAAAAAATGTTTGCTTTCCAGCTGACTGATACTCGGTGTTAAACGTGTTCTCGATATTGTATCCGTTTGGGTGGTAAACCAGTGGAGCGGATCACCCGCCTGTTATAGAACCTGCCCAAGTGGGGGAGTGGGAATAATTGGAGAGCTCTTTCAAAGAGCCGGCACAGGCACGATGGGCCGAATGGCCTCCTTCTGTGCTGTGAGATTCTATGATTTTCATTCCATTGAAATCAATGGAAATAAAAATTGGGTGGCCTATCCGCTTGGAAACCAACTATCTGCATGTTATACAATGCGGAACATCCTGCTGTTGATGTTCCAGAACACAGTGCAAATGTTAATTGCAAAGCCCAGCGCCAGCAGTCTGTTAGAATGGACTGACCAAGGCAGGGTAGAAGAGATCTCTAGAAGAGGAGGTCAATATTGGCGGATGTACTTTCAACGTAACATCATATCAAAGTGTTGTCACCTTTAATCTGATCCCTGCACCTTCCTGGGATTTTCCTTTCAAACTTGACAAAGAAACAGCCAGTTGATACACACTCCAGGCTCAGATACCTGCAGGAGTGGACGCTGGGTGACGGAAACTCGGTTCAAAGTCTGCAGCCAGATGGTGTTGAACTGGGATTTGCTGATGCCTCCTAATTAGTAATGTGGGACCAGAAAGTATATTGATCCCCACTACATCCCCCTCCCCTCCCACTTTGTCCACCCACAATGCAGAAACATTCTTCAAAATTTTTTTTTATTTTTTTTTAAATGAATATGAAAACCAAAGCAAGACAAGCCACTTGTGGTCAGTCTGACCCACTGGCAGCATACCAATTTTCCTCCTACCGTTCCATTGCAGGTGGGGCCTCCCTCGATGATCTTACACTCCGGGTGACACTGCACGCACATGGAGCCATCGGCATATTCTCGCTGGTCTCTGTATAAAGAACAGTAGAACACGTATTGATTCTGCACACAGCTCCCTTCCATCCCTTACTGCAGCAAGTTTAAGACCCCAAGTCACATGACTGATATTCAGCTCACATCAACCTGTAGTTCCTTGCATTCATGAGTTACACGTTCACCATATTAGATTGGATGAAGAAGCCTGTTTGCTTCACCCTGCCTGAATACCAGCCCTACCATCATCCATATACAGCATCGACACATTTCTTAAATGAATCCAGTGTCCTGGCCTCAACCATTCTTCCTGCTGCTGAGATACATGTTGAATAAACAGACACCTGGGAGGGTGTTACAAAATGTCCGTTTGGCTCACTCAGTAACACCCTCGCCTCTGAGTCAGAAGGTTGTGGGTTCGAGCCCCACTCCAGAGACTTGAGCACAAAAATCGAGGCCAACACTCCAGTGCAGTACCGAGGGAGCGCTGCACTGTCGGAGGTGCCATCTTTAGGATGAGGTGTTAACCCGAGGCCCCATGGCCTGGCCCAGTGGTTCAGGTGGACATTAAAGATCCCGTGGCACTATTTGAAAAAGAACAGGGAGTTGTCCCGGAAAAACCTTTTTACTCAATGAGTGGTTAGGATCTGGAATGCGCTGCCTGATAGGGTGGTGGATACAGATTCAATAGTAGCCTTCAAAAGGGAATTGGATAAATACTTGGGAGAAAAAATGACAGGGATATGGGGAAAGGGCGGGGGAGTGGGACTAATTGGATTGCTCTTCGAAAGAGCCGGTGCAGACTCGATGGGCCGAATGGCCTCCTTCTGTGCTGTACTATTCTGTGATTCTATAAGATAAAACAGCGAGTGCCACAGCCACCTACCCCTCCAGGAAATGACAGCTTTTCACACAGGTTCCACCACGACTATAGAAGTCACAGGACAGGCACTGACTGGGGCCTGGCCCCCAACAGCCATCCCTGGAACACAAAAGGTCACACACCTTTTTTTCAGCCCCTGTGAAAAGAGAGAAAAAAAACGTCAGTACAGGCATACAGCAGGTTTGATCCAAGATTTCGATCCAATATATCTCCACGCACAAACTTCAGTTCCAAGCTCAAACACCCGTCAAGAACTTGCACAGCTGTTCGCAAAGGACTCGGAGCAGATTGCCTCCTGCCCACTTATGGTCACATCTGGCTTCATAAGATCAGAAGAACATAAGAATTAGGAGCAGGAGTCGGCCATACGGCCCCTCGAGCCTGCTCCGCTATTCAATAAGATCATGGCTGATCTTCAACCTCAACTCCACTTTCCCGCCCAATCCCCATATCCCTTAAATAAAAACAGAAAATGCTGGAAATACTCAGGTCAGGCAGCATCTGTGGAAAGAGAAACAGAGTTAACGTTTCAGGTCGATGACCCTTCGTCAGAACTGGAAAGAGTTGGAGATATAACAGGTTTTTAAGCAAGTGTAGGGGTAGGGAAAGGGGGGAGGGGAGGAAAGAACAAAAGGGAAGGTCTGTGATAGGATGGAAGGCAGGAGAGATTAAGAGACAAAAGGGATGATGGTGCAAGGCAAAAGGAGATGGTAATGGGACAAGTTAAGAAACAAAAGATGACTCTAGATGAAGTGTAAATGGCAATGGCAGAATGATCGACAGATGCCATGTGAGAGGGAGAAAAAAAAATGAAAAAAAAGATAGGGGCAGAGGTTATGGTCTGAAATTGTTGAACTCGATGTTGAGTCCAGAAGGCTGTAAAGTGCCTAATCGAAAGATGAGGTGCTGTTCCTCGAGCTTACTTTGAGCTTCATTGGAATAGTGCAAGAGGCCGAGGACGGAGAGGTCAGAGTGGGAGTGGAGCAGAGAATTAAAGTGACAGGCGATCGGAAGCTCGGGGTCCCTTGATTCCCCATGCGTCCGAAAATCTATCGATCTCAGCCTTGAATATACTCACAGCCCTCTGGGGTAGAAAATTCCAAAGATTCACCACCCTGTGTGAAGAAATTCTTCCTCATCTCAGTCCTAAATGGCCGACCCCCTATCCTGAGACTATGCCCCCTAGTTCTAGACTCTCCAGCCAGGGGACACAACCCCTCAGCATCTACCATGTGAATCTCCTTCAGAATCTTATATGTTTCAATGAGATCACCTCTCATTCTTCTAAACTCCAGAGAGTATAGGCCCAATCTACTCAATCTCTCCTCATAGGACAGCCCTCTCATCCCAGGAATCAATCTGGTGAACCTTCGTTGCACCGCCTCTAAGGCAAGTATATCCTTCCTTAGATCAGGAAACCAAAATTGTGCACTGTACTCCAGGTGTGGTCTCACCAAAGCCCTGATGGCAGTGAATAATTGCTCTGTGTGGAGATACAGCCCATTAAGGTCCAAGTTTGTGCTGAGATTGCTGATCTTAGGTGGGGCAGCAGTGGAAGCATTACAATTGATCTCAGTGTCTCAAGGACAGGAAGGGGGAAAATAAATCAGCCAGGATTCCCATTTCTGATTGCTTTGCAATGAATCCACCCCCCACCCTGGAAATATGTGCACAGACTTCAGATAGGGTCAGGATGCCCCACAGGGTCAAAGAGCCACCCTACACTCAGTGACTTGGCTGAGAGCTCAAAGGGCAACATATGCCCATGATCGAACCCCAGCAAGGTGTTAGTGCCTCTACAACAGTGACAACACTTCAAAAGTATTTCATTGAGTGTCAGCTGTGGCTCATTTGTAGTGCCCTCGCCTCTGAGTCAGAAGGCTGTGGGTTCAAGTCCCACTCCAGAGACTTGAACACAAAAATCTAGGCTCACACTCCAGTGGAGTACTGAGGGAGTGCTGCACTGTCGGAGGTGCCGTTTTTCGGATGAGACGTTAAACCGAGGCCCCATCTGCTCTCGAAGGTGGATGTAAACGATCCCATGGCACTATTTCGAAGAAGAGCAGGGGAGTTATTCCTGGTGGCCTGGCCAATATTTATCCCTCAATCAACATAACATGAATGAATCGTTGAGTATATTCAAGGCTGAGATCGATAGATTTTTGGACTCATGGGGAATCAAGGGATATGGAGATCGGGAGGGAAAGTGGATTTGAGGTCGATGATTAGCCATGATCTTATTGAATGGCGGGGCAGGCCTACTCCTGCTCCTATTTCTTATGTTCTTATAATCTTATGAAGCCAGATGTGACCATAAGTGGTCATTATCACATTGCTGTTTGTGGGAGCTTGCTGTGCGCAAATTGGCTGCCGCGTTTCCTACATTACAACAGTGACTACACTTCAAAAGTACTTAATTGGCTGTAAAGCACTTTGGGATGTCCGGTGGTCATAAAAGACGCTGTAGAGATACAAGTCTTTTTATTGGCTGTAAAATGCTTTGGGACGTCCTAAAGTCGTGAAAGGTACTGTATAGACACAAGTTCTTTCTTTCTAGGAGAAAATTGAGGGGGGGAAATAAGCATCGAACCAAGGAAATCGGGATGAGCCACAGCAAGGCCTCCAAAGGTCAAATGCAGAATAAACAAAAGGAGGAAGAACGGGAGATGGAGGGAGCAGCACTGGCGAAACAAGCTGGCAGCCCACTTGTTTTATGTCGGAAGGTATTTCACCACCAACTGGCGAGCAAGTGGAATTCTCCACCCCTCGCTGACTTCACTGCTGAAACAGTGACAGCAGGCTTCTGCAGTCCAGGCTCTGCGTCAGATGTAAACGCAGAGTGCTGCAGGGCTTAGGGGCTGGCTTAATGACACAACTCTTTGCTTAATCATCTCGTCCCTGATGTAACGAGGCGATCATCAACTGAGGGAAGTTATGGGTTGAAGATACCAGCGATTGTTTTGGGACCAACAAAAACAAAGAGAAAGAGCGCACCCTGCAGTTTGTTGCTGCCATTAAACTCCAGCCTGCAATAGTTCATCCGAGATGTAAAAGAAAGCCAAGGAGCTGGAGTCGAGCCGTGCGGTCTGAGGAGAGTGATCAATCACCGTGCCAGATAAATAGAGCCCGCAGCACATAACCCCACATTACCTGTCAAATTTGTCTTCTCCGTTTAAGCTGTTTCTCTAAAAACACATTTGGGACTCATCACAAGTTTGAGATATTGCTGCACCCAGTTTCCTCCCCTCCTCTCCCAAACGTACAGACTCTGACTGGGGTACGGTTCCATAGCACCAGCAGTCCCCTGCTACACCTCGCTCAAGGGGGCTATTATTCACATGTCAGCCTATACTGTGAACGTTGCCAGACGTCGTCTTCACCTGATGGCCACACACCCGCACTTCCAGCAGGGGCTGCTGGATCGTGATGACCGAAGCCATTGTCTTCAGACCCAGCCACAAAGTCCGTTCCCTCACCAGCGATTCCACCCCCCTCCCTGTCTCAGGCTGAACGAGACTATTCACAACCTCTGCATCCAATTTGACCCCGAGCTGAGCTTCCGACCCCGTATCCTCTCCATCACAAAGACCGTCTACTTCCACCTCCGTAATATCGCCCGTCTCCGCCTCTGCCTCAGCTCATCTGCTACTGAAATCCTTATCCATGCTTTTGTTACCTTCAGGCTCAACTATTCCAATGCTCTCCTGGCTGGCCTCCGATCTTCCACACTTCATAAACTTGAATTCATCCAAAACTCGGCTGCCCGTGTCCTAACTCGCATCAAGTCCCGTTCACCCATCGCCCCTGTGCTCGCTGACCTACACTGGCTCCCGGTGCACAAATGCCTTGATTTCAAAATTCTCATCCTTGTTTTCAAATCCCTCCATGGCCTCGCCCCTCCCTATCTCTGAAATCTCCTCCAGCCCCACAACCCCCCCCCCCCCCCGAGATATCTGCGCTCTTCCAATCCTGACCTCTTCTGCATCTCCCACTCCCTTTGCACCACCGTGCCTTCAACCGTGTAGGCCCCAAGCTCGAATTGCCTCCCTAAACCTCTCTGCCTCTCTCTCCTCCTTTAAGACAATCCTTAAAACTTACCTCTTTGACCAAGCTTTTGGTCACCTGCCCTAATGTCTCCTTATGTGGCTCGGTGTCAAATTTTGTGAGATAATTGCTCCTGTGATGTGCCTTGGGACGTTTTACTACGTTAAAGGCGCTGTATAAATGCAAGTTGTTGTTGTTGTGCTGCAGAGAGAAGTGTCCCCCCCACCCCCCACACTTACTGCAGGTTTCTTTCGGTTTGTTTTTCTTGATGATGGCTGACGGGGCCGGTGTCTCCCTGCGGTACAGCACTGTCCAGTTCAGCGTGTGATAGTAGCAGAGTAGCTCATTGAAAGCCACATACACCTGCCCAGCACCGATCTCCTTTAGCGACTGAAACCCAAGAGATGTCACTTGCTTCAGTTTCATGATCATCAGAGACAAACCACGGCTGCAAAAAGGACAGCAAGGAGCACAGTGAGAGGTCTTGGAACATGTTACAGTAGCACGTCACTTGATTTCGCCCATCTATTCCGCCCCCACTCCATAAGAGCACAGCTCTGATCAGTAGCTCGCTGCGCAGGGAATCAGAGGCACACAGCCGTGTTCCAGTACACCAACGCACTGCCCGTTAACCCATACATTTTCAGGCATGTTCCCACAGTGTGCCATTGCACGACGGCGAGAAACTAACCAGAAATCTTGACAATATCACAACGGTGCCTCTCCCCCATTCCCTCCTCTTCTGACGGCACTGACTCACGCAGGGGTGCACTCCACATAAGAAATAGGAGCAGGAGTAGGCCATTCGGCCCTTCGAGCCTGCTCCGCCATTCAATGAGATCATGGCTGATCTTCTGCCTCAACTCCATTCACCGGCCCCATCGCCATATCCCTTGATGCCCTCACTAGTCAGAAACCTATCGACTTCTGTTTTGAATATACCCAATGACTGAGCCTCCACAGCCCTCTGGGGTAGAGAATTCCAAAGATTCACCACCCTCTGTGTGAAGAAATTTCTTCTCATCTCAGTCCTGAATGGCCTACCCTTTATCCTGAGGCTGTGGCCCCTGGTTCTAGACTCCCCAGCCAAGGGAAACATTCACCCAGCATCCACCCTATCAAGCCCTGTAATAATTTTGTATGATTCAATGAGATCCCCTCTCATTCTTCTGAATTCAAGAGAATACAGGCCTAGTTTACTCAATCTCTTCTCATACGACAGTCCCGCCATCCCAGGAATCAATCTCGTGAACCTTCGTTGCACTCCCTCTATGGCAAGTATATCCTTCCTTAGGTAAGGAGACTAAAATTGTACACAGTACTCCAGGTGTGGTCTCACCAAGGCCCTATATAATTGGAGTAAGACTTCTTTACTCAAATCCTCTTGTAATGAAGGCCAGCATACCATTTGCCTTCCTAATGGCTTGCTGCACCTGCACATTCACTTTCAGTGACTCATGTACAAGGACACCCACATGCACCAGTGCCTCACCAAAGAAGCCACTCTTCACGTTTGAGTCCAGACAGTGAGGGTGGGCAGGCTATTTGACTGTGGGAGGGGGGCAATCCAGCTGAACCCAATCCGGTTCACCCCTGATATTCCCCCTCCCCAACCAGGCCTAGGGAGCTGAAGCTACTTGTAACAACATAAGAACATAAGAAATAGGAGCAGGAGTAGGCCATTTGGCCCTTCGAGCCTGCTCCACCATTCCATAAGATCATGGCTGATCTTCTACCTCATCTCCACTTTCCTGCACTATCCCCATATCCCTTAATATCCAAAAATCTATCGATCTCTGTTTTGAATATACCCAATGACTGAGCATCCACAGCCCTCTGGGGTAGCGAAGTCCAAAGATTCACCCCCCTCTGAGTGAAGAAATTTCTCCTCATCTCAGTCCTAAATGGCCAACCCCTTATTCTCCAGCTAAATGGCCGACCCCTAAATCCTCCAGCTATCCTGCTGAGATTGGCTAACTTCACATTACTAAACTTGTTTTCTTTGGAGTGCTTACTTGTAGAGTGTCCTGCCTCCAATAGTAGTTAGATTGGAAAAGACACTGAAATCCGTCATGTTTTGTGGCCAGGACTGAATATTCAAGTAACCTGGAAGCAGAGAGAATGCAGGCGTGACTTTAGACAACTTCAGCAATTAAAAGACCCCATGTTCACACACTCCATCAGATAACGTCACAGTATTGCAGCAGCGTCATTTTCGATCATTTGAGTAAATTTTTGTCCGAGATCATTCCAAATGCCCTCGAGTCGATTTTTGTTTTAAATCCTCTCTTGCTGTTTGCTTTCTTGGCTGAAAATTCAGCCAGATTGTGCTCAGTCCTCTGTCAATGTTACTCTATAACTGGGCACAGACGAGTGCAAGAGGCGCCCAGGGCCAATTATCCCTCCGCGTTTTCCTTCCTGTTTAGTTTTGGAGGCCTGAGGGTGTTCGGCAGGCCTCTGGGTCTATGCCCAGAATGAGCCTTGCTATGGTCAACTGGGCATTAAATAAACGGCCCAGTAATCTATACTCAGCCTCTCAGAAGCTGTACTGGCATCATACTGGCACAAACTCGAGCACCGTCAGGGCTGTATCTGGGCTGGGCCACATGGCTACCCAAGGCAAGGCAACACTGGTGTCACATGATGTGCTATACAGCCCTTGGGCCTACACCCGGAATGGGCTGAGATGGAGACGCACCAAGTACTGGTATGAACCTCATAGCCCTAAGGCAGATACCCAGAATGAAGTAATCTAGCACTGCTTAGAGCACGAGAGTTAATTTAGCTTGAGAACCAGCCCCTAAATCAGCAAACAGTACATTACGTAATCGCCAACCTACCAGGCCCACGTCATGATTTTCGCCATCTGCTTAAGATGCTCACCTGTTATCTCTTGAACAGTTCCGAATGCTTTCAGTTTTTCTGGATCCAGTGGTTCAATTTTGTGATACAGGTCCCTAAAACCAAAAAAAAGGCCCGAAATAAATGAATTCTAAAACTAACGCCTCTTCCAGCATCTACAAAGCAAGTGAACCTTAAACCAAGGCAACCATCAGCAAAGCCAAGTGCAAAAATCTCACTTTGTCAGTGTTACATAACTTGGGTCAAAGCAGCACTTTTCTGTCAAGTCACAAATAGAAAATGATTTCTTAAACCTCAAAATGCAAACAAGCTGAAAGCGGGAAGAACAAGGCAGCTTTGCAACCAAGCTTAATCCACGGTGGGTGTGAATAATCTTGGTGCTCAGAAATGCAATCCATTATCTCAGTGAAGTTAGAAATAGTTCGCCAAGGTGAAAGATGACTCAAAGGAGAAGATAGAGCTCCCCTAGTGGCTCAGTTGGGAATGGCCAAACCATTCAACCAAAAGGTCCCAGCCTCCCAGGTTTGATCTCAGCCAGGTAAGCAGTTGGAACGTTAGAACTGACCTCTGGGCGAGGGAGGGGGAAAAGTTAGCCAAGGTTGCTATTCAATGATTGCGGATGAAAAGTCCACCTTCCAGAAAGGGTTGGGGGGGGGGGGGGGGAAGAGAATTGAAAGACGGTGGGATGGGGTTGTTGTAAGAAGATGTGATTTGGTGAGAGAAAGACTTTCTTCTTATCTGTCCCATTCAGTATTGTCCACCATCCCCCAGCTGAAAGGATCACTTTGCTCCCAGATCCCTGCAAATGACAAATTTAAGCCAAGAGGTGCACAAGATGGGATGGGCTACAATTCTTCTGACAATATTTTCTCCTCCCCCGACCCCATGGTCTCCATTCAGTACTTCCCAAGTGGCTAAGATGGACGACTACACCATCCTGCAATCTCTCTTCGCAGCCACTAGTGTTGCATGGCATTCACATGATTACAGTTCCTTTTTAGCCATCAGTCTGACCCCATTTTCTTCTGAAGGGACTTGCTGCACTTCCTTACCCATCGATACCAGTGATGAGAAAGTCAAGGTTGCCGGTGATCTTCGTGCAGTTGATGAACTGATCGATGTTGTTTGAATCCACTGTCTGATAGCGACGCCCAGCCCCAGTCCCTTTACAAGCTGTTCAGACAAGAAAGCAAAGGACACATTTGAGTAAAAGCACTGGATGGATATTCTCCAAGATTTGAAGCCAACAGTAAAAGCCCTTCAGAGTCAGACAGTCGGTACACTGACAGCCAATGTTTTGGATGAATGTTGTGTGCAGCAACATGAGGGGTGTGCGTGCTGCCTAATGGGAGACTTTCCAAATCAGGCACTCAGTGCATGGAGTGAGCCTTTGGCACAGTGGTAGCAGTCCCGCCTCTGGGCCTTAAGGTGTAGGGTTCGAACCCCACTCCAGATAGTCCTGGTGAGTGGAGTCGGAGCTCCGGCTCTGAATTCTGGGTTGACATCCAGTGGGATACTCGTGTCCGGTGGGTGGGGGGGGAGGAGCCCCCCCCCCCCTCATCGTATGGGTTGTGGGAGCCCATAAAACCATCCCGCCATATAGGACTGACCACCCTAAAGAGGGTTCCGACCATGGAAATGGTGTTAACTGTTAATCGGCCTGCGAATCCTTCCATTACTTCACAGTTCCCCAAAGGGAAGACACAATAAGACTCCGTGCATTCCCGGAAAAGGTCACCTAAAAAAACTTCCCTGATGAGTTAGAGACTTGAGCACATAACTTGACACTTCCAGTGCGGTACTGAGGGAGTGCTGCGCTGTCAGAGGTGCCGTCTTTGGGATGAGACATTAAACCGAGGCCCCGTCTGCCCTCTCAGTTGGACATAAAAAATCCTGTGGCACTATTTCGAAGAAGAGCAGAGGAGTTCTCCCTGGTGTCCTGGGAGAAATATTTATCCCTCAATCAACATCACAAAAACAGATTATCTGGCCATTATCACATTGCTGTTTGTGAGAGCTTGCTGTGCGCGCATTGCAACAATGACTACACTTCAAAAACAGTACCTCATTGGCTGTGAAGCACTTTGGGACGTCGTGAAAGGTGCTATATAAATGCAAGTTCTTTCTCGTTCTCTTTAAAGGCACACAGGCCAGAAGGACCTAGGTCTGTTCTGAGTTAGCTGCTTGGCAATCGCCTGTCATAAAGTGCACCAACATTCACAGTCTAGTCTCACACAATGTACTGAAGGCCTGCAGAACTGTATCCAAGAAAGAGTCAGCAAGGGGGAGATTGCCAAAACAAAATAAAGAAAAAGTGAAAGCAAAAAAGTTGCACTGGTAGCAAAAGTACTGTTGAGTCTGCAATTACTGCGATGATTGTACACTCGCCTTTTATAAAATGGATACTGTGGAATCCATGCTGCACAGCCTCGAAGTGCCTGAGGGTGGTGCTGTTGGAGAGTAGTAACTTCTATAAGCTCCACGTCACCACCCACAGACAGAAACGGTACTGCAGTTTTGGAAAGTTCCTGCAAGGAAGGTCCTCTAACTTTGTCCGCCTTCAACATTTAGTGCTAATCAGATGTACAGAACTAAGTTCCTCAGCCAATGACACAAGATGGATGCAGATGGGCAAGTCCATTCTGCCCATCTTAGCTCATTCATCCAGAAAGACTCTGCGGTGCTCCACATCACAACATCCAACTGTTTCTTACACCATTCCAGACTTTTGCCTCCACTATCTAGCCTAAAGTCCACATGTTGATCACTCTGTGTGAAAAACATTCTGACGTCAGTCCTAAATTTGCCTTTCGTCAGTTTGAACCCATGACATTACAAAATTACATCAATATTGATAGGGACGCCATACCCCCTTGTCCGACTATCACGGTTTCTTCCGAAGTAATGTTCTGTATTTACTTTTTCCACACCATTTACTATCTTGTATGTTTCGATAAGGTCAACTTCTTGCAAGGCTGAAGAGCTCAATTTCTTCCCTAATAATCCAATCCTTTCACGCTGGGAAACAGCCTGGTGGCTGTTCTCTGCCCTGCCTTCAGGATTTGAATGGTTCCCTTGTATCCTGGTGACCAAAACTGGACACAGTGCTCAATGTGCAGTCTGACCAGGGCACTGTACCGTTTTAGCATGACACCCTCTGACTTGTATTCTCTTGATTTAGCAATATAGCTCAGCGTTCCATTTGCTTGGCTGATCACCGCTCCACAGTGACTGGACATGTTAAGTGCCAAGCCTACAAACATCCGAAGATCTTTCAACTGAAAGCAAGTGACTCTCGATGTTTGTACCAAATATCAGCAGGTGACACAACAACTTGCATTTATATAGAAAGACAGACATGCATTTATATAGCGCCTTTCACGACCACGCTTCACAGGCGTAGTCACTGTTGTAATGTGGGAAACGCGGCAGCCAATTTGCGCCCAGCAAGCTCCCACAAACAGCAATGTGATAATGACCATATAACCTGTTTTCGTGATGCTGGTTGAGGGATAAATATTGGCCAGGACACCGAGGAGAACTCCCCTGCTCTTCTTTGAAATAGTGCCATGGGATCTTTTACACCCACTGAGAGAGCAGACGGAGCCTCAGTTTAACGTCTCATCCGAAAGACGGCACCTCCGACAGTGCGGCGCTCCCTCAACACTGCCCCTCCGACAGTGCGGCGCTCCCTCAGTACTACCCCTCCGACAGGGCGGCGCTCCCTCAGTACTGCCCCTCCGACAGGGCGGCGCACCCTCAGTACTGCCCCTCCGATAGTGTAACACTCCCTCAGTACTGCCCCTCCGACAGTGTAACACTCCCTCAGTACTGCCCCCCCGACAGTGCGGCGCTCCCTCAGTACTCCCCCACCGACAGGGCGGCGCTCCCTCAGTACTGCCCCTCCGACAGTGCAGCGCTCCCTCAGTACTGCCCCTCCGACAGTGCGGCGCTCCCTCAGTACCACCCCTCCGACAGTGTAACACTCCTTCAGTACTGCCCTCCCGACAGTGCGGCGCTCCCTCAGTACTCCCCCACCGACAGGGCGGCGCTCCCTCAGCACTCCCCCACCGACAGTGCGGCGCACCCTCAGTACTGCCCCTCCGACAGGGCGGCACTCCCTCAGTACTGCCCCTCCGACAGGGCGGCGCTCCCTCAGTACTGCCCCTCCGACAGTGCGGCACACCCTCAGTACTGCCCCTCCGACAGGGCGGCACTCCCTCAGTACTGCCCCTCCGACAGTGCAGCGCTCCCTCAGTACTGCCCCTCCGACAGTGCGGCACTCCCTCAGCGCCGCCCCTCCGACAGTGCGGCACTCCCTCAGCGCCGCCCCTCCGACAGTGCGGCGCTCCCTCAGTACTGCCCCTCCGACAGCTCGGCGCTCCCTCAGTACTGCCCCTCCGACAGTGCGGCGCTCCCTCAGTACTGCCCCTCCGACAGTGCGGCGCTCCCTCAGTACTGCCCCTCCGACAGTGCGGCGCTCCCTCAGTACTGCCCCTCCAACAGTGCAACACTCCCTCAGTACTGCCCCTCCGACAGTGCAACACTCCCTCAGTACTGCACTGGAGTGTCAGCCTGGATTTTTGTGCTCAAGTCTCTGTAGTGGGACTTGAACCCACAGCCTTCTGACTCAGAGGCGACAGTGCTACCAATGAGCCACAGCTGACACGATATAGCGCCTTTAACAGAGTAAAAAAGGTCCCAAGGCGCTTAAAGTGAACAAAACAGTCGGGCAAACTGCAGCTAGATGCTGCCTGACCTGCTTGGCCGTTTCCAGATTTTCAGCATGTAGTTTTTTTTTGAGAAAACCACAAATCATGTCCATCATAATGATTTTTTTTACAATGTAACTTGATATTGCTTCTGTTAAAACCACAAATTTGGCAGAAAAAAAAAAAAATCGCTGTCTTGCCACCGACCTCTGGGTAAAGGCTGCACCGCTTTAATGCTGGACCCTTCACGGTTAATTGGCAACAGGGCACCTTGGCCGCTATTTCTGCGGCCAGTGGTTTGACGGGACACAAAACTACTAACACAGGAGCTGGGGACTGAATCTGCAATTGAGAAATTCAGGGAAGCGAAGTTTCATGCAAATTCACTGAGTTGCTGCCAGGTTAATCTGCCATTGCATGCCGGCAGCAAACACATTTACCGAGTGGAAAATATTCACCTCAAGTGTCTCTTAATTATGCGTACATTTTAAAATGCCAGGGTAAATTAAACAATTATGAGTTTTAAAACTACATTTCCCTCATGTTTTAAACTGGGCGTCTCAATAGAAGATCATGCTGCAGGCCGGTTTTTCAAGTCATCTCCGGCTCTAAGTTCCAAATTGCATCTTTTAAACGTATCAAGAGTTTGAGAGGCCGCGTATAATTCAAGTGACAGGACTCGAATCCTGATCAGCTACCGACTGGTAAAAACATTTCCCTCCCCCCACCGCCACCCCCTCCCTCCCCCCCAGTTAATATTGTAACTTAAAATGTATCTGTTACCCGGGTAACCTGGTGAGGGAGGGAGTCTGACCTGTGCTGTTCACACTTCCACGCTCACCTTTTGGACAAAGGCCGTCGCACGGCTCGCACATTTTCACACCGTTTTTTTCAACCTCCATCTTGTCGCTGGGACAGGCGCGGACACACGAGCTCTGATCGACGATAAAGTTCGCTGCAGAACAAAAAGAGAGAGGATGACCCTTCCAGCTACATTCCACGAGCTCTTGCCTCAAAGGGCCAGCAATGATTTCCAGGAGTAAAAAAAAACCCGTTCACCACAAAGTGGATTGGGCACTGGGGTCACGCAAAATGGCCGACATTGAACTGGCCGCCGGTTATACGCTCTGCCTGATTTTCCCTCGCTTTGACGGAAAGGAAAATCTGGTGGTGTGTATAATGGGCGGCAAATTCAATATCGCCCACAGTTAAAATTATCCCCCAGGAGTCATGGAAACACTGCAGGGTTTCCACTGGCAGGAGGGTCGGTATCCAGAGGACACAGATTGAAGATAATTGGCAAAAGAACCAGAGCGGAGATAGAATGCACTGCCTGAAAAGATGATGGTGGCAGATTCAATCGTAACTTTCAAAAGAAATTGGATATATACTTGAAAAGGAAAAATTTGCAGGGCTATGGGGAAAGAGCAGAGCGGGACGAATTGGATCGCTCTTTCAAAGAGCCGGCACAGGCACGATGGGCTGAATGGCCTCCTTCTGCGCTGTGCGATGCTATGAAACTTCCCCAAGGAAGGTTCCAGGTTCCACCCCCCAGTCTGTTGAGTTAGCTGATGCGAGCCTGGGCACCAGTTGGGGTGGTGGGGGGGGCTATGTCGGGGGAACAAAATCAAGCACGGGCTTAGCCATGTTCTCTCAGGAAGGCGGGATTGTCACCCCACATTGTCTAATGGTTGGTTGCAGACACCGCTGAGTGTTGCTGGAGCTCTCCTGACAAATCCATGATTCAGAGAGAATGAAATGAGAAGAAAACAAATTTATTTTAGAAGCTAGGTGTACTCACCAGGGCAGCGCTTCACACAGAAAGCTCCGTACATGTACTTGGTGTCTGGATTGCGCTCCAGCTGGTAGGACTGCTTGTTGTAAATTAATGGTTGTGGACAGACTGGAACACAGGCATTGCTGTCATTAAAGCGCCTGCATGCCTGTGGGAACATAACCGTCATGACATAAGAATCAAACTGGCTAGAGGAATAACCATTTCACACTAACGCTTATGGACTGAGATGAGGAGAAATTTCTTCACTCAGTGGGCGGTGAATCTTTGGAATTCTCTACCCCAGAGGGCTGTGGATGCTCAGTCGTTGAGTATATTCAAGACAGAGATCGATAGATTTTTGGACTCTAGGGGAATCAAGGGATATGGGGATCGGGCAGGAAAGTGGGGTTGAGGTTGAAGATCAGCCATAATCCTATTGAATGGTGGAGCAGGCTCGAGGGGCCAAATGGCCTCCTGCTCCTAATGCGTTTGTTCTCACTAGCCCTCATCACTCTCACTCACTTTCATGCTCAGTCTCTCAGCCTGTCTCAATCTGTCAGACTCGCTCACTGTCTGCTAATCCCCATCAGTCACTCTCCATCCCCATCACTGTTACTTACTCTCTGCCTCTCAGTCCTGGTCATGCTCACTTGGTTTCTGTTACTTTCACTCTGTCTGTCAGTCCCATCACAGTTGCTCACGATCATCCTCAGTCTCTCAGTTCCTATTGCACTCGCCCACTTTCATTCCATTAGTCCCGATCAGACATTTATTCACTCTCTCTCTTGCGCACTATTCCACACTCATCACACTTTTTTGCGTTCATTCAATCAATCCCTGTCCCACTCGTACTTACTCTCATTTATCTCTCGGTTTCAGTGCCATTTTCCTGAAGAGAGAGAGTGATATCCGACTGTGGTTGAGAGTGTTAGGACAAGCAATCCATCACTGTCTGACACTCAAATCAACCAGAGCTAGGACAGTTTTGACTGTGAGCCAGCACTTCCTGAAGAGAAAACAGACAAGCCTTTTGCTAGGCCTCGGCTACGTCACCACCTCCTAACAAAATGGCACAGGTTCAGTTCTCAGTCCTGCCCGAGCCAGGTACACACTTAATAAAAACAGAAAATGCTGGAAATACTCAGCAGGTCAGGCAGCATCTGTGGAGAGATAGAGATAGAGAGAGAGACAGACAGACAGACAGACAGACAGACAGAGAGATAACCTTTCAGGTCGATGACCCTTCATCTGTTCTGACGAAAGGTCATCGACCTGAAACGTTAACTCTGTTTCTCTCTCTACAGATGCTGCCTGACCTGCTGAGTATTTCCAGCATTTTCTGTTTTTATTTCTGATTTCCAGCACCCGCAGTATTTTGCTTTTGTTTTAGAATTCGCCTATTAGTCACCCATTGACAAACAAAAACCTTTCAAACACTTACAAAACAGTCCGTATCTTTCGGCCCTGAACATCCACCGGCGCACTCACTGTGGCAGCACTCGCTGGGGTTATGTTGTCCAAAGCATCGGCCATTGCACTGAGGAGCACACACTGATTTAGTCACTGTGGGGGAGAAAGAAAGGGAGAGAGCGGTGAACAGGAAAAAATGCGTTGTGGTTTATCTGCGAGACAGGTTGACAATTCCAACTGTCAGAGAACAGTCAAAATCATTACAGTTTTTTTGTACTCCCTTTTTCTCCCGTGATTCCTGCCGGGGTTGCACAGAGGCCAGGTACCCTCCAGTACCTCACACAAGTGAACATTTTTCATAAGAACATAAGAAATAGGAGCAGGAGTCGGCCATAAGGCCCCTCGAGCCTGCTCCGCCATTCAATAAGATCATGGCTGATCTTCGACCTCAACTCCACTTTCCCGCCCGATCTCCATATCCCTTGGTTCCCCGAGTGTCCAAAAATCTATCGATCTCTGTCTTGAATATACTCAATGACTGAGCATCCACAGCCCTCTGGAGTAGAGAATTCCAAAGATTCACCACCCTCTGAGTGAAGAAATTCCTCCTCATCTCAGTCCTAAAATGGCCGACCCCTTATCCTGAGACTGCCCTCTAGTTCTAGACTCTCCAGCCAGGGGAAAGAACCTCTCAGTATCTACCCTGTCAATCCCTGTAAGGATTTTATACATTATAAGAATATTCTAGTTCAGGCCATAGAATCTGAAGTAATTGTAAACACCCAGACACAGATACTGCAGGTTCCAGGTTTACTGCAGAGTAAACCTCAGCTTGCCTCAAACTGAATTGACTCTAGAATTAATCTGGAGTTTACACCCTTACCCTGGAATCCCCTCTTTGCTGTTTACACTGCTGCCCCCCCCCCCCCAGCCCCAGATAATTGAGTGTAAAACCCCAGATGCAGATGGGACTTCAGTTTAGCAACTAATCCAAAAATAATACCTCTGACAGTGTAGCGTTTCAACAGACTCTGCATTCAGGAGTCAGCCAAGTGTATGCACCACAACCTTCAGATTCAGACCCGAGCCAAGCTGACACTAATTTATAATTATCTATAACTAATTTGATTTTTGTATGTCTGCAAAGACTTGGGCATGTTTATGAATACCCCCGTTCATGTTGGGAGAACACGACACCCTAGATTGTGAGCGAATCATTCCAATGCTGCTTGTATCATCTAATCAAATGGTGAGAACAGCCATTTCGCATGTTTGAACGTCAAATGTTTACTTGGGAATGCCCTTCCTGTACGAGTTGTTAACCAAATCTCGCAAACATAGAACCTTAAGTATAGCTGTGTTGTTCATGCGAAAAGGGTGACCAACACCATTTGGACATTATGGAACTATCCAATAGCTATTAATCGTAACATTTTTTTTTTTAAGTATGCGGATGAATCAGGGATGTACTGGAAATACCTTTCAGAATTTTTATATTTTGATATGAATAAGCACTAGAAAACAAGGGGAGCGGACGGCTTCCAACATGTGTGACGTAAGAAAACTACTAGGCACGTGGTCTAAGTGTTAAACAAAGCTTTAATCAACTGGTTTTCAACATGGAGATCTAGTTGTGTCCTTCCATAGTTCCTGTTGAGGAATGTCCTAAGCAAGCTGGGCCCATGCCCGAGTATTTATACTCTCCCTGGACAGCGTCACCAGCAGGCCGCCCAGTATTACTTCATACATGAATGACAAGATTCATGTCAATGTGCTTTTGTGCTTTTTTTAAAAAAGTGTTGTCCTCATCTCTTCATACCTGTATTCTATTTGTGTGTTAAGTCTGTAAGTGCCACAGTGCTTCAGAAACGTATGCTATACCTGGGTTGAGTTGCTATGGTGCAGCCACATGCACTCCTCTGGTTAGTGTTCTGCCTGGACTGCACAGCAGTCTTAAACCACTTCTCGCAGTCTAACTCAATGGACTGTATCCTTGTCTGTACCTCACTAGCAATACTGTAGCGAAATATTCAGCAGCCACACAGAATGTACTTACAGGTCTGACAGTCATGCTCACCAGGGCCCCAGCAATGTCCGTTACAAGACGCATGACACTTGGCACCTGGTAAAACAGGAGATAGATCATCACTGTGGGACAACACAGTTCAAAGTAAACTGATTGGACGCTAAAGTAACAACAGAAAATGCTGGAAGCACTCAGCAGGCCAGGCAGCATCCGTGGAGAGAGAAACAGAGTTAACGTTTCAGGTCTGGGAGCCTTCGTCAGAACTGGAAAAGGTTAGAGATGTAACAGATTTTAAGCAGGTGCAGAGACAGGGAAAAGTGGGGGGGGGGGGGGTGGCGGGGAGGAAGGAATTGAAGGAACAGTCTGTGCTAGGGTAGGAGGCAGGAGAGATTAAATGTTGCAAATGGGGATGGCAGAATCATAAACTGCCTTGAATTTGGGGACCCCCTGGCTTTGGTCTGCAAAGAGTATGGGCTGAGGTAGATTCATAGAATCTTACAGCACAGGAGGAGGCCATTCGGCCTGTCGTGCCTGTACTGCAGCTATACCCTGACTTTGTGTTGGGCTGTGGAATCTGCCAATACCAGATTAGGTGGGTGGCACCTGGGCTGACAGTTAAGCTCAACAGCTCAACTCTGGAAAATGACTTTAAATTCTTAAATTGAGAAAAGTAGGACACGGGGATACAGGCTCAAACTAGTAAAAGGGCATTTTAGGACCGATATCAGGAAATTCTTCATCATTTAAGAAACAATTGAATGCTGCAATGGGGGGACTTTATGATCATTTTGGATGGATCAACGAACTAAGATGGACTGATAGACCTTTCTCGTCCATAATTATCTTGTGATCTTCAGTAGTCCTGGACACGTAGACGAGGTGAGACACAGGGCTGCACCCACAAACTCCACACAGCAAGTTTTTATCCTCTGCTATCAGGTGGCTCAAGAACGTTTTGGCAGAGGCCGAACAGAAGCCTTCTAGGTCGGGGAAAGGCATGTGCTCCCAGGGTTTGTGGGGGGAGGGAAGGACTGAAAGGAAGAGTAAAACTCAATGAGAGTTCCACCTTCAATCACATTCCAGCCTCTTCAGGTGCACTCCCCAGTTGATTTCTTTCCTTATTTCTACAATTTTATATTTGACACAAAAATTCCAACATTTTTAGGTTAACTAAAGAATGAATAGCAAGATTTTTGTGTGTGTGTTAATAAGAAAATAAGAAATAGGAGCAGGAGTAGGCCATACGGCCCCTCGAGCCTGCTCCTCCATTCAATAAGATCATGGATGATCATCGACCTCAACTCCACTTTCCCGCCCAATCCCCATATCCCTTGGTTCCCTTAGAGTCCAAAAATGCATGTGGACTAACATTAAATATTTTAATCCCAATTAGTTTAAAACAAATTAGATTTATGGATTTTTCCTTTTCTTCGAGATGTTCTTTTCCACATCAGCGCTTATTAGAATTTTTGAAGTATTCTGTCTTGACGAGTTCATAGTGACCGAGCCTCGTGGGAATATGAACTGTGTGAATTGCATAACGTTTTTGTGTCAGCTTGTCTAAGTGGTTCAAGTCCCACTCCAGAGATTTGAGCACATAATCTCGGCTGACAATCCGTGCAGCACTGAGGGAGCGCCGTCTTTCAGGTGAGATGTTAAACCAATCATAGAATACTCCAGCACAGAAGGCGGCCATTCGGCCCATCGAGTCTGCACCGGCTCTTTCGAAGAGCAATCCAGTTAGTCCCACTCCCCTGCCCTTTCCCCATATCCCTGCAGTTTTTTCTCCTTCAAGTATTTGTCCAATTCCCTTTTGAAAGCCACTATTGAATCTGTATCCACCGCCCTATCAGGCAGTGCATTCCAAATCCTAACCACTCGTTGCGTAAAAAAGTTTTTCCTCATGTCGCCTCTGGTTCTTTTGCCAATCACCTTAAATCTGTGTCCTCTGGTTCTCGACCCTTCCGCCAATGGGAACAGTTTCTCTCTATCTACTCTGTCCAGACCCCTCATGATTTTGAACACCTCTATCAAATCTCCTCTCAATCTTCTCTGCTCCACAGAGAACAACCCCAGCTTCTCCAGTCTATCCTCATAACTGAAGTCCCTTAGGTGGAGATCAAAGATCCCAAGGCACTATTTGAAGGTGTGCAGGGGAGTTCTGATGTTTTGGGCAACTTTTATCCCTCAACCAACCCCACCAAAACACCAACTGGTCATTTATCTCATTGCAGTTTGTGGAACTTTGCTGTGCGCAAATTCGCTTCCGCATCTGCCTACGTAACGACAGTTGAAGAATACTTCAGTGGCTGTGAAGCACTTTGGGACATCCGAGGATGCGAGAGGTGCTGCATAAATGCCAGTTTATGTACCTATCTTATTATTAGAAAGCAACGTGGGGCGGGGCTGGGAAAAATCACAACAAATAAATGTTTTAATGATCATCCAAACCCAACAGTCTGAACAGAGAACAGGAGCCAGCTGGAGGGAAACACCAAGGGACAGCTCAACCAGGCTGAAACTCAAAGTCTTTTTTTGTTTACCCCTACCCACCCCACCCAGTTAAATAGTGCAGGGGAGAGCAACGCATCTGAACCCACCCCACACCTCGCAATGTAATTGGCCTCACTGTCCCTGGGCTGAAAGGGGGCATCAGGTGAGGGCAGGATCAGGCTCATCTGTGATGCCTCTGCAGCTGAATAGCCAGCCTTTCATCCAGATTCACACATGAACAATTAGGCAAAGTACTGGAGGGCATAGTGCCCATGGAAGTGTACACCATGCCAGAGCCAGTGCCCTCAGGAAAGGAAGGGAGATTAATAGGAGGAGAAAATGTACACAAGGAGAGAGTCAGAACGTATACGCGACAGAGTTTGACATTTTGAACATTAGGGCCTCTGTCTTTCACAATAAGGACCAACTTACTGTGCAAAGCTGGTGGCCCCAGCTGATTGGAGGCTATACTTACAGCCTTTTATGGCATCCTTTGTCTCATTGAAGTCCAGTCGCTCCTTCGGGTTGTGAAGGATGTCAGCCCAGTTGATGGCCTCTGTGTGACACAGGAACTTGTTGGTTTCTAAATACACGCCTCCCACCAGAATCTCTACACAACAGAAGGGCAGAAAAGGAGGCGGTTTAGCCACAAGGTGATTAACTAGCCATCAAAAGTAGAAATCCAGATATGCGAGGGGGTGGGAAAGGGAGGATTCAACCAATTGTTCATAGTTCCATTCGGGACAAAAGCAGGGAACGAGAGTTACACTGACAGCAAGAGGCAATGCAGCCAAACTCTAATAAACATTGTCCTCAAAATATTACAGGTGGATTATAAAAACTACAGATGCTTTTTTAAAAAAAAAAGTCAATTTGAACTATTGACAGCACTTTAGTCATGCGTCTTTCGAATCAAACATTTCTTTTCAAATACTGTCAAAATCCTGTGAAGAACTCATTCTTCCTGAGTGTTGGTTATTTGAGTAAAAGAAAACAAACACCTCCCCGATGGCTCAGTGGGTAAATGCACCACCCACTGTGGTTAAAAAGAAAGATGTGCATTTATCAAGTGCCTCTTGCTAATGGGGAATTTGCTCAAATGGTAGAGCGCTCGCTTAGCATGAGAGAGCTAGCGGGATCGCTGCCCGCATTCTCCACTCCCCTTCTAGATGCTGGAGTTTCCCCTGACTGGAGAGTCTAGAACCAGGGGTCACAGTCTCAGGATAAGGGGTCGGCCATTTAAGACCGAGATGAGGAGAAATTTCTTCACTGAGGGTGGTGAATCTTTGGAATTCTCTACCCCAGAGGGCTGTGGAGGCTCAGTCGTTGAGTATATTCAAGGCTGAGATCGATAGATTTTTGGACTCTAGGGGAATCGAGGGATTTGGAGATCGGGAGGGAAAGTGAGGTTGAGGTCAATGATGAGCCATGATCTCATTGAATGGCTGATCTTATGTTCTCATCACTCCTCCCCAAAGCCGTCTCACAGCATATTACATCCAATAAATTGGTTTGAAGTGCAGTGACTGTTGCTATGTAGACAAATGCCACAGCCATTTTTGCACACAGCAAGACTCCTTCCATCGGCCCTGCACATCAGGAAAGCCCCAGGCTCAATTACTAGCTTGTGTTGAGTTACTTGATCTCAACAGTGGGCCTCAGTATTCCTGAGCGAGGGAAAGTAAAAAAGAAAATCAGCCTGAGTTTGTGGTCCTGATTGTGATCTTGTAACCCCCACTGGGAAAGGGTGCATGTGTGGGGAGATCACTGCGCTCCTCCAATTCTGCCCTCTTGAGCATCCCTGATTTTAATCGCTCAACCATTGGCGGCCGTGCCTTCAGCTGCCGAGGCCCTAAACTCTGGAATTCCCTCCCTAAACCTCTCTTTCCTCCTTGAAGATGCTCCTTAGTGTCAAGTTTTGTTTGGTAATCCTCCTGTGCAGTGCCTTGGAACATTGTACTACATTAAAAGCGCTATATAAATGCAAGTTGTTGAACAGGATCGAGCTCAGCTATGATGTCTCTTAATCCCCCCCACCCTGACTGAATAACCTGCTAAAGATTCACTGTCTAGGGTCTAGGCTCAGAGATAACGAGTAAGCACTTTGATGCGATGCCATGCTCCAGCACAGATCGCGATCGTCAACAATAGCTTGCAGCTACATGGCGCCTTTCACATAGAAGAAAACAGCCCAAGGCGCCTCACAGAGACGTAAAGGAAAAAGATGGATGCAGAGAAGGAGGAGAAATTAGCTGGTAACCAAAAGCTCAGTGAAAGAAATGGGTTTGGGGAGGGGGGGGGGGGTCTTAAAGAAGGCGAGAGCAGTGGAAGGGTTTAGGGGAGAATTCTAGAGAGTGGGATCTGGGAGAGGATGGGGGTGGGGCAGATTGCCCTCTGGTTCCAGACATGTCATTTATTCTAATATATACAGGAGGTCACGTGATAGCCAACAACTGGTGGCATTACAAGCCAAAGGCAGGCCAGCCTTGAAAGGAATGAGCACGGGAGGGTGGGGGAAATATTTGTCAAGGTTTGTAGTTACATAAACACACAGACATAAGTACTTGATCACTAAAGACGATTACTCACCACTTGCATTAATGTGATACTTTTTGCCTTAATCTTTTAAGTAGGGATCTTTGTAGCTGCCACCAGGTGAATAGCTCACAGGAGCCGGTCTACACTACAGGGGGCTGGAGGCAGCAATCTAGGGATAAAGGCTCTTTCCAAGGAGCTGGTAAAAGAATACAATTTAAGTCCTCTTTACGCAATGACAAGAGTGCTACTGGAGGCCACCCTGAAGTGTAAATGACCACACACTAGTGACATTAGAGGCACCAATACCTTGCTGTAGAGGGGGCTTCACTCCGTACTTCTGACCAAATGTGCCAGCAACCGTAAAGCTGAACAGTTGCTGACACTTTGCTTCGGGTCCATCATTCCAATTCAGAGCACAGGTGGGCTAACGTCTCCGCTCACAGACCAAGAGCTTACTTTCGCCCCCACAACCTCCGAGATATCTGCGCTCCTCCAATTCTGCCCTCTTGAGCATCCCTGATTATAATCGCTCCATCATTGGCGGCCGTGCCTTCAGCTGCCTAGGCCCTAAGCTCTGGAATTCCCTCCCTAAACCTCTCTGTCTCTCTCTACCTCTCTTTCCTCCTTTAAGATACTCCTTAAAACCTACCTATTTGACCAAGCTTTTGGTCACCTGCCCTAATTTCTCCTTATGTGGCTCGGTGTCAAATTTTGTCCGATAACGCTCCTGTGAAGCGCCTTGGAACGTTTTACTACGTTAAAGGTGCTATAGAAATACAAGTTGTTGTTAGGTCCAGTTGCTTTAAAGTCTCATTCAAGCATGCGCAGTCTCCTCACTGTTACTAAATTTGCCCTGCAGCATAACCAGGGTGATGGGCGACCTACAGGAACTGGCTCGACCACTGGAAGGACACTTGTAAAGAGGTTGTTAATGGTGAACATAACAGCAGGGCGATTCAAGGCGTTTACTCTGCAGCAACACTTAGGGTACGCTCCCCCGATGGCCATTGTGTAGTACTAAGCCATATAGACCAGAAAGTTTCCAGAATCAATCTCTGGTCTGTGCTGAACAGCAACTCTCAAGCTGGGTACCAACTGGGGCATTGCAATTAGCCTCTGGCTAGGAAGAGGAAAACTAGCCAGGGTTCTCAGTATTCAGCACACCCCTGCTGCAAAGCGCGCACGTGTGGGCATCGGATGAGGGACAGAATCAGGCTCAGCGGTGATGCCTCCATAGTCGAACAACCCACTGACACAGACTGTCTAAGCTCCAACTTGAGAAGTGGCCACTTGGCTGAGGTACCAGAGGGGTGCCAGGCACCTGTGCAAGCAATCCCCAGTGTCAGGCAATGCCTTCAGGAGGGGGTGGGGTGGATCGCAGAAAAGCTTCAGGGTGGCTCTCTGCTGGCTGAGGGAGCAGAGAGCAGCTTTCACCATACCTCTCCCGCTTGCTGCCTTGTTTTGTGAAGTTTGGCTCCAGTCCTGCTCCTCAGCTGAAAATCTGGTTTGACAGAAACTGCGCTTTTCTCACTGACTCATTGCAAAAGTCGCAAGAAATAAATCTTTTAATTACACCTGTCAAGGATCATCCAAACCCACGTCTTTAACAGGGAATTGGAACCTGCTGGAGGGAAGCACTCGGGAGTCGGTTTAGGCACAAAACAACTTTTTCCCGCCTGGCTCATTTGTGAGGAAGAGGGCCTCAGATCTGAACCCACTTCCCGCCCGCGCGCCCCACCTCACTTTAATTTACCTCACTATCTCAGGATTGGGAGGGGAACATTGGTCTCGGTATCGCCTGAGGACAAGATCAGGCTCGGCTGTGGTGAATAGCTGCCGACATTCACCGTCGACGTTCACACCAGTCGGCGACAACCGCCGATGGAACTCTACCCCAGCAAAAGACACTCCCTTCAGAACAGGCCAAAAGTGCAAAGAAAACAGTGAAACGTCACAATGTTTGCAAAGGCACCACAGGCACTGAAAGTCGGCGGGTGGGGGCTTCGCCGTGTGCGGAATCGTCCACTGCTACAGTGGACTGCTGTTCTCAAGGGGTATTTTTAAGTCTTGCCCTCTGTGCATTGCACTCGCCTATCCTCCCAGCAGCTTCTCTCGAACCCCATCCACCCATCAGTGCAACAATCCTACCTGTTAGCTGTTTAAATCCAAGCTGCTTCAGCCCGTGAACTCCATCTTTCCGGTAATTGAGAATCACTGAGAGCGCGTACTTGTCATCGTAGAGCGTTGTACCACGGATAATTCGTAGATTTTCTAAAGGAAGATACTCGAACTGATTCAGTGCCACCAGCAGGTACCCAGTCACCTCCCGGATCGACTGTGTGGGGGGGGAGAGAAAGCAAAATTACTTCAGCACAGACGGTGCACCATCACACAACAGAAATCTTGCATTTAATGAGAAAAATTCAGCGCCCCAATGGTTCAGTTGGCAAGTGCACTCCCCAGTGTGAAGCTGAACCCTAAGGAACTCAGGTTTCATTCCCTGGTCTGTGACCACAAGAACGTAAGAATTAGGAGCAGGAGTCGGCCATTTGGCCCCTCGACCCTGCTCTGCCATTCAATAAGAGCACGGCTGATCTTCTACCTCATTTCCACTTTCCTGCACTATTCCCATATCCCTTGGTTCCCTTAATATTCAAAAATCTATCGATCTCTGTCTTGAATATACTCAACGACTGAGCATCCACAGCCCTCTGGGGTAGAGAATTCCAAAGATTCACCACCCTCTGAGTGAAGAAATTTCTCCTCATCTCAGTCCTCAATGGCCACCCCCTTATTCTGAGACTGTGATCCCTAGTTCTAGACTCCCAAGCCAGGGGAAACAGCCTCTCAGCATCTACCCTGTTAAGCCTCTTAAGAATTTTTTACATTTCAATGAGATCACCTCTCATTCTTCTAAACTCTAGGGAATATAGGCCCAGTCTACTCAATCTCTCCGCATAGGACAATCCCCTCATCCCAGGAATCTGTCTCGTGAACCTTCGTTGCACTCCCTCTTAGGCAAGGAGACCAAAACTGTGCACAGTACTCCAGGTGATGTCTCACCAACTATGCTGAGTTAGCTGATCTCAGGGGGCACCCGGAAGGATGATAGAATTGGCCTCAGTCTGGCCTGGATTATAGAGGAAGGGGAAAATCAGGCAGGGTTCCCACTTCTGATCACTGTCCAGTGACCCCTGCTGAAAAGTGCCCGTGTGTGGATCTCGGGTGACGATCGTGTTTGGCGCGGATACCCTCACAAATATCCTGCTGATTTTCACACTAAGATTTTCCAATCAGCATTACAATAACAATAATCAGAAATCTAGGTCTGACTGTCTAAGCTCACACAAGTGGGCAAGATAGCAGAGGGCAGTCAGCGCCCTTAGAACTGTAAGGAGTCAGTGTCTCCAAAAGAAGAGAGAAAGCTGGAGGGCCAAAACTAAACAATGTCCTAAGCTCCCCGATTCGTTTGTGCTGTATCTACTGCCTAACCACATGAATGGCTGACCATAATACTGTCCCACCAAAGACTCCCAGGGCAGGTACAGCATAGGCTAGATACAGAGTAAAGCTCCCTCTACACTGTCCCCATCAAACACTCCCAGGGCAGGTACAGCATAGGCTAGATACAGAGTAAAGCTCCCTCTACACTGTCCCATCAAACACTCCCAGGGCAGGTACAGCACGGGTTAGATACAGAGTAAAGCTCCCTCTACACTGTCCCATCAAACACTCCCAGGGCAGGTACAGCACGGGTTAGATACAGAGTAAAGCTCCCTCTACACTGTCCCATCAAACACTCCCAGGGCAGGTACAGCACGGGGTTAGATACAGAGAAAAGCTCCCTCTACACTGTCCCATCAAACACTCCCAGGGCAGGTACAGCACGGGGTTAGATACAGAGTAAAGTTCCCTCTACACTGTCCCATCAAACACTCCCAGGGCAGGTACAGCACGGGTTAGATACAGAGTAAAGCTCCCTCGACACTGTCCCATCAAACACTCTCAGGGCAGGTACAGCACGGGGTTAGATACAGAGTAAAGCTCCCTCTACACTGTCCCATCAAACACTCTCAGGGCAGGTACAGCACGGGTTAGATACAGAGTAAAGCTCCCTCGACACTGTCCATTCAAACACTCCCAGGGCAGGTACAGCACGGGTTAGATACAGAGTAAAGCTCTGTGTACACTCTTAACATTTTGTCTTAGCCACAGAAGGGCACTCCTTACTGTCCCAGTGTAAACTTTCTACTTACTGTACACCAGCCATGCAATGAGATGGCCAATTTAACACCTTTATTTTGAGTTGTGAGAAGTTCCCCACCTTCTCCCCTTCTTTCTTCACTGAGATAGCCTCGGTATTAAAGCAAGAGAATGTCTTTACCCACAAGGCCATGGAGGGAGTTTCTTTCATTGCAAATCTTCACCCAAAAGAAACCAGGTTAAAACTACCAACTGTGACTAAGTTTAGGCAGAGAGGGCAGTCTTTTGTCATTTTAGTGTGGACTGCATTGGGACCCAGCTCCCAGAGGCTAAGGGACAACATGCTAACTCACTGTGCCCCCCAGTCTCCTGAATTTGAACCTGTCTGACTTGTGCTACAACAGTAACACAAGTATCTTATTACAGTACAACATATCTGTCAGACCAGTTATTGTGTTGCCTTGATAGGAAATAACCCAGTGTAAATATTAAACTGCACACTGACACGCGACCCATCAGTGGTGACAGTACCTGCAGGCACAGCGAGGAGGAAGAACAAGCTGAACTCAGGTACTGACGTGACCCATTTCAGGTTAATTCATGACAAGTGGCCTGCCCCTCAGCCTCCCATCGCTGAAAGAGTCACGAGGAAGTGCCCGACTTTGAACACAAGCTCGCTTTAGCATCCTGCAGGACCATTTTAAGTTGAAGCAGGTGCACAATGCAAACCCAAGATCAGAGAGAGAAGGAAGCTTACAGCGGGCTGCCCAGGATATGGCCTCATCCAGTTACCTAGGAACCTACACAATAGCAAAATACTGCGGATGCTGGAAATCTGAAATAAGAACAGAAAATGCTGGAAAAACTCAGCAGGCCAGGCAGCATCCGTGGAGAGAGAAACAGAATGCTCCTTCAGTTGCCTTCTGGATTCAACATTGAGTTCAACTATTTCAGACTATAACCCCTGCCCCCATTTTTCAGGCTGTTTATGATTCTGCCATCCCCATTTGCAACATTTAATCTTTCCTGCCTCCTACTCTAGCACAGAATATTCCTTCAATTCCTTCCTCCCCTCCCCCTTTCCCTGTCTCTGCACCTGCTTAAAATCTGTTACATCTCTAGCCTTCTCCAGTTCTGATGAAGGGTCCCAGACCTGAAACGTTAACTCTGTTTCTCTCTCCACGGATGCTGCCTGGCCTGCTGAGTATTTCCAGCATTTTCTGTTGTTATGCCTAGGAACCTACATTGGGAATGGAGGGGGGTGGGGTTGCTGGATCGGCCATGAATTACACCCAGTCAGCCTTCGTGCCCAGTGTCTTGCCAGTGTAGGAGAGAAGATATACAAGTATGGCCTGTTGACACTACATTTGAAAATCTGTCCTTTAAGAGTTCAGGTCACCTCCGGACATGACAGCACACTATAAATTCCAATAACTAACGGATGTCTTAATACGTCGGCCCTGGCTAACGGATCGCAGCCGGGGCAGCAGTTGGAATGCTACAACTGGTCTCGGAAGAGTGGGCGAGGGAGGGGGAATATCAGCGAGGATTCCTGCTGCTGATCACGATCCAGTGACTTCCGCAGGGAAGTGCACAGGGGTGCGGAGGTCACGTGAAAGCGGGGTCACGCTCAGGTGCGATCTTCTTCACAGCTGAATATTTTTGCTGACCCCTCACTCTCAAGGTTCACCGATGGAGACTGGCCATTTGGGCAAGGCCCTCGAGGGTGCTTGGCAACCAGCAAGGAGTCAGCACCTTCAGGGGAGGAGGAGAGAAAATGGAGGCAAGATTGAAAGGAAAAAATAAAATTGGCTAACGAGTGTTTTAGTAGCTGTTGCCAGCTTCCCAGCACCTCCTATCCAGGTATTATTTGATCAAAGACATCCTTTGGAAAGTTGGGGAAAAGAACGGGCCTTCAGTGCTTGAAGCAGAGTTCGGCCTTATAAAGGAGCATATTTTGCACGGGTTTGATTCATAAACCAACGCAAGACTTTCTGCATCTCTTGCCTCCACTCCAGACATTTTTAAACGTCCCTGGCCCCGAGCTACACTGGGCAGGTCCAGACAGGCAGCACCTTACCTGTGGTTTGAGATAAAGATTGCGTGTTATTCAGCCCTCCATATCGTGATGAATGTGGCAACATACCTGCATTTCAAATGGGAAAGCTACTTTTTTCCCACAGTCTGTTTTGCTGCAGGGACAGTGTAGAAACTATACAAAAAAACCACACCAGCAGAAAGACTTCATAAACCTCAGTGCCGCACTTTGCATTTATATAGCTCCTTATCACGTCCTCAGGACGTTCCAAAGTGCTTCACAGCCCAATGAATTACTTTCTGACGTACAATCAGTTTTGTTATGTAAGCAAATGCAACAACAACAACTTGCATTTATATAGCACCTTTAACTTGGTATCTGGTCATTATCACATTGCTGTTTGTGGGAGCTTGCTGTGTGCTGATTGGTTGCCGCGTTTCCTGCATTACAACAGTGACCACACTTCAAAAAGTAATTCATTGGCTGTAAAGCGCTTTGGAACATCCTGAGGTTGTGAAAGGCGCTATAGAAATGCAAGTCTTTCTTTCTTTCTGAAAAGAGTATAAAGCTTTTTGCTGGCTTTGTAAATGCATCTACTGGTGCAGCACCGAGACACACCAATCAAAAGGTCCCAGGTTAAATCCCTGGTCTGTGTGATCTCCAGCAGGGGCAAAGCTTGGGAGCTATAAATTGCCCCAGTAGCCCCTATGGAAATAAATAATTGAATGACAGCTCCTTCTCCAGTAATCCCCACTGGAAAATGCACGTGCGTGGATGCTAGGCGAGGAAAGGATGGAGCAGGCGTGATCCTATCCATAGCCAAAGAGCTTGCTGCCATTCAATGTCCGGGCGAACACGTTAAGAATGGCCGCAGAGACACCAGGACGTGCAACTTTGATTGGCAGAGTCAGGAAGAACTCAAAGAGTCAGCAGCAGGTACTGAGTACGGATTAACACAGATCATGGTCCCTGTGAATCCTGAGTGACAGCTGCAGAGAAGTCGGCTTTGGATGGACAGCCACCATGCTGGGTGTATCGGCTTCACACATGATGACCTTGAAGTACTTGCGTCCCAGCTGCTATGATACTAAGTTTAAAAATAGGGAACTTTTGCCTGGACAAAATAAGTCAAGTAAAAATAGACTGGATCTCCCACCCCCAAATTTTCTGGTCTTCTCTCAAGATCCCTGGGCAGTACTTTTTGCATGTTGTTAAATGTAAGCAATTTAATCAAAGGATCTCTGCTCATTATATTTTGTTGCAGGTTTTTCACAATGATTTTTCTATAAGGGGATCTGTGAAGCTGCAAAATAAAGTAAAATAATTTTTAAAAAGAAAAGCACAAAATGTCACCTTAATTTTTAAGGAACAGTAACTCAGTGATTAAGTCCATTATTGATGGGTACCACTTGTTTTATAATCATTTACAGATTTGCTCTGTTTAAAGATCTTTCAATTTGGATGGAGGAAGCTGGAACAGATTGTCATCTTCAAGCTAATGGAGTTTACTTTTATTAAAGAAAGCAAGAACATGATATGAGGGAGAGTGAATCCACTCTAATAGTGAATTAATTCTGCTTTTACAGTATACGAGACCCATGCTCGCTGTACAGCTTTGGTGCAGAGTTGCAATCTGAAGATAAACCTGTCTGGTTTTGCTACTGCCAATGTCCAGGAAGACCTATTTTTTAACAGGTCACTTTGGCAGCCGACTGTAATGAATCCGAGACACTTGCTTTCAGGTTACAGTCAGCTAAATGAGGTCTTTGCAAGCCAGTGGTGCTAGCAAGGATTTCGTATAATATAGAAGCACTTTAATTTAGAGAGTGATATCTAGTCTTTTTAAGCAGTATGAAGAAGCTCTTTTGTTAGACAAGGGAGGAATTGCTGCTGGATCTGGTAATGGGAAATGAATCAGAGCAGATAAGAGAAGTAAGCATAGGGGAACTTAGCGATCACAATCTAATGAGGTTTAAAATAATGATTGAGAAATACATAAGGCAGACAAAAACCAAAGTAATATATTGGAAAAA
The DNA here is from genome assembly GCA_030390025.1 of Squalus acanthias. NCBI lineage: Eukaryota > Metazoa > Chordata > Chondrichthyes > Squaliformes > Squalidae > Squalus > Squalus acanthias. The sequence continues at coordinate 20,340,882 of CM059451.1, forward strand.
AGCTAATTTTGACGAAATGAGAATGGAATTAAGGAAGGTAAAGTAAGGAAAACCTTTTTTACGCAACGAGTGGTTAGGATTTGAAATGCACTGCCTGATAGGGTGGTGGAGGCAGATTCAATAGTAGCCTTCAAAAGGGAATTGGATAAATACTTGAAGGAGAAAAAATTGAAGTGGTATAGGGAAAGAGCGAGGGGAGTGGGACTAACTGGATTGCTCTGTGAAAGAGCCAGCACCGACTCGATGGGCTGAATGGCCTCCTTCTGTGCTGCACTATTCTATGATGAGAGGATTGTCCTAGGAGGAGAGATTGAGCAGATTGGGCCTATACTCTCTGGAGTTTAGAAGAATGAGAGGTGATCTCATTGAAACATACAAGATTCTGAGGGGGATTGACAGGGTAGATGCTGAGAGGTTGTTTCCCCTGGCTGGAGAGTCAGGACTAGGGGGCATAGTCTCAGGATAAGGGCTCGGCCATTTAAGACTGAGATGAGGAGGAATTTCTTCACTCAGAGGGTTGTGAATCTTTGGAATTCTCTGCCCCAAAGTTCTGTGAATGCTGAGTCTTTGAGTATATTCAAGGCTGAGATGAATAGATTTTTGGACTCTAGGGGAATTAAGGGATATGGAGATCGGGCGGGAAAGTGGAGTTGAGGTAGAAGATCAGCCATGATCTCATTGAATGGCGGAGCAGGCTCGAGGGGCTAAATGGCCGACTCCTGCTCCTAAATCTTATGTTCTCCTTAAGGGCCTGGTCGGAGTTTTCCATTTCTGTGCTCACCAGAACTCAATTGTCTGCCCGTTCCCTTCAACGGATAGATGGTCATGGGCTGGTGAGCGCAGCAGAATCCCCCGGGCACTGACTGTTTCCTGGGATAACAGCAGCCCCCTGAGCTGCCTCACCTAAGTGGCCATTTTAAACACATGAACCGAGATCGTGATGTTGGCGGGATACCCGGCTGTGAAGGGCATCACCACCGGGGCGAACTGTTCTCACGGGATGGTCCTGCACAAAGGCACTTCCCAGCGGGATCACTGGCTAACAGTTAGAAGCACGAACCGTGGATAATTTTTCCCTCTTCCCTAGCCCAGGGGCGCGAGGGCCAATTGTAGCGCCCCACGGCTTCTGCAGAGTATTTCAGCTGATGCAGAACAGATGGGAGATCCAATCTAGGACTTCTGGTCTGCATACTGCAATTCAGTACGATGCTATGTGGTGTTTTTCCCACTGGCCCATCAGCGGAGCTCAAATCAGCAACGTTTGAACTGGATTCGGGGATTAAAGTCATTCAGTGGCGAGCTGCTCTGAAGCATCAGTCCGTGAATGGACTTCAGTGAGATATTGAGCCGTACAGACCAGACCACGTTCAATTCCTGGCTCAATAACTGGGTTAGCTCATTTCAGCTGGGGCCATGGTGGGGGTGTCTCAATCTCCTGCAACTGCGGGGGGGGGGTGGGGGGGGGGGGAAGAGTCAGAAAAGAGTCAGAATAATGGGCAACAAAAATGGTTTGGCTTCCTGCTCCTGGTTGCTATCGAGTGACACCTGTTGGAGAATGCAAATGTTTGGATGTTGGTTGAAGGCACGATTGGACTCACTGTAATCCAGCCCCATAGTAAAATGGCCCGTTGATATTCTTAGTCTAGGGTTCTAATAACCCAACAAGTAAAGAATCAGAAACGGCCATTCAACCCACCAAGCTCATCCCTCTAGTACTCCAACTCATCCAAACTAACTTCCAACTCGATTCTGAACAATCCTAATGTCTGATTCCATTCCCTTACCAGGTAGATCATTCAGAACGTTTTTCCACAGTTTGAGGAAAGACAGTTTCCCCCCCACCACCCCAAGATCTGTTTTAAGATAATTTTCACTAATTTAAATTTATGACCATTGGTCCAGCTGGCCTGATCAACCTCAACATTCTAGGTTCACCTTAATACGCCATTTAATACTTTACATACCTTGGTGAGATCCCACCTAACACCTTCCCTCTAGAGTGTAGACCTGAGGTTCTCTAATCTTTGTTCATAGTCCATCCCCTTTACACTTGTTGCTCTTTGCACCCTCTCCAATGCAGGCGAGTCCCTTTTGAAAAACAATCGATTTGCTTTCTTAATTGGTTCTCCGCATTATCTTGAGCTGAAATGATGTTCCTAAGTCTCTTTTAAAGTCTCCCTGTTCTAATTCTGTTCATTGTTTAACTATGGCATTGAATCATTCCTGCAATATCCAATACACGTGTTGGTATTAAATGCCATTTGCCTGCCCAGTTAGATAGCACATTTGAGTCCTTCTGCAAAATCTTAACTGCATCCTCTGTCCCTACAACACTCCCCATTTTAGTGTCATCTGCAAAAGTAACAAGCTCACAATTGGGTTAAGAACATAAGAAATAGGAGCAGGAGTCGGCCGTACGGCCCCTCGAGCCTGCTCCGCCATTCAATGAGATCATGGCTGAACTTCGACCTCAACTCCACTTTCCCGCTCAGATCCCTTGATTCCCCGAGTGTCCAAAAACTTGCCTGCGTCTGGTTCATTTATGTAGTCAATAAACAAAGAGAATCGAGCGACTGACCCCTGCAGTACTCCACCCCGCTTCACCGTTCCCCCCGCCAGTCTGCCATTGCTGGCCATTTGCCAAAGTTGCTGGAGGGCTACTGGGCCCATAGAACAGTGTTCTCGCTCAGGCCAACATCCCCAGCATCGAAGCTTTGACCATGCTCGATCAGCTCCGATGGACGGGTCACATTGTCCGCATGCCTGATACGAGACTCCCAAAACAAGCGCTCTACTCGGAGCTCCGGCACGGCAAGAGAGCCCCAGGTGGGCAGAGGAAACGCTTCAAGGACACCCTCAAAGCCTCCTTGAAAAAGTGCCACATCCCCACCGACACCTGGGAATCCCTGGCCCTAGACCGCACAAAGTGGAGGAGAAGCATCCGGGAAGGCGCCGAACACCTCGAGTCTCTTCGCCGGGAGCAAGCGGAAGCCAAGCGCAAACAGTGGAAGGAGTGCACGTCAACCCAAGCACCCCACCCACCCGCCCCTTCAACCACCGTCTGCCCCACCTGTGACAGAGACTGTAGGTCCCGCATTGGACTCATCAGTCACCTGGGAACTCATTTTTAGTGTGGAAGCAAGTCATCCTCGGTTCCGAGGGACTGCCTAAGAAAAAGAAGAAGAAGAAGAAGAACAGTACTGCAGCACGAGTAACTGTCTTTAGGAGAGGAGGGGGAAATTAGACAGTAAAAACTTTGTTAGTATGAAGGGACGGCTCATTTCTCTGTTTAAATTGCCTAGGCGTCAAATGGCCAGGTGAAGTATTGAGCAGTGATGACATTGCTCCCTGTTCCATGATTAAGCATGAAATCAGTCACATGACTAACTGGAAGCCGGCTCGTTACATGCTGGGAAACGCTCCTCTCATTTGGCTCAGTTTAATAAAGAAAGAATGTCTGTGCCCTGTGTGTTTATTTGCCAAAATTATTTAGTTTCTCGTCGAAGGTGCAAGCGCCACAAAACCCTCAGAAGGAACCTATTTATAGTCAGTCAGTAGACAGAGAAAAAAAAACATCCAGTCAGCCCTGGATAGGAACCAACGCACTGCTGCCAAGAAGCAGAGACGCTTCATCAGTTAAGATTTAAAAAAAACAAGATTGAGGGGAGTGAAGTAAAAATGGTCGCGCAGGGGTTGGGGAGCACCTTCCACGCACCGTTTCACATGGTCGCGAGGACCGCGGTAAATTGGTGCTGCCAGCTCATTATCATGAGCCAGATGTGCAGCCAGCACTACCCGCGCTGGTGATTGGAAGGTGGGGGGGTGGGGGCGGGTGAAGTGGGAAATCGCTTCACTGAGGCCACTTAAAGGCGGCCATCACCTCTTGAAGGGGAGGTGCACTCTGGCTACAGACAGCAAGGAACGCTTGTGAAAAGAGAAATGGCTGCAAGAAGTCCAGAGAGGGCACTCGGGTTCTCTGATGCAGCATTCAAGGCCCTGGTCAGGAGGAGGAAGATCCCGTTTCCCCCGAGGGGGCGAGGAAGAAAGCCTTCCAGGCAACACCTGTCGCCAGTGGGAAGAGGTCGCTGTGGAGATTAATGCCAGGCGCTTAACTCCCAGAACATGGCTGCATTGCTGAGGAAGAGGTCGCTGTGGAGATTAATGCCAGGCGCTCAACTCCCAGAACATGGCTGCAATGCTGAAATAAATTCAATGACCTCAGCAGAGTTGTCACGGTAAGAATCTTACTTCTCACCTCAATTACTCTCTCCTCACACCTGCAACACTCGCAGCCCCCGTACTCTCAACACTCCCCTCCCCCCACTTCACTTCACTCTCCTACAATCACTGCACCACACTTCACGCCATCTCCTTCTCCTCCGACTTACACTCTGTACTTCCGACTCTCACCACTATCGCAACCCTCAATTCCCCACACCTCACATCTTACACACTACATATGAACTATTCAACCATGGCAGGCACATTCGCTAAACACCTCACAAGGATGCCACTAACACACTCCCTTCCTTCCTTCTTGCAGGAGAAGGTTGCGCACAACTTGTGACCGGAGAAGACCGAGCCTGCCAGCACACCCTCTCCCTCATGAAAGAGAATGTGCTGGCCATCATGGGCAGGGGGAGAGTCAAGGCCATGGCGAGTGGCAACACTGGAGGAGACATCATGCAGGGTTTCTTCACACCCTTCTCTCTTTCCCTTCTTACTTCTATCTCACCCGTACACTCTATGACAAACTGGCAGCTGCTACCAGCAGCCACTTCTCTCGCTGCTCGCCCTTCACACTCTTTCATTTCAGCTACTGAAGATGTGGTCACCCCTGTGCGACTTCAGAAGCAGGAGTCCAGCTTTCCCGAAGATGCAATGTCACTCAATCTGACCCTCTCAAGCACCAGTTCAAAGACTGGCACCACGTGTACTTTAGAGGGTAGGCTAGAGGAGAAGTCTTCACACGGTGAATCACCGGGCACAAGTGTGCAAGAGCTAGGGCAGAAGGATCGGACGCCACAGGTGCCAGCTTGCCGGAGGGCGAGATCACACACTAGCTCTGCTGCAGAGGACTCCGATGCTGACTTCAAGGGCCAAGGCTGCTGAAGGCGGCTGATGGGCATACACCAGGAAATGTTCGGTACACTGGGCAGCCTGCCAGCGAGCTTGCACGCAGTGGCTCAGAGCATGGAGGAGTCCAGCTCCAATTTGTGTCAGGGCTTCGTGCAGAGCACAGAGACCATTCTGTCCAACATGGAGCGAGTGGTCAGCTCCATGGACTAGACAGTGGCGCCCACCATGATGAAGTCTCTGCTGACAGCTCGGACAGCCTCCATGGCAGCACAGAGGACTGGCGTAGGATAAACAAATCATGACTGCTGCCGGGAAACAGGACATGGACCTGTATGATGGGCTGCCTGTGATCGCAACCCAGCTGGACATCGAGGGAGAGGAGTGCTTTTGCATTCAAGATGCCAGGATGGTGATGGGAAGCATGCAAGGCTATGGCACCTTGCACCCTGGGGAAGCCTGCCAAGTGAGCAAAGCCCAGACCTGCTTTGCTCTGTCCATTGGGGAAGAGATGTAGGTGCTCCTCCTGGTGTAGAGCGTCTCGGTGATCTCCCTGATACAACGGTGAACAGAAAACGATGAAATGTCACTGATGTCACCTGCTGCAGCCTGGAAGGAACCTGTTGTTTAAAAGTTAAGGGCGACAATAATCTTGACAGCCACAGGCCGTGCTGCCCATGCCATGGTTCGAGGCTGGAGTTGTAGCTGCAGCTGGTGACATAGCTCAGTGACGGCCTCCCTTTGTGAAGCGAAATCACTTGACACATTGCTCCTCCCAAGAAGTTCCTGCAGGAGAAGTGGTCCCTGAAGACCCGCTGTGGGTGTGGCCTCCTGCGCAGTGCCCTCTTCTTCCTCCTCCTCCTCTCTTCTCCCAGCCGCTCATGCTCTCTCCCGTCTTCGTGGCTGCTTCCCCTCGTCTTCCAGCCCCAAAGGCAGACCTACCAGACCACCCATGACTGCAGTGAAACTGTTCTGAGGGCATCCAAAAGCAGTCCAGCAGCAGAAATCAGTTATAGAAGTGAGAAAATAGGCCAAAAAACACCTCGAAGCACAAAGCAGCAACTAAGCAGTCGTGGATGAGCCTTTAAATAACGCTGCTGCAGGGTCCTTGTTGCCCGTTAGTGCCATGAGTTGCTGTGCGAGTTTATCGCGTGGCTAATCAGGCGCTGGGCAGACCAATTTCACAAAGGGGTCCTACAACAAGCATTAGATCCTTAGTTAAATATTTGAATGAGCGCGTTAAATGATTCTGGCTCATGCCTGGACGCCTACGGAACAGCCTGATCCAATATGGCGGACGGGGCACTTCTCGTCTGGAATGAGCGCATGTGCGTTGCCCGCCATATTGGACATTTAGGCGCCCGTTTTTCGCCTGCAAAACAGGTGCGGCGCCAACAGATTTCTAGGCCCTCACATCTGAAGTGCAGCCTTGGTAGTCATTTGCATTCAAGCTTCCTTCAGTTTTTCACCAATTTCAAGGAAAAGTGAATAGTCCAACCCACACTGACAAGTGGAAATTGGCAAGGGAGCAGCGTTCATGATAGCCTTAGAAATGTTCATTGGCTGGAGGCCTTTGACTGCCTACCGTAGGTGTAGGGCATTAAATGTGGAGGGAGTGCAAAGAGGGCAGGAGTTACAGATGCTTTTGGTTTTATTCTCCCTTCAATTTTTGACCCTCCTCCCCTCAAGGCAGTGGACTTGCTGGGGTTGGGTTTCACACGTGCTGGTAAACCTCTGGAACCTGACCCTATGTAGCCATTCCTCATATCTGAGCTTTGATGGGGAGTGTTGAGCAGCTATTTGACTGTGGGGGCATCACAGCCAAGCTAGACATCCACATATGTGTACTTTTCGGATGGGAAGGGGAAGGGGTCACTGGACAGCAGCCTTGCGTATTCATTCCCTCTTGTCCAGGCACACCAAGATCAACTGTGGTGCCCATAGTACAGCGAAGGTTTTCATTTCCTAATTCAGGACCTTTATAGCCTCTCAGATCCTATGGTTATCCTGCCTCTGGCAGTCAGATTGCAGCCCATATCATTTGAATTCAAACTCAGCATATCTTGGTCAATTTACATGTGGAATTGGTGTTGGTTTAAACAAGAGCCTCCTCAAGCCTGGGTTTGCCAGTGCCAGTTCACGTTGGTATAACTTGCTGGCACACTTAGAACAGAATCTCCCCTTCCAGAGCATTTGCCACATCTCCCCATACTGCTTTTCAGGATAGGAGCCATTGAGCTGAGAGCGCTCGACTCAGCGGTTCTGGGGATGGGGGATCTTGGCTACAAGGCCAGGTTGGAGAAGCTGGATTTGTTTTCATTAGAGCAAAGGAGGTTATGGGGTGATTTGATAGAGGCGTACAAGATTCTGATGGGTTTGGATAAGCTAGACGGGGAAAGGCTGTTCCCACTAGTTGATGGTACAAGATGACACAGATTTATGGTTTTGGGCAAGAGATACAGAGGGGATGTGAGGAAAAACTTTTTTACGCAGCGAGTGGTGATGACCTGGAACTCGCTGCCGATGGAAGTGGTGGAAGCGGAGACACTCAATATTTTCAAGGGGAGACTGGATAGGCACTTGAGGGAAATAAACTTGCAGGGCTACGGGGAGAGAGCGCAGGAATGGGACTGACTGGATTACTCTAGAGAGAGACAGCACGGACTCGATGGGCCGAATGGCCTCCTTCTGTGCCGTTATGACTCTATGACTATGACAAGTGGGAATTCGAAAAGGTAAAAGACGCCCGGAATATGTGACCTACATTCAACAGATCTTTGACGCAAATAATGAGCGTTAATCACAATTATTAACCCTGAAAGTACACAACGTTTTGTGTTGGTGAAAGAGCCTACATTGTGAAATTTTTTATTTATTTTTTTAAATCGGCAACTGCCAACACAATCATGCTTGCGTTTGAGCCGGTGAAAGCTTGTGAACATCAACTGAAATTCAATGAGACCGTTAATATTTGCATTTATATAGCGCCTTTAACGAAGCAAAACGTCCCAAGGCGCTTCACGAGAGCGTCATCAATAAAACTCTGACACCGAGCCACAGATATTAGGACAGGTGACCAAAAGCTCGGTCAAAGAGGTCGGTTTTAAGGAGCATCTTCAAAGGAGGAGAGGCGGAGAGGTTTCCAGAGCTTAGGGCCTCAGCAGCTGAAGGCACGGCCGCCAATGGTGGAGCGATTAAAATAGGGGATGCGCAAGAGGCCAGAATTAGAGGAGCGCAGAGATCTCGGAGGCTTGTAGTGCTGGGTGAGGTTAGAGAGATAGGGAGGGGGGCGAGGCCATGGAGGGATTTAAAACAAGGATGAGGATTTTAAAATTGAGGCGTTGGCGGACCGGGAGCCAGTGTAGGTTTAGCGAGCACGGGGGGGTGATGGACGAGTGGGACTTGGTGCGAGTTAGGACGCAGGCAGCCGAGTTTTGGATGAGCTCAAGTTTATGTAAACCGCCTTTTACAGCGGGCAGCTCCTTGTCCCTACCCTCAGGAAGGTGAGGTTTCGATTGGCATCGATGTTGGTGATCTCCAAGTTGCCCATCACAATCTCGCAGTTCGTGTACATCTTCTGTAGTTGCTGGTACTGCTGCTCCTGGCCAGAGAGGGAACTCAACTTGTTTTCTGTGCCAGCGCACACTGCAAAAACACAAACAAATACCTTCAGTAAACAAGAGCTTCAATTCATTAGCTAATTTACAGTTTCTCGCCGCCGTTGATTTTACTGGAGGCGCCGTACACCCATTCTGTAGAAAGCAGGAGTGCCAGCTCCTTCGTCACCCATTCTGCCCCATTGGCTCCTCTACTGAGGTGGCTATACATTTCAGCTCACTGTGCACAAGTACAGGATTAACACAAGCCATACGGTACCAGATGTGAGTAAGCAGACTCTATTGTAGATAGTGAACCGCAACTCCCCCTCCCTCCCACCCACTGCAACAAGCAATCAAAAAGGCTAATGGAACACTGGGCTTCATCACAAAAGTTAGATACGGAATAGAAAAAGCACGGAAGTACAACTGCAGTTATACAGAGTGCTTGTCAGACCTCATTTCGAATGCTGTTCTGTTCTGGGTGTCCCACCTTAGGAAGGATGTACAGGCCTTGGAAAAAGTCCAGTGATGATTCACCAGGAACAGGAGGAGGCCATTGAGCCCCTCGAGCCTGTTCCGCCATTCAATGACATCATGGCTGATCTGCGACCTAACTCCATACACCCGCCTTTGGCCCATATCCCTTAATACCTTTAGTTAACAAAAATCTATCAATCTCAGATTTAAAATTAACAATTGATCTAGCATCAATTGCCATTTGTGGAAGAGAGTTCCAAACTTCTACCACCCTTTGTGTGTAGAAGTGTTTCCTAATTTTACTCCTGAAAGGTCTGGCTCTAATTTTTAGACTACGCCCCCTAGTCCTAGACTCCCCAACCAGTGGAAATAGTTTCTCTCTATCTACCCTATCAGTTCCCCTTAATATCTTGAAAACTTCAATCAAATCACCCCTTAATCTTTAAATTCTAGGGAATACAACCCTAGTTTGTGTAATCTCTCCTCCTAATTTATCCCTTGGAGTCCGGGTATCATTCTGGTAAACCTACGCTGCACTCCCTCCAAGGCCAATATATCCTTCCTTAGGTGTGGTGCCCATGATGGTATCTGGGATGAAGAAATTGATCATAATGAGAAATTGGGTAAACTTAGGTTATATTCCTGGGAGATGAGGAGACGAAGGAGTGATCAGATCATGGTGTTTTAGATAATGAAGGGAACTGACCGTGTAGATAGAGGGAATGATTGTTCCTTCAAGTAGAGGAATTCAAAATAATGGTAGGTAACCTTAGAATTCAAGCTTAACTGGTTAGAAGTGAATCCACGAAAAACTTATTCCCACAAAGAGCTCGAGAATGTGGAATGCACTGGCCCGGAAGGCCTTAGCTATCAAGTCAATTGAGGTGTTTCAAAGTTAAGATACTTACTTGGGATAGAAGTAGATATTGAGAAAGGGCAGGAAATTGTGATTAAAAAGATAAAGAGCTGCCACGGCTAACAAAACGGCAGAGCAGGATTGATAGGACAAATGGCCTCTTGTTCAAAATAATCCTCCCCTATCTGTAGGTCCTGTCCATTAAAGATGATGAACAGGTATGTGGGTGGTTAATACCACAACCTCCTAAACAAGACACAACATGACAGCTTTCCAATCAGGTGTTCCATTGTGATTTCAAAATTCGCCTCATCATTTCACCTGCTCATCTCAATTAAATACCAAATGTGAAACTACACACTGTAAAATGTGTTAAAGAAAGACTTGCATTTCTACAGCGCCTTTCACAACCTCAGGACATCCCAAAGCGCTTTACAGCCAATGAAGTACTTTTTGAAGTGGAGTCACTGTTGTAATGTAGGAAACGCGGCAGCCAATTTGCGCACAGCAAGCTCCCACAAACAGCAATGTGATAATGACCAGATAATCTGTTTTTTTGAGGGATAAATATTGGCCAGGACACTGGGGAGAACTCCCCTGCTCTTCTTTAAAATAGTGCCGTGGGATCTTTTACATCCACCTGAGAGTGCAGACGGGGCCTCGGTTTAACGTCTCATCCAAAAGATGGCACCTCCGACAGTGCGGCGCTCCCTCAGTACTGTCCCTCCGACAGTGCGGCGCTCCCTCAGTACTGCCCCTCTGACAGCGCGGCGCTCCCTCAGTACTGCCCCTCCGACAGTGCGGCGCTCCCTCAGTACTGTCCCTCCGACAGTGCGGCGCTCCCTCAGTACTGCCCCTCCGACAGTGCAGCGCTCCCTCAGTACTGCCCCTCCGACAGTGCGGCGCTCCCTCAGTACTGCCCCTCCGACAGTGCAGCACTCCCTCAGTACTGCCCCTCCGACAGTGCGGCGCTCCCTCAGTACTGCCCCTCCGACAGCGCGGCGCTCCCTCAGTACTGCCCCTCCGACAGTACGGCGCTCCCTCAGTACTGCCCCTCCGACAGCGCAGCACTCCCTCAGTACTGCCCCTCCGACAGCGCAGCACTCCCTCAGTACTGACCCTCCGACAGTGCGGCGCTCCCTCAGTACTGCCCCTCCGACAGTGCAGCACTCCCTCAGTACTGCCCCTCCGACAGTGCGGCGCTCCCTCAGTACTGCCCCTCCGACAGTGCAGCACTCCCTCAGTACTGACCCTCCGACAGTGCAGCACTCCCTCAGTACTGCCCCTCCGACAGTGCGGCGCTCCCTCAGTACTGCCCCTCCGACAGTGCGGCACTCCCTCAGTACTGCCCCTTCGACAGTGCGGCGCTCCCTCAGTATTGCCCCTCCGACAGTGCGGCGCTCCCTCAGTACTGCCCCTCCGACAGCGCGGCACTTCCTCAGTACTGCCCCTTCGACAGTGCAGCACTCCCTCAGTACTGCACTGAAGTGTCAGCCTAGATTTTTGTGCTCAAGTCTCTGGAGTGGGGACGTGAACCCACGACCTTCTCACCCAGAGGCGAGAGTGCTGCCCACAGTTGACACATGCCACAGCTTGACTTACGTGCAGAACAAACAAACAAAGTAGATTTGCATGCGGGCGATAACATTGCTGTATCTGTGTTATCCATCAAAACATGAAGGATGAGTGGTGCCAAATCCCAGATTTGGCCACTTTACAGCTGTACCACACATTTGCATAGAACCAAAATGGACTGAAGTCCCTGGGAGCAATTTTTTTGGAAGACTTTTCCAAATTTTCTGCCCTCCTTTCCTAAAGTCCCTCCTGTACCTCACTGAAGTGGCCATTCTTCACAAGTGAGCTTCGGCAGCGACTGTCGGCCGGCTGCTCAACAACGGGAGACGTCAGCGTCAACCCCAATTTCGTCCTCACCCAGAAGCTACACATGCCCACTTTCCAGCAGGGCTCACTAGACAATGAGCTGAAGCGAGAACCCAGGATGACTTTTCACCTCCCCAGCCCAGGGACGCTGAAGCCAGTTGTACTGCTCCTATCACCACCCAGAGCAGTTGGCTAAGTGATGTTGATTGAGGGATAAATATTGGCCAGGACTCCCCTGCTCTTCTTCGATATAGTGCCATGGGATCTTTTACGACCACCTGAGAAAGCAGACAGGGCCTCGGTTTAACGTCTCATCTGAAAGACGGCACCTCCGACAGTGCAGCACTCCCTCAGCACTGCACTGGAGTGTCAGCCTAGATTTTGTGCTCAAGTCTCTGGAGTGGGACTTGAACCCACAACCTTCTGACTCAGAGGCGAGAGTGCTGCCCACTGAGCCATGGCCGACACCCATGCAGGCTAGTCAACCATGGAGGGGATCACCGCCAAAGCCAATCCTGTCCTCTCGCACTCAATGTCCAACAGTGGTTAATAACCAGAGAGCAGCAGGCTCGTCTGACTATTCCCCCTCTTTACACCAAGGCGCCCTGGCCTATTGTCTGACTTCCACTGCTGCCCTAGCCGAGAGCTGCGCAGGAGGTCAAATCTGGGGGGCTTTCTTAGCTGTCTGGGTTGCACACTGTTGTTTCTGCCTGAGCCATGGAGGCAGCGTCCCAGTTATTTTAAAATGCAGCTCGACCGCTTTGAAAGCATTATCGCTGGGGGAAGAGCAGGAAATACCTCAATTAAAAAGCTGTCAGATACCCACTGAACCACAATGCAAAATCTACAGGAAAATCATGGACTAGAATGGGCCTGCCTCTTGGCACGAAGCTACTCTCAGTACCACCAAAAAAAAAACATAAAACTAGGTGTTCAGCAGGAGTGTGCTCGTTCCATGGAAGGGTGCGCCCTGCATGTTTTCTCGTATGTCACCTGACTAGGTCAGGTAATGGTTTGTGTACATGTGAGAAAGACGGTAAATCACTGGAACATTTTTGAAAACATTGAATCCGGGCAGCCCAATGAGATTGATGCCGTGGGATTCTGGGACAGTTTTCCTGGGGAGCACTGGCAGCAATTAGAGGTCAATGTGGCATCTGGACCGGATGGGCCACACCCTAGAATCCTCAAGGAAATAGGTGAGGCTTTGGTTAATATTGTTCAAGAGCTTAATAAACCCTGGAGCTGTATCTGAAGACTGAAGGCAAGCAGGAATTATCCTGATATTCAAAGTCATTCAACACCTCGGTGGGTTGAGGAGCTTCTTTTTGGAGGAGAGGATTGCGTCAATTAGAAACATAGAAACATAGAAAAATAGGAGCAGGATTAGGCCATTCGGCCCTTCGAGGATTCAATATGATCATGGCTGATCCTCTATCTCAATACTATATTGACTTGTTTTATTGGGGGGGTGGGGGCAAGTATTTTGGTGGTGGGGGGGTGGGGGGGGAAAGAGGTAGGAGGTAGGACGCGATTCAGGCCTTCAAAGTGGTGAGTGGCGTCAATGATGCAGACGTACAGGGGCTATTTGATTTGGACTGTGAGTCCAGAACTACAGGTATAAAGTCTATATTCATTATCACTTGGACTTGGATCAGTGATTGGCAGGGCTCAAAGTTCAGATGACAGACGGATATAGAAGGAAAAATAACGCAAACAGTGGCTCGTGCACTCTTGACTTAGTTGGTTCAGCACTTGTGTTTTGTAAAAGTGTTCAGACAGCCAGTGAGAGATCTCCCAACTGTCGAGTATCGTGCTTTTAGGGAAGGACTGATAAACATCCTGTGCGGTGGCGATTGTGAAGATGTTCTGGCCTATTCAGCACCGAGGGGTGTAAATACATGGGGTTAAATGGGGGGGGGGGGGGGGGGTGGATAGATGTAGCTTGTGAGGATTCTCATTTTTAAGTGCTCTGCAACCTCAACCTGTACACACCTGGATTTCCAAGCAGAGATCCTGGAGTTTGAAGTCCCTGGCCTGACCAGCATTCAAACTCTTTTCCAGGAGACTTTCACCCTCTCTTGGCCAGAGCATTAGATAGGGTCTGTGGAACTTATTTCCTCTTATTTACACTTCTTGTTGGGCAATAACAAAATGACATCGACAGTGCCTATGGATAAGTCACACATCCCAGACTGTTCCACCTACACAATTACTGCAAGCCAAGATCTGGTGGGACTGGAAGTGGCCACTAATAAAAGGTGACAGGCTATTCCAAGTTGAAAAAACAGTAAAATGTATCAGGTATCGATATATCTAGAATTCTCCCAACATATTGAGGTAAAGCTTGTGGCAGACGCATCCTCACCATCATTTTATTTCCAATGTTCATCCCCTCCTGTCCTGAAGGTGATAACTCATGCAGGGTTACAATTCTTCAAGGACATACTGAAGATTCATAAGAAGTAGGAGCAGGAATAGGCCACTTGGCCCCTCGAGCCTGCTCCGCCATTCAATAAGATCATGGCTGATCTTGGGCTCAAAGCCACTTCCCCGCCCGCTCCCCATAACCCTTCACTCTTTGGAATTCTCTACCCCAGAGGGCTGTGGATGCTCAGTCATTGAGTATATTCAAGACAGAGATCGATAGATTTTTGGATATTAAGGGAATCAAGGGATATGGGGATAGTGCAGGAAAGTGGAGATGAGGTAGAAGATCAGCCATGATCTTATTGAATGGCCTCCTCCTGCTCCTATTTCTTATGTTCTTATTATAATGGACACCCGCCTCCTACAGTCTGAGGTAAACTAGCAGCAATGTGAAAGCAGGTTTAGAGCGTCTCCAAAAGTAAGTAACGCTTCCGAACAAGGATTGTAGCATGATCTCAATGGAGGGAAAAACAGGATGAAGAAGGGGAGGGTCAACATTCAGGTCTGAAAAAGCTGCAGATAATGTAGATGTGAACAGATGAAAGGAAATGTCCGCCCAACCCCCCCAAAGTGGCAAATATCTGGAACAGACTCCCACCAGAAGTACTTAACGCGACATTGATTAGCTCCTTTTAAAGAAGTGAAATTTACAGTTATGAAAGGGTTTGGAGATGACAGGGATAAGTATAGCCAGAGATAAAACCCAACGTGGAGCTCTGCGGCTCCAGTCTCATTGGGAATGCCATCTGTGGAATGCAACCAGTCAGGGGTGAACAGTGTTACTACTTCTCCAGGGCCTTTGGCAGCATCAGTAAGTCTCCTCGAGCTGCTTTTATACCGCCGGTCGCTCAGTTCAGGTCTTTCCGGCAGCTGGTTTGAGCGAGGCCCAGCAGTTTTAGCGTTGGCTTGCAGTTGGCTGCGTGAGGCCCTCACCGCAGGACGCCGGCGTCTCCAACACGGGTCTCCCGTAAGATTGTAGCGTCTTGCTACCGCCCCTTGTTTACTTTGGACTCCAGGAGGTGGTGAGCTGGCGACCAGCATTTAACTGAATCTGGTCCTCTTGCCTGGCAGCAGAACCGTTGACAGATCTGCCACTAAGATCATGGAGGCGAATTTAGCAATGTAAATGCCAAGAGCCAGTTCACGGGCGGGGATCTCCCATAATTCGAACTGAACGACCGCTGGGGTAAAAGTGGCTTAGGAGAATTTAACAATAACTATTTGCCTCCCTTAAAGAAACCAGGGAGAGTCTATGGCTGTGCAAATTGTACATGCGCCACTGGAAAGCGGGGGATTGAATGGGCCAAATGACCTCTTGGAGCCCCTATCCTCAGCAAAATCTTTACTCTCTCCCATCACGGTCCCTCCCCCATGGTATGACACCCATCTTCGCTCCTTCCAGTCCAAGGTGCACAGATATGAGCGTATCTGGCGCACAACTGACTTAGCCATCCACCACCAGATCTGGCTGGACCACATCCCGTGCTATTAGGCCTCACTCTCCTCTGCATAAACTGCCGTCTATTCCAGGATCAGCCTGGAGAACAAAGACAACCCCCGGCTTCCTTTCTCCACTACCAACCTCTCCTGAAACCCCTTCACCCTCCACTCCACAGGAACAGGTATAGGCCATTCAGCCCCTCATGTTGAAATCCCTTCATGGCCTCGCCCCTCCCCAACTCTGCAACCTCCTCCAGCCCTCTCCCCTCAAGCTCTACATTTCTTTGACTCAGGCCTCTTGTACATTCCACCCTCCCTTCACTCCACCATTGCCGCCGTGGCTTCAACCATGTAGGCCCTACACTTAGACATTTTTCACCTTTCTCCTCCTTTAAGACCCTCCTTAAAACCCACCTCTGACCAAACTTTTAGTCACCCCGCCTAATAACTCCTTCTTTGGCTCTACGTTAAAGATGCTATGTCAATGCAACTTGTCGGTCTTGCCCCATGTTTTCTCAGATTGCCTCCTTTCCTGAAAGCAGTGACCAGTGCCCGAGTACACTTCCACAAGCTCCAGTACTTTTCCCAGTTGGTCATTCTTCATGCTGGAGTCTGGATAGTGAACTTCATCAAGCTATTTGGCTGGAGGAGCATCACAGCTGAACATGATACTATCCTCACCCAAAGTCCACACACACACACACACACACACTAGCTGAGATCAGTCAACTCACCACAGACCAGGAATCTTCTAGGTCTGTATAGTTTGGTCCATCCGGAAACCGGTCATGTTTCCCGATGTCCTTAACCCACAATGTCCTGCTCTCAAAAAAAATAGCTCTTCTGCCTTGTTGGGCACATAACCCCAAAAGATGATATCTTCCTTCTTGAGGACCCTATATTCATTCATTTTGGAGCCAAGACACATGGGGGGAGAAATTCAGTATCGCCCCATTTGGGGCGCAATTATCGGCCGGGCACAAAATCGCCACCGACTGCAAACTTGACTTTTATCGCCCCTGGAGGTGATTGGAGCGCTAAATCAGGCGCTTCACACCTGTCTTAAGGCGCAAAGGCCGAGGAGCGAGGCGATACCTCAGAGCGCTGGCGAAGCTCATGTGATGTCAGTCAGCAATGGAACACACACACAATGGCACCGGCCAGTTCTTAAAGGGGGTGGTTGATCTTGCTTTCCATCCACATCCTGCTCATTGCAGCCTTGAATCTCGGCCTGGAGAGACCTGCACATCAAATCTGCTGGAAAGAACAATGGAGAGTACCAGGGAAAGAGCTTAGAGTGCAGCCCCCACAGTCTCTTCTAAATCGATACAAGGAATGGCAAATCAAAATGAACCTGCAAAGTGCTGCTCAGTACCCAAAACTCCTTCACACAGCGTTGAATCTCTCCAGAAGTCTCTCTCTCTCTCACAGAATGCGTGGTTCAAAAATGGCACCAACAATAAAAGGCAGGAAGCGGTCGCCTTTAAATAGCGCTCCCCCAGTCCCTTCATGACTGCAAAACGCTCCCCTCAACCTGTCGTTGCTAGCGTCAGGCGGTAAGGCAGGGGGCGCCACTCAATATCTGCTCCGGGACGATATTGGGGCGTTGCGCACTCGACTTACATCACGATCTGCCGGCGCAGAAGATCGTGGCGGTAGTGTTTAGCGCCATCGCAAAATGTCTAGTTAATTTCGCGAGCGGCGCAAACATCGCCGCGCCTGGGCGCTAGATGCTTTGCGCCCCATTAGCGCCCTCTTAAGGCGCTAACAGGAGGCGCAACCAACTGAATTTTTCCCCCATGCACTTTTCAAAGAAAAAAGACTTGCATTTCTATAGCACCTTTCACGACCTCAGGACGTCCCAAAGCGCTTTACAGCCAATGAAGTACTTTTGGAGTGCAGTCACTGTTGTAATGTAGGAAACGCGGCAGCCAATTTGCACACAGCAAGCTCCCACAAACAGCAATGTGATAATGACCAGATAATCTGTTTTAGTGATGTTGATTGAGGGATAAATATTGGACCCAGGACACAGGGGGGAACTCCCCTGCTCTTCTTCGAAATAGTGCCATGGGATCTTTTATATCGACCAGAGAGAGAAGACCGAGCCTCGGTTTAACGTTTCATCCGAAACGCCACCTCCGACAGTGCAGCGCCCCTCAGTACTGCACTGGAGTGTCAGCCTAGATTGTTGTGCTCAAGGTCTCATGGAGGGACTTGAACCCACGACCTTCTGACTTAGAGGCGAGAGTGCTACCCACTGAGCCACGGCTTTACAGGTTACTGAGATTGAAGGAACTGGATGAACATTTTCAGGCACCTGCCTGCAAATCACAGCTGCCCAGGCAGGTGGAGAACTGAGCCCTGCAATTTGATATTCTTGGCAAACACAACCTCACATAGAACCTATAAATGTGTAACTTGTAGGCGTGATGCTCCACATTACACACCAGGCACAATTTAACCATCTTCGTTTTTGTAACACACAGATTATCGTAGTTTTCTTTTTCCAATTTTCTCCTTTGAGCTTGACCTGCAAGACCTAGATGAACAAGCCACCTGTAGGTTTCCATAGTGGATGAGACGTGTGGTTGACAGCTTAAAGAGTTCCGTTGGGGGGCGGGGAAGAGATCAGTGTTTATGAGGTCTGGTTTGACGAGTCTTGAATATTTTCTTTGTTTTCGTTGTGTTTGCAGGTCCTTCTGGCTGTTTTTCATATTTATTTACAGTAATATCTGATGTCATGGGCATCAACTCTGGACTGGATGAACGAGTCCTGCAACTGCAGAACCTGCCTGCACCAACACAAACCCTTTTCTGTCGAAAACAGCCAGGCCACACCATGCAAATGACAGCAGCTCTGTGGGTTTGAGTCTAGCAAGGATCAGCACTCAGACCTGGCGGCTGCATGTGTAAACAGTTTGTTGATGTCTTGTTTGAGCTGCCAAATACAGTCGTTGCAGTGTTGGTTCTTCCCCCCCCCACTTTTCTCCTGAAAGATGCTGATTCATGCCGAGGTGTGGATCCAGTGCCTGCAGCCCCCTCAGCACTTGCCCAAGTGACCGTCCTTCACGCGTGATCCTGCAAACCAAGTCTCGGTGGATTATTTGACAAAGGCAAACCCAACGGCTGAACTAACCCCGTGGATGCTCACGGGTGTGCATTTTCCTGAAGGGGCACTGTCTGGTGATCACGCACAGAGACCCTGGCTGATTTTCCTACTCCCTGGCCCAGGGAGGCTGAAGCCAACTTTAGTGCCTCCAGTGCGACCATGATTGGGATCAGCAACTCAGCAGAGACCAGGGGTTAAACCTGGGACTTGCTTGGCTTAAAAACACATCACTTGATCCATTTACTTTCGGGCCTAGTTTTAATGGGGTAGATTTTAAGATATTCATTTTCCTTTCTCGTCTCTATCTTGCTTTCTCGTGCTCCACGATTTACAGTTCCCAAAGTTGATCGAACGTTAGAAGATAAAACTGAAGAGATTCAAGGACTGAAGTGACTTTAGTATTCCAGGAGAGCCCCACAACCTCCAAGTGGCATTCTTCCCTACTTACCTTGCAATCCTACCCCACTCCATCTGGAGGCCCACCAGAGACCTGGGTTTTGTGACTTTGACACATGCAAACTGGGGAAGGTGCACCATGATGTAATGCACCCAATGGAACTGGCTCTGCACATCCATAACATAGGCAGAGGGGGTGGAGAATTCAGTGGCAGCTTTTAAGACCCAGAACAATTCAGATCTCCAATAGCAGTGGGATTGCCAAGCTCGAGTTCCTTTTGTATCAGGGTGCCATTGACCATGGGTTCAGCACACACCTCGTCTCATTAGCACTCCGAGTGTAAAAGTGCCTTCAAACTCCACTGAAAGAAAGCACAGGAGCATCATTGTATACAGCCATCTCCGTCTTCCCAGGTTTCTCGAACCGAAGTCCAGAAAGCAACCATAATCCTATTGCCACTGAGCCATGTCCCATTGCCCAGAATCCAAGATAGAGGGTGACTCACGGTCTTTGTTTACATGATAGCATTGCAGATGCATTGGGCAAGTCACTGCATACAGGCTCAATGAGGGAGGAACAGGTGACAATGTGATTCACATAGGTTTTGGATCGACCGGTGCTGGATGCGGTCATGTGCCGTATCTTCCCTCCCCCACTCAAATTCACTCAGAAAATAATAGACTAGCTGAAGAGTTGTGGGATTCAACAGACCAGTGAGTGATGCTGAGAAAATGTAAACCATTTGCCTGCAGAATTATGTTGTGGTATCGGACCACTCGGAAATGTGTTGCTCTGTTAATACCACGCTTCAGTAAAATATTTCTGTTTACCCCTTGAAAGCCCAATGAATTTACCCAGTGAGTAATTGAGCCACAAAGATGAGACCTATCCCTGGTTCAATCTGTGCCCAGTTAGCTTATTCCAGCCTGCTTCTGGATTATGGAGGGGAAATTTGGCCACAATTCCTCACCCTGATCGCTATCCAGCAATGTCCGCTGGAAGTGCCCGTGTGGGCATCGAATGAGGATTATATTAAGCTGTCATGTGTCACTGTCAATGTCACACATGGCCTTGCCCCTTCCTATCTCTGTAACCTCCTCTAGCCCCACAACCCTCTGAGATCTCTGCGCTCCTCCAATTCTGCCCCGATTTTAATCGCTCCACCATTGGCAGCCGTGCCTTCAGCTGCCTGGACCCTAAGCTCTGGAATTCCCTCCCTAAACCTCTCCACCTTTAAGAGGCTCCTTAAAACCTAACTCTTTCTCCAAGCTTTTGGTCACCTGTCCTAATGTCTCCTTATGTGGCTTGGTGTCAAATTTTGTTTGATAACGCTCTTGTGAAGCACTTTGGGACATTTTACTATGTTAAAGGCGCTATATAAATGCAAGTTGTTGTTGTTGTCACACATGAACAACAGCCACTTGGGTGGAATACCAGCAGGCGCCTGGTGCCTATGGAACAGCATCTTTGTAAGGGTCACTGGTTTGGGGAGAGGAGGTGAGGAGACAATTAGTGAGCTATTCGCTGCTTTGTTCTCGTGAATGGACTCATGCTGGGGTACGGTTCCATGGGCATAGATAGCTCTCTGGTACCTCACCCAAGGCTTATGTCTGAGGATATAGTAAATATCAACGAGCTATTCAGCTGTCGGAGAGGAGGAGGGGTCATCATAACCAAGCCTGATCTAGTCCTCACTGGACATCCTCACACAGCAGGAATCACTGGATCAACAAGAAAATCCAGACTAATTTCTCTCCTTCATGGCCAAACGATACTGAGGCCAACTCCAGCATTGCCACTGCTGAGATCAGCTAACTCATCACAGACTAGGAAGTGAACCTCTGGTCCAGATGACTCAGTAGTCCACCACGTAGTGCATTCTCCCAATGAGTATTCAAGCACGTTTCCAGGGTAAACAATGTATTCTCTAAGGTCCAGATGTAGGAACAAGACAGCTAGAAGAGAAAGCGCAACTTAAAGGTTCCGCAGTACAAATCATGATCATCACTGTTCTTGTGTGACCGTTAGACTCTCATACCAAATTCCATTCTGCGCTATTTTAACATAGGCAATGTAGCGCAGGGAAGAACATAGGAACAGGAGGAGGCCATTGAGCCCCTCGAGCCTGTTCCGCCATTCAATGGGATCATGGCTGATCTGCGACCTAACTCCATATACCTGCCTTTGGCCCATATCCCTTAATACCTGTGGTTAACAGAAGTCTATCAATCTCAGATTTAAAATTAACAACTGATCTAGCATCAATTGCCGTTTACGGAAGAGAGTTCCAAACTTCTACCACCCTTTGTGTGTAGAAGTGTTTCCTAACTTCACTCCTGAAAGGTCTGGCTCTAATTTTTAGACTATGCCCCCTAGTCCTAGAATCCCCAACCAGCGGAAATAGTTTCTCTCTATCGACCCTATCTGTTCCCCTTAATATCTTGAAAACTTTGATCAGATCACCCCCTTAACCTTCTAAATTCCAGGGAATACAACCCTAGTTTGTGTAATCTCTCCTTGTAACTTAACCCTTGGAGTCCGGGTATCATTCTGGTAAACCTACACTGCACTCCCTCCAAGACCAATATATCCTTCCTAAGGTGTGGTGCCCAGAACTGCTCACAGTGCTCCAGGTGTGGTCTAACCAGGGTTTTGTACAGCTGCAGCATAACTTCTACCCCCTTGTATTCTAGTCCACTAAGAACTTGACATAAGCACGTTAAGCATTCTTAGAAGATCAGTGCCAATCAGAATTTCTATTGCCCCATTATTGTCTCTGCCCTTTCACTGGGTCTCAATCCAGCACAAATTGATGAGATGAAAGTCTCTCAGCTGTAAGGGTCCGACATGAAATAGATTTAGGGCAGTCTCGACCCACATTATAACAGGCAAGAGCCAAAACTGCCCCTGATTCAGCAGTAATTGGTAACCTCCCTCAAAGAGTCATGAAGTATGGGTGTGTACAAATAGATTCACCCCAAGGGTGCTCTTCTGGGGTGGGGGCTGAAACCTATTATTGGAGCAAGTAAAAGGGAGCTTTACACTGTTGTTGCTTGTGCTATCTTGATGCGAGAGTGCTTGAAGCTGACATTGGGTGGAAGAAATGTTCTGATCTTCATTCTTCAGAATACCCCCCCCCTCCCTACACACACACACACACACACACACACACAAATTAATTTTCAGTCATCATTAAAATGCTAAGTTTCCATTATTTATGAAAAAGCAAACCGTTTTTTTGTTTTTTTCCACTGGCAAACACCCTTTGAAAAGGTTTTTATAAAGGTTTAACTGTAAGTAGCAGTGGAATGTGTGTTGGTGTAGCCCTAACAACAAGGTGGATTGTTTTACCAAGCCACCATCACGAGTTGTTTATCCAGTTTCGAACCACACTGGTTAGTGAGTCAATAAATAGTTCATCAGTGGCTTATGGTACAAATAAACTGCCAGGGGAAAAAAAATACAGCAACTGTTCTAGCCAGCACACCGTGTGGTGCAGAGCAAGTTTGCACTTTCTTCCCTTGAGTCAATTGCTATCCAGTTCTATCTATGTTCCTCTCCAATTTCCCCTCTCTCCTGAAGGCTCTGACGCACACTGAGCCAACAGCCCTTTGATACCTCGCTCAAGTGGCCATCCCTCATCTGCGAGTCTAGACGGAGTGTCTATTCAACACAGACGGCCTCTCCTGACTTGATACCGTCATCACCCGACATCCACACAGCAGCCATATTTCTAAACCTACCGAACAAGACTCGACATTCTGGTACAACAGATAAAGAAGAGCAACACAGACCAGGAAGGTTCCACGGTCAATCCTTGGTCTGTGGTGTATTCAGCTCAGCTCAGATGGTTCTGGGGGTGCTCCAGTTGTGTTCAGTGTCCCAGGCTGCCACTTTTCATTGCTACCCTGCTGAAACTGTGCACACATCAGGTGAGGACAGCTTGGGCTCTGCTGTGATACAACTCTCAGTTGAATCGCCTGCTGACACTCACTATGTAGGCTCACGCACGTGATGAATGGTCATTTGGATGAGGTATCAGAGGGCTGGCAATGTTCGAAGTCAGCACTCAGGAAAAAGAAAAGACTTGCATTTCTGTAGCGCCTTTCACGACCAGACGTCCCAAAGCGCTTTACAGCCAATGAAGTATTTTTTGAAGTGTGGTCACTGTTGTAATGTAGGAAACGCGGCAGCCAATTTGCGCACAGCAAGCTCCCACAAACAGCAATGTGATAATGACCAGATAATCTGTTTTAGTGCTATTGATTGAGGGACAAATATTGGCCAGGACACCAGGGATAACTCCCCTGCTCTTCTTCGAAATAGTGCCGTGGGATCTTTTATGTCCACCTGAGAGGGCAGACGGGGCCTCGGTTTAACATCTCATCTGAAAGACGGCACCTCCGACAGTGCAGCACTCCCTCAGTACTGCACTGGAGTGCCAGCCTAGATATTTGTTCTCAAGTCCCTGGAGTGGGACTTGAACCCACAACCTTCTGACTCAGAGGCGAGAGGAGAGGAAAGTGGAGAAAATTGGAAAAGCACATAATAGACACAGAAATGAGGAAAGGTCTTAAATCGAGTGGTATCTGCACTGTCTACTCATCACATGACTCCTTTGTTGCTTCACTGGTGCCATCATTGACTAGTATGGTCGTTCTGTACCACTATTCATTCTACACATGTTTTTCAGTTCAAACAAAACAGTACATGAAGTTACTCAACAGATTAATGAGTCAATGCAGTGTCACTTTGGATGGTCTGCGTGATTGTCTCAAACTGATCTCCAGCTAATTGTCTCCGTGTGAAATTGGAATGTGGCGGCTGTTTCTTGATGAATGTGTTTAGTATCCAATTGTTTTGTCTCTGGTTTGGAATGAAAGAAGGAAACGCCTGCACATTGCCATACACGCACACACACAGAGCAACAACGTGAAGGGAAGGCAGCAAATAAATCACAACATATCCCAGAGCTACATCTAAGATAACTTAACATTGTGAAAATGTTGCAACATCCACAATTAAACAGGTCATATGCCCCCCCCCCCCAGTGCCAATGACTGATAGTTCTTGGTGAAGTCTTCTGTTCTGTTACAGTAGCACTGGTGAATGGAATGCTTTCCTATCTAGTAGTAGCATCAAAAGATTCCCAGGTCAGATAGAGGAGGTCCAACGGCACCAACCTGCATTTTTACTGCACCTTTTAACATAGTAAAATATCTCAAGGTGCTTTACAGGGACCAAAGTGGACACCCAGCAGTAATAGAAGAGTTATGGGGTGGTGACCGAAAGCCTGGTCCAAGAGTGCGTTTTTTTTGAAGGTGGGGAAGAGAGGTAACAATGTGGAGAAAGAAAGACTTGTATTTCTATAGCGCCTTTCACGACCACCAGAC
Organism: Squalus acanthias; assembly: GCA_030390025.1. Classification (NCBI taxonomy): domain Eukaryota; kingdom Metazoa; phylum Chordata; class Chondrichthyes; order Squaliformes; family Squalidae; genus Squalus; species Squalus acanthias. The sequence goes on from CM059451.1 coordinate 20,365,543, forward strand.
GCCCCAAAGCGCTTTACAGCCAATGAAGTACTTTTGAAGTGCAGTCACTGTTGTAATGTAGGAAACGCAGCAGCCAATTTGCACACAGCAAGCTCCCACAAACAGCAATGTGATAATGACCAGATAATCTGTTTTTAGTGATGTTGGTTGAGGGACAAATATTGACCAGGACACTGAGGATAACTCCCCCGCTCTTCCTTGAAATAGTGCCATGGGATCTTTTATGTCGACCTGAGAGGGCAGACGGGGCCTCAGTTTAACGTCTCATCTGAAAGACGGCACCTCTGACAGTGCAGCACTTCCTCAGCAATGCCCTGGAGTGTCAACAGCCTGGATTTATGTGCTGAAGTCCCTAGGGTGGGACTCGAACCCCCAACCTTCTGACTCAGGTGGGGGGGGGGGGGGGGGGCGGGGTGCTACAAACTGATCCACGGCTGACACGAACACAGTAAAACATCTCAAAGTGCTTCATAGGAACGAAAGTGGACACTGAGCAGTAATAGAAGAGTTAGGGGGTGGTGACTGAAAGCCTGGTCAAAGTGTTAGATTTTTTAGAAGATGGGGAGAGAGGTCGGGAGAGTGTTCCAGTTTGTGGGACCACGACTGAAGCCTCTGCCACCAAGGTGCAGTGTGGGGAAGGTGTGGGGGCAGAATTGGAAGAGCACGATGCTGGCACATAGGCCTGAAGGAGGCTGCAGAGGCAGGGTGGGGTGAGGCCTTGGAGGATTTTGCAAAGGTGGACAAGGACCTTGAATTCAATGTATTTGGGGACAGGGAGCCAGTGGAGGTTATCGAGAACAGGGGCGATAAGGGACAGCATAGCACAGGATGTGGGCAGCGGAGCTTTGGACAAGTTGGAGTTTGTGTAGGGTGTAGCTTGGCAGGCCAGCTAGGAGGGTGTTGGAGAAGCCACGGCAAAGGATCCCCTGCTCTGCCCCAACCTCCAAAAAGCACCTACTGCAGCTGTCTCAGTTTTCCATTTCACACACCAGTCAGCCTTGTGCTCTTTCTGAATTAGACTATTCATGTAGTTCTGAATCATGGATAGTGAACCAAGTCTCACCAGCTTAGGTGACTTAGGATGCTTTCAGTAGACCATGAAACTATCCCTTATTTCAAAGGTGACACCCAGATTTATTAAATATTTTTTTAAATATATGTACACTTAGCTCATTACTTAATTTACTTGTCTTATTTTGTATCAAACAGAATAAATGTTTGTGGCAACTCAAAGCTTCTAGGGGCTTAAAACAGTAAACTTGGCTACGTCTCACACCTGGCTGAATTTTCAACCTCATAACATTTCCTGCTGGTTGCAAGGTCCATTACAGATGGGTCCCAGGAGGTGAAGGGAGTGTTTTCTAACCCATAGGAACAGGAGGGGGCCATTCAGCCCCTCGAGCCTGTTCTGCCATTCAATTAGATCATGGCTGATCTGTACCTCAGCCCCATTTAGCCGCCTTGGTTCCATATTCCTTGATGCCCTTACCCAACAAAAATCTACCAATCTCAGTCTTGAACATTCCAATTGACCCCCAGCATCCACAGCCTTTTGGGAGGACAGAGTTCCAGATTTCCACTACCCTTTGTGTGGAAAAAGTGCTTCCTGATTTCAGTCCTAACTGACCTAGCTCTGATTCACTCAGTTTCTCCCTCCCTGCTCCTTGCCCTGATGTTTAAGAAGCCCGCCATGTTTTGAGAAAGCTCGCCCACATTCATTATTAATGGTATATTTCCCTTCCTGGTGAAATGACAAGGTTCCTTTAATCTAGTAACAAAATTCATTGAGCAGCATTAACTAGTTTGTCCGCAATCCCATGGGGTTTCTAAAATGACACCAATCACCTTGATGTTTAAATAGCACTGTAAAGAAGCCAGTAAATTGTCTCGTTATCAGCTCAAACACGGTCCTTAGTTCATTCACAGAATACAAGGTCAGTCAACAGGTCTGCAAAAATCCTGGTGAAGTCGCATTTGCTGGAGTTTCTTTACGAAACACCAGACCACATAAGTTAGCTGTGGCAATGCTATCATCATCCTCTTGGAGATCTCCTGCACCACCCTCGACGGTCCAGGCAGACTGCATCCTCTCACACGGTGCGCAATCTGGGTGCATAATCTCTTGACTACAACAAAAAGCCATCGACCTCTTGCTGTACGTGAACCAATCCCAAGGTCGATTCAGTCTCATCTTCCTTCCCTCTCTCCAGTCAATACTGAGGAGGACTGCAACAAGTTACAGGAGGACATTAATAAACTTGCAGAATGGGCATATAATTGGCAAATGAAGTTCAACACAGATAAATGTGAGGTATTACATTTTGGTAGGAAGAACATGGAGGTCACTTATCACTTGGAGGGTGCGAGTCTGAGTGGGGTAGAGGAACAAAGGAATCTATGAGTACAAATACACAAATCACTAAAAGTTGCGACACAGATTCGCAAGGCCATAAAAAAAGCAAACCAAGCACTAGGGTTTATTTCTAGAGAGATAGAATTGAAAAGTAGGGAAGTTATACTAAACCTTTATCAAACCTTGGATAGACCACATTTAGAGTACTGCATACAGTTCTGGTCACCATATTATAAAAAGGATATAGAGGCACTGGAGAGGGTGCAGAGAAGATTTACAAGGATGATACCAGAAATGCGAGGTTATACCTATCAGGAAAGGATGAGCAGGCTGGGTCTCTTTTCTCTTGAAAAAAGGCTGAGGGGTGACCTAATAGAGGTCTTTAAAATTATGAAAGGTTTTGATAGAGTGGATACAGAGAGAATGTTTCCACTTGTGGGGAAGAGCATAACTATAGGCCATCAATATAAGATAATCACCAAGAAATCCAATAGGGAATTCAGAAGAAACTTCTTTACCCAAAGAGTGGTGAGAATGTGGAACTCCCTACCACAGGGAGTGGTTGAAGCGAATAGTATAGATGCATTTAAGGGGAGGCTAGATAAGCACATGAGGGAGAAGGGAATAGAGGGTTACGCTGATAGATTTAGATGAGGAAAGACGGGAGGAGGCTCGTGTGGAGCATAAACACCGGCATGGACTGGTTGGGCTGAATGGCCTGTTTCTGTGCCGTATATCCTATGTAATCCTGTGTAATACATCTAAACTGTCATGGTGCATCTCCTCCCGACAGGATGGCAGACACAAGAAAGTCACCACATGGCTTTGAGTACAGTTTTGGACCAGGCATTCCTGTTTTTGAGTGGGTGGTTTGGAAATCACGAACATAAATTGGACACCAAAGACCTGGCTTATAAAATAGAAGTGTGTTTAATCTATTTAATTCTGCACCTTAACATTAAAGTATTCAGTGAATTTTCCATTGCAGCAAAGATAACAGCATGCAAGCCTCCCTGTTCTATTTTGAACCTGGCAAAAGGTGACAACCCTCTTTGTAGGGAATCATGGGCGTGGGCTGCATGTTCTAACTATTTGCAGCACCTTTGTTAGTTATAAAGTGCTATTGTGACCTCACCAATAGCATTTTACTGCTCTCAGTTGCTATTGACACTGCCTTAAAAGACTTGCATTTATAAAGCGCCTTTCACAACCTCAGGACGCCCCAAGGCTCTTTACAGCCAATGAAGTACTTTTTGAAGTGTAGTCACTGTTGTAATATAGGAAGCGCGGCAGCCAATTTGTGCACAGCAAGCTCCCACAAACAGCAATGTGATAATGACCAGATAATCTGATTTTAGTGATGTTGATTGAATGATAAATATTGCCCAGGACACCGGGGATAACTCTGCTCTTCTTCGAACTAGTGCCGTGGGATCTTTTACATCCACCTGAGAGAGATGGGGCCTCGGTAAAGACGGCACCTCCGCCCGTGCAGCACTCCCTCAGTACTGCACTGGAGTGTCAGCCTAGATTTTTGTGCTCAAGTCTGGGACTACGAACCCACAACCTTCTGACTCGGAGGCGAGTGTGCTACCCACTGAGCCACGGCTGACATGGCCGCTTCTTGTCCACAGTCTAATGGCCAGACTGGAAACAACAACCGCTTCCAGTGCGATTTGGAGCATTAGTTTTGCATGGGTTAGCCCGCAAGGACCAGTAGAATGTGTTTTACAGAGAAATGGAGCCAAACCTTCCAGTCATAAAGCACCTAATTTGTCTGGTCACTGGCCAATGGTTTATTGCACTTTTGCAAAATATTAATGATTCCAGCCGATTTTAAAACTCTCATCCTTGTTTTCAAATCCCTCCATGGCCTCGCCCCTCCCTATCTCTGTAACCTCCTCCAGTCCCACAACCACCCCCCTCCCCGAGATATCTGCGCGCCTCTAATTCTGCCCTCTTGCGCATCCCTGATTATAATCGCTCCACCATTGGCGGCCGTGCCTTCAGCTGCCGAGGCCCCTAAGCTCTGGGATTCCCTCCCTAAACCCCTCTACCTCTCTTTCCTCCTTGAAGATGCTCCTTAAAACCTACCTCTTTGACCAAGCTTTTGGTCGTCTGCCCTAATATCTCATGTGGCTCGGTGTCAAATTTTGTTCGATAATCGCTCCTGTGAAGCACCTTGGGATGTTTTACTATGTTAAAGGCGCTATCTAAATGCAAGTTGTTGTTGTTGTTATAAGCTTCGCCTGAGGTCCAACATTGCAGTGTTTGAGAATGGATTTAGAGGCAAACTGTTGTAGAATTAGATTCTCGCAAATCTCCCCGACGTGGAGACAACAGCCCTTTAGTAACACTGTTCCTATCCACCATAACTTCAATTTGAGACGTAACTCGGTTAATTATTAGCTTGGCAGAATGCAGCGTAGACACAGGAAAGCTTTCGCAGGGAACAGCTGCTGGGCTATGGTTTTGTGGTCTCCTTCCAGTGACCAAGTGGCCATTCTTTATGTGAGAGCCAGACAGTGAGTGCCAGCAGGCTATTTCACCAAAGTGCATTTATATGCACCACAGCCAAACCCAAGATGGTCCTCACCTTAGGTCCACACACATGCATTCTCACCAGCGAGGCTGGATAGCGATCAGGAGCAGGAACCCTGATTTCCCCCCTCCTTACCCTCGAGGCCAATTGGAAGGCTCCAAGTGAAGATCAGCACAGATCAGGGATCACACCTGGGACATTCATGGTCCTTATGGCTCCCTACTCACTAACTCAACCAGCTGAGCCATCAGGGGAGCCCAGATGTTCCACAACTTACAGGACCCTGCATCTGTAACACCCGTCAGATCGGATGAAGCTCATCCCAATATCAGAGGCAAACATGAGCGACAATGGGAGGAGAGGCTGTGACTATGTGGCCAAGAGGCCACAATATTCTGTCGCAGCTTAACCCAGGAGTGACCCAGTGGAAAATATGGTTATCCAGCTGGTTGGTTCAGATTTCCATCTACCAAGTATTTTGAGCCCAAAATCCAACTATCCGATTGAACATTTGAGCAGTTGCAGGATTTCAGGGGTTGTGCGTTGGGAGGGAACCCTGGAGGTATATTTTCTTCCATTTGCTAGCCTTAGAAAAAAAGTTGGTTTGAGTATAAAATGTGGAGACCTACTTCAGAGGAACTTTCCTCCCCATCCCCTCCCCGATGTAGACATACATATTTTTCAGCCAGGATTATTAGATACAATAGCAAAATACTGCGGATGCCAGAAATCTGAAACAACAACAGAAAAGGCTGGAAACACTCAGCAGGTCAGGCAGCATCCGCGGAGAGAGAAACAGAGTTAACGTTTCAGGTCTGTGACCGATCCGCAGTATTTTGCTATTCTTACACAGGTAGCTGAATGTGTGCCATGAGGGGATATTTATAGATGGGTATGTGTGCAGGACGGTGTGCTTTGGCAAAATGTGAATAAATGGCTCTACTTTAACTGGCCTGTTGTTTTTTGTTCAGAAGTTGGACTGTCAGTTGGGTGACCACAGGCCAGTTCCACTTCAGTGACAACCTGACCAGAGAAGGAACTATTTCTGTTGCACGGCCTTCAGATCATCCCCTTTCTTTGGGGGGTTTTAGTTTTTGGGACCTATCAGTTGGACTACAGAGCCTTTGCTGGACCTGTGCTCTTCGATGTAGATCTCCATCTCCAGTCAAGACAGTAGATCTTTCTGCGTGCCCCAAAATCATTCACAACGAGGTGTGCAAGAATGGCTGGCCCAATAATACTTCCTCCCTCCACTGAAGCGTCGAGCCTCTTTCCACTTTCCCCTGGTGGCACCGCCGAGATGGGCGACAACAAATCAATTACTCAAGATGTGGTGAGGAATGCCCACACAGAGAACTATACCTACAAGATGTTCCTGTGCGATCTTCAGTATCTGCATAAAAGGAAGATTTCACAAAAATATTTGCCATGTGGGAACTATGGGTGTCAGCCTGCAACCCAATACTCTGTGGCACATGGCATTGGTATGCCACCATACCAGCCCTGCCAAGCACAGAATTATCAAACCGATTCCAGACCCTCCCACAGTATAAAACTCTGATGCTAGATAGCACTGCGATACAGAATCTTCACCCAAGTGTAAAATGTTTCTAATTCTTTGTTTAGTAACTCTCTGGGTACTGAATATACTCGAACAACTGCCAACGTACAGGGCAGTTGAATTCAGATCCACTGGGCCTGCTTCAGTGAGGGACCAGCCTTTCACTAAAGCAAAACAACAGGAAAAACAACACAATACAGTAGGCCCATTCTGGCCACTGTGGCAGAGCAGGGTCCACTTTAACACCTCAACCAAAGTACACATTCCACAGCTCCACAAGCAAACAAACACTGAAGGAGAGCAGCCCAGTGGCACAGGCTGAGTGAGTGAGCACTATCCCCAAGCAAGCCCCAACAAAAGGCAAAACCACACCGATACTAACTTCCACTTGCAGCCCCCTTTGCACCAATAGGAATGAGCAAGCATTCCTTCCTCCTCCCATCGTGAAGGCGCTGACTCTCGCCGGGGCATGGCGCAATGGTGTCGTAATTCCTCTCATACATAAGAACATAAGAAATAGGAGCAGGAATAGGCCACTTGGCCCCTCGAGCCTGCTCCGCCATTCAATAAGATCATGGCTGATCTTGGGCTCAAAGCCACTTCCCCGCCCGCTCCCCATAACCCTTCACTCCCTTATCTTGCAAAAATCTGTCTATCTCCACTTTAAATGTATTCAATGACCCAGCCTCCACAGCTCTCTGGGACAGAGAATTCCACAGATTTACGACCCTCTGAGAGAAGAAATTCCTCCTCATCTCAGTTCTAAAAGGGCGACCCTTTATTCTGAAACTATGCCCCCGAGTTCTAGATTCCCCCATGAGGGGAAACATCTTCTCTGCATCTACCTTGTCGAGCCCCCTCAGTATCTTATATGTTTCAATAAGATCACCTCTCATTCTTCTAAATTCCAATGAGTATAGGCCCAACCTTTCTTCATAAGTCAACCCTCTCATCTCAGGAATCAACCGAGTGAATCGTCTCTGAACTGCCTCCAATGCAAGTATATCCTTCCTTAAATAAGGAGACCAAAACTGTACGCAGTACTCAAGGTGTGGTCTCACCAATACCCTGTACAGTTGTAGCAGGACTTCCCTACTTTTATACTCCAACCCCTCCAAGTGGCTGCTCTTCAAGGGCGAGCTTAGATGGCGAGTGTTGGTGGGCATCACAGCAAGCACGACCCCTCCTCTATACCAGCATGGATACGGACTCGACCTGACATACACATTTTGGGGGAATAGGACCAACTGATCTCCCGGGTGCCCAAAAAAACACTGCTGCTTAGCAGAGGGCATTCAACAGAAATAGAGCCTGAGGGGTAGGCTGGGCAGCACAGCGTGGTATTGGGGGTGGGGGGAGCGGGGGATAGGGGAGAGAATGCCTATCAGGTAAAACAGAAAATCTGATCTGCAGAGCTCATTGCCTTTCTCCAGCCCCCCCAACTTTGTAACATTTTCTTTTGTGAAAGGATTCAGGAAGAGATTTCGAAGGGTTAAACTCCACAATCCATCACAGATGGATGGTGCCCGTTTTAAGCTAAGTTCTTCAAACTTTCAGCTCTGCCTTTTCAGCAGTATTCCTCCACTAAAGGTCAGATTCCACAAGCTCCTCAAACTGCCACAGCTAATAGCAGAATAATTTGGTCCTTTATTCAGAAACAATAGTCTTCACACAGAGCAGCCAGTGGTGGCCCTTTGTGAATTGGCACATCGTACAGACCAGGCTTTGTCAGGCTGTGAGGGCAAATACTTAATCGGACTTAAACTTATCTTTTCTCCTTCTGAAGAGAGGAGCCAGAATCTCTGACCATTTGGAAGTGCTGGCAAAGTTCGACGGAGTCACCCGCAGGCATTTTCTGAAGTCAGCAATCAAACAATTCAGTGTGCGAGGTACTTTAACACAATTGTCCTATCACAGCAGTTTTTAACGCGACTGTGTGCCTTTTCCTCACTCGATTATAGGTCCACGTTAAAATCTTAACTGCGCAAATGGGAATAGTCGACTTCTTTCAGCAGCAAATCTTTCATTTTCCGTTTAAACGACATTTTCTCATTTCGCACATTAAAAAGTTAACGACATGTGCAAGAATCATAGAGTGGTTACAGCACAGGAGGCCGCCATTCGGCCCGTCGAGCCCGTGTCGGCTCTCTGCAAGAGCACTTCAGCTAGTCCCACTCCCCCGCCCTTTCCCGTAGCCCTGCAAATTTTTTTCCTTCAGGTACTGATCCAATTCCCTTTTGAAAGCCACGATTGAATCTGCCTCCACCACCCTTTCAGGCAGTGCATTCCAGATACTAACCACTCGCTGCGTAAAAAAGTTTTTCCTCATGTCGCCTTTGGTTCTTCTGCCAATCACCTTAAATCTGTGTCCTCTGGTTCTCGACTCTTCCGCCAATGGGAACAGTTTCTCTCTATCTACTCTGTCTAGACCCCTCATGATTTTGAACACCTCTATCAAATCTCCTCTCAACCTTCTCTGCTCTAAGAAGAGAAGAGAAATGTGAAACATTTTTGTAATTTGCCCAAATGATCTCCTCCTCCCCCACTTCTACACTATCCTCCAAAGTCCAGCCCTACATTGCCACTGCCCTGATTGTGGCAGCTGTACCATACATTGGCCAAGCTTCCAGTCAAATGGAGCTGCCGAGTTCCATGGGAAGGGGAAGGAGACCACAGTCCCACATTCTAATCCCAAGGTTTTTCTTCTCTTCTTCAGATGACCAGATCCAAACTTGCTGTGGTTCAGTGGGTCTCGCTCTCGCCTCTGAGTCAGAAGGTTGTGGGTTTAAGTCCCACTCCAGAGACTTGAGCACAAAAATCTAGGCTGACACTCCAGTGCAGTGCTGAGGGAGCGTTGCACTGTCTTTGTTGAAAGGCCAGTCTTTCGGATGAGACGTTAAACCAAGACCCCATCTGCTCTCTCAGGTGGATGTTAAAGATCCCATGGCACTATTTCGAAGAGGAGCAGGGGAGTTCTCCCCGGTGTCCTGGGCCAATATTTATCCCTCAACCAACATCACTAAAACAGATTATCTGGTCATTATCACATTGCTGTTTGTGGAAGCTTGCTGTGCTCAAATTGGCTGCCGCGTTTCCCACATTACAACAGTGACTACACTTCAAAAAGTACTTCATTGGCTGTAAAGCACCTTGGGACATTCTGAGGATGTGAAAGGCGCTATAGAAATGCAAGTCTTTCTTTCAAACAGGCAAACAAAAACAGCGGAGTTGTTCCGAGAAAAGTCTGTTGATTTGGAGTTTCAAACATCAAGCCTTTGTTGACATGGCCAGCGCTTGAATATTGGAACTACTGGGCTGTAAAAATATCGATGCAAATCAGGCACAAAGAGTCGTCAACAAGAATCATTTGTATTTTTTATGGCGCCCTGCACAGAAGGGAACACCTGAGAGTTCGCATCTGAGGGGGTGTAAACTCAAATCTCTACGTTTTTCAAAGCACCTCCTTGGTTTATACTCTTTCTCACTCACTAAAAGAACCTTTTGAGGAGATGCACTTTGAGATCTGTGTTAAAGGGCAACCCACAGATAAAATTCCCAGGCAAATCTCTGAAGAAGCTAGTGGTTTTACAAGTGAGAGAGGGGGTACCAAGCAGGAGGCAGGAAGCATTGAGGGAGGGCTGGGGAAACACAACACATGGTTAGGGGGGGAGTTCCAGGATATTAATCCAGCGACAATGAAGGAACGGCGATATATTTCCAAGTCAGGATGGTGTGTGACTCGGAGGGGAACTTGGAGGTGGTGGTGTTCCCATGCACCTGCTGCCCTTGTCCTTCTAGGTGGTAGAAGTTGCGGGTTTGGGAGGTGCTGCCGAAGAAGCCTTGGCGAGTTGCTGCAGTGAATCCTGTAGATGGTACACACTGCAGACACGGTGAGTCACAGATTATAAAACAAGGAAGTGGTTTGTAAACCTTAATGAGATTTTACTTTACGCCTTTTCTGATGTCAATGTAGAACCACTACCCAATGTTATATATAAAATTGTGTAATCAGTTAACTTCCTCCTATAGTTAGAAATACTCGATCTTATATAATAAAAAGTTCTCATCAGAAATTTAGATTTCTCTCGTTAGTAACGTGTTCAACACCTGATGAAATGGTCTTAATCCATTGGCCTTTTTCTCAGAGAACCTGTGAAACAGTAAAGTCACTTTTTTGCAGTTTATTAAATGGTTGACAGATAACTCATTGGAAGAAATTATTTGAGGTCCAACAATGTAGGCTATTGAAGTAAAATGACCTCATTAGCATCTCACTTCTTACGAACAGACTACTAAAACATTCGGAGGTTTAAATTGGGACTATGGATCATTAACAAGTGATTAATGGTGCAGACTGGAGGACAAAAGGGTGCAAGGCCACAACTTCCTGTGCCCAAAGGCTGCACTGTGGAGAGGAAAAAAACTTGTTTAGGAGCAAAAATAACTCAAGCCGTCAACAAAAATGAGAGCATCAAAGAAACGATGAAAATCTGTAAATCAAAAAGTGTCCTGATGAATCTTGCTATGTAAGCATCGAATCATTACAACGGTTGATTGTGGTAGTAAAAGGTGAGAAAAGAACGACTTGCATTTCTGTAGCGCCTTTCACGACCACCAGACGTCCCAAAGCGCTTTACAGCCAATGAAGTACTTTTTGAAGTGTAGTCACTGTTGTAATGTGGGAAACGCGGCAGCCAATTTGCGCACAGCAAGCTCCCACAAACAGCAATGTGATAATGACCGGATAATCTGTTTTAGTGATGTTGATTGAGGGATAAATATTGGCCAGGACACCAGGGAGAACTCCCCTACTCTTCTTCGAAATAGTGCATAGGATCTTTTACATAGAAACATAGAAACATAGAAGATAGGAGCAGGAGTAGGCCATTCGGCCCCTCGAGCCTGCTCCGCCATTCGATGAGATCATGGCTGATCATCTAAACTCAGTACCCTGTACCTGCCTTCTCCCCATATCCCTTGATACCTTTAGCTTTAAGAAATATATCTAACTCATCCTTGAATATATTTAATGACTTCGCCTCAACTACCTTCTGTGGTAGAGAATTCCACAGGTTCACCACTCTCTGGGTGAAGAAAGTCTTCCTCATTTCTGTCCTAAATGGTTTACCCGTTATCCGTAGATTATGACCCCTGGTTCTGGACTCTCCGACCATCGGGAACATTCTTCCTGCATCTAGTTTGTCCAGACCTGTCAGAATTTTATATGTTTCGATGAGATCCCCTCTCATTCTTCTATACTTCAGTGAGTATAAGCCCAATCGACCCAATCTCTCCTCATATGTCATTCCTGCCATCCCAGGTATCAGCCTTGTGAATCTTCGCTGAACTCCTTCCATGGCAAGAACATCCTTCCTCAGATAAGGCGACCAAAACTGCACACAGTACTCAAGGTGTGGTCTCACCAAGGCCCTGTACAACTGCAGCAGGACATCCCTGTTCCTATACTCAAACCCTTTCGCTATGAAGGCCAATATACCATTTGCCTTCTTCACCGCCTGCTGCACCTGCATGCTTACTTTCAGCGACTGGTGCACAAGGACACCCAGGTCTCGTTGCACTTCCCCTTCTCCCAATCTAGTGCCATTCAGATAATAGTCTGCCTTTCTGTTTTTGACACCAAAGTGGATAACCTCGCACTTATCCACGTTATATTGCATCTGCCACGCTTCTGCCCACTCACCCAACCTGTCCAGATCATCCTGGAGTTTCTCGCTATCCTCCTCGCTGCACACACTCCCACCCAGCTTTGTGTCATCTGCAAACTTGGAGATATTACATTTAATTCCCTTATCTAGATCATTAATGTATATTGTGAATAGCTGGGGTCCAAGGACCGATCCCTGCGGTACCCCACTAGTCACTGCTTGCCACTCGGAAAAAGACCCATTAATTCCTACTCTCTGCTTTCTGTCCGCCAACCAGTTCTCTATCCAAGTCAATACCTTGCCCCCAATCCCATGTGCCTTAACTTTACCCGCTAATCTCTTATGCGGGACCTTATCGAAAGCCTTTTGAAAGTCCAAATACACCACATCTACTGGTTCTCCCTTATCTATTTTCCCAGTTACATCCTCAAAAAATTCCAGTAGATTAGTCAAGCACGATTTACCTTTTGTAAATCCATGTTGACTTTGTCCGATCCTGTCACTGTTTTTCAAATGCTCAGCTATTACATCCTTTATAATGGACTCTAGCATTTTCCCCACTACCGATGTCAGGCTTACCGGTCTGTAATTCCCCGCTTTCTCTCTACCACCCTTTTTGAATAGTGGGGTAACATTAGCTACCCTCCAATCCATGGGTACAGTTCCAGATTCCATCGAATGTTGGAAGATGATCAGCAATGCATCTACTATTTGTAGGGCCACTTCCTTAAGTACCCTAGGATGTAGATTATCAGGCCCTGGGGATTTATCGGCCTTCAATACCATCAATTTCCCTAACACCATTTCCCTGCAAATACTGATTTCTTTCAGTTCCTCCCTTTCATCAGACCGTATGTTCTCCAACATCTCTGGGAGGTTATTTGTGTCCTCCTTTGTGAAGACAGAACCAAAATATGCATTTAATTGGGCTGCCATTTCTTTGTTCCCCATTATAACTTCCCCCGCTTCTGACTGCAAGGGACCTACACTTGATTTCACTAATCTTTTTCTCTTCACATATCTATAAAAGCTCTTACAGTCAGTTTTTATGTTCCCAGCAAGCTTACTTTCATATTCTATTTTCCCCTTCTTAATTAATCCCTTTGTCCTCCTTTGTTGAATCCTAAACTGCTCCCAATCCTCAGGGCTACCGCTTTTTCTGGCCAATTTATATGCCCTCTCCTTGAATCTTATGCTATCCCTAATTTCCCTTGTTAGCCACGGTTGAGTCACCCTTTTTGTTTTATTCTTATGCCACACTGGGATGTACAAATTCTGTAGTTCATCCATGCAGTCTTTGAATGTTTGCCATTGCCTATCCACCGTCAACCCCTTGAGTGACATTCCCCAATCAATCCTACCCAATTCGCGCCTCATACCATCGTAGTTTCCTTTATTTAAATTCAGGACCCTAGTCTCTGATTCAACTACTTCACTCTCCATCCTAATGAAGAATTCTATCATATTATGATCACTCTGACCCAAGGGGCCTCGTACAACAAGATTGCTAATTAATCCTTTCTCGTTGCATAATACCCAGTCTAAGATGGCCTGATCTCTGGTTGGTTCCTCGACATATTGTTCCAGAAAACCATCTCGTAAACATTCTAGGAATTCCTCCTCCACAGTATTTTTACTAATTTGGTTAGCCCAATCTATATGTAAATTAAAGTCACCCATGATGACTGCTGTGCCCTTACTGCATGCTTCTCTAATTTCCCTTTTAATGCCGTCCCCAACCTCCGTATTACTGTTTGGAGGTCTATATACCACTCCCACTAACGTTTTCTGCCCCTTGTTATTTCTCAGTTCTACCCATACAGATTCCGCATCATCAGAGCTAATATCCTTCCTTTCAATTGTGTTAATCCCCTCTTTAACCAGCAATGCTACCCCACCTCCCTTTCTTTTTTGCCTATCTTTCCTAAATATTGAATAACCCTGGATGTTGAGTTCCCAGCCTTGGCCACCCTGGAGCCATGTTTCTGTAATCCCAATCAAATCGTATTCATTTACCTCTATTTGCGCAGCTAATTCATCCACCTTGTTCCGAATGCTCCTTGCATTAAGACACAAAGCCTTCAGGCTTGTTTTTTTAACGCTCTCAGACCTATATGAATTGTTATTTACTGTGACCATGTTTGATTTAAACCGTTGAGTTCTTTGCCTTCTACTTTTGTTTTTCTCCTTCCTGTCTTTAGCTTTTATCCTTATTTCCCTTTCCTCTGTCTCCCTGCTCAGGTTCCCAACCCCCTGCCACTTTAGTTTAAACCCTCCCCAACAGCACTAGCAAACACTCCCCCTAGGACATCGGTCCCGGCCTGCCCAGGTGCAGACCGTCCCGTTTGTACTGGTCCCACCTCCCCCAGAACCGGTTCCAATGTCCAAGGAATTTGAATCCCTCCCCCTTGCACCATTCCTCTAGCCACGTATTCATTTGAAATATCCTCCTATTTCTACTCTGACTAGCACGTGGCACTGGTAGCAATCCTGAGATTACTACCTTTGAGGTCCTCTTTTTTAATTTACCTCCTAACTCCCTATATTCTGCTTTTAGGACCTCATCCCGTTTTTTACCTATATCGTTGATGCCTATGTGCACCACGACAACTGGCTGTTCGCCCTCCCCCTCCAAAGTGTTCTGTAGCCGCTCCGAGACGTCCTTGACCCTTGCACCAGGGAGGCAACACACCATCCTGGAGTCTCGATTGCGGCCGCAGAAACGCCTATCTATTCCCCTTACAATTGAATCCCCTATCACTATAGCTCTTCCACACTTTTTCCTCCCAGCCTGTGCAGCAGAGCCACCCATGGTGCCAGGAAGTTGGCTGCTGCCGCCTTCCCCTGATAAGTCATCCCCCCAACAGCATCCAAAGTGGTATATCTGTTTGAGATTTTACATCCACCTGAGAGAGCAGACGGAGCCTCAGTTTAACGTCTCATCCGAAAGACGGCACCTCCAACAGTGCAGCACTCCCTCAGCAGTGCACTGGAGTGTCAGCCTAGATTTTTGTGCTCAAGTCTCTGGAGTGGGACTTGAACCCACAGCCTTCTGACTCAGAGGCGAGGGTGCTACCAACTGTGCCACTAGCTGACAATGCTGAGGAATGTAACACCTTTACATTTTGCGTACCCAATGGCAGCACTAAACATTTGCAGTTAGCTAGAACAGGCTAGATACAGAGAAAAGTTCCCTCTGTGCATGCTTTAACTCTAGCCCAGAAGGGGACCTACTACCGACCATACAATTGGGAGTTTCTTCATTTCTGACACCATTAAGGTTCATGGCCTCTTGGAGTGACGTTGCCAACATTCGCACCAATGTGTGGACAGTTTTGTTCTGTGGGTCCATCCTGGTCAAAGCTGCCCTATTTCATGTAAAACTTTACAACTCATTAGTAGCAGATCTTTATCCCATCAGTCTGGGGTGGATTCAAACCTAGATTCCAGAGGTGGAATTGTGTTAACCACACTGGGCCATCTAGCTCTTAAAACCATTTGGGAGGGTAGGAATTCTGTTGTTTGCTACTTAGTGGAAAAAAATGCCCCTTGATGTTTAAAGTACCACCAATGTTGACATCCCCTCTTCAAGGAGAAGTCTGCTTGCTCTGAAGTGGAGCGGTTATTGTTAGGTTAAAATATTATATAGTGTCTGTTTATTTCTGGTATTCTACTGTACATGACCACTCACTGCAAGTTTACATATACAATAACTTATCCTTCAGTGAATTGCATTTATATAGTGCCTTTCACGACCACCGGACGTCCCAAAGCACTTCACAGCCAATGAAGTACTTTTTTGAAGTGGAGCCCCTGTTGTAACGTCGGAAACGCGGCAGCCAATTTGCGCACACCAAGCTCCCACACACAGCAATGTGATACTGACCAGATCATCTGGGTTTTTTTTGTGATGTTGATTGGTGGATAAATATTGCCCAGGACACCGGGGAGAACTCCCCTGCTCTTCTTCGAAATAGTGCCGTGGGATCTTTTACGTTCACCTGAGAGGGCAGACCGTGCCTCGGTTTAACGTCTCATCCGAAAGACGGCCCCTCCGACAGTGCAGCACTCCCTCAGTACTGCACTGGAGTGTCAGCCTAGATTTTTGTGCTCGAGCCTCTGGAGTGGGACTTGAACCCACGACCTTCTGACTCAGGTCATCTGACTCAGAACCTCATCCTGCGCCAGCTGCATGGCGGGTCCTGGATGATGTCCTCTATGACAAACATGAACAGCTTTTCATTTCTAAAATACAAAACTGACTGAAAAATGTCAGGGGTGGGGGGGGGGGGAAAACAACTCTATACTCATATTAAAAAATGATAAACGGGAATCTACATGAGATGACAGGTCGAATCTCCTTGGAGCTAAACTTTCACCACAAGTTTACAGTGTTATCTGAACCCTTTGATTAGATTACAGGTTTGGAATCATACCAATGCATTCATTATTCTATATACAAACCACCTGAACGTTCTCCCCAATTAATTACAGCCTGTAGCTCCCTCCCAGGTATCCATCTCACTCTCTATATAATTGCTACTGCTCCCCGACTTCCAAGTTTTCACCACTTACTTCAGGCTGATCTGAGAAGCAGATTGTTTTGGCAGAATTATCAGAGCTTCACCACGCGCACCCCCCCCCCCCCCCCACTGTTGCCTTAGCGACTGTTCTGGGAACATTTGGATTGAAAATTGCAAAAGGCTGAGCCTAAAGAATGGAGATGGGTTAAGATTGCAAGAAGAATGGTGGTTCAGCCAACCCAGATCAAATGAGGGGATAACGCTGGGTTAACGAATGCTACTGCACATCTCCTTGTGCATATTGGGAAATAGCACACTCCCCAGACCGTGATTTTCATTTATTAAAGTTAATGGACAGAAAATGGGACTGGGCAATTTGCTGATGTGCACTCCCGATTGTGGCAGGAGAGATTCAGTGGAATTATTAACTCTTTGCTACTTCAGTGATCATGACGACACACATCTCCCTATGTAAACATGCCTTCCAAGACACCACGAGTCTGCAAATGGTCTTTTGAACAGAATGAGCAAAGCCTCTTGGAAATGGGGCCAAGGTCTCTTTCAGAGGGATCTGGGGGTCCTTGTACATGAATCACAAAAAGTTAGCATGCAGGTACAGCAAGTAATTAGGAAGGCAAATGGAGTGTTGACCTTTATTGCAAAGGGAATGGAGTATAAAAGTAGGGAAGTCCTGTTGCAACTGTACAGGGCGTTGGTGAGACCACACCTGGAGTACTGTGTACAGTTTTGGTCTCCTTATTTAAGGAAGGATATATTTGCATTGGAGGCAGTTCAGAGAAGGTTCACGAGGTTGATTCCAGAGATGAAGGGGTTGTCTTATGAAGAAAGGTTCAGCAGGTTGGGCCTATACTCATTGGAGTTTAGAAGAATGAGAGGGGATCTTATTGAAACATATAAGATTCTGAAGGGGCTTGACAGGGTAGATGCAGAGAGGATGTTTCCCCTCGTGGGGGAATCTAGAACTAGGGGGCATAATTTCAGAATAAGGGGGCACCCTTTTAAATCAGAAATGAGGAGGAATTTCTTCTCTCAGAGGGTCGTGAATCTTTGGAATTGTCTTCCCCAGAGAGCTGTGGAGGCTGGGTCATTGAATATATTCAAGGTGGAGATAGACAGATTTTTGAACGATAAGGGAGTCAAGGGTTATGGGGAACAGGCAGGAAAGTGGAGTTGAGGCCAAGATCAGATCAGCCATGATCTTATTGAATGGCGGAGCAGGCGCGAGGGGCCAAATGACCTACTCCTGCTCCTACGTCTTATGTTCTTATGTAAATGTGAGCGGGTCATTGCTACTGGACTTAATCAAACGTTTAATAAACACCCACATTCCGAACATCTAACTCACATGAGGCAAAAGGTACTCCTGAGAGTATGGGCCCATTCTACTCAATCTCTCCTCATAGGACGACCCTCTCATCCCAGGAGTGAAGTTACTGTTATGAAGGTAAATGCCGCAGCCAATGTGCACACAGTAAGATCCCACCAGCAGTAAATCACCAATTAATCTAGTTTTGATTGTGTTGGTTGAGGGAGGAATTAGCCAGGACACTGGGTGAACTCCCTGGTCTTTTTTTTTTGAATGGTGCCATAGGATCTTTTACGTCCACCTTAACAAGTAGCTGGGGCCTCAATTTAATACCTCATCCAAAAGAGGGCACCTGCAGCAATACAGCCCTCCCTCAGCGCGGCACTGAAGGGTCAAGCTAGAGCACGCGCTCAAATCCTGGAGTGGGGCTTGAATCCACAACTTACTAACTCCGACGAAAAAGTGCGAACAACTGGCACTTAATCAGGGTTGAATCGTTCCATCATCTTATGAACTTTCTTCCTTCAGCAGAGCAAATCAGAAAACATGAAAGAAGAAAAGGCCATTCAGCCCATCAAGCCCATTCCTGCCACAGCCCCTGTACAATCTACCCTATCATCAACTCTACCTCACTCAAATAAATCGGAGGAAAACCTATGCACAGCTTCTCCCTGAAACCCTCCAACTTCCAAGGATAGTCAGTCAAATCTACAATACCCACCAAACTTCTACCTCTTTTATTCAGCTGTGCGCAGGGCTTTCTATAAATGATATTCCCATTGTCCCAACAGCACAGAAATATTTCTGCTCCATGGAGTATTTAATGATCTCCGTCTACACCTCTCGAATTTCAATTCCATCCTGAATCTGATATTTTTTTACGATTTGATTTGCCGTCCTCACATAAAAGAGGCATGGCCAAGACACACAGTGTGTTGCAGTGGGGGCGGGGAACAAAGCCCTTTGATTTCTCGGACGTGGGTCTGAATGCAGCCCAGAATAATGGGATGACAGCGCCTTCTCTGTGATGATCGTGGGCCCTGAATGAGATGAGCTTGGGTCGATCTCAGCTCCGTCTCTAGTGGCGGCAGGACCACAGCACAAAACTGCCCAGAATTCGGTGTCAATTTGCATTAAAATTGCCAGTCTCACTTAAAGAGAGCGCAATGGGAGATAGAAAGGTTACACCAGTGGAGCAGCAGGTGCTCGGAGGTTGGAATTGGCACTTTGTAAGGACAGCGTTAGAGGAAGCTTTTGACATTATTTCACTTCAGTCTGACATAAAGAGCACTGGCCTGTAATTATTCATAGGAGTGCTACACCTGACCTGGGAGTGCTCAACACTGACAACAAGTACAAAACTCAATAGATAGATACTCCATTTATCCAGTACTAATGTCCTTGCCTTGATGAGCATGACATTCTCAGTTTACTGACCTGGTAAATGATCTTGGAAGAGAGAATGGGGAGTCAGAGAAACATGTACAAATAGATCTCCTGCCTGTTGACTGGTGATATTGAGTCAAAATGCATTTTTAAAATGGAAGGAGGGAGGGAAAAAGAAAGGTTTTGGTGCCAATAAAGAGGGTCTGCTCCACAGAGAAACACTGAGGAGGGCTGGAGACGTGTTGCAGCTGAAACAAATGGACTGTTGGCGTTATGTTAATTAAGATAGAGTCATGACCCGATGCTGGCCTTTATTCTCCTCTGTAGATCAAGCTGGGAGATCTTCCTCAGGCTATGCATGGAATTCTCAATTGTCTTTTTGTCTTTTCTAAAAAGACATTCAGTACAATCAGGATAAAAGGCAACTAGTTGTACACGGCTGGTACTGTGTGACTCAGTGAGCCCTATCATGTCGGCAATTTGAATCTGCTGTTACTCTAGCACACCCACCCACCCAGAACAATGGAGGTAAGAATGACTCTCAGATATAAAAGAAACAACTTGCATTTTAACAGCGCCTTTCATGTTCTTAGGACGTCCCAAAGAGCCAATGAAGAACTTTTGAAGTGGAGTCACTGTTGTAATGTAGGAAACGCGGCAGCCAATTTACGCACAGCAAGCTCCCACAAACTGCAATGTGAAAATGACCAGATCATCTGTTTTAGTGATGTTGGTGGAGGGATAAATATTGGCCAGGACACCGGGAAGAACGTATCTGCTCTTCTTCGAAATAGTGCCGTGGGATCTTTTACATCCACCTGAGAGAGCAGACGGGGCCTCGGTTTAATGTCTCATCCGAAAGACGTACACTCGGCAATAGAAGGTTACGATGAGCACATACCCTCTACTTTATTCCTCCTCTTCTGAATGGTCAGACACTCAGTATTACATAGTATTTACAGCACAGAAACAGGCCATTCGGCCCAACAGGCCCATGCTGGTGTTTATGCTTCACGCGAGCCTCCTCCCACTCCTCTTCATCTCACCCCATCAACAACAACTTGTAGTAAAACGTCCCAAAGCACTTCACAGGAACGATTATGAAACAAAATTTGACACTGAGCCACATAAGGAGATATTAGGGCAGATGACCAAAAGCTTGGTCAAAGAGGTAGGTTTTAAGGAGCGTCGTAAAGGAGGAAAAAGAGGTAGAGAGGCGGAGAGGTTTAGGGAGGGAATTCCAGAGCTTAGGGCCTAGGCAGCTGAAGGCACGGCCGCCAATGGTGGAGCGATTAAAATCAGGGATGCTCAAGAGGCCAGAATTAGAGGAGTGCAGATATCTCAGAGGTTGTGGGGCTGGGAGGAGATTACAGAGCTAGGGAGGGGCGAGGCCATGGAGGGATTTGAAAACAAGGATGAGAATTTTGAAATTGAGGCGTTGCTTAACCGGGAGCCAATGTAGGTCAGCGAGCACAGGGGTGAGGGGTGAATGGGACTTGGTGAGAGTTAGGACACGGGCAACATATCCTTCTATTCCTTTCTCCTTCATGTGCTGATCTAGCATCCTCGTAATGCATCTACGCTATTCGCCTCAACCACTCACTGTGGTAGCGAGTGCCACATTCTCACCACTCGCGCGCGGGATACCGCTCCACATGAATCACTGCCCCTCTGGTATCTCACCCTAGTGGCCATTGTTCATTTGTGGAAGTTGGACAGTGAGAGGCAGGAGGCTCTTCGACTCTGGAGAGCATCACAATTGAGCTTCTCCTCTCCTCACCTGATGTGCACACAGGATGATGATGAGAAGTAACTGGACCTTCGGCTGGTTTTTTCACTAGCCCAGGACAGTGAAGCTGACTTGAGTCCCCCCTATCACCACCCTGCCTGAACATGGTTATCTCAGCACAGACCCAGGATTAAACCTGGTGTATCCGAATCTGTATGGCTCAGTACCGCACCAGACAGCGCATCTGCCCAGTGAGCCATCAGATCATCTCTGGGACAGAACACCACTCAGTCCTGGATTAAAGCTGTGAAACATTAATAATGAGACAGATTATCTGGCACACTCGTTCAGCTTGAGTACTCACTCAGCCTGCAGTCTGTAGATTATTAACACGGAAGCAACATGAAGATTGTTTAAACTAATTTCTTCATATGGTAGGGTGTAGAAATGCTAATTTCAGTATTGGCGGGTGAGTCATGTTAAGTTTCAGTACAAAACAGTATTGTGAATCGACGGCAATCAGACAGACCCCAAGAACGATCTGCTTTCAGTCACTGCAATGTCATGGGAGCTTCCCAGACAATAAGCTCAGTGTAAAGGTTAGCTGCTAGATATTTGCAACAGAGTGTAATGCACAGTCTTGGCTAATACCTATCACAGATCTTGCAGGGAAAGGAGTCTGGACCAAAGCGTCTGCCCAGACAGACTGATACAGCCAGAATGTGCATTGCTGAAGGAACACTGAAGTATAAAGTAACTGTGTTACACCCCCCCCCATTCATCTGTCCACACTATCCTACTCGATCAGGAAAACAAGATAATCAGCACAGGGAAACCTCCACAAACACATTCAGTTCTTTTCCCACAGTGCGCTTGCCTACACAAACAGTGACCGCATTTCAAAAGTAATTCAGAACGGGTGATGCACTTCGGGACACTTCTGAGGACATGCGAAGGCGTTATATGCACGCAACTTATTTCTTCCCAGTGACACAGACTCCCAGGAAAAGCAGTCAAGAATGAGTCGATCATTCAACAAGGGCACAATGGCTCACTGCTGCTGGGGGTGGGTGGAGGATAATGGGGAATGTTCTCTGTGGAGGGGCAGCAGGCCAACGTTGAATAGCAGAGCTCGATTTTTGTGCTCGAGTCTCTGTAGTGGGCCTTGAACCTTCTGACTCAGAAGGCTGTGAGTTCAAGGCCCACTCCAGAGACACGAGCACAAAAATCTAGGTTGACACCCCAGTGCAGTACTGAGGGAGTGCTGCACTGTTGGAGGTGCCGTCTTTCGGATGAGACGTTAAACCGAGGCCCCGTCTGCTCTCTCAGGTGGACGTAAACGATCCGATGCCACTATTTCGAAGAAGAGCAGGGGAGTTATCCCCGGTGTCCCAGTCAATCCCTTACAAAGTTGGCGGAGTATAGCTGGGCTGCATGTGCCGACTCAACCGAGACAAGGCCATCCGAGTGGGGGAGCTATCAGCATCATCCAAAGCCACTTTTATACTGGCATTCATTTAGTTTGTGTTTTACTCGAAACTCTGGCTCCCTTCTCCTGGCATCAGAATCGCAGCCCCACAAATAAAAAGAAGAAAATAAGAACATAAGAAACAGGAGCAGGAGTCGGCCAATCGGCCCCTCGAGCCTGCTCCGCCATTCAATAAGATGATGGCTGATCCAATCTTGGCTTCAACACCACTTTCCCGCTCTCTCCCCATACCCCTTGTAGTTCAAATGTCTGTCAATCTCCGCCTTGAATATATTCAATGACTCCGCCTCCACAGCTCTCTGGGGTAGAGAATTCCAAAGATTCACGACCCTCAGAGAAGAAATTCCTCCTCATCTCCGTCTTAAATGGGCGACCCCTTATTCTGAAACTGTGCCCCCTAGTTCTAGATACCCCCACTCGGGGAAACATCCTCTCAGCACCCACCCTGTCAACCCCCCTCGGAATCTTATATGTTTCAATAAGATCACCTCTCATTCTTCTAAACTCCAATGAGTATAGGCCCAACCTGCTCAACCTTTCGTCATACGTCAACCCCTTCATCCCAGGAATCAACCTAGTGAACCTTCTCTGCACTGCTTCCAATGCAAGTATATCCTTCCTTAAATATGGAGACCAAAACTGTACGCAGTACTCCAGGTGCGGTTTCACCAACACCCTGCAAAGTTGCATCAAAACTTCCCTACTTTTATACTCCATACCCCTTGCAATAAAGGCCAACATTCCATTAGCCTTCCTAATTACTTGTTGGAGAAAATGGGTCTCCAATTCTGCTGCCGTGACAAAGAAGCCAGATTGAGCAGTGTAAATGCTGAACTAAAACAGGGGCAGCGTAGAGGCAGCTTTAAACCGCAGTGCAGCTCATCAACCTTGGAGCCAGCAATCAAATGCCATCGTTAAGAGGGCTGCCCATTCGTGAACCCTTGCTGTCATTCCCTCTGGTCAAAAAGTTCTGGGGAGACTGATGCTCATCCAAGCAAAGATCATCACTGTAAAAATTCTGAAAGGAATCAAGGCATTTACTTTTTTTTTTCAAATGATTGCAGTAAAAATTGGAAATACGTTTTGATCGGACGCACAGCAGAGATGCGAGATCTTACTCACGGTGCGACCCTGATGACAGCAGCAGGTAAGACAATCAGGCAAAAAAGTACATGGCCAGATATCCCGTTCCTGTAGATAGACCTGGAATTTAATATTAGTTGAATACGGGACTGCAGCTCTTGGGATTCTCTAAAAAAATATATAATGTGTGTGCCTGTAAAAATCTCTGTTCAATGACAAATTATTTCCCATCTACCGGTTGTTCTGTAATGCACTCCAATGTAATGTCACTTATAACAACAACAACAACAACTTGTATTTATCTAGCAACTTTAACGTAGTAAAACGTCCCAAGGCACTTCACAGGAGTATTATAAGACAAAAATTTGACACCGAGCCACATAAGAAGAAATTAGGGCAGGTGACCAAAAGCTTGGTCAAAGAGGTAGGTTTTAAGGAGCATCTTAAAGGAGGAAAGAGAGGTGGAGAGGATAGAGGTTTAGGGAGGGAATTCCAGAACTTAGGGCCTAGGCAACAATCCACCAATGGTTTGTGTACCTCCAGGCAAACTTAGACAGCCTCCAGTGTCACCAGGGGAGAGGAAGACAGCAAAAAAGGTCATTGGAACGCCAACCACATCTCACGGCTTCAAACTCTTCCTTCTGTTTCATTCTTTTTTTTCTCTGTTTCTCAGTCTCCAATGCAATAATGTGCTGCGCTCCCCCCATGGCTCGGAGGGGACATGCACTGCATTGTGTGGCACGGAGCCACACAGCGCAGGAAAGCCCCGAATTTGATCCCTATCCGTGCCAAGATAGGCGACGACAGACAAGCAGCATCAGACAATTTGCCTCAGCACCTCATAGAAACATCAAAATTTATGGCACAGAAGGAGGCCATTCAGCCCATCGTGTCTGTGCTGGCTGAAAAAGAGCTATCCAGCCTAATCCCACTTTCCAGCTCTTGGTCCGTAGCCTTGTAGGTTACGGTGTTTCAAGTGCATATCCAAGTACTTTCTAAATGTGATGAGGGTTTCTGCCTCTACCACCCTTTCAGGCAGTGAGTTCCAGACCCCCACCACCCTCTGGGTGAAAAAAGTTCTCAACTCCCCTCTAATCTTCTACCAATTACTTTAAATCTATGCCCCCTGGTTATTGACCTCTCTGCTATGGGAAATAGGTCCTTCCTGTCCACTCTACCCAGGCTCCTCATAATTTTATACACCTCAATTAAATCTCCCCTCAGCCTCCTCTGTTCCAAAGAAAACAACCCCAGCCTATCCAATCTTTCCTCATAGCCTGTCGCCTGAGGGGGAAGGAATCAGCCCGCATTCGATCGCTATCCAGCAGCGGCTAGTGGAAAGGTCCATGTGTAGGCTCTACTCTGGTGCCTCCCCCTCTCCTGCTCAAATAACTCCTCAATACTCATTGCCTTGGCTCACACATGATGCATGACCACTTGGGTGTGGTACCGGAGGACTGCGGACGCCCCTGGAATCGCATCTCAGTGTGAGGCAAGGCCTTTAAGGGAGTCGAGCGCAAAACTGGATAATATACAGACTTGCTGTTCGTAATGTCGTTTATATTTTTGCAGTGCCCCTCAATCGTTCCGTCGTCTTCATCTCTCACTTGTCTGCTCTTACTCTCTTCCACAATCTGAGGCACTGCAGCTGCGTGGGGTATAATGCCTCCGACAACTACATCGCAAGCCTCTCCTGGCACAAGCAGCCCGTTTCTTCGACTCCAAGCACACCCACAATAAGTAACTCACTCCACTCTGGTCAGCTTTGCCCCCACTGAAACTTGGCCTTCTCCACAGAATGCGCAGTACAAACACAGAGCATGACTCGGGGTCAGCATCTGATGTCAAGCCAACCCATTGAGAGTCGGCCTACGCAAGTAGCTCAAATTTTTGGTTTGTGAGCGGTTACTTTGTCACACATTATGATAAACCATTGAGCCCGGACATGTATCCATTACACACACACAAAATCCTTCGGCACATCATATTTAGCAACCTCATCAATGTGCCTGTGAAGAATTCTTCTGTTCAGCATTTCCAGCACAATTGCAAACACATTCCTTTAGATTATGTGCTCAAGACCTGGGGGATAAGCTTGAATCCACAACCTTCTGACTCAGAGACAAGAGCACGACCAACTGAGCCAAGCTGACACTGCACTGCATTAATCTGCGTGTTTATACACCCTATACCTGCATTCTACCACAGAAGGACTTGGAATCTCATCTAGAACAAAACCACACCAAGACAGTTCAAAGATGGGAAGTGCAAATTACGAACCCAAAGCAATGAAAGGTCAGCGACCTGAAACGGCCCCGATTTTAACTCCAGGTGGATTCCCCGCTCAGGCCCGAGTTAAAATTACAGTCGGCTCTCAATGATGTCATCGGGCTGCAACATGCACTTGTAAAGAAGGACCTGGTTGGCTCCGGGCGCCCATGTTCCCCGTAATTTTTTTGGGGTGTGCGGATCCTTTAACTGGCTGCGTGGCCCGTTCAATTTTTCATGCACGCGCGGTTATTTCCATTGAAAAGCCGGTGAGCGGCCTGTGCGGGAATTTCAGACCGCGCGGCTTAGCGGGAACGTTGCCGGGCGCGTGCCCTTGCTGCCTGCTCAGGAGAGCAGGTTAAAATCGCAGATGTTGCGATCATGGCGGCTTTCGGACAGGTAAGAGCCGGGGCGATTTTAACTGCCCGCCCGCCTGGTTTCTGCTGAGCGAGAGCGAGTAGGGTTAAATTCGCCTCTCTCCACAGATGCTGCCTGACCCGCCGAGTGTTTCCAGCATTTTCTGTTTTCATTTCAGATTTCCAGCATCCGCCGTATCTTGTTTTGGGATGATGTCATTAATGCGCGGACGGTAACTTTGGGGTGTTCCCTGACAACTCATTTGTTTCCACCAGCAAGGTGTTGCCAGGTAAGTAACTGTTAGAACAAGTTTTGCTCTATCCAAGAGCTACCTCAGTCCTGTTTACTCCCTTTATGCAAGAGGTTAGTTACTGGACCCTCTGAAAGTTATAAATAAAACCCCATTGGCTTACAATTACCACACTTAATCCCTATTGGATGAATTGCATAAAAATTTCATTATGCACCAGGCATCAGTCAATCAGTTTCTTCTTGCAACACATTCAGCGATCACTTTCTGGTCAGTAATGGGTGCACATGACATCGTCATGGCTAGTAGCCATGGAAACGATTGCCCAGATTTATTTGCGTTTTTTTACCAATACAAGGAAATGGCTCCCCTGCTGACTTAATACACCACCTGGTATCCTATTGAGCCATACAGGTCAGCATCAGAGCCGTTCCTTGAGCCTTGACCTGTGCTGAGTTATCTGATCTCAGCCAGGGTTGTGGTTGGCTGTTACTGTTGGCCTCAGTGTCCCGGGCTGATTGCGAGGGGGGGGGAAAAGAGGGGGAAGGAAAAATCAACATCACCCATGGCTCCGACTCCAGGTCACTATCCACTGGGCCCCTGATGGACAATCCATATGTGTGGGCATCGAGCAAGGACAGGACGCTACCCGATAGCCTGCCGCCTCGTACTGTCCATGCGCTTGACTGCTCGGGCAAGTAGGCTGCCAAAAAGTGGATTGCAGCAGAGTTAAAGCTGCAGTGTTTCACAGTTGTACCACAATTTTTTTTTTCTAAAGCCGTTTCGACATTTTTTGCCAGCTGCTGTCCATAACATAAGAATTAGGAGCAGGAGTAGGCCATACAGTCCCTCGAGCCTGCTCCGCCATTCAATAAGATCATGGCTGATCATCGACCTCAACTCCACTTTCCCGCCCGATCTCCATATCCTTTGATTCCCCTGGAGTCCAAAAATCTATCTATCCCAGCCTTGAATATACTCAACGATTCAGCACCACAGCCCTTTGGGGTCGAGTATTCCAAAGATTCACAACCCTCTGAGTGAAGAAATTTCTCCTCATCTCAGTCTTAAATGGCCGACCCCTTATCCTGAGACTGTGACCCCTGGTTCTAGACTCTCCAGCCAGAGGAAACAACCTCTCAGCATCTACCCTGTCAATCCCCCTCAGAATCTTATATGTTTCAATGCGATCACCTCTCATTCTTCTAAACTCCAGAGAGTTTAGGCCCAATCTACACAATCTCTCCTCATAGGACAACCCTCTCATCCCAGGAATCAAGCTAGTGAACCTTTGTTGCACCGCCTCTAAGGCGCAGTAAATGCTTTGATGGTGCCGATCAATTTCAGGACCGCGCAGTTTGTACTCTGATCTCTGACCTCTTTACCCCCAGGGCACCTGGGCCAAAGAGCAGTCGGAGTGTACAAACTGCAGGGTGCGTGATCCCCATTTCCTTGTTTCCAGAACGGACAGTGCACCAGGGAGGTGGTCACCAACTGACGAGCTTTACGGCGCACTCACCAAAAGATAAATGGTGCGTGGCACAACGGCGTTAAAGGCCCGACTATGTTGTCGCTGCATCCAGGGTCATTGAACATAAGAACATAAGAAATAGGAGCAGGAATAGGCCACTTGGCCCCTCGAGCCTGCTCCGCCATTCAATAAGATCATGGCTGATCTTGGGCTCAAAGCCACTTCCCTGCCCGCTCCCCATAACCCTTCACTCCCTTATCTTGCAAAAATCGGTCTATCTCCACCTTAAATGTATTCAATGACTCAGCCACCACAACTCTCTGGGGCAGAGAATTCCACAGATTTACGACCTTCTGAGAGAAGAAATTCCTCCTCATCTCAGTTCTAAAAGGGTGACCCTTTATTCTGAAACTATACCCCCTGCGTTCTAGATTTCCCCACGAGGGGAAACATCCTCTCTGCATCCACCCTGTCGAGCCCCCTCAGTATCTTATATGTTTCAATAAGATCACCTCTCATTCTTCTAAACTCCAATGATATAGGCCCAACCTGCTCAACCTTTCTTCATAAGACAACCCCCTCATCTCTGGAATCAACCTAGTGAACCTTCTCTGAACTGCCTCCAATGCAAGTATATCCCTCCTTAAATAAGGAGACTGCTTTCAGTACACAGCGGCAGGTTCAGCAAGCAGGAAGCTGCCGTCCGACAGGTTGATTCAGTTTGTGATTGCGTGAGATGATGTCTTCTTCTCCATCGTCTCCAGTCGTCACTGACCCATGCTGTGGTACGGGTTCCACAGGTGTCAGCCCCTTCCAGTGCCATGGTCACTCTCCAAATGGGAGTCTAGACAATGACTATCAGTCATCTGTACATGGCATCAAGCCAAGTCCTCATCCAATATACATGCACCACACTTCCCAGAAGGGGTTACAGGATAGTGATCGGGAGCAGGCAGCCTGCATCTCGAACCCAGAGGCGATGAAGCCAACTGTAATGCCCTAACTCCATTGTTTATTGTACAATTGTAACCAATTTGATCCATTTTTACGATGAAATGGTTAGGACCAGCAGCAAGGTTTGAATTGGGGAAATTGGGTAAGATATCTCAATAGCACAAATAAACAGAAGAATGGGGGTGGGGGCTTTTGCACTGCACTTCGAGCTTTCCTTTTCTACCCGACACTCAGGCACTGGTAACAGGCCTATGTTCCTCTCTGCTCCTGGGCACTACTCCCATTGACAGGTGGATATTGACACTCTATTGCTGGCATTCTGAACAAATCCATCAAATATTTATCCCAGCAACAAAAAAACACTTTTCTAAAGCTTATAGTTTAAATATTAACAGTGATAGAATACTACTGTATTGTACAATATAATGGAGTTCGGTGTAGTATAGTATTGTGCAGTATCGTTTTTTTAGTAATTCTTCTGGATGTCGCTGGCAAGGCCGGCATTTATTACCCATCCCTAGTTGCCCTGAGAAGGTGGCGGTGGGCTTTCTTCTTGAATTGCTGCAGATATAGCCGTTTGATATAACTGACTGGCTTGCTAGACCACATCAGAGGGCAGTTAAGAGTCAACCACGTTGGTGTGGGACTGGAGTCACATATCGGCCAGACCGGGTAAGGACAGTAGATTTTCTTCTTAAAGGACATTAGTGAAGTAGATGGGTTTTTACAACAATCCAACGACTTCATGGTCACTTTTTATAACGCGGACATGATGCGGAGATGCCGGTGTTGGACTGGGGTGGACAAAAATGAGAAGTCGCACAACACCAGGTTATAGTCCAACAGTTTTATTTGAAACTGTTGGACTATAACCTGGTGTTGTGCGACTTCTCACATTTTATAACAACTTTTTATTTCCAGATTTTCTGAACTGAATTCGGAATCTCAAACTGCCATGGTGGGGTTTGAACTCCCGTTCTCTGGATTATTAGTCCAGGTCTCTGGATTACCAGTCCAGTAACAGAACCACGACAGTGCAGTATAGTTATAACCTGAAACAACAACAAAGAAAATTACCAGGAGTGGAGCACTTTGAGGAGATACCAGCTGCAGGGCAAACCTACACTATAGGGAGTTCACCGCGAGTCTAGTAAATACATTGGCTACACAAAGGCTCACCCTGTTGAGCCTATAGCTCACTGATTATATGTAAACACTTAGACAATCTAGACGAACATGGCTTTTGTATCGCATGGAACACACGGCATACAACGACATGGCACCTGTAACTTGATTATACTCATCATCCCAGAATCTTTCAGTGAATGGGTCATGTTTAATCGGGATGTTAATTCAACTCCACCTCCTCCATTTACACGTGCTGCAGGTATAAGATTTAGTCATGGCCTATCTATGAAAATGATCTCATTGGATTTTAAGCTTCTGATGGCTTTGGTCAATCAGATTGGTGAATCAAGGACAATAAGTGGTGCATGCAATCTTGTGCCAAGAACTAACATCCACTGTAGGCAGAGCGCTCAGTTAACATCGCAGGACTCACCATAGGCATGACTGAGAGGAGACTTTCATCCCGACAGAGTGGGCTGAATCCAAATCCGCATCCCAGGGGTGAAAGGTCTTTGGTCACAGCCCACTGCACCAGCAGTTGCTCATCATAGAAAGGAGATCTCGCGTACCAATGGCTCATTTGGTAAATGTCTTCTCCAGCTGAGCCATCCAGATTGGCAAGGTCCCAGGCTCGATTCCCAGCTTGTGCTGTTCGCCGATCTCAGCCAGGGCAGTGAACACAGGAACAGGAGGAGGCCATCCAGCCCCTCGAGCCTGTATGGAAGCTGCGATAAGCCTGCCTGCTAATGCTTTCCTTGATGCTTCAGCGAGTTTCTCTAGTGACTAGCTGAGTCCTACAGACTATGAACATCCCTGGTTCAATCCTTGGAACATAGGAACAGGAGGAGGCCATTCAGCCCCTCGAGCCTGTTCCGCCATTCAATGAGATCACGGCTGATCTGTGACCTAGCTCCATATACCCACCTTTGCCCCATATCCCTTAATACCTTTGGCTAACAGAAATCTATCAATCTCAGATTTAAAATTAACAATTGATCTAGCATCAATTGTCATTTGCGGAAAAGAGTTCCAAACTTCTACCACCCTGTGTGTGTAGAAGTGTTTCCTAATTTCACTCCTGAAAGGTCTGGCTCTAATTTTTAGACTATGCCCCCTGTGGTAAGGATACTACAATTGGCTTCAGAGGAGGGGGCGGGGAGCGAAATCAGCTTTTAATTGTTGTTTAACAACGCCTGCTGAAAGTGTGCTTGTGTTGGGGAAGGACAGGATCGACGTGGCTGTGATGTGCCCCAGTGAGTGGATAGCCCGCTGACACTCGCTGTCTGGGGGCTCACTCTTTCATAAGGGCCACTTTGGGCAAATTATTGGACAGAAGCCAGTAACGCTAGAATCGTACAGTAGAAAGAGGCAGCGCCTTCAGGAGAGGGAGAGAGAATCTGGGAAAGGAAAAGCAAAGAGAAGACCCCAGGGTGAAGAAAGGACTGCGATCTGCTCCAGAGCTGGACAACTGTGTGGCGTTTTGAAAGCAAGCTCCGAAAGGCTGTCCCTTTAACAGAAAGCGGGGCTGTGCATACCATTCTGTACCGAAATAGAAGCACTCTGATAGCTGTGCCCTGCTGCCGATGTAAAATGGGCACTACTCTCCATTAATGGAGAATGACTGCATCATTTTTCTATAGTCATCAGTGTCAATCAGCAAGTTATAAGAAGCATGCATTCCAACAGAGACACTTGTGTACAAGAATTACAGGTCAGATGGTGGGGTTAGACACTACAGAATTAGATTGACAGGAATTATTCAGCGGATAGATCTACCTATAGGTTTGGAATATATTGTACAAAGGTTTCTCCTGCAG
This sequence comes from Squalus acanthias, assembly GCA_030390025.1. Lineage (NCBI taxonomy): Eukaryota > Metazoa > Chordata > Chondrichthyes > Squaliformes > Squalidae > Squalus > Squalus acanthias. Next base: position 20,397,447 of record CM059451.1, read on the forward strand.
CATTCAGATATATTAAGACACAATTATGTTCTATAAATCCCAGTGAATTACTGCAGAAAACTTTATGATTAATGAAGGCGATTGTTCACTTAAATATAAAAAAAAGTCAATAAGTTAAAGATAAATATGTGTACATAATTCTAGGGAATGAATGGTAAAGAAAAGAACTCATTTATTCACATCCTTAGGGCGTCCCAAAGCGCTTCACAGCCAATGAAGTTCTTTTGAAGTGTAGTAATGTAGAGAAATGTGGCAGCCAGTTTGCGCACAGCAAGCTCCCACAAACAGCAAAGTAAGATGAATGATCAGATCATCTGTTTTGGGTGGTGTTGGTTAAGGAATGAATATTGGCCAAGACATCAGGAGAACTCTTTGAAAAGCACCATGAGATCTTTTACATCCACCTGAGCTGGCAGACAGGGCCTCATTTTAACATGTCATCAATAGCACCTCCTTCAATATTGCCCTGAAGGGTCAGCCTAGAGTTGCCCCAGTCTGTAGTGGGCCTCGAACTCATAACCTGTTGAGTGAGAGGCAAGAGTGCTACCATAGAATGGAATAGAAAATCGGGCGGGTGTAAAAAGGGCAGCTGATTTGTCATCAGCCCATTTTGCCAGACTGGCATTGGCCAATTTCACCCCCATTGACTCTTGGGCTAAAGCTTCATAGGGTCCAGCAGTTCTCCAGGACCTGGATCATGTCATCGATGAGTTGAGACAGCGAGTGTTGGTAAGGTACTCCAGTGCCAAGGAGACACCAGAGGCTGGCAGGTCCTGTCCTGACCTGATGTTAACACAGTGCCCTCTTCACTTTCCTAACTGACCTCGGAGTGGCAGTTCTCCAATTGGTCTCAGCACCTGCAGGCAGGCTAGGGAGGGGAAACAACATCAGCCAGGGTTCCTTGCTCCTGATCAATACCACATTGATCAATGCTGGAAAGTGCACGTGTCTGGACATTGGCTATGGACAGGATTGGGCGCAACTGTAATGCCACCTTGATTGGTTAGCCCTTGCCGGCCTCACACTGGAAGAATGGCCACCCTGGTGAGGCATCAGAAGGCTGCCAGCACTCACCAAACCATACCACAACCTTCTGGAGAGCACGAAGCATCATCATTTGTACCCATTTTGAACTAGAACATTGCAGAGAAGAAAATAAGTGAATTATAGGGTAATAATGGGGAACAACACTTATAAGGGTCTATGTCATCTATTCTCTTAGGAGTGAGAGCACCAATGTCATTAAGTACTGGTGTATGGAAAGTCAGTACACACCAGCACATCAGATTGATTGGCTACCACTTCACAATAAGCAGCATCGACCATGCACTCTATCTCAAATCTACATACAAAAACATGCACCTGTAAATATCCCACCATATAAAAATGAAGCTCATGAGGCCTTGCCAGGTGTGTAAGGATGGTGATCTATGCAGTTCTTCATATTTATAAGGATTGGGCACAGTATTAAAGTCCTAGTCCTCAACCAGGAACTTGGAGAATAAAACACACTGTTCAAAACATGTTTATCTCGGGACCAAGTTACCACAGCAACCATGGATCAAAGAGTCATTACAATAAAAAGTTATAGCTCTTTGAAGGTCACACGTTCTATAAAAAGATTGGGAGCATTCAGCAAATTTTTCCCAGTAAGACTCAAGTCATTTTTATTTAATGTTCTTCCACTCCTCCTCTCCTGAAGATGCTGTCTCTGAGGCTGGAGTGCAGTTCCATGGGCACAGCAGCCCTCTTTGTAACCTTGTACCCTGCACAAATGGCCATTCTTTACGTGTGAGCCTCCTTGACAGTGAGTATCAGTAGGGTATGTGACTGAGGAGAGCGTCACAGTCAAGCCTGAGCCTGTCTTCACACGTTGCCCACACACCCTTTCTAGCAATGGAGCGGGGACCCTGGTTGATTTTACCTCTCTCTTGCTCAGAGGTGCTAAGAACATAAGAATTAGACGCACGAGTAGGCCATACGGCCCCTCGAGCCTGCTCCGCCACTCAATAAGATCATGGCTGATCTTCGACCTCAACTCCACTTTCCCACCCGATCTCCAATCCCTTGATTCCCCTAGAGTCCAAAAATCTATCGATCTTAGCCTTGAATATACTCAACAACTCAGCATCCACAGCCCTTTGGGCAGAGAATGCCAAAGATTCACAACCCTCTGAGTGGAAAAAGTTCCTCCTCATCTCAGTCTTAAAATGGCCTACCCCTTATCCTGAGACTATGCCCCCTAGTTCGAGACACTCCAGCCAGGGGAAACAACCTCTCAGCATCTCCCCCTCAGAGGCCAATTGTAGCAGCCTGACTTTTTTTTAAATTCGTTTATGGGATGTGGGCGTCGCTGGCAAGGCCAGCATTTATTGCCCATCCCTCATTGCCCTTGAGAAGGTGGTGGTGAGCCGCCTTCTTGAACCGCTGCAGTCCGTGTGGTGAAGGTACTCCCACAGTGCTGTTAGGTAGGGAGTTCCAGGATTTTGACCCAGCGACGATGAAGGATCGGCGATATACTTCCAAGTCAGGGTGGTGTGTGACTTGGAGGTGGTGGTATTCCCATGCGCCTGCTGCCCTTGTCCTAGGTGGAAGAGGTCGCGGGTTTGGGAGGTGCTGCCGAAGAAGCCTTGGCGAGTTGCTGCAGTGCATCTTGTAGATGGTAGACACTGTAGCCACGGTACGCCGGTGGTGGAGGGAGTGAATGTTTAAGGTGGTGGATGGGGTGCCAATCAAACGGGCTGCTTTGTCCTGGATGGTGTCGAGCTTCTTGAGCGTTGTTGGAGCTGCACTCATCCAGGCAAGTGGAGAGTATTCCATCACACTCCTGACTTGTGCCTTGTAGATGGTGGAAAGGCTTCGGGGAGTCAGGAGGTGAGACACTCGCTGCAGAATACCCAGCCTCTGACCTGCTCTTGTTGCCCTTGCCTAGATCAGCGAACCCAACTTGAACCTGGGACCTTCTAGTCATTGTAGCTGCTATCAGGTCACGAGAGAGTGACCAAGTGCGACGGCCCGCACAGTCCCCCTCTCCGCCCCCGTGTTTATGCTTGAACAATGCAGTCAGTCTCCATGCAGAGCTGCGGCAGTCCGCACGCGCAAAGTCCTGGCGGCGTGACGTCAGAGCACGCGGGACTGAGGGGGCTCGTGCAGCCGAAGCCCAGGTGTGCCGGCCTCACGAGGAGGGACTTGCGCTTTACGCGGGATGATGTTTACTGGAGCCACAGTCAGCTCAGAAAAACGTCCGCCGCTATTCACCAGTATGTTGAAGTCGGGTTTGCCGTCGCCTGCCATTGAAAGCTCGTGGAACAAGATAAATATAAAATCACCTCTTGGCCCAGTACTGGGAGAGCTCAGCACCAATAAATTCAAATCTTTGCCTCAAAAAGATTCCCGGGGTTAATACTGAAGCAAACATAAGTGAATAGGGCGGCAACCACATTCTTGTGCACCGAGATCACGTGCGTGTGAACTTCAAGAGCCTTGTAGTTTCCAAAAGTAATGTCGTTTATAGGACGTTATTTTTCAAGCCAGCTCTGTTGGGTCTCGCCTGCATTTCAGAAGTTGTGCTCAGTTCCCATAGTGAGGGCGTCTGGGCTGGAGTTCATTAAACACACTTGGTAAATCTGCAAGACAGCACCTTGTGAAGTAGCAACTCCCATCCAGATTGGTCTCCAATTGATTTGCCCAGATACACCCTGGGCACAAATACTTCAAGCCAGTTCTGCAGGTGCATAAACTCTTTGGGGTCTGGCCCGCTCGTTCTGCCACAGAAGGTTCACATCGTAAGGCCACGACACGTCAACCACTTTGAAGCCATTGCTCATCCAGATCATTTCTAAAGGCCGCACAGTTTGGCCCGGTGAGTAAACGGACGGGGTTGTGTCAGGCTGACCCGTACAGGCCAGGAAGGCCCAGGTTCAATCCCTGGTCTGTGTGGAGCTGCTTTATCTCAGCTAAGGGTGGCGCAGGGGAGGAGGGGATTGCAATTGGCCGCACTGACCCTGGGCGAGGGATAAGGGAATAAATCAAAAAATAAAACAGCCAGGATTCCTGCTCCAAATCCAGTGACCTCTGCATGAGTGTGGACAACAGCTGTGATTCTCACCCCATAGTTGAATAGCTTTGCCCATCCCTGCCTTCACCTCAGCAGCTCTCGGCCTAGAAATTCGTCTCAGGCGGTAGCGCAAAACGGGCGGTATCGGATCGGCCGCCCGTTATACACAGCGTCGGATATTCAGTTGCATTGACTGCAATGGAATTCAATATCAGGCGCTGTGTATAACGGGCGACCGATCCGATACTGCCCGCTTTACCGCCCGAGACGAATTTCTAGGCCAGCATGTCTAACGTCACACACGAAGAGTGGCGACTTGAGAGAGGAACCAGAAAGCGGTCAGCGCCCGTAGAACCAGATGGGAGAGAGGGGAGGGGAGGGGAGGGGTGGGGGAGAGCATTGAATGAGAAAAAGCTCACTCCTTTCACAGACAATCTACAATCTGCTCTGGCCTTCGAGCAATCACTCTACATTACAAAGGGGATCAGAAACGCCAGTGGAGTATTTGTCTATACTGGGGTTCAGTTTATCCACTCAGCCATACAGGCCAGCAAAGTCTAAGGCTCCCTGGTCTGTTCTGCGTTAGCTGAACTGTGAGGCCTGACAGTGCCCCTGGGTTAGGGAGGGGGGAAATCAGCCCGGGTTCCACGAAACCCCTGCTGGAAGTGCCTGCCTGTGGATTCTGGAAGAGGACAGAATGGGGCACAGCTGCGACGCCCCTCATGTTAAATAGCTCGCTGGCATGGTCAAGGCTCACACATGGGTGAGTTATCAGAGGGTGACTGGTACCTAAACAACCTATTACCCCACCAAAGAATCACCCAGAGCTCGTAGATTTACAATCATTGGAAAAAGATCTCGAGGGGAGATGAGGAGAAATATTTTCACTCAGAGAGTTGTCGGGATCTGGAACGCTGCACCTGAAGAGGTGGAGGAAGCTGATTCCATCAATAATTTTAAAAGGGAGTTGGACAGACACTTGAGGATGAGGAACTTACAGGGTTATGGACAAAAAGCAGGAGTGTGGGACTAAGCACAACTGCTCTTTCAAAGAGCCAGCACAGGTACGACCGGCCGAATGGCCTCCTTCTGTGCTGTAAAATTCTGTGATTCTATGAACACATTCAGGAGCGGAAAGGACAGAGGGAGAAATCCCTATCAATACTGATTCCAGAACCTTTCATCTCACATGCAAGATATTTATCCCGCTTTTTTTTTGTAGGAGCTACTAGACACAACATTAAATTGCTGTCAGCAGGCGTCTGTTCCATGACTGTGTGAAGGGGCAAAGAATCCTACTAATCACTGGTCTAATTTAAGACATGTTAATGTTGGAACTGCGTTCTCAAGTCCAGTGCTCACAGGCCAAGTTAAATAGCATGACTCCACTTTACATTGTCGATGCCTTTCAGCCTTTTGAGTGTCAGCCGTGGCTCAGTGGGTAGCACCCTCATCTCTGAGTCAGAAGGTTGTGGGTTCAAGTCCCACTCTAGAGACTTGAGCTCAAAAATCTAGGCTGACACTCCAGTGCAGGACTGAGGGAGGGCTGCACTGTCGGAGGGATAGTACCGAGGGAGCGCCGCACTGTCTGAGGGGGCAGTACCGAGGGAGGGCCGCACTGTCGGAGGGGACAGTACCGAGGGAGCGCCGCACTGTCGGAGGGGGCAGTACCGAGGGAGTGCTGCACTGTCGGAGGGGGCAGTACCGAGGGAGCGCCGCACTGTCGGAGGGGACAGTACCGAGGGAGCGCCGCACTGTCGGAGGGGGCAGTACCGAGGGAGCGCCGCACTGTTGAAGGGGCAGTACTGAGGGAGTGCTGCACTGTCGGAGGTGCCGTCTTTCAGGTGAGACGTTAAACCGAGGCCCCGTCTGCTCTCTCAGGTGGACGTAAAAGATCCCACGGCACTATTTCGAAGAAGAGCAGGGGGGAGTGCTCCCCGGTGTCCTGGCCAATATTTATCCATCAATCAACATCACTAAAACAGATTATCTGGTCATTATCACGTTGCTGTTTGTGGGAGCTTGCTGTGCGCAAATTGGCTGCCACATTACAACAGTGACTACACTCCAAAAAGTACTTCATTGGCTGTAAAGCGCTTTGGGACGTCCGCTGGTCGTGAAAGGCGCTGTAGAAATGCAAGTCTTTTTCTTTCTTTTCAATAGCTCAGAATTTGCAAATGTGTGCAGGGATGCACTTCATGTTCAATAATCTGCAAACATTTCAAAATGTTAACTGGCACTGCAAAATTTGCTGTAATTAATAATTGATTTTTTACCCCTCTAATCCTCACGCAGCAGAGGATTGCCTCAGAGTAATCGTGGGCTTGGACAGGCAGATGCACCAAAAGCTCACTTGAAATGTGAAGATGGTTCCTGCCGGACATGTAATTGAAAGGCCATTGTCACCACAGCAACAGTTGTTGATTTCCCTTCTGTGAAATTAAACAACATGTTGACAGCAGTTACTGTGCCGAGCACTGAGAAGCTGCGAGTTTGGACAGAGATTAAACGTCAGAGTTTGGATTATGCAGGGACAGATCAAAGCTTAGTCAGGGAATCCACATAGTTTGCTGCAGTCCACAGACCAGACACGCGCTTGCAAAAGCCCCTTTAAACTGATCACAATCAGCGCCCCAATGGCTCGGTGGCTCTGCTTGATGTGGCTATGGGGACCACCAGAAAAGAAAGACTTATAAATCATAGAGTGGTTACAGCACAGAAGGAGGCCATTCAGCCTGTCGAGCCCGTGCCGGCTCTCTGCAAGAGCATTTCAGCTAGTCCCACTCCCCTGCCCTTTCCCCGTAGCCCTGCAAATTTTTTTCCTTCAGGTACTTACCCAATTCCCTTTTGAAAGCCACGATTGAATCTGCCTCCACCACCATTTCAGGCAGTGCATTCCAGATCCTAATCACTCGCTGCGTAAAAAAGTTTTTCCTCATGTCGCCTTTGGTTCTTTTGCCAATCACCTTAAATCTGTGTCCTCTGGTTCTCGACCCTTCCGCCAATGGGAACGGTTTCTCTCTATCTACTCTGTCTAGACCCATCATGATTTTGAACACCTCCATCAAATCTCCTCTCAATCTTATCTGCTCGAAGGAGAACAACCCCAGCTTCTTCAGTCTATCCATGTAACTGAAGTCCCTCATTCCTGGAATCATTCTTGTAAATCTTTTCTGCACTCTCTCTAAGGCCTTCATATCCTTCCTAAAGTGTGGTGCCCAGAATTGGACACAATACTCCAGTTGAGGCCAAACCAGTGTTTTATAAAGGTTCATCATAACTTCCTTGCTTTTGTACTCTATGTTTCTATTTATGAAGCCCAGGATCTCGTATGCTTTTTTAACCGCTTTCTCAACCAACCCTGCCACCTTCAACGATTTGTGCACATATGCCCCCAGATCGCTCTGTTCATGCACCCCCTTTTAGAATTTTACCCTTTAGTTTATATTGCCTCTCCTCGTTCTTTCTACCAAAATGTATCACTTCACACTTCTCTGCATTAAATTTCATCTGCCACGTGTCCGCCCATTTCACCAGCCTGTCTATGTCTTCTTGAAGTCTATCGCTATCCTCCTCACTGTTCACTATACTTCCAAGTTTTGTGTCATCTGCAAATTTTGAAATTGTGCCCTGTACACCCAAGTCCAAGTCATTAATATATATCAGGAAAAGCAGTGGTCCTAGTACCGACCCCTGGGGAACACCACTGTGTACCTTCCTCCAGTCCGAAAAACAACTGTTCACCACTACTCTCTGTTTCCTGTCACTTCGCCAATTCCGTATCCATGCTGCCACTGTCCCTTTTATTCCATGGGCTTCAACTTTGCTGGTAAGCCTATTATGTGGCACTTTATCAAACGCCTTTTGGAAATCCATGTACACCACGTCAACCGCATTGCCCTCATCAACCCTCTCTGTTACCTCATCAAAAAACTCGATCAAGTTAGTTAAACACGATTTGCCTCAACAAATCCGTGCTGGCTTTCCTTAATTAATCCACTCTTGTCCAAATGACTGTTAATTTTGTCCGTGATTATCGTTTCTAAAAGCTTCCCCACTACCAAGGTTAAACTGACTGGTCTGTAGTTGCTGGGTTTATCCTTATAATTTGCATTTATATAGTGCCTTTCACAGCCTCAGGACATCCCAAAGTGCTGTACAGCCAATGAAGTACTTTTTGAAGTGTAGTCACTGTTGTAATGTAGGAAACGCGGTAGCCAATTTGTGCACAGCAAGCTCCCACAAACAGCAATGTGATAATGACCAGATAATCTGTTTTAGTGATGTTGATTGAGGGATAAATATTGGCCAGGACACCAGGGATAACTCCCCTGCTCTTCTTCGAAATAGTGCCATGGGATCTTTTACGCCCACCTGAGAGAGCAGACGGGGCCTCGGTTTAACGTCTCATCCGAAAGACGGCACCTCCGGCAGTGCTGCACTCCCTCAGTACTCCACTGGAGTGTCAGCCTAGATTTTTGTGCTCGAGTCCCATGGGTTCTGCTGCCGATTACAATCTAGCAATTCCTAATTGAAAATTGTGGATGAGGAGAAGATTGGGGACCTGACTGTGATGCCCCGACTGTTGAATAGCCCGCTACTCACTGTCTAGACTAACAAGTGAATAATGGCCACTTGAGTCAGTATCAGAGGGCTGGCAGTGCCTGGAGAACTGTCTCCCAGCATGACTTGGCACCTTCGAAGGGGAGGAGGAAGTGGAGGGAAGAAAAAAAGCAGTTGAAACATAAATAGAATTTTCAGGAAAGCAAGTCGGGCAGGTTTTTCCAAGATTGTTGATTGTTTCATTGTTATTGGCTATTAATGAAGAATAAATCTGCACTCAACTAAAAGAACAACATTGCAAGTCACAGCCAAAACAATCAGTGTCATGGCACTTAGGAGTAAATAGAAAAGAAATCACAGGTGCCTTTGTGAATGTAGAGCCTGAGTTACGTTTTCAGGCGTTAGTTAGTTTTGCTCAGTATCCTATTCATTGCATCAAAAACAACTTTGTAAATTTCATTCAGGTCGAAACAAAACAGGCAGCTGCCAAAGACCCAGGAATAAAATGAGAAATGACAGTCTTACTATCATTAAGGGATCGGAGGGAGGGGGGTGAAATCACAATTTTTTTTTTTAAATGTGGGCCCGGTTTATTCTGAATGGGGTTTGTCCTGCTGGATGGGATCCAATCAGCTGGCTAGGCTCCCCCCGACCCAGTGTCAAAGGGGAAGCAGATGCAGAGAGTGGCCATCACAAATTGGCCAACTCCATCCTCCAATGTAATTTCATCATGACACCAATAACTAGTGATGGCAAGATGCTCAAAATCAATACAAAACCTGGGGGAGAGGGATAAGATACTTGAGAATATCATGACATGACTTCATGGTGTCATCAAGATCATGCTGCCTTCACAGTTAGACCGGTGGCAGGCACCAAGACCCAGGGAGACCACCGGTCTAACACACTCCAGCAGTCCTAGCTTCAACTGGTTGGTGGCTGTAGGAGACCCGTGAATCTTGTTGAAATATTACACACCACCATTACGGAGCCCTCCGACATCAACATCTTGGGGTCACCATTGACTCGATGCTTAACTGGACCAGCCACATCAACACCATGGCTACAAGAGCAGGTCAGAGGCTGGGTATTCTGCAGCGAGTGACTCACCTCATGACCCTTCAAAGCTTCTCTACCATCTACAAGGCACAAGTCTGCAGTGCGATGGGTGCAGCTGCAACAACACTGAATAAGCTTGACACCATCCAGGACAGAGCAGTCTGCTTGATTGGTGCCCCAGCCACTGCACTCCTTATCCACCACTGTGTCTGCAGTGTGTACGACCTACAGGATGCACTGCAGCAGCTCACCAAAGTTATTTCGGACAGTACCCCCCAAACCCCATGAATTCTACTACCGGGAAGGACAAGAGCAGCATTGTCGTGGGAACACCATCACCTCCAAGTCACACAGCATTCTGACTTGGACACATATCGCCCGTGCCTTCATCGTCGACGGGTTAATTCCCAGGAATTCCCTACCTGACATCACTGTGGGAGCACTATCAGCATAAGAACTGCATTGGTGGCAGACTATGGCCCACCACCACCTTCTCAGGGCAACTCAGGATGGGCAATAAAAGCCAGCTTTGCCAGTGACACTCCCATCCCGAGAGCAAATAATGAAAAAAGGGTCGAATTCGCCATTTTCAGCGAACAACATTGTATAATTTCGAAATTGGCCGCCAGTCCTTCAATAGTTACTTAATCAGTGTTAAGATGTTGCACAATTCCACGTACAAGGAAGCTTCCTCAAACACAACCTTTATTTGGATTGTGACACATTCTTCAGCACAAATACGCAAGTACAAACTGAACATTGGCACTTCTGAGAAAGAAAACTGCAAACAGTTGTAGCTGGATAAAACAGAACAAACTTAATCTCTGTTTAGGGAGGTCATGGAGGAGGCCGGGGTATTGGAGTGATGGGCTGTATGTGAACCCGTGATATTTAGATTGTGAAGATACCGCTTCAATCGATTGCCCCTTCCCCCCTCCCAGGTTTTGATGGTTTCTGAGTCACTGCAGCACCAGTCTCTGGGGTGGTTTCACTCAGTAACTTTTTGTAACGAGCCACAGTCCCAACCATTGTCTTGTCCGGGGACAACTTGCAGAGAGACTACAAAACAGAGTGATGGCTTGTGGGTCTATGCCTGTGACATCCCCCACCCCCACAGAGTGAGCTGCTTATTTCAATCCTGCCTTTGTGGCCAGTTGCCAAGTGGATTGCAAGCATTTCTCCACAGGCGAAGATAGAAAAATAAAACTATAGGATCTATTTTAATGGAGCCCTCTCACTTACTGTCTGGAAGCTGCGATAAGCCTGCCTGCTAATGCTTTCCTTGATGCCTCAGCGAGTTTCTCTAGTGACTAGCTGAGTCCTACAGACTATGAACATCCCTGGTTCAATCCTTGGAACATGGGGACAGGAGGAGGCCATTCAGCCCCTCGAGCCTGTTCCGACATTCAGTGAGATCATGGCTGATCTGCGACCTAACTCCATATACCCGCCTTTGCCCCGTATCCCTTAATACCTTTGGTTAAAAAAAACTATCAATCTCAGATTTAAAATTAACAATTGATCCAGCATCAATCGCCATTGTCTTGTGCCGAGTGAGCTGACCTCAGCTGGGGCAGTGATAAAGACGGGATAATTATTGGGTTCGGGATGAGGAAATTGGCCACTCCTGATCACTATCCAATGACGCCTGCTGGAGGTGTCCATGTCAAGCAAGGCTGGATTGTGATCAAATAGCCTCCCAACAGTCCCCATTTCCTCATAGCAATCGCCTGCCTCTTTTTCTGAAGAGGGAACAGCACTGAACTTTGACTCGGTCAATTTGCCATGGCTGTGCAGGCCATGACGGGAGATCCAGAGCCACGTGCAGCAGCAAGTCTACTTGGGGGGTCACAGGTCGAGGGCAGGACACCATAAGTGGCTCCCTGCCAATATTATGAGCACCACTGCTTTAGGGACACGGAATGGTAGATTTGGTTTTTATTCGGTCTTGGGATGTGGGCGTCACTGGCAATGCCAGCATTTATTGCCCATCCCTAATTGCTCTGGAGAAGGTGGTGGTGAGCCTCCTTCTTGAACCGCTGCAGTCTGTGTGGTGAAGGTGTTGAGGATGGTGGTGAAGATACAGCACGTTCTTACCAAGGCGACTTCAGAATTTGATTGGATCTATGATTCTGTCGTCGGGATAAAGGAGGTGGTTTTAGCTATTTAGACTTGGGAACCTGTCCCACGACAGAAGCACCAAAGGTAACCCCAGAGAAAGAGCTCGGCAGTCTCCGCTCAGGGTTACTGGGTCTGGCAGATCAATCACAGTATTGATGATGTCCACAAACCACCCCACCCCCTAGACAGGAGTGGCAGCAGATTTAAAGTAACACCAATCCAGGGCAACTGAGTGAAACACACTTTGATCTTCCTGTTCAAAAAAAGCTCTTCATGTAACACGACAAAAGACTATAAACATAATGGGATTTAAACTAAACTCTTAAACACAGCCTGTACAATTGTTCTGCACTGCCAGTCGTTAAAGCGAGAAGTATTTTCTCACAATCTTAGCTCTGGGCCCTGGATTCTGGCCCAACCCAAATAGCAGGGTGAGGTCATGCACTGCACACAGCTACAGCGACCACAGATAATATTCCGTGAATGGCATCAATGTTAAACACGTTACTTACAGGCACTCACAGCCACAGATAACCCAGCAAGCTTTTCCTGCACCCAGTCGGCAGAATTTAGGGTCAGATATGGGCTGGATATACTTGCCAAAAAGAAAAAAATGACAAAAATAGTATTATGTCTCAATGACTCTGACTAAATCTTCTCTCGATAAACCCTCTCCCTGTAATATGAGAAAGAGGTTCTCACCAACGTTCCCTCTAATTGTTTTCTTTCGTGCCCAGTCCCTTTAAGTGGCTGCGCGGCCCGTTCAGATTTTCGCGCACACGCAGATTCCTCCATTGAGAAGCCGGTGAGCGGCCTGGGTGGGACCTCCAGATGTCCTTAACCCACAATGTCCCGTTCTCAAAAAAATAGCTCTTCTGCCTTGTTGGGCACATAATCCCAAAAGATGATATCTTCCTTCTTTAGGACCCTATATTCATTCATTTTGGAGCCAAGACACATGCACTTTTCAAAGAAAAAAAAGACTTGCATTTCTATTGCGCCTTTCACGACGTCCCAAAGTGCTTTACAGCCAATGAAGTATTTTTTGAAGTGTAGTCACTGTTGTAATGTAGGAAACGCGGCAGTCAATTTGCGCACAGCAAGCTCCCACAAACAGCAATGTGATAATGACCTGATAATCTGTTTTAGTGATGTTGATTGAGGGATAAATATTGGCCCCAGGACACCGGGGATGCCTTCCTTGCTCTTCTTCGAAATAGTGCCATGGGTTCTTTTACGCCCACCTGAGAGAGCAGACGGGGCCTCAGTTTAACGTCTTATTCAAAAGACGGCACCTGCGACAGTGCGGCACTCCCTCAGTACTGGACTGGAGTGTCAGCCTAGATTTTTGTGCTCAAGTCCCTGGAGTGGGACTGTGAACCCACAACCTTCTGACTCAGAGGCGAGAGCGCTACCCACTGAGCCACGGCTGACACCACAGAGTGGACCTAACAGATACAGAGGGATGAGAATCAGTAAAAGAGGCTGGTGTAGAGGGAGAGGATCTCAGACCATGATCAGCAAATATACAACAGTAATACTCATTGGGTGGAATGTGTATAAAGTGCTGTACTGGAGGTTTGTCTACATCAATCCCCATATTTTCATGCAATCTATCCGCTGTGCCAATGTGTGTGAATTTGATTCTAAGAATGTCACAGTCACTTGGCTTACGAATTGGGTTCTCATGCCCCAGTCAAGTTATCTGTAGCTGAAAGGGCAAACAGCCTTGGCTCAGCTCGGCGCTCTGCGAGGCTGGGTCTTTGTTGGTTGTACACCTGTTCCTCGGTCTTGTTTACCTTCTCAGCAATGATGTAGATAAACAGATTAGTGCAATGAGTCAGCGCGCACATATTCAGGTGCAGGTCCCAAACAGAGAGTCCTCTTTAGATAACGTTGCATCCGGATTTACCAATCCCTCAAATTAAACCGGCATTGTAGGAGTGTGAGAATACATAATGCAAAACCTCCTCTTTCAGGCAATGACCCCCATAACAATCCCAGTCTATCAGCAAACTATTGTACAAAGCTCTTTCTTCCCATCATGACAAATTAAACAGGGTGCCAACTTGAAATGGAAACTGGTGAATGTAGAAGTGAAGGGGATTCCTCGCACATCAATGCAGCAGGCAATAAGCTGAATGTGAATGGCTGATTATAATAGAACATATCACATCCAAGTGATGGTAAATTTTCAAACAATACACCTGATCATTTTAAACTGCACGTGCTGAAGATGGTCAGTGTTTAGATGATGTTTTTCCACTGTGCTGCTCTTGTGCACTGACAGGCGGCCAAACAAAAGACAGGGACGTTGGCAGAAGCCCTGGGTGGGAGTAGTTCGGCGAGGTGACCTGGCAGTGTCCAATCCTGTCCTCGCCCGATCTCCACATGTGCGTGTCCAGCAGATAAGAAGAAGGAGCAAGAATCCTAGCTCGTCTTTTTTTCCGCTGAAGCTAATTGTCGCACCCCCGACTGCCACCCCACCTGCAACGCAAAGCAGGTCATCGAATCTGTGACCTTCCGTGTCTGCGTGGAGCAGCCACTAACTACATAGATTAGGTGAGCAATGTATGTAACTCTTCAAAATAAATACAGGCTCACGTGTTTAAATGGATTTGTGGTCTGTCTCTTTTTGATTATAATTCCACTCTCAATATTTCATTGACGTGAATGTGGTTACATTTTGAAACCAAAGGTGATGTTCCGCCCATACTATTCACCAGTGTCAACCAATTACACACCATCACCGAGCAAAATTTCAGCATATCTCTAAGGGGAACAGATAGGGTCGATAGAGAGAAACTATTTCCGCTGGTTGGGGAGTCTAGGACTCGGGAGCATAGTCTAAAAATTAGAGCCAGACCTTTCAGGAATGAAATTAGGAAACACGTCTACACACAAAGGGTGGTAGAAGTTTGGAACTCTCTTCCGCAAACGGCAATTGATGGTAGATCAATTGTTAATTTTAAATCTGAGATTGATAGATTTTTGTTGACCAGAGGTATTAAGGGATATGGGGCAAAGGCGGGTAGATGGAGTTAGGTCGCAGATCAGCCATGATCTCATTGAATGGCGGAACAGGCTCGGGGGGCTGAATGGCCTCCTCCTGTTCCTATGTTCCTATCTGCCAATGTTAAATATTGAAAAGGATAAATCTTCTCTTGTTGTGATCAGTGTTTACTTCCATAAAGAGCTAGACTACTGAAAGGGAACAAACAAATAACTAAGATTAACACTTCTCTGTAGTGAGACTTGGCTAGGGAAGGTCCCCGCGGTGTCTGTCGTGGCTCAGTGGGTAGCACTCTTGCCTTTGATATCAGATGGCTGTGGTTTCAAGCCCCACTACAGGACTTGAGCACTTAACCTAGGCTGACAATTCATTGAGGGAGTACTGGACTGTCAGAGGCATCATCTTTCAAATTAGATATTAAACCGAGACCCCTCCTGCCCTCACAAGTGGATGTAAAAGTTCCCATAGAAGAAAGAAAGACTTGCATTTCTATAGCGCCTTTCACGACCACCGGACATCTCAAAGCGCTTTACAGCCAATGAAGTACTTTTGAAGTGGAGTCACTGTTGTAATGGCACTATTCGAAGAAGAGCAAGAAATTCACCCGGTGTCCTGGCCAGTATTTATTTCTCAACCAACATCATTAAAAGAGATGATCTTGTCATTTATCTCATTGCTGTGGGAGCTTGTTTTTGCACAAATTAGGCTCGCATGCAACACGCCTACAATTCAAAAATACTTAATTGGCTATGAAGCACTTGGAGACATCCTGAGGTTGTGAAAGGCACTGTATAAATACAAGGTCTTTCTTTTTTTCCATTTACTTTGTTAGAAATTTAAGTCTGCTGTAGATACCTTCTCAGGTCAGTGGCATCAGTCACTCCCGGAAGTGGTCCGAGCATCTTAACCTTGTGAGAGTTGACTCACTCTGCTATATATCTACTTGTACAATAGTGTAACCCAGGGCGTAATAACATTACCTCCTTGTGACCTGAACTAAATAATTGGGTCTTTCAAATGGGTGCTTCTTCAATCTCTTCACATGCAGACTGAGCAAACACTTGATGAGACAAGGCACAATACAAATTGATATAAGGTGCTTTATTTAACAGGAGGATGAACAGAAGTTATGATCAGATTCACTTTAATTCAAACAGCACATCCTTGCTTAGTCAATACAAAATAAGGAACACGCCACACTTCCCCATAATAGTCATCTTACTTGATTTAAACAACCTTCTCATAGCCTTTATTGTCAGACTGCCTTGCAACATTCTATTTTAAAAAGAAACCTGCTTGTTTTACCAATTGCTCTTCACAACCCAAAAGGAAAGGCTTACCAAAGCGCAGGACCAGTAACTCCCCAACACAATGGGTGTGAAGTGTTTATCGATTACCAAGACAAGCTAACAAATTGCCTATTATTTACAATCTATGAGGAAACAGCATCAAAGCTAGCTCATAAACATCTTAACCAGCTCTTGGCTCAAACGTTTTGTTTAAAACTTGCATGAATGCGCTATGCTTTAAAGCACATTTAAAGTAACTCTTTTCCTAAAGCCTTTTGTGGGAAAATGGTCAAAAGATGCTGAAATTAATCACTTGTCTTCCCTGAAACAGAAGTTGTTGTTTCCAATTTTCTCCCTTCTCTCCGGAAGGGGCTGACACTCGCTGGAGAGCAGTTCCATGGGTGCTGACAGTCCCAACCCAAGCGACCATTCTTCACGTGCGAGATTAGACAATGAGGCTATTTAATCAAAGGGCAGAGGGAGCCTCACAGACAAGCTTAACCCTATTTTCACTCAATGTCCAGGCACACGCACATTTTCCAGCCAGAGCGACTGAGTAGCGATCAGGAGCAGGATCTCTGGCTTTTCCCCTCCTCAATTGTCATGGACTGTACATGCTGACTCGAGCTCCCCAACAGCTGTCTAGGCTTAAATCAGCTAACTCCGTACAGTCTGGGACCTCCCGGTCTGTACAGCTCAGTTCCACACTGAGCTCTTGGGTGCAACTTCCGCTCGAGATTGCAGACACATACTGAACTGCCCTTTAGAGACTGTAGGGGGGTCTCAATAAATCTGCTAAATGGCTCTTTTAGCTTCTGATAGAGGGCTTTAGTAGATCTATTGAGCAAGAGAGTCTAAAAGGACCTAATGTAACTTAACTGCAAAGGAAGATGGTTGTGGTGGTAGGAGGTCACTCATCATAGCCCCAGGACATCGCTGCAGGAGTTCCTCAGGGCAGTGTCCTAGGCCCAACAATCTGCAGCTGCTTCATCAATGACCTTCCCTCCAACATAAGGTCAGAAGTGGGGATGTTCGCTGATGACGGCAGTGTTCAGTGCCATTCGCAACTCCTCAGATAATGAAGCAGTCCATGCCCGCATGCAACAAGACCTGGACGACATTCAGGCTTGGGCTGATAAGTGGCAGGTAACATTCGCGCCACACAAGTGCCAGGCTATGACTATCTCCAACAAGCGAGAGCCTAACCACCTCCCCTTTACATTCAACGGCATTACCATCGCCGAATCCCCCACCATCAACATCCTGGGGGTCACCATTGACCAGAAACTTAACT
Source organism: Squalus acanthias (assembly GCA_030390025.1). Taxonomy (NCBI): domain Eukaryota; kingdom Metazoa; phylum Chordata; class Chondrichthyes; order Squaliformes; family Squalidae; genus Squalus; species Squalus acanthias. Next base: position 20,414,843 of record CM059451.1, read on the forward strand.
GGACCAGCCACATAAATACCGTGGCAACAAGAGCAGGTCAGAGACTGGGTATTCTGCGGCGAGTGTCTCACCTCCTGACTCCCCAAAGCCTTTCCATCATCTACAAGGCACAAGTAAGGAGTGTGATGGAATACTCTCCACTTGCCTGGATGAGTGCAGCTCCAACAACACTCAACAAACTTGACACCATCCAGGACAAAGCAACCCGCCTGATTGGCACTCCATCCACCACCTTAAACATTCACTCCCTCCACCACCGGCGTACCGTGGCTGCAGTGTGTACCATCTACAAGATGCACTGCAGCAACTCGCCAAGGCTTCTTCGGCAGCACCTCCCAAACCTGTGACCTCTACCATCTAGAAGGACAAGGGCAGCAGGCGCATGGGAACACCACCACCTACAAGTTCCCCTCCAGGTCACACACCATCCTGACTTGGACATATATCGCCGATCCTTCATCGTCGCTGGGTCAAAATCCTGGAACTCCCTCCCTCACAGCATTGTGGGAGCACCTTCACCACATGGACTGCAGCGGTTCTCAAGGGCAACTAGGGATGGGCAATAAATGCTGGCCTTGCCAGCGACGCCCACATCCCATGAACAAATAAAAAACAACCTAGGGAAACTTTTTTAAAAAAAACTTACGTTATTTTATTGCCTCATTAAACAAACAATTCAACTTCACTAAAGAAACAAGGGATGTGTAAGGAGTCAGGAAACAAAATAAATTGTGCTTAACTAACTGGACTCAGGAATCTGAATTCAGGAGGATGACACTGCATCACAGATAGACTGCAACATCTGAGAAAGCTGCTCCAAGGAGAAAGTAGAGCTTGAAAATTAAATGCACCAAAGAGACCATTAAAAAGCTTCATTGTACTGCATGTCACCCAGGGCAGAGAGGTCACAGGCCCCCAACCAAATGCTCATCGTCTGATATACACTTGCCAAATGTTCAGATTTAACAAGGGCAGTTCAATTAGTTAAAGATTCTTCTCCAGAGACAAGTCTGAAACCAATTTCTCCATTGTGTAATGATTTTTAAATAGTACAAAATCGTTCCTACGCGTGATTTGACATCGTTTGGGCAGGTGATTTGTTATCACTCTCCACTCTGAAACCTTATTTTTACTGCCTCCAGGAGTTTTATGCAAAACTGTGGTATTGAAGAGCAAATTGCACTACACATGGCAAGTGCAGAAAGCTGCAGATTTACTGCTGAGCCGAGTCACATCCCATATGCATAGTACGTAAAGAGAACGCTGCCTTTATAAAATACAAGATCAAGAAACAACTGCTAAGGGGAGGGGAAGAGAAACAACAACATGCATTTATATAGTGCCTTTAACGTAGAAAAACATCCCAAGGCCACAGTCACAGAGGATGTCATTAATGACTTTTGATTAGGGCCGTTTCAGTGGGAAGCTTGACTGGAGAAATCCTAACATAGGCCAGTCAACCTAAAATTGCAGGCCAGTCAGCCTAACCTTGGTGGTGGGCAAATTACTGGAAAAAATTCTGAGAGTCAGTATTAATTGTCACTTAGAAAGGCATGGATTAATCAAGGACAGTCAGTGTGGATTTGTTAAGGGAAGGTCGTGTCTGACTAACTTGATTGATTTTGAGGAGGTAACAAGGAGGGCCGATGAGGGTAACGCGTTTGACATAGTCTACATGGATTTTAGCAAGGCTTTTGACAAGGTTCCACATGGCAGACTGGTCAGAAAAGTAAAAGCCCATGGGATCGAAGGAAAAGTGGCAAATGGAATTCAATCCGGAGAAGTGTGAGATAATGCATTTGGGGAGGGCTAACAAGACAAGGTAATACACAATAAATGGTAGGATACTGAGAAGTGTAGAGGAACACAGGGACCTTGGAGTGCATGTTCACAGATCCCTGAAGGTAGCAGGACAGGTAGATAAGGTGGTTAAGAAGGCATACGGGATACTTGCCTTTATTAGCCGAGGCATAGAATACAAGAGCAGGGAGGTTATGCTTGAACTGTATAAAACACTAGTTGGGCCACAGCTAGAATACTGCGTGCAGTTCTGGTCACCACATTACAGGAAAGATGTGATTGCACTGGAGAGGGTGCAGAGGAGATTACAAGGATGTTGCCAGGACTGGAGAATTTTAGCTATGGAGGAAAGATTGGATAGGCTGGGGTTGTTTTCTTTGGAACAGAGGAGGCTGAGGGGAGACTTAATTGAGGTGTATAAAATTATGAGGGGTCTAAATAGGGTGGATAGGTAGGACCTATTTCTCTTAGCAGAGAGGACAATAACCAGGGGGCAGAGATTTAAAGTAATTGGTAGAAGGTTTAGAGGGGAGTTGAGGAGAACTTTTTTCACCCAGAGGGTGGTGGGGGTCTGGAACTCACTGCCTGAAAGGGTGGTAGAGGCAGAAACCCTCACTGCATTTAGAAAGTACTTGGATATGCACTTGAAGTGCTGTAACCTGCAGGGCTACGGACCAAGAGCTGAAAAGTGGGATTAGGCTGGATAGCTCTTTGTTGGCCGGCACAGACACGATGGGCCGAATGGCCTCCTTCTGTGTTGTAAATTTCTAGGATTCTATGAAAAACAATGGGAATTACTGACATTCTTAGGGGGAAAGAGTTCAAAGACAGATAAGAAGTGAATAAGTGGCGACATTGTTCTTTTAGTTTAATGCAGAAAGATTTGCATCTATATAGCACCTTATCACATGTAGTGAATTGCTTGAAAGTGCAAAGTACACAGGAGCCAATTTGCAAACAGCAAGACGCCTCAAACAATGAGATAAAATGCTCAGATAATCTGTAGATGTTTTTGCAATTGTTTTTTTTTAAATTACGACTCTGTAACGCCAGCTCCTGATGCACGAGGGCTCCTTGCAGCCAGAGTGCAAACGTGCCAGGATTCACGGAGGCTGACAGTCACTCTTGCTGAATCACAAGTTCACCTGCAGGTTGCAGTCAAGTGTCCTGAGCGCAGATCTTGGAACACTCCAAAAGCAGCAGGCGCGGTATTGATCCAGGGAGGACCCCCTCATGTTCCTCTGGGGGCCTGCACTTCGTAGTGTTAACAGACCCCTGAGTTCCCTCCTCCCAATGGCATCCGAGACCCCTGAAACTGTGGATCGAGAATAAAGGGGAGATTCTGGCAACGCAAGGTGGGAGAGTTGGCAACTGGATGTCACTCTCCCACCTACAGGAGCACTAAGTGTAAAAGTGCCTCTGGACTTAAGAGCCAAACTGACACTAAAGATCAAGGGGAATGGCTTTTTAATGAAAGTTGCGCTGGACCCGTCTTTATCATCAGTCTAGTCACCTAAAAGGTCAAATGAGTAAAACTCTGAATAATTAAACACGAGCTGTGTCCAACACGGTGAAACTCCCAGCCTCCCACGATGTCTTGACTCTGATTTCTGATTTGAAAAATCACACCCTGAAGTCTGCTTAAGTGTAAAGACTAAAGCTTGGCCCCGTTCACCAGCGACCTGTGAGCAGCTCACGCACGCACTTTGCACTCGCCCAGCACTAGCTGACCATTAACCTGGTTTTACAACCTGTTAACGCGTTAACTGCCAGCCGACAGGAAGCTTCTGCCGGCCCGAGACACTCCCACCAAGCAGTTTATCGTTACATGATTGCGCAAAAAAAAACTTAAACAAACAGGTTTTTATAACTCCCAGTTTCCGTCTTGGAAAGAAAAGGCTCTCATCGGATTTTTCTTTTCAAAACGACAAGTTCTAACAGTCACTGCTGCAAGAACCCACCAAGTTCGTTTGACCTGAAAGACTTACAGACCCGTTTACAGAAATGACAAATCACTTCTGTACATTAAAAGACATTTTAAAAAAAAGCAGAGGGTCGACCCCACCTACCTGACTGTGAGGAAACACCATTTACAATCCACAGCAAGTATATTCCCAACACCTGCAAACTTGTCATCTTCTCTCCCAGATCGCGCTCGTCCCTGTGATTTCCTTCTAGGAAATTATTTCCATGACTTGGATTTTTTTGAAAGAAACGATTAGATCATTGGATTCCAGAGTTTTGAAAACTTCGAGAAATGTTTTCAGTCAGTTTCTCATTTCCACTCCTTGAGTTGGAGCTCGTGCAACCCGCTCTCGCTAGTTTCACGCTGAGTACTGTCAATTACACTGAGCTGATATGACACATGGTCTCCAGCCTTCTGCAGCCAATCGCATCACCGGGAAGGTGTGAAACTGCAGCACAAAGTTGTCGATCGTATTTTAACACATCTGAGGGATTGGAGACGGAAATAGACTGGATTTAAAGAATGAATCTGGCGGCATTGTGAAGAAACACGGGGAGTGTTTAAATAGTTCCTATTTTAGCTCATTTTGTGAATTACCCTTTCTAAAATTTCAGTTGTCCAGCTTATCAAGTCACTTTATAGCAAATTGCTGAGTGTGTAGGGCTGATTTATAAGTGTCAGGGGCGCAAGAAAATAAGATAATCTCAATTAAAATAATATTTCAATATAAAGATTATATGAAATGAGTGGGAATCATTGCAGGATTCATGAACAACCTGATTTCATTTTGCGGTAAAAAGTCTTAACCTTTCCCCAAATCTAAAATGTAAGGCAATAATTTCTGTAGAACGACTAAAAATTAAAGTGCTGTAATATAGAAGCAACTCAAAAAGCCTGCGACCGCAGCTTCCAAAGTTTCTTGTTCTCCCTTCTCTCCTGAAGGCGCTGATTCAAAGTGGATTACAGTCTTGTGATTGTAAGCACTGGAGTCAGGACCGCAAGGGCTTCACACCTAGCCTCGCGGGGCAGCCGTACACGGGTACTTACCAGGAGGGGGGTCACTGGACAGGGGTCAGGAGTGTGAACCATGGCTCATTTTACTCCTCCCTAGATTTGACTATTCCAGCGCACTCCTGGCTGGCCTCCCACGTTCTACCCTACGTAAACTTGAGCTCATCCAAAGCTCGGCTGCGCGTGTCCTAACTCGCACCAAGTCCTGTTCACCCATCACCCCTGTGCTCGCTGACCTACATTGGCTCCCGGTTAAGCAGCACCTCGATTTCAAAATTCTCATCCTTGTTTTCAAATCCCTCCATGGCCTCAGCCCTCCCTATCTCTGTAATCTCCTTCAGCCCCACAACCCCCCCCGAGATATCTGCGCTCCTCTAATTCTGCCCTCTTGAGCATCCCTGATTATAATCGCTCAACCTTTGGTGGCCGTGCCTTCTGTTGCCTCGGCCCATAGCTCTGGAATTTCCTCCCTAAACCTCTCCGCCTCTCTTCCCTCCTTTAAGACGCTCCTTAAAACCTACCTCTTTGACCAAGCTTTTGGTCACCTGTCCGAATATCTTCTTATGTGGCTCGGTGTCAAATTTTTGTCTTATAACACTCCTGTGAAGCGCCTTGGGACGTTTTACTACGTTAAAGGCGCTATATAAATACAAGTTGTTGTCGAGTTATCAAGGCACTGACAATACTTAAGTTTTAAAAAGGAATTGTCACAGTTATTGAGAAGGCGGATTGGTTTGGAAGAGCCAAGTGCCATTTCCATCATAAGGACACTATGCATATACAGTAGTGTAGTGGTTATGTTACTGGACTGATAACCCAGCAGGTCTGTGTAGTTCATATCCCACCATGGCAGTTTGAGATTTTGAATTCAGTTTAGAAAATCTGGAAATAAATAAAACTGGAATCAGTAAAAAATGACCATGAAGTGTCATGAAAAGTTGGATTGTTGTAAAGAAACCCTCAACTGGTTCACTAATGTCCTTTAGGGAAGGAAATCCAGTCTGGCCTATATGTGACTCCAGTCCCATACCAACATCCCGGCACAGGCATGATGGACCGAATAGCCTCCTGTGCTATATCATTCTATGACTCTTAACTGACCTCTGAAGTGGCCTTGCAAGTTACTCAGTTGTATCAAATCAAGAAAACTCAGATGGCCCAGATGCTGAGAATGAAAATGCAATGATATATAATAGTGCGAATGAGATCCTTGTTTTAGTAAATGAGTTATTGCATCTGATTTTGATAAACAGCGCTCAAAAAAGCTGTGACTAATAATTACCCAATAAAGACAAAGCATGTTCCCATGCAGTGATATGGTGTGGGCTTGTGCCCATGATATCCCCACATAGTGGATCCCTGATCTTGATCAGAGTATCGGGGCAGAGGGAAGGGATCTCTATTGCTCTTGTGCTCCATCTAGTGGCCAGTTGTAGAGTAACATTATCGAGAGATTCTGAGCACTGAAAATCACCTTATGATCAGATGATTGATTGAGTTCCTAACTTCAATCTAATAGTGTCAGCTGTGGCTCAGTGGGTAGCACACTGAGGCAGAAGGTGTGTAGGTTCAAATCCCACTCCAGGGACTTGTGCACATAACTCTAGGCTGACACTCCAGTGCAGTGCTGAGGGAGTGCTGCACTGTCGGAGGTGCCATCTTTCCGATGAGATGTTAAATTGAGGCCCTGTCTGCTCTCTCAGGTGGACATAAAAGATCCCATGGCACTATTTCGAAGAAGAGCAGGGGAGTTCGTCCTGGCCAATAATTATCCCTCAACCAACATAACAAAAACAGATTATCTGGTCATTATCACATTGCTGTTTGTGGGAGCTTGCTGTGCGCATTGGCTGCTGTGTTTCCCACATTACACCAGTGATGACACTCCAAACATACTTCAGTGGCTGTAAAGTGCTTTGAGATGTCTGGTGGTCGTGAAAGGCGCTATATAAATGTAAGTCTTTCTTTAAAAAAAGAGAGAGTTGTCAGCCAATTTGGTAATGCAAGGCATCAGCAACAACTTGAATTTATACAGCACCTTTAACATAAAGAATGTTCCAAGATGCTTCAGCAAAATTAATGTCAAGCAAGGGAGAGACGAGGTAGGCGACCAAATGCTTGGTCGAAGAAATTGGTTTGAGAAGGGTTTTTAAAGGAGGTGTGGTGAGAAGTCCGGAGAGGAATTGCACAAAGCTCACAATCAAGCTGGAGTCTGTTCTGCGCCTCACGTATACATCAGTAGTTTCCGCAGGGATTGAGGCGTCAGCTGTGGCTCAGTTGGTTGCACTCTCACCCGAATCAGAAGGTTGTGGGTTCAAGTCCCACTCCAGAGACTTGAGCACAAAAATGCAGGCTGATACTCCAGTGCAGTGCTGCGGCTGGAGCGCTGCACTCAGAGGTGCTGTCTTTTGGACGAGACATTAAACTGAGGCCTCATCTACCCTCTCGGGTGTATGTAAAAGATCTCACGGCACTATTTCAAAGAGCAGGGAAGTTCTCCCCGTGTCCTGGCCAACATTTATCCCTCAACCAAGACCTAAAACAGATTATCTGGTAAGTTATTTTATTGCTGCCTGTGAGACCCTGCTGTGTTAACGTTAAATGCTGCCTGATTTATTGAGCGTAATCCACAGCAGTGACTATTTTACAGAATTTGAGCTGCAAGGTTGGTTTAGTGAGGCGCAGTTCATTCAACGAGAACAGGTGAGGGTGACGTCATTGCAAGTGCCATCACTAGCAGAACTGTCGATCTTTAGCATGCACTGAGAATGACATCGAGTGGCCCGGCTCATGCGCAGGATGACATCAGGGAACAACTGAAAGCCGGAGGTACCCACACTGTCGCTAATCACTCCGTCAAACTAAACACTCTGGGAGAGAGCTGCGGTGACTGATGGGGCATTGTGTGTGGGTCATGGATTGTTAACAGGTTTATTGGGTACCAAGTGAATAGTGATAGTGTCATGAGTTCCGGATTTCGTCCAGTCCAATGATGTCACTTGCCACACACGCGCCAGGCTTTCCGAGAAATCAACTCGCTGACGTTCATGGTCAAGTGCGTGATCTTGGGGGGGGGGGGGGGGGGAAGGGAAAGGACAAACAGTACGTAGTGCGGGTGTAAAGGGGGTGGGGTTGGAAGAACATGATCAACATCCAACAGAGGTGGGAGAACGTGATCCGTCTTCCCATCTCAATCAGGTTCTTGCTCTCATCACCTCCCCTTTGACCTGGATCACATTCTGCCCCACCCTTCTCCACGGGGAGGAACCGTGGTTCAGGCTGTAGCCCTTCGGCTAGGTGCATGCACGGTCAGAACATCAGGTACGCACGCACGCACAGCTCGGGGGGGGGGGGGAAGAGAAAAAAGAGAAAGTGTTTAGGCTCCGCCCCCATACAGTGGGCATGCGCAGAACTTGTTCGCACAAATAATCAGTCTGATTAAACATTGGGGAAACAGAAGTTATGGTCTTCAGTCCTCACGCCAAAAACTCCGTTCCCTACCCACCAATTCCCTCCCCCTCCCTGCCTAGTCTCAGGCTGAATCGACCTGTTTGCAACCTCGCTGTCCTATTTGACCGAGCTGAGTTTCCAACCCCACATCCTCGCCTACTTCTACCTCCGTATCACCAGTCGCTGCCTCATTCCTACTTATCTCCAGACTCAACTATTCCAAAGCTCTCCTGGCCAGCCTCCCCTCCATAAACGTAAACTTATCTAAAACTGGTGCACTCGTACACTGGCTCCCGGTCCACTGACACCTCGATTTTTAAATTCTCATCCTCATGTTCAATTCTCTCCATGGCTATGCCCCTTTGTAACTTCCTCCAGCCACCCAAGAACGCCGTGTTCCCCCCAACTCTTGTGCAACAGCCACCATTGGTGGCTGTCCTCTCAGCCGTCTAGGCTGTAAGCTCTGGAATGCCCCCCCACTCAACTCTCTCTCCTCCTTACGAAGAAACTCGTTGAAACCTATCTCTTTGACCAAGCTTTTGATCACCTTCCCTAATGTCTCTTCCTTGGGGACATTTTACTATGTTAAAGGCACTATATTAATGAAAGTTGAGCTCTCCCAATGTCTTGGCCAACATTTCTCCCTCACCCAATACCACCAAAAATAGGTTAACCTCATCTCATTTGTTAGTGGGATCTTGTATTGTACAAATTAGCTGCTATACCCACGTAACAGTGACTTGGGCATATACCAGTTGCTTCATCATAGCTGGATCAATATCCTGGAATCCCCTACTTAGTTTATGAAGGCCCAACACCACCTCAGGGCAAGTGGGTAATGCGATCCACCTCCCATGAGGAAATAAAAAAACTGTTGCAATGGCTTCACTGGCAAGATTCCATCTTTGACATTTTTCTTTCCTACATGTTGCCCCTTGCTGACATGCTCCATATATTAACAGCCAGCTCCACACAAGCAGCTGCGTGTCAGCATTTGCAAGAATGAGAACAGTGCTCAAGTCCTGCCAAGCCTCTTCCCTGAATCGTAACAGAGCGATAGAGTTATACAGCACAGAAAGAGGCCCTTCGGCCCATCGTGTCCATGACGGCCATCAAGGCCTGTCTATTCTAATCCCATTTTCCAGCACTTGGTCCATAGCCTTGTATGCTACGGCGTTTCAAGTGCTCATCTAAATGCTTCTTGAATGTTGAGGGTTCCTGCCTCTACCACCCTTTCAAGCAGTGAGTTCCAGATCCCAACCACCCTCTGGGTGAAAAAGTTTTTCCTCAAATCCTCTAAACCTCCTGCCCCTTACCTTGAAACTATGTCCCCTGGTTATTGACCCCTCTACTAAGGGGAAAAGTTCCTTTCTATGCGCCTCATAATTTTGTACACCTCAATCAGGTCCCCCCCTCAGCCTTCTCTGCTCTAAGGAAAACAACCCCAGCCTGTCCAGTCTCTCTTCATAGCTGAAGCGCTCCAGTCCAGGTAACATCCTGGTGAATCTCCTCTGCACCCTCTCCAATGCAATCACATCCTTCCTATAGTGTGGCGACCAGAACTGCACAGTATTCCAGCTGTGACCTAACTAGCGTTTTGTACAGCTCCATCATCACCTCCCTGCTCTTATATTCTATGCCTTGGCTAATGAAGGCAAGTATCCCATATGCCTTTTTAACCGCCTTATCTACCTGTCTTGCTGCTTTCAGGGATCTATGTACATGCACACCAAGGTCCCTCTGTCCTTCCTAGGATCCTACCATTCATTGTGTATTCCCTTGCCTTGTTAGTCCTCCCAAAATGTATCACCTCACTTTTCAGGGTTAAATTCCATTTGCCACTGTTCTGCCCAACCCGTCTATAGCGTCCTGTAGCCTGAGGCTTTCCTCCTCGCTATTTACCACCCCATCAATTTGTCATCTGCAAACTTACTGATCATACTTCCTACATTCATATCTAAATCATTAATGTATACTACAAACAGCAAAGGACCCAGCACCGATCCCTGTGGTACACCACTGGACACAGGCTTCCAGTCACAAAAACAACCTTCGACCATCACCCTCTGCCTCCTGCCACTAAGCCAATTTTGGATCCAATGTACCAAGTTGCCCTGGATCCCATGGGCTCTTACCTTCTTGACCAGTCTCCCATGCCAGACTTTGTCAAAAGCCTTACTGAAGTCCATGTAGACTACATCAACTGCACTACCCTCATCCACACACCTAGTCACCCCCTCGAAAAATTCAATCAAATTGGTTAGACAATTAGCCAGTTGAGCCTGAACCTTGCACCCCCATATCCTATCCATCATCAAGCCCAAAGATTAAGACATTACAGTGAGGGGAATGGAGACCAAGACCATGGCGGGCTTTAACAGGTAAACAAGGAATTGGGGAGCAAACGCAGATCCAACAAGGAATGATGTAATGGGTAAGCAGGACAGGGTGCCCAGCCAAGTTTATGGAGAGCAGGAAGCCAGCAAGGAGTGTTTGAGCAGTTGAGGCTAGAAATCATGACAAGTACAATGGTTAAGGTAAAGGAGCTGATGCAATAGTGCAAGCAGTGCTCATGATCGAGCAGAGGCAATATGGGATCGGAAGCTCAGCTTACGATCAAACAGGAAGTGTGGCTCTGCCTTTTCCATTATCAGCTGTATCTACCTAGACTTTTGTAACCTCCAGTCTGCGCTTCCAACACTTCTTGATGACCCCCTGACCACCACCCTCATGTTTTCTCGGTGGGTGGAGGGGAAGGAGATAATAGAGAATTATAATTGGAAAAAAACAGAATATGGTTAATCACCGTATGCATCTCTGATCCTGCCACCAAATGCCAATTTGACAGAGGCATTACAATGGAGTTTGATTCCATCCTCACCCAATACCCACGTGCAGGGGTAACTCTACTAGGTGCAGGAACATGGTCCCCTACCACCAAGGTAAAATGCAATCCCCTTACCATCCCACATCGTTACCTCTGGTGTCCCCCAAGGATTTATCCTTAGCCCCCTCCTATTTCTCATCTACATGTTGACCCTTGGTGACATCATCCGAAAACATAGCGTCAGTTTCCACATGTACGCGGATGACACCCAGCTCTACCTCACCATCACTTCTCTCGACCCCTCCGCGGTGTTAAATTGTCAGACTGCTTGTCCGACATCCAGTTCTGGATGAGCAAAATTTTCTCCAGTTAAGTATTGGGAAGACCGAAGCCATTGTTTTTGGTCCCCGCCACAAACTCCATCCCTCTCCCTAATAAAATGTCTGAGGCTGAACCACACTGTTCGCAACCTTGGTGTCATATTTGACCCTGAAATGAGCTTCCGACCACATATCCGCGACAAAACTAAGACCGCCTACTTCCACCTCCGTAACATCGCCCGTCTCCACCCTTGCCTCAGCTCATCCACGCCTTTGTTACCTCTAGACTTGACTATTCCAATGCACTCCTGGCTGGCCTCCCACATTCCACCCTATGTAAACTTGAGGTGATCCAAAACTCAGCTGCCCATGTCCTAACCTGCACCAAGTCCCGTTCGCCCACCCATCACCCCATGGCTCCCGGTTAAGCAGCACCTCGATGTCAACATTTTCACCCTTGTTTTCAAATCCCTCCATGGCCTCGTCCCTTCCTAGCTCTAATCTCCGTCAGCCCCACAACCCTCCAAGATATCTGTGCTCCTCTGAGTCTGCCCTCTTGAGCATCCCTGATTATAATCACCTTTGGTGGTCGTACCTTCAGCTGCCTAGGCCCTAAGCTCTGGAATTCCCTCCCTATACCTCTCCGCTTTTCCTCCTTTAAGACGCTCCTTAAAACCTACCTCTTTGACCAAGCTTTTGGTCACCTGCCATAATTTATCCTTATGTGGATCGGTGTCAAATTTGTTGTCTTAAAATACTCCTGTGCAGCGCCTTGGGACGTTTTACGACGTTAAAGGCGCTATATAAATACAAGTTGTTGTTGTGTTCAGTTAACTCCCACAGACCAGGAATAAAACCTCCTGATCCATGCACAGTAACTCACTACTGGAAATGTGGGTTGGGAGAAAGGGAAACCTCAAAGTTAAGCAACAAAATAAACAGCAAGTTCGAAGCAGAATCCCTCCCCCCACCTTGCTGTGCAAGTCATGTTCAGCCATGAACGCATTGAATGGCGGTGCAGGCTCGAAGGACCGAATGGTCTACTCCTGTACCTATTTTCTATGTTTCTAAGTCCCTTCCGTGTCTCCAAGCAACCAATCAGAAACCACAACAGGAAGAGGTCCAATATAAATACGCAGACAGACTTTTCAGTGGTCCAACATTTTTATTATTTCAAACCAAATTATAGGATGCGCTAATGTTTACATAGGCTTGGGAGGAGGTCCACGTGGGATGTTGGCCTGGAAAGAAGAAAAGTAAAAAGATTACAGGTCAGCATCCATACACAAACAGCAGTCTGTTACATGACCAACAAGGCCTGCTCATAAACCCATCCAAACTAATGCCTCTCAGACACGGGTGTCCATCACATCCTGAAGATACAGCAGACAACCCAATCCCAAACCACTCAGAAGCGTCATTAATCAAGCCACAAATTGAGATGATGTACTTGTTCTGGCAATTTTAATTAATACAAATTAGCTACTAAAAGTGGATTTACAATGTTTGCGTATCTGTAAAAATCATTTATATCGCACCTATCATGATCTCGGTGTCCCAAAGTGCTTCCCAGCCAATTAATCACTTTTGAAGTGAAGTCACTTATCCTTTGTGAAAATCATAATCTATACCATTGACCCCCTCCCCTCCTGAAGGCACCAACTTGGTTCCTAGAACAGTTTCACACACAGCCAGCCTCCGGTAGCTTTCCCAAGTGAACATCCGAGGGAAGGAGTGAAATAAGATAATCACAATCGGGAACTCTGGTTGATTTCCCCTCCCATATCCAGGGCAGATGACATAAACCCAAAATTGAGAATTAAGATGACAACCCTGGGCATTCTGATGGTGTGATGAGAATGGCCCAATTTTCTCCCTCACCTCCTCCCCCGCCAACACTTTAGGGTTGCAGCTAGTAAGCAGTTGAAGAGCTTCATTGGAAGAAGCCTTGAATAGCCTGCGAGTGATCTCTGGAGCCCAGTGTCACACCTCTAGTGAAATATAGTAACTGTTCGGTTTAAGAACAAGTCATGAGGGTACGTTTACTTCACTAAGCAGCCTGGTCTGGTCAGAAACATTACACTATCACAGACTATCACCAGCTTAACTACCAGCAGCAGTTTCAACACTTACGCCTGGCCTGAAACGTGGAGGAGGGGTTCGGTCCTTCCTGGCCTCCCGTGAACGATTTCTCACCACTTTGCTGTGGATGGCACAGCTGACGCAGTAATGCAATTTCACGTAGAGTTTGGGTAGCACGTATGCTGGAAACAAAGAAAGGAGAGTCAGGACAAGCAACAGCAGCACAGAAACTTCTAACAGAATCGTCGACAATCAGGCCTTTAAACAGGTCGACAATCTTACAGATTTACTTAATAAATCAGAACATTGGGAAAAATGGGCGAGCAAGTTGGCTATCACAGAAACTCACCATCAAAGACGCTGGCCTCCGAAATATCTCGGACTGCAGCAGCCTCCACAATGTTTCGGATGACAAACTTCTTAATGGCTTTGTCTTTGGGGACGCAGCGGGCACAGTTTGTGCACCTGATGGGCTGGACATGGCCACGGCCCTTCTTGGCACGTCCGTTATTCCTTCGCTTCTTAGTCTGAAAGAAAACATGACCCCAATTAAAAACTATTGAACACCACGATACAATTCGCCAGGACTATAAATGTCAGACACACTCCTGTCGTGTGCAAGTGCTAGCTTGACAAGGGAGTGAAGACAAATATAGCCAAGGCCAGCCTCCCAACACCCAATATACAGCAGAGGGTAACTGGACCGCGACCTGGACCCATGGCTGAATTATATCATCCCCTCCGGGTACATAAATCGCAGCATTCTACTGTGTCATGGTCCAGATCAGCAAAATCCAGCACACATCAGGGATCAAAACACAGCTTTCATAAAATCATAGACATTTATGCCACCATTCGGCCCATTGTCTGTGCCAGCTGTTGTTTCTTGGTCCGTACAGCTCACTATCACACTGAGCAGTGCATTTACCACCCAGTCCAGCTGGGGAGCCAGGAAAGCATCTCATTTATTTTCACTTCCGACGAAGGGTTTCGACCTGAAACGTTAACTCTGTTTCTCTCTCCACGGATGTTGCCTGGCCTGCTGAGTATTTCCCAGCGTTTTCTGTTGTTATTTTCACCTCCTTCAAGATGCGACAATCATTTAACTATTCTCCCTGCATAGCTCTCAGCATCTGGAGGCCTTGGCCATTCGATGTCTGGGTGCCTGCCCGGCCCCACAATACCCAGCAGACAGGGGATCAAAGACCCGGAGTGGATACAACCCCTAAACCCGAAGTGGATCCAATCTCCAAACCCGGAGTGGATCCAATCTCCAAACCCGGAGTGGATCCTGTCACAAAACCCGGAGTGGATCCCCGGGCCGCCTGCGGGCAGGGATGAAGTCGCCGCGGCTCGAGCGGACGCCGCACATTGTCGAGGGCGGAGGCCCCACCTCCCGCTTGGCAAGCGGGCCCCCTCCGCCGCAAAAAAAACCTCAGCCCGGCTTTCCGGATTCCCCGAGGGACTGCCGGCGAGCGGGTGTTGGCACTGGCTGGGCCATTCAGGCGGCTCGCCGCGAGCTGTAGGCCTCAGGCCTGGGCGCCCCGCCCGCGAGCAGCGCTTCCCCGGGGGAAGGAAAAGGGGCAGGAGGGTAAGGTGGATCCGAGCTGTCCGACACGCAGGACGCGGGGGGCCGGCGGTCACCCCCAGATCCCGGGACAGGCGAGCCCCAGGCCGGAGACGCCACTCACCATCTTCAGCACGAGTCACAAAGAGGGACGGAAGCCGGCGCGCGCTCCTTTTATACCTCCGCGCGGAAGCCCAGCAACCCGCCAAAACCCCCACCCACTGCACATTTCAAAGCCACGCAAGCACCGGTACTACCTCGCCATCTTAAAACTACGCGGTCTTTATCGAAACGTCCTTTTTGAAACGGACGATTTGAACCGATAACGGCGGGGGACTCTTTTATGCCGCGGATGAGCACACGTTGTCGCGGCGGTGCAGTCGCGCTTTCCCAGCAGGCAGCACGCCCAGCAGAAGCGGCCGGTGATTCGCGCGGCCTGTCAATCACCAGATCCACCAATCTCATTCGGCCGCCCCGCTACAGATGAAACTCCAGAGGTATCTGCACCCCAACAACAACAACTTGTATTTATATCGCGTCTCTAACATAGTAAAACGGCCCAAGGCGCTACACAGGGGCGATTGTCAAACAAAATTTGACACTGAGCCACATAAGGAGATATTAGGACAGGTGAACAAAAGCTTGGTCAAAGAGGTAGGTTTTAAGGAGCATCTTAAAGGAGGAAAGAGAGGTAGAGGGCAATGCGTGACCACGCAGTAATGGGAACGGTTAGCTCACCGGCTTTCCCATTGCAAGTACCACGCATGTACAGAAATTTAAAGGGAGCACGCAGTAAAAGAAACAGGCCACGCAGAACAAAGCGCAGCTTACAGAGAACATTGGTACAGTGGCGGAGAGGTTTAGGGAGGGAATTCCAGAGCTTAGGGCCTAGGCAGCTGAAGGCATAGCCGCCAATGATAGAGCGATTAAAATCGGGGATGCTCAAGAGGCCAGAATTGGAGGAGGGTTGGAGGAGATTACAGAGATAGGGAGAGGCGAGGAAACATAGAAACTAGGAGCAGGAGTAGGCCATTCGGCCCGTCGAGCCTGCTCCACCATTCAATACGATCATGGCTGATCATCCAAATCCAGTACCCTGTCCCTGCTTTCCCACACAGAATCCCCATCGAGCCTACACCGACACATATCCCACCCTATCCCCGTAACCCCATGTATTTAATTCCCCCTAACATATCCCATCCTATCCCCGTAACCCCACATATTTAATCCCCCCCTAACACTAAGGGTCAATTTATCATAGCCAAATCAACCTAACCCGCACATTTTTGGACTGTGGGAGGAAACCGGAGCACCCGGAGGAAACCCACGCAGACACGGGGAGAATGTGCAAACTCCACACAGACAGTCACCCGAGGCCGGATTCGAACCCGGGTCCCTGGCGCTGTGGGGCACCAGTGCTAACCACTATGCCACCGTGTTGGACATGGAGGATTTGAAAACAAGGATGAGTTTTTTTTTAAATCAAGCTGTTGCTGGACCGGGAGCCAATGTGGATCAGCGAGCACAGGGGTGATGGGTGAACGGGACTTGGTGCGAGTCATGACACGGGCAGCAGAGTTTTGCATGAGCTTAAGTTTATGGCAAGTGGAAGATGGGAAGCCAGGAGAGCATTGGAATAGTGGAATAAAAACAGAAAATGCTGGAGACACTCAGCAGGTCAGGTAGCATCTGTGAACATCTATTCACAGATGCTGCCTGACCTGTTGAGTGTCTCCAGCATTTTCTGTTTTTATTTCAGATTTCCAGCATCTGCTGTATTTTCTTTTTGTATTGGAATAGTGGAGTTTGGAGGTAATAAAATCATGGCTGAGGGTTTCAGCAGAAGATGGGCTGAGGCAGCGGCGCAGGCAGGCAATATTACAGAGGTGGAAGTCGGTGGTCTTGGTGGAGAGGGTATGAGGTCCAAAGCTCAGTTCAGGGTCAAATAGGACGCAGAGGTTGCGAACGGTCTGGTTCAGCCTGAGACAGTGGCCAGGGAGGGGGATGGAATCGGTGGTTAGGGAACGGAGTTTGTGGCGGAGGCCAAAGACTATGGTTTTGGTCTTCCCAATGTTTAATGGGAAGAAGCTGCTGCTCATCCAGGATTGGATGTTGAACAAGCAGTCTGACAACACAGAGGCAGTGGAGGGGTCGAGAGAGGTGGCGATGAGGTAGAGCTGGGTGTCGTCAGCGTACATGTGGAACCTGACGTTGTTTCAAAGTATCCATTGTATGTGAAGTGCTATATCAGTGCAAGTCTGTTCTTTCATTCTTTACCCTGTGTTTGAATAGCCTGCTGATATACATTATCTGGTCTTGCACATGAATAGCCACTTGGATCTGTAGAACTGTACCTCAGCATGAGCCAGCACCTTCACGGTATTGCAGGGAGGGGGAGGAATATGTTTGTGTCTGTCGTCACTGTGGGAGCTGTCAATTTTCTTCATTAGCCAAGTGTCTTTTTCCTTTCTAATTTATTAATTTCTACTTTCATTATTAACCAATTACACAAAATCTTTCTTCCCACACATATGCAAAGAAAATTCTGCAATTTGCAGCCACCATATTTTCTCTTCCACCCCATTGTATTCCCCTAAAAAGAAAATTCATCACAAATTTACAGAACAATCTCAAATATATCCATAAACTAGGCTCCATAAGCTCCTTCCCCTTCCACCAACAGCAGAAGACCTTTAACCATTCTGGACTCTGAGTAAACTCTTTCTTCCCCTCCCCAAAACATATTTCACAATCCCCACCTGGCCAGGTGACTCCCCAAGTTCAAAGGCCTGATTCAAATAACCAAAATTTGTGCATGGAGAAATCCATCTCAAATTCCCAGGTGCCACCAAGTGGCTGAGGCATCACATGAAAAAGACAACATCTTTTTCTTCATGTAACTATCTATGTGCTCCTGAGGCTTGGGCCATCCCACCTCAGCACAGGCCTATACCCTTTTGCTCCATGTTGCATTAGCGATGTTGGCTTGCTCCTAGGAGGATAATGTGGTCCACAGTGTTAAAGGCTACAGACAGGACAAGGGGGCTTGATGTACCACAGTCACAGAGGATGTAATTTGTGACTTTGGTTAGGGCTGTTTTAGTGGGAGGGGTAGAAATCTCATCGGAGAGATTCAAAGAAGGATCCGCAGGAAAGATAGGCATGGAGTTGGTACTTTGCAAAGACAGAGGCATTGAGGGTGCTTTTTTTTTTAGGGTGAGGGCGATGACAGCAGTTTAGAAAGGAAGGGGGACAATGCCCGAGGAGAGGGAACCATTTACAATGTCAGAGAGCATGAGGGGCCAGGAAGGGAAGTTGGGAGATCAGCAGTTTAGTGGGAATGTGGTCAAGAGAGCAGGAAGTGTGTTTCATGGATGAGATGAGCTCGAAGGGGGAATGAGGTGGGGGGAAGATAAGACACACAGATTCAGGGCTAGGACAGGGGTGAGCCGGATGATGAGGGGAGGTCTGGATTGGTGGGAAAGGGGCAAGTATCATAGCTTAAGTATTCCAAGAGAACGAGAATCTTTGGTAGGCCTGGTCTGAAATCATTTGAGAACCTCTGATGTAATCAACAACAGCTCCATTATACACATGTGCAGGACTTATTCTCCAATGAATAAACTGACTTGAGAGAGAAAGCTCAAGAAACCCTGTTGAGCAGAAGCAATGAGAGAGGTACCTTGTTGTGGGGGTGAAGACAGAGACCCTGTTGAAGTGGGGTGAGAGTAGAGAGAGGGAGATAAACCTTGTTGCAGGAAAGGACAGTGGCTTCTCTGGCTTTGCTGGGAGCAGGAGAGAGGATTGCTGTTGGGGCTCAGCCGTTGTACCTGCTGAACAAGGTTTCTAAAACAGCAGTTACTCCAATTCATTGCGAGCAACACTATGGGAGTCCTACTAATGTGCGAAAAACTTGACCCCGATATGTTTCTTATTTTAGCGAGACATCTTACTAAGTTTTATTGTCTTTCTGAATGTAGAGTTCCTCCTAGCTTTCTGATTGGTCCCTGCAAAGCACACGATTAATAATTCTTTTTTGGTTAGCGTGGACCACACAGACCTAGCCCAGCCTCTCTGCTCTAAGTCTGACCCAACTCGACAGCAGAGTCTCTCCCGCCCTCACCCCAACTCTGGAACTGCCCTGCTCCCTCACCACCTGTGAGCAACACCACAGAGATCTACCAGTACATGTAAAAAGTTCAAGCCAAAGAGAGATGTGAGCTGTGGGCTTGCAGTCTAAGTGTAAACGTGGAAGAAAAATCATGGACATCTTCAAACATTAAATCCCAATTGCAACAATATAGAATGATGCAGCACAGAAGGAGGCCATTTGACCCATCGTGCCTATGCCGGCTCTTTGGTAGAGCTATCCAATTAGTCCCACTCTCCCCCCCCCCCCCCCCACTCTTTCCCCCATAACCCTGTCATTTTTTTTCCCTTCAAGTATTTACCCAATTCCCTTTTGAAAGTTATTATTGAATCTGCTTCCACCACTCTTTCAGGCAGTGCATTCCAGATCATAACAACTTGCTGCGTAAAAAAAAATTCTCCTCATCTCGCCTCTGGTTCTTTTGACAATTACCTTAAATCTGTGTCCTCTGGTTACCAACCCTTCTGCCACTGGAAACAGTTTCTCCTTATTTACCCTATCAAAACCCTTCATGATTTTGAACACCTCTATCAAATCTCCTCTTAACCTTCTCTGCTCCAAAGAGAAAAAAAAACCCAGCTTCTCCAGTCTCTCCACATAACTGGCCCTGGTAGCATTCTAGTAAATCTCCTCTGCACCCTCTCTAAGACCTTGACATCCTTCCTAAAGTGTGGTGCCCAGAATTGACCATAATACTCCAGCTGAGGCCTAACCAGTGATTTCTAAAGGTTTAGCATAACTCCCTTGTTTTTGTACTCGATGCCCCTACTAATAAAGCCAAGGATCCCATTTGCTTTTTTTTTTAAACAGCCTTCTCAACTTGTCATGCCACCTTCAAAGATTTTAGGGGTTATATATTGGACAAAAATGTATTTGTCACTTGACATACAGCAATTCATGTAATTTGTAGAACAGGGCCCTCTAGAGGTGAGACTAAAGAACAACCAAGCTGGACAAGCCAGTTCATCATAGAATCATAGAAATTTACAGCACAGAAGGAGGCCATTCAGCCCATCGTGTCTGTGTCGGACGAAAAAGATCTATCCAGCCTAATCCCACTTTCCAGCTCTTGGTCCGTAGCCCTGTAGGTTACAGCACTTCAAGTGTATATCCAAGTACTTTTTAAATGTGATGAGGGTTTCTGCCTCTACCACCCTTTCAGGCGGTGAGTTCCAGACCCCCACCACCCTCTGGGTGAAAAAAGTTCTCCTCAAATCCCCTCTAATCTTTCTACCAATTACTTTAAATCTATGCCCCCTGGTTAGTGACCTAGCAGAGAAATCTTCTTCTTAGGCAGTCCCTCGGAACAGAGGATGACTTGCTTCCACATTAAAAATGAGTTCTCAGGTGACTGATGAGTCCAATGCGGGACCTACAGTCTCTGTCACAGGTGGGGCAGACGGTGGTTGAAGGGGCGGGTGGGTGGGGTGCTTGGGTTGACGTGCGCTCCTTGCGCTGCCTGCGCTTGGCTTCCGCTTGCTCCCGGCGAAGAGACTTGGTGTTCGGCGCCTTCCTGGATGCTTCTCCTCCACTTTGTGCGGTCTTGGGCCAGGGATTCCCAGGTGTCGGTGGGGATGTTGCACTTTTTCAAGGAGGCTTTGAGGGTTCTCAGCATAGCCCCAGCCCGGCATGAGGTTGAAAAGGCCATCCGACAACTGAAGAACAACAAGGCCTCAGCAGCAGATGGAATCCCTGCCGAGGCACTAAAGCATAGCGGAGAAGCACTACTGGTGCGAATTCATGAATTCATTTCTCTTATCTGGAAGGAGGAGAGCATGCCAGGGGAGCTCAGACGTCGTAATTGTGACCATCTTCAAGAAAGGTGACAAGTCCGATTGTGGTAATTACAGAGGAGTTTCCCTGCTGTCTGCCACAGGGAAAGTCATCGCAAGAATCCTCCTCAATCGCCTTCTTCCAGTGGCCGAAGAGCTCCTCCCAGAGTTGCAATGCGGATTCCGCCCATTAAGGGGCACATTGGACATGATCTTCACCGCACGTCAATTACAAGAGAAATGCAGGGAACAGCACCAACCGCTGTACATGGCCTTCTTTGATCTCACAAAGGCCTTCGACACTGTCAACCGTGAGGGATTATGGAGTGTCCTCCTCAAATTCGGCTGCCTTCAAAAGTTTGTCACCATCCTCCGCCTGCTTCACGACGACATGCAAGCCGTGATCCTGACCAATGGTTCCACCACAGACCCAATTCACATATGAACCGGGGTCAAGCAAGGCTGTGTCATCGCACCAACGCTCTTCTCGATCTTCCTTGCTGCAATGCTCCATCTCACCCTCAGTAAGCTCTCCACTGGAGTGGAGCTAATTTACAGAACAAACGGGAAACTGTTCAACCTCCGTCGCCTCAAGTCCAGATCCAAGGTCATCCCATCCTCTGTTGTCGAATTACAGTATGCAGACGACGCTTGCGTCTGCGCTCACTCGGAGGTCGAACTCCAAACCATCATCAACACCTTCACCGAAGCGTACGAGAGCATAGGCCTTACACTAAACATCCATAAGACAAAGGTCCTCTACCAACCTGCCCCTGCCACACAGTACTGCCCCCCGATTATCAAAATCCACAACAAGGCCTTGGACAACGTGGACCACTTTCCATACCTCAGGAGCCTACTGTCAACAAGGGCAGACGTCGATGACTAAGTCCAACAACGCCTTCAGTGTGCCAGTGCAGCCTTCGGTCGCCTGAGGAAGAGAGTGTTTGAAGACCAGGACCTCAAACCTGGCACTAAGCTCATGGTCTACAGAGCAGCAGTGATACCCGCCCTGCTGTATGCCTCAGAGACATGGACCATGTACAGCAGGCACCTCAAATCAATGGAGAGGTACCACCAATGCTGCCTCCGCAAGATCCTGCAAATCCATTGGCAGGATAGGCGCACCAACGTCAGTGTTCTCGCTCAGGCCAACATCCCCAGCATCAAAGCTTTGACCACGCTCGATCAGCTCCAATGGACGGGTCACATTGTCCGCATGCCCGATACGAGACTCCCAAAACAAGAGCTCTACTCGGAGCTCCGGCACGGCAAGAGAGCCCCAGGTGGGCAGAGGAAATGCTTCAAGGACAGTAGAGAAATAGGTCTTTTCTATCCACTCTATCGAGGCCCCTCATAATTTTATACACCACAATTAAATCTCCCCTCAGCCTCCTCTGTTACAAAGAAAACAACCCCAGTCTTTCCTCATAGCTAAAATTCTCCAGCCCAGGCAACATCCTTGTAACTCTCCTCTGTACCCCCTCTAGTGCAATCACATCTTTCCTGTAATGTGGTGACCAGAACTGCACGCAGTATTCTAGCTGTGGCCCAACTAGTATTTTATACAGTTCAAGCATAACCTCCCTGCTCTTATATTCTATGCTTCGGCTAATAAAGGCAAGTATCCCGTATGCCTTCTTAACCACCTTATCTACCTGTCCTGCTACCTTCAGGGATCTGTGGACATGCACTCCAAGGTCCCTCTGTTCCTCCACACTTCTCGGTGTCCTACCATTTATTGTGAGCCTGTGGCTGACTGCACACGTGGATCTCTCCCCAACAGTTGCACTCCATAGTGTAAACATTCCGACATTCAGTGAACCAATAGCTTTGTAAGTCTACAAAAATGCGGCTGTACAAACATACTGTTGGGTTAAATTCACTCGTTTCAATAAACATGATAAGTCAGTCCTGCAGGTTTGCACTTGGGAGTTTCCATGTATTGTACAGTGGAGGTTAGCTCCCAACGCAGTGACGTCCTTCTTCCAAAACAGGATCATAAAAGGCAAAAGGTATAAAAGCAACAAAGTCTGTGAGCAATTCTTTCAGAAGCCGTCGCACCATTGGACCATTTGGAAGCACACACAGCACTCATGGGACGGGGGTTCAGTGTCCCATACACATCTATATCTAGATTATATAAACATTTTGCACATGGTGCATGTCCACCTCAAAAGTGTGCACGGGGTCAGAAAAAAATCATAAGTGGCTGAAATAACCACTGTCTGTTTAATTAATGGTGCCAATTGGCCGAAATATCTCACTGACTAAATGTGAAGCAAAAAAAACCCACACACACTTCCATTCAGCAGCAAGCAGGCCTCACAAAACTGATCAAATCACTTCATATTTCTCAAACTCGGCAGTCTAGAACCAGCAACGACCAGAAAAATGAACCAAACTGCTCAAATCGCTTCAAACTATTTTCAACTGTCATTGTCCTTCCTCACCCAGACCATGGATGCTGGGAATCGCCACCTCCTGCTGACAAATTCTCTTTGTGAAGGATGCATCACGGGAGTGCTTTTCACCCTGCTCCCGATGAAGCCACAAGACCCAAAATCTACTGCGACAATCCTCATCACATAACAACCAGACAGAAAATTTACAAACTATGAAGTGAGCAGCAGGGGCAGGAGAAATCCAAATTATGGATTTTTTTTTTGATGGTTTAAGCCACTAAATAAAAATTCTGAACCACTGGAATTCTTTGGGGCAAAGCGAATTTTTTTTTTGCGTCACTGAGGGGGAAACCAGTTTGCGCCGGGGTCACAAGGGGATATTTCTGAGGTGCTTTGATAGTGAGCTCAAACAATGTAGCCAGAATCAGTCAGGGCATAGAATGGTGAATTAAGATGTTGTTTAAGATGCTGTTTATTGAAGACACGTGTTGGGGGAAAGACCTCCCTGTTCTGCACTACTTCAGCATTTTATACAATCTTTCATAAATAATTCAATGAACAGTTTTCTCGAAAAAAAACATGATTTGGGAATGGGAAAAGTAAACAAAGTGCATGGATCTTAAGCAAGTACTATTAATCCACTGTGGAAGGTAGAGGAAAACAAATATTTTATAATGCGAATAACCGATTTTGATGAGGGAAAAACTAAATTATTTTCATCTTAAATAAGTTTTGCAGAGTGTTAGGTAAATAGTTTAAAAATGGTATATCTGTGAGGCCTGTATCTTTCATATCAGTTGGGGGGGGGGGGGGGGGAAGGGGTAAAGCTTTACCTCGAGTCATATGATATATTGCTTCAGTAACTTTGCTCCATTATTGCGATGGGCAGGCTACATGTTCAGGCTGACCCTGGTAATCATCAGAAATTGCACTCCAGGTCCCAGACTGCACCTGAGCAACACTGCATGAGGTTGAGTCATTTTAAAAATTACATATACGTACACATATATAGGAGGGGGAAGGGGCAAGCTTTGCGGGTCTTTTAAAATAACATATGCCTGCTTTGAGGGACTGGAGAAGGTGCAAAAAAGATTTACTAGAATGATACCAGCACTGAGAGGTTATACCTATCAGGAAAGACTGAACAGGCTGGGGCTCTTTTCTCTAGAAAAGAGAAGACTGAGGGGTGACCTAATCAAGGTCTTTAAGATAATGAAAGAGTTTGATAGGGTAGACGTAGAGAAGATGTTTCCACTTGTGGGGGAGTCCAAAACTAGAGTTCATAAATATAAGACAGTCACTAATAAATCCAATAGGCAATTCAGGAGAAACTTCTTTACCCAGAGAGTGGTTGGAATGTGGAACTCGCTACCACAGGGAGTGGTTGAGGCGAACAGCATAGATGCCTCTAAGGGGAAGCTGGATAAACACATGGAAAGGAATAGAAGGATATGCTGATAGGGTGAGATAGAGGGGTGGGAGGAGGCTCATGTGGAGCATAAACTCCGGCATGGACCAGTGGGCCGAATGGCCTGTTTCTGTGCTGTAAATACTATGGCCCGTATTTTCCAAACCCTATGGGTGTGTACGAGCTGTGTACACACCCGTAGGGGCCTCGTAAGTGCCGGTTTCAGGCATGTGAAGCGCATGCGCTGAAAACCGGCATTTCCGATCTGTTAAGAATCCTCTTGATAGATTGCACGCCTGCCCTGGAGAAGGGCCTCTGCGGGTGGAGAGTTCCGCTTTCTGCAGAACCTCCGCCCGCTGAAAACCTTCAAAAATCTTACGCCTGGTAAAAGCAGGCGTAATGCCTGCTTTTACCAGCATAAGAGTTAAAAAAAAAGTAAAAAAATAATTTGTTTTCCACTCATTTATAATTTTAAAATACTTTTTAAAAAAAGTTTATTTTTAGCCCTGTAAAAAACTTTAATTTTTTTCAAAAAATTAAATTAAATATTTTAAACAAAAATTTAATGTAATTTTAACTAAATTTAAAAACGAGATTTTAAAAAAATGTATTTAATGTTTTAGTGTGTTTTGAGTGATCCCCATTCATACTTTTGACGGGTCTATGCTGAGAGACCTGTCAAAAGTGTGAAGGGGGATTCCCTTCTTCCATTGGTTCCCCATGGCCCACGTGATCCCAGGGACGCTTGTGAACCGCCTGCGCCCCTGGGATACATGGGCCTCTGCGCGCGCGGACCAGGAGAGGCTCAAGGGCAGAAATGTCCGGACCACCGGAGCCCTCAGGTAAGGGCGTAGATTTTTTCCAGATCGGAGGCATCTACCCGCAGGAAGCCTCCGATCGGAAAATACGGGCCAATGTATCTATTGTACTATGTAAATAGAAACTTTTAAAATTTAAGCAGGACTTCACCTAAATCAGAGTTCATATTTTTCTTCACTTCTCAAGGTATTGACTCTTTTTGGAGCACAGCTCCACTGATTCCATCCAAGTTGTCATTATTCATTTGTGAGCCTTGACAGTGTGAGCAGGACATTTAACCACAGGGGCATCACAGCGAGGCCCAATCCAGTCCTCACCTCACATGCACTCTTCCAACAGGTATCAGTACCTCTGACAATTGAAAGCAATGAGGAGTGGGAACCTATCCAATTTTTCCCTCGTTAGCGTAGGCCAATTGTAGTGCTCCTATCGGCACCCAGCTATGATCAGCACAGACAAAGGATGGATCTGGGACCTTCCAGGTCCTATGGGTCAGCTGCTCAGTTGAGCCATCAGGGTAACAAATAGAAGCTCTTTGAACTTAAGCAGTATGTGACTAAATCAGAGTCCATCTTAAGATGATTCTGCTGTACTTAAAAACAGCACTTCTAGTGCTGAATTCCAACTACCACAGATAAAAGGGCGTGTAAAAAAAAAAAGTTCCATTAGTATTTTCATTTTTTTTTAAAAAGGTTATGGATTGAAACGGATTTAAATTATCTTTCTACAGATTGACATTCAGTTGTGGGAAGAAAATGAAAACCTCAGATTCCAACCTTTTATCTCACCCATTTCAGGCTCATTTTTCCTTTCTTCAGATTTGGTGCTTTTTGTGCTATATTTAGGAAATAAAATAATTCAGTTAAATTTGGTTCAAAATTTTAACCCTAAGTAATGGTTTATAATCGTGAATATTGTGCAGCTTTACAAACCTTCTTAGCAACTGCATTGTTCAACTGGTACATGGCAAATAGACCAGAAGGTCCCAGATTTGATCCACAGTCTGTGTAAAGTTAACTGATCACAGCCAGAGGGCAGCAGTTGGGGCTCAGCACCCCAGATTAAGGAGGAGAAAAGATCAGCTTGGTGGCTTTCGAGTGAGCCTTGCTGGAAAGTATATGTTTGTGAATGTTGGACAATGACAGGATTGGACAGAGCTGTGATGCAGTTCAGGGTCAAATAACCTGCTGACAGTCACTGCCCGGGCTCACCCAAAGAATGGCTAGTTATGCAAGGTACCAGAGAGTTGCAGGTGCCCGTAAAACTATACCCCAGCATTATCAGCATTTTCAGAAAGAAAGAAAACTGGAAAAAAGTAAATACACAAGCCAAATTACTGCCAAAAGGCAAGTTAAATTATAACACCCAAAAGTCTAAAATGATCATTGCCCACTAACCTCACCACATGCAGTTTAGTGAAACACTTCGTATTAAACAACAGGATCAAAATCACTGACAAACTTTGAAATGGACTTTGTGTTTTCAACAGGGGTCTCGAATAAAGGAAGTCATAAGCTATCAGAATTTGTTTTCACAAAACAATTTGCGTTCATGATTTTTTTTTCCTTCTGCTCCTCTTCTGAAGGTTATGACTCATGCTAGGCTTGCCTTCAGGTCCATAGCACCCAAGTGTGGGAGTCTAGGTCGTACATTTCCGCAGGCCGTTCAACTGTTGCGGGGTGGGGATGACAGACAAGCTTTTTCTGACCTCACCGGATAGCCACACACATACACTTCCCAGCAGGTGACTGGATTGTGATCAGGAGCAAGAACTTTGGTTGTTTTAAAAAAAAAATCATTCTCGGGATGTGGGCGTCGCTGGCAAGGGCAGCATTTATAGCCCATCCTGAATTGCCCTCGAGAAGGTGGTGGTGAGCCGCCTTCTTGAACCTTATTATAGTTTTTCGTAGCGGTTTTGATACAACTGAGCAGCTTGCTGGGCCATTTCAGAGAATCAACCACATTGCTGTGGGCCTGGAGTCACATATAGACCAGACCGGGTAAGGATGGCAGATTTCCTTTCCTAAAGGACATTAGTGAACCAGATGAGCTTTTACGACAATCCAGTAGTTACATGGTACTGATACTAGCTTTTTATTCCAGATTAATTTAATTAACTGAATTTGAATTCCCAGCTGCCGTGGTGGGATTATGAACTCATGTCCCCGGATCATTAGTCCAGGCCACAGGATTACTAGCCCAGTAACATAACCACTATGCTACTGTACCCCCTCCCTCAAATGGAGCAACAGTTGCATCATAATATCCCACATACTGTGAGCAACCACCCTGGCTGAGGTCAGGTAACTCAGAAGAAAGAGAACCGAACCCGGCACCTCCTGTGGATACGGGGTAGGACATTTAGGACTGAGATGAGGAGAAATTTCTTCACTCAGGAGGGTGGTGAACCTGTGGAATTTTCTACCACAGAAGGCTGTGGAGACCAAGTCACTGAATATATTTAAGGAGGAGCTAGATAGATTTCGAGACGCAAAGGGCGTCAAGGGGTATGGGAAGAGAGTGGGAATATGGTATTGAGCTAGAGGATCAGCCATGATCATTATTGAATGGCAGAGCAGGGCTGAAGGGCCAAATGGCCGACTCCTGCTCCTATTTTTCTATGTTTCTCCCTGGTCTGCATGGCTCCGTACAACACCTGGTGGATAATTTACCCACTGAGCTATCAAGGAGAGACCTTAACCTGTTCTTTTACTATCTGGAACGTCGTTTTTAAAGTACATAAACTTACTGAAAATACTTTTCCAGTTCTCAATATACTGTAGCCTCTGAAAAAAGTGATTGCCCCCAAATCAGTTAGAAAAATGTGCAAAAGCACTGAGCATGTCTTTATTGACAATATTCTCTGCATAATAACTGCTGTGGTAACTCGTTGGTGTTTTTCTTTTTCTTGGAGTTGAGAGGAGCGCATAGTGTGTACCAAGACAGTGCAGAAATGTCAAATCTTAGATAACCATCATGACAAGTTTGTATTCGTTACCACATCAATGAGAGGTATCGAAGTCTTTCTGAACATTGCGGTTTGGTGTACCCAGGGACAGTACAGATTCAGAACACTCAACACCCAACTGCACTAACAGGCTTCAGCTGTTTAAACAGCCATCCTGCTGCAGATGTTCATGCTGTGGTGTTTCTGTATAAATCAGTTTGTCTGAAACCTGGTATTTTGGGTTATCTGGCCTTTCAATTAACCCTTTCAAACCCCACCCCAATAAAATGTTGTTCTGATCCACAAAATCTGCTAAAATAATCAACAGTTGCATCATAATATCCCATATACTGTGAGTACTGCAACAGATATATTGCAACATTTGCAAATTAAAGATCGATGTCTTCATTACCTCTTTGATGAAGGTTGCAAGTCTTGAACAGCCATTACTCAAAGCTTGTTCCATCCACAGTCTGCGCCATCGTCAACTCCATCCAACCCATTTAATCTCCTGAGGATTGAAACTGGGATCCTTCTGGTCTGTATGGCTCAGTGCCACAACATACCTAGCCGAGTAACAGGACTTTTTATTTGTATCAAAAAATTGAATGTTACAGCAACACTTACATCATTGCCCCACCCCATCAAACTGCTTATTCAGAGAATGATGAAAATGTGAGACATATCCGTAAGATTCATATTTTTAAATCTGTTACAACAGTGACTACATGTCAATAGTACTTCATTGGTTGTGAAGCGCAATGGGACGCCCAGAGGGCGTGAAAAGAGCTATATAAATGAAAGTCTTACTTTACTTTAATATTCATTAGGCATGATTTTTAACAATACAAAATAAACTTAATTTGATTTTTTTCCCATTTAATATTTGGTAAATTTGTGCTTAAAGTGAGGGATTTTCATGGATAGGGAGACAGTTTTTTTTATATAATATATATATATATATATATAAAAAAAAACTATCCCAATCAACCACTCCCAAATCCCAACCACATTGGTTAGATGCATAGTAAAGGTCCTTCTATTTTGCCCCATCTGTGCTCTTTCGTGCCAAGTTAACAGTTTTGTGCTACGAACTGAGCCCTGCAAGCAGATTCGGACAGTCTCATTTATTACCTTTACTGCCAGAGAGGTGTTATACTTTAATTCCATCAATCTGGGGCTGGATGCAAAACTATTGCAATGGAATAGAACAATTTGTTTGAAAGATTCAGGGTCATTTTGTACTCATAGGGTTGGCAATTGTTTATTCTTTTCCATTTTTCTCCAGCTGCATGCAATCTCCTCCAGGAGATATGATATAATCCATGGAGCAGCCTGTAACGAACAGGATTCAAGTGGGCAGGGTGGGGGGTCATCTGTTCCTTTTTGGTGAATTTTGTGCTCATCAAGGTGAGGGACATCATTGGTGGAAATGGAAATCTTCTACTTTTGACACTGTCAAACAGTCCAAAGTTAGGTGTTGTGCATGTTAAAAACAAAATAAACTTCTTTCTACTCTACCCAATCAACTTAGAAGAGTACGGTTTAAATTTTCTATTTCCACGTTCGCCAACCTTACGCACTCAGTGAAATTGTCATTTTATGGACAGTTTTTGTGCTGTGGACTCATCAGAAACTAGGCTGATGCTAAACAAACCTCACTTTTTATAGGACTGTTTATAGCCAGCAGAGAAGGCTTTTAACTTGAAATTCTGCCCCACGTGTGAGCAGAAAGTCTGCTAATCCACTGTGACACCCAGCAACCCCTTGCTCCTCAGTAAAAAAAAGTCAGGCAAGTTTGAGCATCATTCTTTGAAGGAGACCAAAATCGGTACAGAATCATACAACAGTTACACTTTTCAGTGTGCATCCTTCTCCTTTCCCTCCATGTTATTTTTTCCTCATTTGCACAAGGCTCCCCCAGGTTTTAGTTGAGAATGCTTACAAACAGGAAACAAGCATACACATAGAATCATAGAATGGTTACAGCACAGGAGGCCGCCATTCGGCCCGTCGAGCCTGTGCCAGCTCTCTGCAAGAGCACTTCAGCTAGTCCCACTCCCCCGCCCTTTCCCCGTAGCCCTGCAAATTTCTTTCCTTCAGGTACTTATCCAATTCCCCTTTGAAAGCCACGATTGAGTCTGCCTCCATCACCTTCTCAGGCAGTGCGTTCCAGATCCTAACCACTCGCTGCATAAAAAGTTTTTCCTCGTGTCGCCTTTGGTTCTTTTGCCAATCACCTTAAATCTGTGTCCTCTGGTTCTCGACCCTTCCGCCAATGGGAACAGTTTCTCTATCTACTCTGTCCAGACCCCTCATGATTTTGAACAGCTCTATCAAATCTCCTCTCAATCTTCTTTGCTCCAAGGAGAACATCCCAGCTTCTCTAGTCTATCCACGTAACTGAAGTCCCTCATCCCTGGAACCATTCTTGTAAATCTTTTCTGCACCCTCTCTAAGGCCTTCACATCCTTCCTGAAGTGCAGTGTTCAGAATTGGACACAATACTCCAGTCAATGCCAAACCAGTGTTTTATAAAGGTTCATCATAACTTCCCTTGCTTTTGTACTCTATGCCTCTATTTATGAAGCCCAGGATCCCATGTTTTAAAAAAAAAAAACTGCTTTCTCAACCTGCCCTGCCACCTTCAACGATTTGTGCACATATGCCCCCACGTCTGTTCATGCACCCCCTTTAGGATTGTACCCTTTAGTTTATATTGCCTCTCCTCGTTCTTCCTACCAAAATGTATCACTTTGCATTTTTCTGCATTAAATTTCATCTGCCACGTGTCCGCCCATTCCACCAGCTTGTCTATGTCCTCTTGAAGTCTATCACTATCCTCCTCACTGTTCACTATACTTCCAAGTTTTGCGTCATCTGCAAATTTTGAAATTGTGCCCTGTACACCCAAGTCCAAGTCATTAGTATATATCAAGAAAAGCAGTGGTCCTAGTACCAACCCCTGGGGAACCCCACTGTATACCTTCCTCCAGTCCGATAAACAACCATTCACCACTACTCCGTTTCCTGTATACCTTAAACTATTGTTTAAACATGAAACTTCTAGCCGAGGAAGCTCAAATTCAGGTTAAAAAGTTGACTGAAAGAAATGCAGAAATACTAGTCAATAGTGAGCCTTTGTTGTAGCTTCCTCAATCACTGCATTTGGTGCTGTTTAGTTGAGGCAGGGATCATTTGCTGTTTGTGGAACCTTGTGCGCAAAATGGTTGCTGCATTTGCCTATATAAGAGTGACTGCACTTCAAAGCAATTCATTTTATGTGAAGCCGTTTGAACGTTTCGGAGAGATGTAATAAAGCACGATATAGATGCGAGCACTATATAAATGCAAGTTATCCCTCAACCAAAACAGATTATCTGGTCATTTATCTCATTGCTCTTGTGGGAGCTTGCTGTGCGCATATTGGCTGCCGCATTTGCCTACATTACAACAGTGACTACACTTCAAAAAGTGTGGCATGCTTTGGAACGTCCTGGGATGTGAAAAGCACTATGTATGCAAGATCTTCATCAGTCTCGAGGAAAAAATGACACGGTAGGCTTCTTTGCATTTATGGTACAGGTGTGTGTGTGTATCTGGCCACGTTCAACAAAATAGAGCACAAAGTCACGCGTACAGTCTCATTTTGAAAATAACCAACATGTCAACGGGTTCCTGAGTTTCTCAAGTTTATTTTAGTAGACCTTCAGCCATGACAGTACAAAACTTACAGTAGTTTTTCTCCAGTACACAAATATATATAATTATAATATAATACATGTACAAAGGCTCTGGAGCAGTTTTTAAAAGCAACATAATGCAATTCATATTGATCACAGGAGAAAAAAAAAGTCAAGACAATAACGGTCTGTTATCGTACTTACACACGAACGTATACGAATAAGTCCATCAAGAAAACTACTGTAAAGAGGGACAGTGGAGTATTGCACTTGGAATTCCGTACATTTGTATAAAAACACAAGATTCACGCATTTTAAACACGTTATGGGTCAGCTTTTTTGAGGCAGCACATCTTTATTAAGATTACACTTTACTGTCCTCAGACCAATTAATAACGGTTTCAAACTAAACAAAATTTACATCTAAAGGTTAAAAAACTGCTTGCAAAAATCAAATCAGCAAGGTACAACGATTGCGATTATTCATAATTGATAGTCGATCCAGAATAGTCAGTTCATCATTGCTAATGTCATATTCACATTTTCATGAGGTATATAAGAATATGTGCATGTTTTTTTTTTAAATTTAAAAGAAAAATCAAAGAAATTGAGGGACTGGGCTTACCTCCTTCCTAATCAGAAGTGTCTAGGAATTTCGCTAAATAGCCAAAGACATGCAGTCTACTCCACTTCAGCATGTATCTAGTGTACATACTACAAGTGCATAAACTTTTTTAAAAGTTTCCCTCCAAACCATGGAAGCTTCTTCTTTAGGTTAGTGAAGCATATCGTTATGCAGTTCACACATACACAGTGTGAAATAAAAACAGAAAATGGTGGCAATACACAGGTCTGTCCACACCTGGAAAGAGAAAGTTAGTTCTGCCAGTTCCCAGATGTTGATTGACCTGCATTTCTACCATTTAGTGTTTTTATTTTAGGTTGCTAGAGTTTGCATGTTTCATTTTTATCTACGCATACAGTGCACAACTAAAATAAATGTCTCACATTCTCCCCACTACAAATGACAATGTCATCATTTGTTTAAATAGATCAGTTCAACACCTTAAAGGAATATACTTCCAGGCAAGCCTCATAAAACTTGTGCTTGTGCACCATACTCTAGTATTGACCAGTTCCTGGGGATAAAAGTGAGGTTTAAAAATGGGCTTGCACTTTATATTTATTGAATATCAGGATAATTATGACCTTCATGTCATCCCTCAATTGTTGTCTCTCCAATTCAGGAACAGAATCTTACTAAAACCATATATTGCATCCTTAGCTGTCCTTTTCAGGCGATAAGAAATATAAAAGGACCACCCATTGCTGACATTAGGCTTATTTAGTTTATTGGTACAAACACAGGGTAGCAAAAAAAAACCACATTTGTGCCAATATGCTTTAATGTTGTGCAATACACTAATTCACCAGCTAAAATAGTGACACACTGGTAACCACCGGTACTTTATCCTCACATCAAGCAGCTCAAAATGCTCTTTCCAGTTACCAAAGTTTGGCATGGCAGACTGGCACACTATTGAAATGCTGGTGACAACAATGCTGTCTCTGTTAGGAAGGTAATCAGATTTTATTTTAGGGAAACCCATCACATCGCACTAAAATCAGGCAACTGAAGAATGTGTTCAGCATTTCCATGTCCTCTATTTAGGAATGTGCAACTCCAAAAAATGAGCATGGACACAGTTTGGTGACTGCCACCATCCTGGATATGCAAAAGACTGGTCATTTGTAAAATATAAAATGCATTAATGCGTACTTTTCAACATTAGGAACTGGCAGACAACAGGGTAACTTTGACAAATACAATTATATGTGAGCAAAAAGGCTACTCATATATAAAAATATAAGGGCCAATTTTGCTGACCCTTGTGCCTAGGAAATTAGCATTCTCGGTACACGGTCACAGGGTAGTAACACTGCTTTGGCATTTCCAGAGCTTTCCTGCTGGGGCGAATCCTGGTCTGCACCTGCAGAAGGCCAGACGGTACACGAGGCAGGAAGGGGCGCTTACAGCCGTCGGCCTTATTTCCCGGTGGTGACGCTTGCTGGGCACCCAAGTGCAAGGGCGCCCAGAAAAGGCTGATGCTGTGGCCTGCCACTGAATCCCGGAAGTTCCCGGGGCAGGCCAAAGATCTGAAGTTAGGCCTCAGTAATTTTTTTTGTTGTTAATCTCCAACAGCAGCCAGGAGGTCCCAATCACCGAGGCCGGAGGCAGCTACAGGTCTGAGAAGCCTACAGCTGCTCTTGATTTTCCTGCCTCTGCTGTTGGTGCAAGGGTCTTGGACTCTCCCAAGGGCGCTCCTGGGCCATTTAAATGGCCTGGAACATTTAAATGGCCTGGAACAGGAAGTAGGGGCGAGTCCGGGGTTTGACAGCTGTAGTGCACTTCGGGTGTGTTTAGTGCCTAAACAGAGGAGAATCAGTCGTTAAAAAAAATGCTAGTACATTTAAGCTTAATTTCAAACCTTTAGGAACTGGCAGATACCAGAGTAAAGCTGACAAATACAATTATGTGAGATTTCCTTTTAACAGTCTAAAGATCATATTTCTAAATTTTTTTTAGTGCTAAACAGCTCAGCTGAATCCTGGATAGGTTAGTTTTTGTACTGTAGCATACTATGTACTGTTCTTAAGTGCAAGATAAAAACAACTTAAGGAGGGCAAAGCTTTCTGTGATGCATGGCTTAAAAGCAACAAAATAGAATATTTGGAAAAATGCACACAATTACAGTGGAGAAACATTAAAATTCAAACAAAATCTGTGATGCGCCCTTTTTGAAAGAATACTTCTCTCTTATCATAGACAGCATGTGCTTGATGCCGACAGTAGAATAAAGACTGAAGCACACACATAATTGCAATGGTTTCCAGATGCAGAGAAGATCAAATGAGTTCTAACAAAAAGTGACACAAGGACTATAACTGGAAAAAATCCATTATACTCCTAACAACAGTGCACTGCAGTCATGTAGATGGTAACTTTAATGGACAGCAGTGAAAGGAGGTTAATATTTGCACAAGTAAAGCAGATAATCACTTACAAGTGTGCAGATATTTATGTGCCTGCTGGCCACAACTTCTTTTAAAACATGCACTATGAAAAAATCGGTTTTGTAATTTTAGTTGTTTGGTAATATTTTTTGCGCTCTCAATGCAAAGGATGTCAGGGGTTGTGAAATTCACTGTTCACCAAATACTGAAATTGAGCTCTCCCAGGTCGAGTATAAAACAGCCAGATCCAGAGTAAAGCTGCCTCTGCAATCCACTTCACCTCAACTTTAGAAGAGCACGCCTCACTGCACCAGTGCAAGTCCTTTCATTGTCCACATCAGCCTGTGGACTCAGATTTGCGCAGTTTCATGCTATAGACCTGTGCCTGCTAGCATCTGGGTTGAGACTACCCAAACATATTTCAAATAGGACCCGTACAGCTGGCTGAGGAGAGACACTTTGTCCCTGTGATCTTGTCCGGATTTCAATCCAGTTCTCAGAAGCGAAAGGTTAATGGGTGAACCCATGGCACCAGCCTAACCTCGTATAAAATCTGTTGAAAATTGTTCTTGGGTCATCACAAGTGTGGAGTGTTTTTTTTAAAAAAAAAGGTGGTCTAAAAAGCAAATCAAGTACAGTCACTGTAAAGCACCTCACTGCCACATTTTATTTAATACTTTAAACTGATTTGAAATGCTAGCATTATTGTCAGAGCAGATACACCTAAGCTCAGCGGATATTCTGGGATACGGCTATTTTCCAATACAGCTTTCTAAGCTGAGCGAGGACCAGACTAGCCATCGGGAAATAAGCAAATGCTTCACTCAAGTTTTATCTAAAGCTCTTCCTTTGAGGACAGTGAAACTTTAATTACTGGCAAGGTTAAAAAAAAAAACCTCCAGATACACCCCTTTGACCAGGCTTTCAGTCACCCCTTCCTGACTAGGCATTCTTTTCCTTACACCCAGTTGTGAAGTACTTTGGAAGGTTTCTTTATGTTAAAAGCGCTATATAAATGCAAGTTAGGAGATATTAATCCAAGACATTTTTATGTAAAATTAAAAACAGCTAAGAGTCATTGCTAAAATGTAATTTATCCTAAAAGTAATAAAGCCAATATTTGAAAATATGTAACTTTTTTAATTATAGAGGATGAATATTTAAAAAAGGAAATTTAGTAATAAAAGAGTTGTTTTTGGTGTTTTAAGTGAAAAATGACAAATTCAGAGAATAATCAACTGACAATAGAAGTGATCGATTATCAAGTTCTTAAATAATTCAGCTAAACAACCACTAATCACTGCACCAGCTATAAATATTGACAAAGTGCTTTGGAAAGCTGTTCGAAAAAGATTCAAGTTGTTAGCTCTCGAGTGCGTGACCTGCAAAAGCCTGATTACTTCAGAAATCAAACACTTTTTTTTTGTATAAAACTACATCTTTCATACAAAGACCAGTGTCCCAAGGAAACACAGGTAGAACCACAGATTTTTTTTTTGTTTTGTTAAGTTTTATGATTTACAATCAAAAGAGGGCAAAATTAAAATTGATGACTATTTAAAACTCTTTACTGCAACAAACACACACGTACCAGTGGGCGTTATTTGCGTTTTCTGCTCAATCAACATGGTTACAGTCACAGTAATACAGCATCCCTATTTTGCCCTCCTCATTCATAAACTAAATACATACATACATACATACATAGTCAGTAGATAGAAAAACAAGAAGCTTAAGAATAAAAGGAATAATTTCATTCCAGATTTAAATACTACAAATGAAAAGGCTGGGGTACTGCAAGACAGATAGATGCCTTTTTGTGTTTGTTCTGCACAGAGGAGCCTCCATGCTTGATGATATACTGCTGACTGCATTTAAGAGTGACATAACCCAATAGAATCACTTCTTTTTCCTTTTTTGGATCAAACAGCAAGGATAGAAGGCGCAAATCCTCAGAATACGTGCTATTAAAAAGTCTCTTAATCCAAACATAATCCACCCTCTACCCATAAATGGTTAAGCTGCAATAAACTGTTAGAACAGACCAGAAAGAGATATATAAATTACATAATATACTCTCTATATTATATAATTATATATACAGAATATAGTAGTCATTAGGTGACAGTAACAAAAAGATGGGCTGCCCGACAGCCATTAGAATGGTCTTTCATCACTAATTCAAAACAGGCTTGAAGTTTTCTGCCACATGTAAATTATTTTTTGGAAATACTAGATTATGGTAAAAGGAAAAACTATGAACATCATTATTTGCAGTTTAGCTCACATTTCAGTTATCTTATTGACTATCATCAGGGACTACAGCAAAGTCTACAAGTAGCCTTTAACAATTCCTACCTTCCATTTTCTTTGATGTGCCCTTTAAACACTTTGTTCTTTGTTCGATTTTATGTCATTGAGCATCCTTAAGAGGGTTCCCTCTCCCCTCCTAACAAACATACCCAGAATTTTACATTTTTTTCCTACAAAGTAAAACTGGGGGAAGTGCGGATGTATGAAAGGAAGGTAAAAGGGTTTCTTGGCTTAAACCAACATTGTAAATGCAAAAATTGCTCTCAATTTATAGTTCCAAATCAAACTGAACTACCTAAATGGATCAAGTTAACCTTCGTGCAACATTACTTGAGGTTGAAAATTCCCAAGGGCCCATTCAAATTCTGATCCTAGATATAAACGAGGCCTCCTGGCCCATAGTATGCACTAATGCATGCATTAAGACCTATAATTTGATCCAACACATGTGCAGATCCAAGGCAAAGTATAAACAGTGTATAGATGGGATTCAGTTCAGATCCAATGTAACAATTTTGAACCAGATTATTCCCTCTTTCCCTCCCCCCCCCCCCAAATGTAAAATAGGGCACAGTGTTCAAATAATAAAAAACCCACAGGGCTCTCTCCTGCAGTTCCCATTTATCAGTAGTAGGTATTTGCCCTAAATGCTTTAAGTGGGCAGTTCTTCAAGATTATATACAAGTTAGTTCACTAATGGAGCAAGGCGCTGAAGAGCAATTTACATCATGTACCAATTTTTGGATCAAACAGCAATAAGTATAAAGGCAAAACTCTCAAGAATCATTTCAAAGAAAAGTTTTTTTTTGCTGTTGCTGGAAAATCTACTTGCTCCCTAGAGGAATTGACTATTTTACAAAATCACTGGCAAGCTATGGCAGTTGTTGAATATGGGAAAATTCCAGTTGTGGTAGCAACAATCATAAGATAGTTATGTACTGGTTCTTGATCTGTGGCTTTATTTACAGATTTTGCAATTTAAAAAAAGTTCCCCAATTTTTGCTCCCCCCAGATTTTCTCCCCTTACTCCATTCTTGACGGCTCATCTTTGTGGTTCCCCCCCCCCCCCCATCCCAGTTTTCATGCCATAAGAGGGTCAGAGACTGCAGACTGCTCTATAGCTTCATGTGGGAATATTAAGTGGTACAAGAACTGCATTTGCATCAGACCAGGGTCAGTCTAAACTCTTTGTCCCCCACAAGGTTGCATGTGGAGAGAGTGGGGATGAGAAGCGTTAATGGAAAATAGACTGTATAAACAGTGCATTGAGAGATTTAAAATAACCAATGATGCCATTATTGACAATGGCATGGGTTGTTCGAACAGCAATTTAACAACCCCCAAACCACCACAGGATAATAAGGGACTTTAATACCTGAGGATTTTCAAACTAAAACTATATTTTTTGGTGCCTTGCTCAGCATATTATATAATGCTCTTTGGAAATTGTACAAAAATGTGCATGGGGGAGGGGTAGGGAAGTTAATGTGTTCTCTAATGTATAATATACACTGTATGCACTACCTTCCAGCAATCAGATACCAAAATATCTCAGTACCTGTCATGTTGTACATTTTTTTCCCACATTGCCATTATATCTGAAGACTTCTGCCATTTCCAAGTTCTCACATTTAAAAGATCAAACTGGAAACAAAATCACCAAAACATGACTGAATGACATAAACACTACATATAATACAACGGCTTTAATACGGAGGAGAGAAGCAAAGGCAATAACTTTGCTGAGCTCAGAAAACAATGATAAACGATTCAAGCTTCATTCTGGTAGCTTATGCGGTCATCTGAACACCTGCTATTGTCTTGTAATTCACTCCCCAGTACCTATTACTGTACAATACATCAGAGGTCACAGCATATCAAAGAGCCTTTTCAAGGGCTGGAAGGGGGGCAGGAAGATAGGGGGGTATCAGTGGTTGAAAGCAGTGCTCCAAAAAAACAGCCAGGGGGAGGAACTTTAAGACCACTACACAATGGATTATCACAAAAATTATTTATAAAAAAAACTGCAATATAGTTGAGGAACTCAAATGTCAAATCCCTCTAGCCACCTGAAATTTTTAGTTCAGACTGGACTTGTAAGGGTTAACTTCGAATCAATCAACCAGTATTAGAACTGTTGATCGCGAGCTACTCCCTGGTATTTTAAAGTTTTAATATTTTTCACTCTAGGACAATTGCTCAAATTATAGATGCCTTAAAGTAAAGCTACAAGGATTAAGCAGTGGACTGCTAACTGGGGAGAACCAAGTTCACATCTTAGCCTTGACTATTATCCATACTTGGACTTTCACAGTCTGAGCAGAGATGCTTGAAGTACGGTGCAGCCTTCCAAGTTTTCTAATGCACACATGCAGGTAGGATGGCCAAGGAGCTGGACTTCTTGACTGAGGATAGTGGAGATGGGCACAGGAAGAAATAAAGAAAACTAAAAATGGTACAAAGCAGTGCACTTCTGGGTATCCATGGCTACACAGAAGTTAGATAAAAGCTATAAATGCCCCAGAGATGCCCATCAATCTGAACAATTTGCTTTTCCACAACTCGAGAGTGAACTGGTTGCATTAATAGTCATTTTATGGGCTGCTGTTCTTCAGGTGTATTGATACACATATCTCAACAGCACAATAAACCTCACGGGCATACAGAAAAATTAAACACGTGCAAGCAGCTGGTGGAAATCAAAATGTCAAATCTACTAAGGAGAACCTTCAAGTAATGTTAAACATACATAATGAAAATATGCAAAGACACGGATGTGGAAATCCGCTTGTGCAAAATTCATTGGCACAGATGATTCCATTGAAAGTTTTACTAGTGCAGATCGAAGTATTTCATCAAACCAACAGCCCAATCAATGCCCAAATCTAGTGTTACTGAGCTTTTTAAAGTTTCATCCAAAGAAATCCTCAAGTGACTGCTGGAAAAATGTAATTTTCTATATGTTTTTGATCATCTCCTTTACTTTCAGAAACACACAAAAACACATTGCATTAAGAATTAGATCCATTCATGTTCTTGCAAAATGGCTAAGAAAGCCCATGCAACCATTAGGACATATCATCACAACAATCCAACTACCATTATGTGCAAAGCAACATACAAGTCACTCATGAATTAAGTCTTCTGCACTCATCAAATAAGCTCTCTATCCAGAGTTCCCCAAAGATCTTCAAATTATCCCCAAAATAAGAAAGCCAACCAAGTTTTTTTTTCCAGTTTTATGGGGGTAGGGGATGTGGTGGTGATTTGAATCTCAAGGTTCCTTGAGTGAACTCTTCACAACACAAAGCAAGACAGTTGGAATTGATTTAGAAAGTAGTGAGGAGGCTGCTGGAAGGTCACAGCAGTTACTACAAAAGGTCAAAAAGATGACGTTATTTTCACTACTGAAGATCAATTTATGCAGAAAAAAATGTATATGATGAACTTTACTGAGGCCAAGATTTATCACTATTTTGATACACTGGATATGGGGACCACTTTGCTCACAATGGTTTGCGCCGCTCTGAACACTTTCAATACAGCAAAAATGAAATGGTGCTGCAGCTTAAAGCTGCAAGGCATTGGCCCACAATCCGAAATCTATTTTTTGGAAAAAAAGAGTCAACCAACTCCCTTTAATTAAAGAATAGTATTGCATCTGCTCATCTCTAGTGTAGTCAGTCACACAGGTGTGACTAGGTAGGGCCATAAGCTCCAACCAGATCAACAGCTTGTGATCCTAACTCAGTCCCACTTGGGGTTGAATAATACGTCTAAAGATGACAAATACAAAACATTGTACAACGCTATCTCTATAATTAAAGGCACCGAAGGCTATTTGTTTCAAGTTATGATTATTTTGAAAGTGCTTCAAGATTAAAAATAGGTAAATTGAGATTTAAACTTGAAAGCAAGTTTCCTTGACATGGTTTGTGGCTGTGGACAACATCCTCTGGGAGCCATTTTACTGGGTAACTTTATGTTGGGTGAAGACCCCTTATTAATTAGGTTTTGTTTCCTATTAATCTGGTCTAAATGTACATTACCTGATTCAGACACTTACTGGACTGCTGGTTTGGTGCAGGTTTTCCTCCTTTAGACAGATCTGCTCAACACCACAATGAATAACCATTTTGGAAAGGAGACTCCTTTTAAGGTCAGGTGCAAGCAGAGCTACGTTGCCTAAACAATGAGCCCAGATTCCAAACCTTCAAAACATGTTTACTGCACTCGGGCGATATTCCCACTTCGTAAATGCTCAATCTTTGTAGCCTTTTGCAGTAGGATTGCAGTTTTAGCGCAACACTTAATTTGCCAGAATACAATAGTACCGTTAAGCGACAAGTGCAAGCACAAAAAATGGCGCAAGAAAGCATGTCGGACAGATGAACTTACAGTCTCGAGCACAATCCTCCTACACTGAACCATCATCCACCACCACTGCCTAGGATTTCCCATGGTTCAAAGCAACCTCTCAATTTCCACAAGGAGCCACTTTTTTCTCATTTTTAATTTTATTTAAAAGTTGGCTCAGAAACAACGACCAAATTTAAAACTTGCTCCCTTTGCATCTAACTCAACTGTGAAAGGACAGATAAAATTCATTTCCTGGTTTCTCTGTCCCTACAGCTTAGAGGACTAGCAGTGTTACAGGGACTCAAGGCTCCCCTTACCAATCTGTAGCCAGTCCTGTTCCTTCAGAGACTAGAAATACAAGATTGCATCAGAGCTTGGACATAGAAATTTCTACTAATATAGCAGGGCTTTTTAAAGTAGGTTTTAAATAATTGTACTTTGCACAGATTAGAGACTTAAATCTTAAGAGTGCTTAAAATAACTGGGATGAGAAAAGAAGAAAAGCATTGAATTTAGATATTGGATCTACACAAGAAAGTGGCAGCTAGTTTGTGCTACCCCAACAGTGTGCAACATATTTTTGTGTTGGAAACTAATGTGCAAAGACAATTTAAATACACAAATTCAGAACAATTCTTAGAAGTGTCAGTTTAAAACAAATTAATTAAATAACTGAAAATCTGAAAAAGGAAACTGATTAAGAACTAGGGTTGGACAAAAAAAAACTATGACCCAGTAAGCCCCCTCAAAACTCTCAACCTAGAGCTTGCACTGGTGTCTTAAACTGATGATGTCACAGAGTTTCCTTTTTTTACAGAAATCGATTAACTCCACAAAACCATCCTTTTGGAACAGCAGATGAAGAACCTATTAAAGATATTCCATCACGGCTGTGTGCATCAATGCAATATCCTTTATTCAAGACAAACAGATTGTAAACTCTCTTCTTCTTCCTCTCTCCCCCTAAAGAAAATCTTTCCTGGAGTGGAGTAGCTGGCAATATCCAACCCCCACAAGATGTCCCGTCCAGTAAGCAGACTGAGAACTGGTTACTATTCACCATAATTGTGGCTGAAGTGGCCCAGTTCTGGGACTTGAGCCTACAACCTCAGGAGTGTGAAGCATGTGAATTTTTACACTACAGGATTTTAAGATTATAAATATGAATGCTGACAATATTTAAAAACCTCAACATTTGGGAAAGTCCTTTTAATAGATAAGAACACATTAATTGTTTAAAATATATTAACCCTCTCCCTGCAACCATATTTGGTCAGAAGTAAAATATTTATATTATATGATTAAAGTTTTAAAACCTGCACATTCCTACATAACACCCAGACTTCTTCACAGCTTCCAATACAAATGCTGCTCTCCAGTGTTGATGAGCACGAACACAGATGGCTACCTCTCCCCATAGAGCGTTAAGCACTGCAGTGTCTCAGCCAAAAACTAACGAAACTCAATATGCACATGGTAGTTAATGAATTGGGATATTGACGTTGGAGAAGGTTTGAACTTCAGACAGTACTGCCAGGCCACAAGTCAATATTTTAT
Organism: Squalus acanthias; assembly: GCA_030390025.1. Lineage (NCBI taxonomy): Eukaryota > Metazoa > Chordata > Chondrichthyes > Squaliformes > Squalidae > Squalus > Squalus acanthias. Next base: position 20,458,294 of record CM059451.1, read on the forward strand.
GAAAACAGGGTACTGGTGCTCTCAACCGTGGAAAGTACTGAACAATAGAAACCATCATGCACCAATAAGTCTGAGCATTTTATTTTGTGTACACTTTCTAAGTGGCTGGCTACACTGTGACATCATCAAACAGCTATCTTGGTGGTGAGGTGAAGGGGGAATAGGGAAGTATTAATTACCCATGACCATTAGCCACCAATTCAAAGCCTCTCGTCACCCAAGGTTGCATCATGGTAGTTATTATATCCAACAGTGAGAACGAGGTAGTTTGGATTACCTATGACACTAATTTCAGAAATTGTCTGATTCCACTACAACAGCTCCTCGAATTCCACTCATCCTCCATGGCTTCATGACCCTGTATATTGCCAGGGCACTCCGTGGCTCAGCAGACAGGCTGGTCACTTTGCACAGGGCAAGATGGGGCATCGGTTCAACTGGGATTTGACAAAGCTCACCACACGTACAGCAGGCAAGTAAGCGTGAACCATCGACAGGATTTGAATTTGTAACCACAGTGACAAAGGAGGCACATTCACTACTACATTATTGGGCATCTTCAAATTGAAGCAGTTAAAAACTTTTGTTCTTTTAAAAAGGTTACTCTTGCCAGCAAATTCCCCCCCCCCCCCACCCCCCACTATCACAGAATCTGGCTGGACACCCTAGTTGTGTAACTGGGTAGCCAAGTCACAATACTCTGGGATTAATCCACAGTTTTTGAACTGGGACTTGCAAAAAAAAAATGGGCAAGTCATCTCTTGCATCATAAAAGTGTCAAAATTGCCAAGATGTTCAAATATTTTAACTCCTGGGCTCATTAATGTGAAAAATGGGCATTTGTAAAATCTCAAACTTTGAAGACAAATGTCACCAAGACATAAACATAGGTAGTTCTCTTTGATACAGGTCATGTGGATAAATTACTGTTATTTATCTAGGTTAAGAATTCATAGGACTCTAAAAGGGTCAGTAGTTTCCACCAGATCATTCTCTTCTAAAGTTACACAAGGTCTTTTAGGATTTAATAACAGTTGAGCACCCTACTATCTAGAAGGTTAAAACACAGTTGAAGCCCATTAATTGGGGTGCTTTGGTAGGAATGAAAATCTCATTTTCAATTCATCCCTATTAAGCAAAACCCACCTATACTGCCTTATATACATAACAAATAAATCAGTGCTTAAAAAAAATGTACCATAATCTGTATCTTCATTAACTGGCATCAACTGTAAAATTGGGCCCCTAGAAATATGGATCTTTTTTCTCCACTGAAGTTCAACTAAATAGCATTTAAGGTTAGCATCTTTGTGTCAAAGATACAACAAAAAATTCCAGATGGGGAACATTTAGTTTTAATTGGAAAATGGAGCCAAATTTAACCCCAGTTTATTCTGTAGATTAATCCCTGAAAACAATTATCTTGTCCAACCCTAGTAAGAACACCTCCTTCTTTAGATGAAGTCAGTGCAAGGGGAGTAGAAAAGTATAGTCCATGTGGCCCTCTCTAACTCACTTTGTGCTCTCCTCGGACAATGTGCGAGGAGAATTCGTACCGATCCTGGCTGTGGTGGCCGCAGATGTTGCACTCAAAAGGGTCTCTGAATCCATGGCAACCCATGTGTATGGTAAACATTACGTGGTCAAGAAAGAGAACCCGGCAGTGGTTACACTTATAAGCCTTAACTTGTTCTCCATCTTCATTTAAGACTCTTAGGACCTCTTTGGCTGAGCTTTGAGCTGCTTTGGCAGATGATGGAGGCTCCTGTGCCTTTGGGTCCTCTTTGGAATAGGCCGGGCTTTGCCTTGTGGCATAGTTACTAGGGAAAGTATGGGCATTCCTGTCTTCATGGCTGCTTTCTGTATCTGTGGAATCATGACAACCATTGCTCGGAGACACTCCAAGCTCTACCAGTTGGTTTTTTGCTCTAGAATTCAGATGTTCTGGCACGTCTTCATGACCTTCTGCTGCCTCTCGACTTCCCTGCGCCTCAGCTCGGCTGTGGATGGGATGTACATGGGAGTAGACAGCACTGATCACTGGCGTGATCTCCGGCATGCAACTGGTCATGGGGAGCCTTGGAGGCCTCATTGCTTCTGTTCCTAGATAGGACAGTGCACTGCCCAAATTCTGGTCCATGGGGTGAGGAGCCATCATCTCTACATCCTTCTCAAAATTGGAGTTCATCTCAAAGTGAACATCAGATAGGTTGAGGCGCATGTGTTTATCACCTGAAAAGAAAGGATTAGAGTTTAAAATCAGAAAACACAGAAAATAATCTGCAAGGAAGGGAAGTTAAAGGTAATTTAATTTACAATTCTGTTAGATCAATATATTGTAAAAAAAAAATATCAGTACCAAATTTCACAATTCTGGTTTCAGGAATGGTAACAATTTAAACCGTCTGTTTTCAAATTCTATTACAATATCAGTAGTGCAATAGTTAAAACGAATTAAAAGAAAGCTGCTTTGATATTCATTCAGAAACACAAATGGTCAAGACAACATCCTCTTGGCATTATACGGACCCTGTCAAAGTTTAGGATCAAGGAGTGCCAAACTCTGGTTGGCCTGTATGTTTCACCATCACAATGAAGACATCAGGAAAAGCAAAGCACTTTGAAATCACGAGCTTACAAAGGAGACCTAGGCTATTTACTGACCAGTGGAATATGGACCAGCCAAACTTAATTTAGAGTGGGACAGGAATGCAACTTTGAACTAGCGCTGGAACAAAAATAATTTAAAACTATAAATAAAACCTAAAACAACCAGGGAGAGATCTCTCGCTTCTACCTGCCAGTGATAGTAAACCTCAAAAACAAACAGGATTCCTCCCAATTTAGGAAGTCTCAAAAGTTCCTAATCAATAGCATTTTGTTTGGACAGTGGATGGTTGAAATACCTTTTCATTTGGACGTTGGATATTAAAATTGGGCCCTTTCCTCAGAGAACTGAATATAAAAATCTCCAATTTAGGGGTGGAATTAATCAAGACCAATTAAATACCATACGTTTAAGCCCAACACAAGAACTTTCAAGGTTCTCTCTTAATCTGGAATTAAATAAAAGATGCATAAAAAGAAAATGGAGCTCAACACCCAAACAAAAAGAAAATTCTGTGACAAAAATGAAGCTTTTACTTCTTAAAAAGTTACTAAGCATTTGCAACTTTGTTGAAAGTCATGTTACACACACACACACACACACACACACACACACACACACACACCCCCAAGAGCCAGAATTCTGCATAAAATGGTAAAGCAAAACCAAGACTTTATGCGGCCAGATCACCACAGTGGATTATGCAGAATGCACTGGATCCAGTACAATTAACTGCATCATCCAGTTTGTTCCTTGTAGGGTTGAGTTCCCCCTTAATTTAGTTGCAAATACAGGAAAACATTTAAGTTGCTGAGGGGAAAAGCATTGGTCAGGACTAAGACATGGAAAAACACAGTTGTACAATAACCTAACCCTCCACTGTCCTTTTGGGACATTTAAAAAAAAAAACACAGAAGCTCTTACCCACAAATTTCTGCGGAGTAGATCTTTTTCGCTTTGCAATGCTGTTAGCAAGCCTATCTATAAAAGAAGGCCTGTCAGGGGCTGGCTGAAGGATATGGTCAGGCATCACATCCATGTCACGGCTCTCCTCCCCTGCTGATGAGAGAAAGCACCCTAAAATCTGGTGATCAACTGATGCACATTGTACAGGCAGCATTGGGAATAACAATGGAACTTGCTTCGAACCAGCTTTAGCGATCATTTTATACCGCACAACCGTTTAAATTCTTGTTCACCAATTCCACTTTGGCAACAAAAATAATCAGAGCTCCAATACACTTTACGAGGCATTTTGCGCATTTGCGCCACAATTAAAGAGACCGACAAACTGTCGGCAATTCCATAGTTTTGCCAGCTCTTAATTGTAATTTTCCGGAAGGTGGCGTACAAGCAGAATGCATTTTAGTTGTTTTTTTTAAAAAAAGAGCACGGTGCAGTATACGAGATGTGCAACTTGAACCCTAACCCACATTGAGTGCACTCACAGCATTCACTCCATGTGGCGTGCATTCTCAATGCAGTTACAGGTCATCGATTTATCCTGTTTGAGCAGCGCCATATCTTTAACTGGGTCCTATGTGAAATGAGTTTGGACAGCCTCAACCTAGTTTCAAGTAGCCATGGGCCCACAGCACAAAATTGCCCCTAATTCGACATTTATTGGCAATCTCAAACAGGCCATAATAATTGCTGGTGTGGAAAGTGGAAACATTCTCACAGGTGGTCTTCTGATGCTGAAGCGCTAAAGGAACAGAACAGGCTTACCCGGGTGTGCTCGATACCGATACTGGGTGACTAAAGTGGAAAGTGCTCCACTCCCCAGCACGGACATCTTTCACCTTGATGAGAACTAAATTCATTTGAAACAGTTCAACAAAAATAAGTTTATGGAGGTTGAACAAATGAGGAGAAACCTTTGTTCGCACCAAGTGTTTAAAAACAAATTTTACACAGTCACTATTGAGGACATTCAATTGCCACCAAGGTTCAAAAGGTAAAGGAAGAGCATGAAAAGATTAGAACACCTGATCCCTATTGCTAACACACTTAATGCTCCTTTACCACTGACCTCCCCAAGGCCTTTCCAGTTTCCTACAAAGCTGTGAATAAGACAATAGCTGCAAATTTGCATTGGTCATTAGAATTTTGCAGTTGTAGTATTAATACCGTAGTTTGTTCCATTAAAAATACAGAGTTTGGCTCTCCCAACAGTTCAGTGATGAGCTGACTTGGGTCCCAGGCTCGATTCCTGGTTTGAAGGGTCTGTCACAGCTGGGGGTGGGGGGGCAGGAAAGAGAGAAAGAGACAGCCAGGGTTCCTGCTCCTAAATCACAATCCCCGTCTTGACTCACACAAATAGCAGCCAACTAGCAAAGCATTGGACGGTGGCCAGCACCCGTAGGAAAACTATATTCGATACTAGATTTAAACTTCATTGTAAACCAGAAGGCCAGCCTTCAGGTAGTAAACAGATTTCTTATTTTCAGTCTTTGGCTGTTAACTTAGTACTGTGTGAACAAAACCAGTAATGTATTAAATATTAGTAATGGAAGATCTGATCCAAAGTCTTCAACATGGTTATAGTGTAAAACATATATTCAAGACAAACACAGCTACTGGACCTAGTTAACGGCAGGTATTTTTCGATAGAGTTGCTGCAATGTTCAGTATGCTCTCCATTTTGGTACTACTGGTGGGTTGATCTCAATTTTCATTCGATTTCCCCCCTCCACCCAACCTCTCCTGCAGACACTGACTCATGCTGGGATACGGTGGGCATCCTATGCAGGTACTGGAGGGCTTGCTCTCGCTCTTCAATAAAGAAAATATTTCATGCAGAAATCTCATGCACATTTCAAAAGACAAAAACCCAGCATGTAACTCAAGTATGTTGACAAAGGCAGCCCTCCAGTACCTCAGCCAAGTGGCCATTCTTTATGCATAAGCCTAGGTTGAATGTCGGTAGGGTATATGACCGTCCTCATCCTATATCCACACACAGGATTTTGTTGTCGAGGCCACTGGATAGCAATCAGAAGCAGGAACCATGACTGATATTTCCGCTCCCGAAACGGGTGGCTGAGGCCAATTTTAGCAGCCAACTGCCTTTTATCTTCTATACTAGCTATCTGGTACCTGACTATCAGTAGTACTATAATCTACAACATCACATCAGTGCATTTTATTAAATTATGTTGCGAGCTGGTGAAAGACTTAAGCTGTACCATTCGGTGCAAATATTGGATTATATTTGAGAGTCAGCTGGAGCGAGACATGCATTTTCTTTGGCTTTGTGGCTTTAGGCATACATAAAACCAAAGTTTAAAATGTGGCACAGTGGTCAGGAGAGTGGTTAATGGTCAGCTGCAAAAGTGCCACCAGTCAGTAGGGATATGAACCCAACCACTTGAACCCTACCTGGAATGAAGAAAGCTTTAACACACCTACTTCTGAAAGGTCTGCAATTTTAGAGCTGGTAGACAGCAAACAAGTGGTGACCTGATTCCATGAAAACCAGCGATACAAAATTGAACTGCCTGATTGCACAGCAGTACATAGAAACCAATCTCTAAGAGTCTACAGCAATCTCAACATTTACATTTTTATCTGCAGAAATGGAGTTATCAATATTCTGACATCTTCATTAGTAAGGGTCAGTAGATACAAACGTCACAAAGAAAAATATACAAGAAAACCGGTGTGAACCATCAAAGTGACAGCTACAGGAATCTTGGTAAAACTCTACTCGTTCACTATAATACGCTATTTAGCAGATTCCCAAACACCACGTTATTGCGAGAGTTCACTATATTAACAGCAGAATTGAACCAGTTTACAGACTGCATTTATTAATACTGGAAATGAGATACTAAATCTACTGCATAAATAGTTGTGAACTTGCATTGGTGGAAGCACAACGGCCCACAAATTACTGTTTGTGACATGAGCATTCAAGACAAAATTAAATGCTTAATTTAAAACAGCATACAAAGGAATATCACATTAACTCATTAAGCTTTTGTATACTTCAAAAAAAAAATGTTCTTGGGATGTTGGCAGCACTGGCAAGGCAGCATTTCTTGCCCAGCCATAGTAGACATCAAGGGTCAATGGGACTGGAATGGAGTTAGGCGTAGACCAGACTGGGTAGGGGTGGCAGGCCCCTCCCCGAAGGACATCAGTGAACCAGTTGGGTTTTTACAACAATCTGGTCATTTTTTTCTGGTGCCAGCTCACAATTTACGGAATTCATTTTCACAAAATGCCATGGTGGGATTTGAAGTCATCACCTCAGGGTTACTCGTCAGAGCCATAACCACTACACTACCGTAACCCCCAGATAATATTGCAAACAGTAATTTCTAGGCTGATGTATAGTATTGTTTGGTGTATTCAACCACACAGAACATAACCTTTTATAGTTCATCAAAACAATTACTTATGCAGTGTCACACTTCACCATTTATTGTCTCTCCTCTTCCTTGTACCACCAGCCACGCCCCACTCCCTGATTAAGAGGGTGGGTGGATAAGTTAACATGCTCCCAAGTCTCTAGAGATACAAGCGGCCCAGAGTGGCATTCATTTTTCTGTTCCCATGAGAAATGCCTAGCCTCTTGACAGAGACTCCTCCAACATTGCTGAAATCAGGAATGCCTCATATGGGAGTCACAGGCAAAGAAAAATGACCTACCTTGTACAGTCTTTGCAGGATAGCATCCCTCATACACCATAGGGACTTGTCCAATCTGGATTGGTCCTGGAAATCACACTTTCTTTGATCATGACATCATTGAGAGCACCCCTCATGTGACATCCTGCTCCCATACTGTGCAAAAGTTCCAGGATCTGTGTAATAACACTGTTCTTTTTGATCTATAGTAACCTAAAAATGATTCCCCTAAAAATTCCCCAACCATAAAAACAAAAATAATAGCCCAGCAGGGTCAAAGGGGATGGTGGTGTACAAGGAATGCTGTAACTCAAAGAATGATGAAGTAAGATTACCTTGTAGGGTCTTCATCATTCAGGCACCCCTCACACACCACAGGAGTTACAAAGTACCACCAACTCAGGAGGAAGAAAGGCCCCAAGCTCTATGCTACAAGCTCTGCTGCCAAAACAGATTGGAGAAAAACCTGGATGTTGGCCAAATTTCAACAGTAATGTCTGGTAAATGTGCAAGGAGAAGTCCACATAGCTACCTTACAGACACTGTCAAAGGAAATCTGATTAAGAAAAGCCCGGGAAGTAACACTGGTTTACAATTAAGCAGCTTAAAATCATGTGTTTGAAGAAGTTTCAATGATGGGTCCATCAGCTCATTAAGGACTACTTTAACATCCCAATCAGGAACAAGGGGCAGTCTATCTTGACAAGTTCTACATAGCTCACAAAGTGATAAACTACCAGACCTGACATTGAGAGCTGAGGTCATATGTGCTCATATATACTTTAGACCCAGCTCAAAGCAATGCAGATATTCAGGATCATGAATCTCACATGTGGTAGAGAGGATAAAACTAGTCAATTTAAACTCAATCAAATTAAATCCAACCTGGACATTCTATCCATACATACTGTGACCCATCCTCGCATTATCAGATTGGAGCCACTGCTCTGAAACACATCCCTGTTAAAATGTTGTTCTGTTCTGTGTCGGGGCCCCGGTACCTCGGATGTGCGTCAGACATTGGCCGCACTGCTCCCAATACGCCCCTTTGCTGGCGCATTCCAACAACTTTTCCAGACAATTGTCGCGTGAATTCGCCACTAGAGGATCAAGTAGCACAACGGTTTAACATGCCGTTTGTTAACTGGACTATTGGGCAGCTCCTGGTCCTTTAGAGTTTTTTTTTATACACAGGGAGGGGTTGTCACTCGAGAGGTGGCCCTGATGATGCCATTAAAAAAAAGATACCCCAGAACCATTCTATAGAACCAAAATCAAGATTGGACAAGTTCCTGTGGTGTGTGAATGATACCTGAATGACAAAACACACAGTTTCAAACATTAAATACACAGCAATGTATCTGAGTAATGGGCAGTCCCAAGGTAAAGCTCTTGCTGACCAGATAACTATGCAACACTACAATTATTATGAGGATATGCCACTGCTGGTTACAGGTCTCACTATCCTTGGATAACTGTGGCACTGCTAGGTATAGTCCTTGCTGCCCCAGGCTAACTGGCACTGCTGGTTACAGACCTTGCTGAGTAGATGGCTGTGGGGGCTCAGCATTCAGACTCTGCAGGTAGTTGTGACAGCGTTCCTTGTGCTCCTCCAGCGAACTCTGCTGCTTGTAACTCCGCCCACAGTAATTACATTTATAAGGTTTGCCGACAGTGGGAGAGGAGACTAGAAAGAGACACAAAATTAGCAGATAAGCATTAGGTCGTGCAAGAAGTCAGATTTCAAATCTATGATGCCGCATTGAATTGGGCACAATATATGAAATGAAAACAGAAAATGCTGGAAATATGCAACAGTTCTACAGTATCCGAGAAGAGACACATTAACATTCCAGGCAGAAACCCTTCATCATTTCCTTTTTTCCCCCCAGATTTCTAGCATTTTCAGTTTTTCATCTCATCTCAGACAACATTTTCAGTTCCAGCCTATCACCCTAATACAGCCCCCTCAAGTCACCACAAGATTCAGATATGCACATCACAGGAATAGAAAGGTGCCAGCTTCTTTCTTCACGGCGCTGACATTTCACAGGCTACTAATGAGCAGCGTGTCAGAACAATTGATATTTTATAGAATTGTAATGCATGTGCATGGAAAACCATGTAGGAGCACCAAAGTAATTCAATGTGAAAAGCTGCATCTCTGCAAATTAAAGTGACTTTTAATCCCTGTGCACAGTAACACAATGGACACCCCCTAAGATTCAAAATACACAAGGCTCTGATCTCGAGAAGTGTTTGCAATAAGTGGGAACAGACACCCACTGGGTTTGACAGCATCCTTTTGAAGACTGAAACAGGCAACGGTGAAATGGAACAGAATCTGGGGGCTATAGTATATTCAACACTTAACATGTCAAAATACTGTCGAGCAGCAAAAAGTAGGTGGAATACATAATTATGTTACTAGGTCAGTTGAGTACAAGTCAGAAGACGTTATATCTTGAGAGAGATAATGCACCAGTCACAGTGGATATAATTTGGGACTTTGATTAGGCTGATTAGGGCCATTTCAGTGCTGTGGCAAGGGCAGAAACCGGATTGAGAAATTCAAACATGGAGTTGTGAGAAAGATGGGCACGAATTTGGGAGGCGACATCACGTACAAGGACTTGAAGAGGTTGGAGATTGAGCGGTAGTTTGCAAGGACTGAGGAGTCATGGGTAGGTTTGGGGGGGGGGGGGGGGGGGGGGGGTGATGACAGCAATTTTGAAAGGGAGAGAGACTGTACCTGAAAAAAAGGGAACCATTTAAATGTCAGCTACCATGGGAGCCAGGAAGGGAAGTTGAGCATCAGCAATTTAGTGGCAATGGGGTTAAGGGAGCAGGAGGTTGGTCTTATGGACAAGTTAGGCTTGGAGAGGTCATGAGAGGAGTTAGGAAAGAAACTAAAGAAGGATGCAGGATCGGGGCTACGGTTTGGCTTGGTAGGGAAGGGGAAGCAGTAGAGGCAGCTGCACAGATGGTCTCAATCTAAGTGGCAAAGATGTCAATGAGTTCCTTGCACTTGTTGGAGGTGAGGGGTGAAGAGTTTAAGGAGATGGGTAGTAGTGGAGAAGAGAAGCCGGGGATTAGCCCGGATGATCCTGGAGTAGTGGGTGATTTTGGCCCGATAGTGATTGATGTGGTCCAGCTCGATAAATGATGGATGGCTAAACCTGTTTTTCACCAGATTCATATCAGACTGGTCAACTTTTTCCTACCCACAGAAGCTGTGTTAATCATTGTATGGCTTATCCATCGTTGCCGCTATCCTTTGATGCCAATTTTTAACAAATTGATGTTAACCTTTCAGTCATTGAAAGCAGCAGCTCATATCAAAATGAAAAGTTAAGTAGAAAAACCATGTGAGGCACAAACATTATTTAAGGAGATGCTTGCCATTTGTACACCTGCTGTGCAAGGTGCACCATACCCAATATATTTCCAAAGGAATACCAATCCCTCGGTTACTAACAGCCAACCTGCTTTCAATAACCAGCTCCTCCACCACCAAAACTACTCTTCCTACCTTCAAATATTGGTTCAATTGCTGTGGTAGGTAAACTGCTTACAACCCACCTACACAAAAAGAAACATGTACCTTAACCATCCATCTATAGCTGCATCGGAGCTACAGCAAGCAGATATGACTTATTTCTCCTTGCTATTCCCTGTATAATTATGTTGCCTTCAATTTCCTGAATCCTTATGCACCAGTTTGATTTACCACTGTATACCACAAATGTCCCGATTCTTCCCACTGCACACACCTACTATCCAATCAAGAGCACTGTAGCACAAAGAGGAATCAATAGGATATGGTTAAAATGTTGATGCACTTCCATCCAAAACAGCTGAGCAACCCACTGGAAGCTGCTGATCCCCCCCCCACCCCCCTTATATTACAGGGTTATCTCCGACAGCAAAAAGTGCCATTGAAGACAACTCTGCAATGTAGAAACAACCTCATGCTCTCACTGTAACATCATAATCTTCTGAGAACAGTAGTTTTCATTTGGTGCCTCCAACCACTGGATGCTGGCAAATGCAAACAAACAGCCACCAGCAGCACCAAGGTTGACTGTGGTTGTGGGAAGGCCAGCTTCTCAGGATGTTCATAGAAGCCAGCTATGCAGTTTCCACTGTCTGGTCAGTACAACTGGTCTTCCCAACATCAGGGATGGACTGGCAAAATCATGATTGTGAATTTGCAGCAGCTGCACATGCAGGGGCAGGATCAGCACCAACGTGAACAAATACAATAACTGGAAATGGTTCAGCAATATAAAAAGGTGGTGTGGGAGCTACTGGCTGCTCTGGTTCAATCACATTCTTGTATCTTCTACAATAATTGCTCTTTTTCAATTAAGAATCAGGGAGCACCCAGTTGTGCAGTCAAGGGAAACTGCCGAGTAAAAGCCGACAGTGTCAGGGAGAGTTGCAGTGTAATATCGGCTGCACAAGTTTATTTTTAAAACAAAAAGTCATTGTGGGGCTCGCACACCTGAGCTCCTTCGCTCTTGCACAGCATGAGCACTCTTGGCTAGAGAATTTCAAACTCCTGCCTCACAGCGAACTTATGCTGCATGTACATTGTAGATCCACTTCAGAGAATGCTTCTATAATGCAGTTGCCGTTCCTGGTGATGTAGATACTGTGAAATTTATATTTCAGGCCAGTTTCTACAGTATTAGATCCAGATTTAAACAACCACATAGGCACTCATTTTAAAGTTTTAATCTCAACAAGCTTTGTCTTTTGAGTGGTTTGGGGGGGGGGGGGGGGGGGGGGGGGAAAGAGAGAGAGTTGGGAAGAGAAGTTAACAACTTTAAAGAGCACAGTTGTTCATCTTTCTTCTGCTTGATCGCTAATGTTTGTCACTTTGTCCATGTGGGCTCCGTCACAACCCTTTCAAAGGCACCCATTCAAAATAGAACGCTAATTTTTGGGAAGCGGTTAATTTTATGGTTTTTTAAAATTCTTCTATTCAGAGCAGAAATTCTTTAGACAATTCACTCTTGCACGCTATCTTGCCGGTGTTTTTAAAATCATGCTCCCGACCCAACCACTCTGTTTTCCTAGCTAGGTTCCAGTTTAGATTTGCAGTCTCCTGCAATTATCCTTATCTTAGCAAGAGAAACAAAACCCAATTACATACACGTGCGACAGACTGAACAGATAGTAAATCCAGATGAACTTAACGTGTTTAGAAACACAACCTTCCCCTCCCCCAATGTGGTGCAGCATGTTCAGCGACCAAGCAATATATACTAGTCCAATTCGTTCATCTCATCGAGTCTCCAGTCTCGGAGACATCAAGCTGGACTAGGACGAAAATAGAGGGATTTATTCCTCTTTCTCTCTCCACTTCCCTTCCCTCCATGGAGCAGAAACAATGCTGGAAATACATCAGGTCCATCAGTCTCTGAAAAGAGAAGAGCTAGATAATGCCTTTTCACTGTAGGCCCCTTTGTCATTTGTGTACCCCAGCATTTTGGGTGTTTATTTCAGATTTCCAGCATTTGGATTTTTCCCCCCTTTAATGAGCAAACTTTTAATTGTCATAAAGCAATTCAATTAGATTTTAACATGGGGATTACTGTGCAAGTTGATTACCGGTGAAAATTAATGACTATTTTCAAACCAGATCATATGAAGTGACATTCATAAAAAGATTATGAAATTTTTAATGTGGATTCCAAAAGAGATAAATTTGTAAAATGACAGATCATTTAACTTGCAGTACTTTCTTGTTTTGACACTGTACAGTACTCCTACCACAGCCCACAGAAGGGTACAGGCATGTCTGCAAAGTGCTAGTTTCTTGGCGTGTTCCAAGTGATCAAAAAGACTAAAGTCAGGATTTAAAGGCATTTTCAATTCAGTCCAGAAGACTGACATTTCATTGAAGTGAAGTGAAGTCGATGCATTGTGGAAATTTCAGCCAAAAGATTCCGCGTGGAGCTCATCTGCCACCTGGCATTCACAAAATAGCTGTTCAGTTTCCAAATTCCCTGATCTAGCTGGCTCAAACTCCCGCCCACCATTCTCTCTCTGGGTCAGTTGGAATGACTGGCACAAGACTCTTCACACGGTGCCTGAGAAATGGGCCAGTCTGTTGGTGGGTGAGAACATGTAGCTGCTGCCTGTTCAGCCCATCCACATTCAGACAGTGGTCCTAGCAGAGTGGCAGGAATGGCACGTAATCAGTTTTATTTAGAAAATATGTTATTTCAATACTACTGGCTCTATCAAATCAAGAAATCTAGCACCTCTTAAACAAAGAAAAACACACTTTGCATTCAATGCTGTATCGTCAACACTGAATTTAACTTTTAGATCTTCCAATACAATGTACATTAAGTCACTCCCCTGATGAGTTTATCCAGTGAGTAACAACCAGACAAAGCAGGAAGATCCTAAGTCTGATTCCCAGTCTGTGTTAAATTAGCTGCTCTCAACCGGTAGGGGCACTACAGTTGGCCTCAATATACCTGGATATATGGCTCAGCTAATCATTGCCTTTACCAGACAAACCATTCCAACAAAATGATAAGTCATCTCCAGGATGAGCATACCTGAACCCATCTTCCAGTGCAACCACAAAATTCAGTCTTCATACACCATTGCTGTAAATCAAATCACCCGTCCACAACGACTCTGCATCAGCTCCCAACTCGTTGGAAGATATTCCAGTTTAACTTTTGTCTGAATCTTCCGGTTTACACTCCTGAGCTTTCCAGCATTAAGGAGTTGCAACAGCAGTTCAACAGCATGCGTGCTCGCAACTTCTTTTTGTTCTTCCAGGAGAACTTGCGTTACTCATTGGGGCTGTTGCTATACACTCATTTTAAGTGTATACTTGCTACAGTTTCAGATCAGCCACAGCAGATACAGCTGTAACCGCTCCATCATGCTACAACAATACAAGCAAGATTTCAACAGCTTGTGGTAGAAGCTGCTCTTTGCTTATTAAAATAAGCTATACATACAGTACAGAGCTCATTTTAATAAGCAAAGAACATATAGAGATCAATTTCTCCAATCCAGTGGAGTTAGGTTAGAGATGAGCAGAAATGCACAGCTGCAGCCTGCTCAGTCCATTCACACAAAACCTGCAGCAAGAGTGTCACTTTACTTTGGGAGAAATTCTACCACAACACAAAACAGCTTCTTTAAAAGGACGTTTTGGGGAAAGTTTTTGCAAAAGTTGTATTGCCTGTAAAGAATGTGAAATACACTCTCTGCAAATTACGATCTGGATCAAATCATTTGATGTTTCCAGGAGCTATCGCAAACTGTGAGGATATTTGTCCCAAAAAAGCAATGCTGCATATCGACAAATTAGTGATGTTATGGGAGTAATCCCTGAAATCCACAACCAGATTCTCCTCCCCCCCCCCGTCCCCCCCCGTTGCAGTGGTGCGGCAAATGGCTGGGGGCGGTGGGGAGAAAGAGAACAGGTTACTTAAGTGACCTCGGAAAACCTCAAGAAACCCAAATCCCTTTTTCCCAGGCCAGGGCCACGTCTTCTCTGCCCCCCCTTCTACTGCGACCTTACTCTTCCTGCCCAGTGAGCCCATACCTTCTGCCATTCCTCCTGCCACTCCTCACTGCTCCCACTCCCATGTCAAGGATGCATACCCCCACCCCCACCATTGCTGACCTAAAAAAACTCCCATTACTGCACTTTGGTCACTAGCACCCCACCGATGCTCTCCCACACCCTGCCACTGCCGTCCCAGTGCTCCCACACCCCAAGCCCCCGCTCCTTCCCCCTCCCAGGAGAGACCTACATCCCAGAGCCCTTTTCTCCCACACACCAGGACTCCACCCAGTGCTGCCATATCACAACACAGCTCTCCCACAACCTGGTATCCCTTTCCTAGTGCCCCTAAACCCCATGACTGCCCTTCCCTGCGCTCCCACATCCTGCAAACCCTTTGCCAGTTTACCGAGACCCTTGTCAATGCTCCCACATCCCATCACCCACACTCCAAAACCCCAGGATCACCCTTCCAAGGCTACCAACCAACACAGCCAACCCCACGTCTGCCACAGGCAATTCCGACAACCGACCTCCAGTGACCAGCAACATCCTTCCTGCCATTTTTCTCAGCATCCTGGCCTTTTCTTTTTTTTTTAAAAAAAAAGGAAATAAAATTAACATTGCTAAATGAACTTTTAATAGTCATCAAGGTAACTGATTTAGTTTCCACAGAAATAAGCACAATCATGTAATTGGAGCCAAACCGCGCCCCCCCCCCCCCCCCAATAAAAACACAACTTAATTTCTTGTCATGTTAGTTTACATAAAACAATGTATTCTGACACAGTGAGCAATGCCACAGGAAAGCCACCAGTAGATGAATAAACTACTTTGAAGGTGATTGACCACGCACACGCGCACACACGGCCAGGTCCTAGAGGTTGTCTCCTTGACATGGTTTTCAAAACTGGGATGTCTACCAGTAGCTTGAGTTCAGGTGCTCTCAAACCCGCGACCTCTACCACCTAGAAGGACAAGGGCAGCAGGCGCATGGGAACACCACCACCTCCAAGTCATATACCATTCTGACTTGGAAATATATCGGCCGTTCCTTCATTGTCGCTGGGTCAAAATCCTGGCACTCCCTCCCTAACAGCACTGTGGGAGTACCTTCACCACACAGACTGCAGCGCTTCAAGAAGGCGACTCACCACCACCTTCTCAAGGGCAACTAGGGATGGGAAATAAATGCCGGCCTTACCAGCGACGCCCACATCCCATAAACGAATTTTTAAAAAAAATTACTCTGTATAGTTTAGAATCCTGCCTGGTGTGGGTATAGAAATGCTACACAATGATGGAAAACACTTGGAAGAGCTGCTTAAACGAACTCTAGGTTTTCTATCCTGCACAGAATGTCTGGAATTTAGATGAAACTGGATATTTTCTTTTAATGCTTTGTTCACAAAGACCTTGTAGAGATGAGTGAGGAGCTAAAAGGCTGTATAATGTCAAAAGAGATTAGCATTTGTTTTGAATAAGTGATACATATGAAATATAGAAGCCTTTAGGTTACCAGCAAAGCTGGAAGCCATTCTGCTTGAGAAATGAGAGGAAAGGTATTCCCCTCATTGCAAAGAACTACAGGAATTCAAGGCGACATTAGAAGTTAAAAGGTTGTATTTAACTAAAGCTAAGGGGGGCAGGGGGGGGGGGGGGAGAAGAAAAAAAAAAGATTAAGGGGGGAAAAACTCCAAAGATGCCAGTATCCTTGGATAATGCTCCTGGCTATTCAAATATTGAACTGAAACACAATCCTGGAAATCAGACATCATGGCTTCAAATACTGGAGGCGGGAGTGATCGGGTCTTTTGTAGCACAGAACAGCCAGCGATACCGTGTGTTTTTGTCGAGATTGACAAAGCTCAAAATATCTCCGAGCTGGTGAATAAAATGGAAAGTCTAAGATACCCGAATAGAAGACGGCATACACATGAAATAAGGCGACTAACAATCACAAAGAGTTCTTTGTATGTTGTAGATTCAAAGCTGAAAGCAGCAAACATTCAGAATCTGAAACAAATGTGAATGAAAAGGAGCCATTTGAAGCACTCAATAGATGGCTTTGGCTATCATTTTTACATGACTGGTGACTGCAGAGAGCGAAATAAAAAGTCTACCTCTAAAAATTGTTGATAAAGAGCTCTCTTTAAAAAAAGATACATTTTCGGAATGCCTACTGGTTTTCAGAGATTCTGAGCATGTTAAAGCACATTTTTACTGTGGAAAATGTACACTATGCAAGCAATGCAATTTTGCTCCTGCGAAATTATTTGCAATCCTATTTAACATTGGCACATGAATTCTAATATAACCAACATCTTGCTCCCAAAGAACTGTTTTTTTTAAAATAAACATCCCCGTTTAAAGTGGTGCGATAGCTTGAGCATCGATGAACCACACCATGGAGTAGCTGGGCAAAGGTTCTTATTGTCATCCCCTACAGAGTGAGCCCCAAACTATGGAGGGATGCTCAGTGTAGGCCAGGCACTTCCCCACAGGATGCACACAATTTCACCACCTCTTTAAAGGGGAGGCACAACTAAAACCACGTCTCATTGTGCAATCGGGACACAGCAGGTTTTAAACGCTTCAAAACAAAATGGTAATTTGTGTGAAGGGGTGAAGCACAGTAGCTGCATTTGCCATAATATCCAACTAATGATCTGATGCATACTGTCAAACCACTCTCTTACTAACCATCCCCACCCTGGACTGTTGATCAGTCTTTGTTATCAATAGGTTTCCTTTTTAAGGTTACAGCACTTCTGAACACAACCACCAAATTATGGCAGAAGAATATTTTGCCCATTCTGTAGTTTAACCCCTTCAGCAGCACACAGTTTATTTACACTGAAGTACTTATTAAAGAGACACATATGGTACAAGTGTATCCTTAAAGGCTTTAACTGAAAGAAATTCTAAAAGACTTGACCAGCAGCAGTTTAAAAAGAAAAACTTAAAATATATGACGGCAGTAACGCAACAAATGTAGATCGCGATAGCACGGTTGCTTCATAGAATGCTCCAGCACCGAAACAGGCCGTTGGGTCCATCAAGTCTGTGCCAGTGATTCTAGCAATTTACATAAATTATAAACTGGTTTGCTGTGTGAATGCTACAATTCTATAAAGTTTAATGTTGTTTGAAGAAGCTCCAATCTCCTCTCTGCCAAATTCCTAGGAGATTTGGTCTCGCTGGAGTTTGTTAAAAATTTGTTATTGTGGCAGTGGGAGCACAATTGGCCTCTGTCTCCAGTGAAAGGAAGAAGGAAAATAACAGCCACGGCCTCGATCACTGATTACTATCCAGTAAGCCCCACTGAAAACGTGCATGTTGACATCTGCGAAGGGCAGGATCAGGCTCAGCTGTGATGCCACTCTGCTAAAACTCACTGTCCAATCTCACGTGAAGAATAGTCACTTGGGCAAGATACCAGAGGGGTGCCAGCCAGCTCTCAAGGATGTAAACCAGCATGTATCACCAGCTTCAGGAAAGTAAGGGGAAAGAACTGGGAAGGAAAGGTGGAAGAAAGTAAAGAACCTTGAAATAAACAGTTTAAAAGTAATTTAACAATTTCAAATTTATAATCTTAAACCAGGAGTTCCCAAAAGCCACAAATGACCAAACTAAGGGGGTGAGCGAGAGATGCTGACAAAACATCTTCAATTAGTAGATACAACAGGTCTAGTTACCAGTGAATGAGTACAAGGAATCCTAATACTGATCAGAACATAACTTACAATCTTGTAGTCACAGTCAAAGAGCATTCCTCCAAGATGAATAGATTACAGAGTCTTTCTGAATTTTCAGCACCTTCTGACACTGTGATCTTTGGAGCATCTACTGCGTGCTGTGAAACTGGTATTACAGTCAGGCAATGGTTTACAGACAGTCGGGCAGACACGTAGCACAGCACACAAAAGGCAGAAAGTAGGATGTAGTAAAAAAAAAAAGAAAAAAAAATTTACCAGTTAAGGTTTCATGATCATAAACTCGCTTCAGCAACATCTGCAGGACACGTTAGTCTTGTTTAGTTTTCCTCTCGATTGCTAACCTTTCTTTACTAGTATTGCTTTCCCCATCGGTAAGCCAGCTTTATACCACAAGTTAGCCATGGAAAAAAATATGCTTACCTCACATGTAGAAAAAAACCAAATCCACTGTCTCCATTTGCATATTGTGTTGCGACTGGAAACAGTGACATCACCCATTCCACCTGTCTGCCATATTGGTTCTAAACAGTTTAAACATGAAAACGCATGCTTGTGGTGCGAATGGCACACTGAATAGGGTCCGATATGGGTTTAGGTGATAACAGTTGTGGAGAAAGCGGATATAATTAATTCATAAGTTAGGTCTATCTGGTCTTGCTCAGTCATCTGCCGATTTAAAACTATAACCTATTTTAATGTATCTCACTTTGAAAAATAATCATTCCGTATATTTAAGCAAGTTTGCAACTGATCTCTCTCTATTAGCAGCCCACTCCTTACGTTTTCCCCAATACCAGTAGGTCTTCATACATATTTGAACAATGGACACTAGTGAGTGATTTTAAATTACAGCCTTCTAATCAAGTTCATATATTGTAAGGTACAAGAGAGAAGCTAAAAGTAATTTGCACCAGTCACTAAAGAGTGCAGCCTTGACATTACTTACAAGATATCAGTGCCAATAGTTTCCTTTGTGCTTTAATTTTAATGAATTTGTAGACATATCTACAAACACTGCACTTATGGATTTGTTAAGAGTAATGCAGAGTGGAAAATACCTTGATTGACCTTTTTATGCTTCGGCCATGGTCTATATAGAAGCCATGTGCAATGACAAATTGGGGACATTTCAGACTTGGAACTTTTAAGTGCATTGTTACAGTTTATGTTTAATGGCAATATATAATACAAGAGGGTGGACTGAAGCTGGATTTTTTTTTTTAAATAGTAGTACATTGTTTAGTCTCAATGGCTTCTGCAGTCAACTGACAGCTGAAAGTAGCGCAGAAGGATATTTGCAGGAGGGAATAAAAGGCATTTGTGGCATTACTGCAGGTTTAGAGAGAAATAATTTTGAATGCAAGAGAATCATAGATGGAACAAATTCTTTTTGTAACCTTTGCTTCAGTGCAGGAAAATAGCTAAGCGGCTGTTACAGTTTTAGGCTTCTCTCATACTCGTGAGCAAAGGCCTCCATCTCTACAAACTCAATGACTTTATATACCCAATACCTGATAATGTAACATGACCCAGAGGTCAAACAGAAACGCTTGTTGCTGTAATTAGGTCACTGGATTGTTACAGACCCTCTTGTGTTCTCTTAGCCTTCGGATAGTGAAAGAACAAACACTCGATCAAGACTGTGGGACTTAATCTATAAAGTACAAGAGAGATTTATTCGAAGTACAAAGTAGCAGAAAGCCAAAACAGAAGATTACACTTGATTACAGAACTTTTAACCTCTACCTCCTTGGGCACAGAAATAATGAGATGTGACCCTTCACTTCACTTTCTTACTGCAACTACACCTGGACCAACACCTGTGACAATTTATACTTGAGGTTTTGTCTTAAGCACCGAGTATTTAGGTATTTGTCCTTCTCTCCCTACGAATGCAGAACTAAAAAACTGGCAGCATGCTGCTCGAGATATACCTCTTGTTCCCTCTGTTGTTTAAAATTAGTATACAGGAATTCAAATGGTATTCTCCAGAGCGAAATAAAGTTAATCAAATTAAATTGGTTTCCTGAACTTCAACCAGCCTCTATATTCAGGCTCATTACCTTCAACTGATTACACAGAATATACAGCACAGAAACAGACCAGTCGGCCCAACTAGTCTATGCTGGTGTTTATACGCCACACGAGTCTCCTCCCATTCCATCTCAGCCTTTCAGCATATCTTTCTATTCCCTTTTCTCTCATGTACTCGTCTAGTTTCCTTCTGAAAGCATCCAAGCTATTTGCCTCAACCACGTCCTGTAGTAGCGAGTTCCACATTCTAACCACTCTGATAAAGCAATTTCTCTTCATTTCCCTATTGGATTTATTAGTAACTATTGTGTATTTATGGCCCCTAGTTTTGGATTCTCCCACAAATGGAAACATTCTCTCCATCCCATTCATAATTTTAAAGACCTGTGTCAGGTCACCTTCAAGTCTTCTCTTTTCTATCTTTCAGTCTTTACCGATAGCTGTAATTGCTTGCTTGGTGCTGAAAACATTCTTTGTTAACTGGTTTCCACTTGCTTTGCAATCAAAACATATTGCCATCGGAATATTACTTTTGAAGTGACATTTTGCATTCCAGACAGTGATGTGTATCCTCTCCAATATGTGGAAACAAGATAGTAGAGAGACACACACAAGCAAATGCGAGATTATCTCCCAGTAAGAGTAACCAAATTTAAAGCAATAAGCCATAACTCAAACAGCAATCAAAAATATATAAACTTTATGATTTGAATTGTGATAGAACTCCTATCGCTATTAAAAAATTGTTTTACAAGCAAAAGGAAAAATTTAATTCAAACAATTGACCAAACACCACAATGGTCTAATATTATCTTGTGATCAAACTTACACAGTTCAAGAGTTAAATATAATGCACAAATCAAATCTCCAGAGATAGAATAGTGAACACTGTGTAAAATGTTACCATCTGGATAGAGGAATTTACAGCTGAAGTGTTACAGAACCGAATCACCTTTAGACAGCTACTGAGACTTTTTCAGTTTCTATTCAATTACAATAGTCGTACACAAAATAAAGCCTATTTTCTGAAATTGCCATTTATATTCAGAAGCATCAGCGCAATACTGGTCTCCACAAAACAATTACATAACCCAGGCTACAAGAAACCTTAACTGATTATTTTTACATCAGTACTACTAAAATTATTCATTAAAATGAATGGCACTCATCTTGCTCGCAACAGTGCAAAGTGACGTTAGCCTTATCACAATGGTACTTGAATAGGACAGGCACAGGACTTGCATGTACACTTGCGCTCTCATTATTTTCAATGGGGGAAGACAGACCCAGTACAAGCCAACAGCTCAAACTAATCTCCTCAATAAGCCTCCTTCCCCCAATAAATTCAAAATATTCACAAAGCATTTCCCTCACTAGTCATTCATCACGATGAGTTACACAACTGTGAATGGAATTATAATATTTTAGGATCTCAGGTGGATTGCAGGAAGACTCCGCTACGTGGAGTAATTGTATCCCAAAATTACTTTTCTGGTCAAGAAATAATTTAATAAAGCGAAGCACATAATAAAGTAACATTGAAAACAACCCCTTGCAAGATTCTCTGATCATTTGCACAAGCATTGTACATTCAACCCCATTGGCTGTGAAGCGCTGTATGACGTCCTGAGGCAGTGAAAGGCGCTATATAATTAACATAAGTTCTCTCTTAATATAAAGGAAGGGACTTTCCAGTCCCCGAGGTGGAAGAAGTTATGCACTGCTCAATTCAAAGAAGTTTTGTTTTAACCAAAATAAAAGATGGGTTTTCCATCATTCTGCGCATCTACTATTTATTATTAACTCCCTTCCCACATTAAATATTCAATATTCAGGATCATGGTAGCCCTTAGGCTCGAGGCTGAAATGCACTTTTACTTAATTAAAAAAAAAATAAAGCATGTATTTGCTACCCAATTGATTTTATCTTGTGAATTGCTAGCCAGCATGGCTGTGTTAGGTAAAGTCAGACTTTTTTTTTTTTTAAAATAGGGGATTTTTTTTCCCCTCTCTCTCGGCATCTGTTTTAACAGAAAATGCAGCACCTGCTCGATTGGCAAGAATGAAAATACCACAGTGATCTCTATTTGAGAACTGCAAAACACAACCAACTAGCACAAATGATTTCAGTTAGCGCCCGAGGGCATGTTTACGTCACGGAACCTTGTAAAAAGATTCCAACTGGAAAATGTTCTTTAGGTAGTTTTCGCGCTTTAAAAAACAGTTACATACTATAACTAAACTGTGTGTCTGCACTTAGAGCAAAATATTTGGAAAAAAAGCCACTTAGCCATCAAGCTGTTCTTTCAACAGATCACATATTAACTTGTATTCTTATAGATTCTACTTCATTTCGGTAATCCCTGGGGAAATGGGAAACCACAGATAAGAGTTTCCAAGATAAAACACATTTCTCCCGGATTGTCAATGGTAATCTTGCAAAACTCCAGGATATCAAACCAACATTACAACCCGCACCACTCAATTCTAGCGAGTTGCATTTCACGAGGATATTTCCATGGTGCTAGCAGTTCAAGAACCATTATATTCCGTCCAGTAATTATCCAGCTTGTTTTGGTCATATCCTTATAACCCTTCAGTCTGGTTCTTAACTAGATATTTAACCAAGCTCTTTTACAATGAATACATACTATTAACTGCCTTTGCCAAGTCTACTCCACTTATCTACGACTCTACATGGGGGAAAAACCTTCTCATCTATAGCTTTGCTTGAGACTCAGTTTTATGTTCAAAACCTTGAGTTTTGCATTTACAGGTTTTCAAGACCCAAGCTTGGGGGGTCAGCTAACCACTTCATAGCAATCTACCTCGCCTTCTCTCCTGTAAGCATCGGTGATTATTGAGTCAGGTCCCCTGCAAAATGAGATGACCACCGATTTCCCCCACCCCACAACCAAATATGCGCTGAAGGCAACAACTCTTGCTGGGGTATAGTTACAGAAATGTTGGCATGTGTGAGCTACAATGCTGAACATCAGCAGGCGACTTGACCATGGACAGTGTTGCAGCCAAGCCGGATTCTGTCCTCACTTGGCATGCATACATATGCAATTTCCAGTAAGGGGAGGGTCACTGGATAACGATAGGAGCAGGAACTCTGAGCAATTTGCCCCTCCCTATCCCAAGGAAGCAGAGGTCAATTGGAGACACGCTGACAGAGATCAGCTATAACACCGCCACCCAGGAATCAAAACTGGCATCTTCCTGATCTGTATGGATCAGCAGCAAACAAGTCAGTGCATATACCCACAGAACTATTAGAGAGCCTCAAACAGATGACCTTTAAGAGAACACTACTAAAGAAGGATACTGCAATTAACGGCATGTCATACATTTTCTTCAAATTTTTTTAAAATCTCAAATACGCCCTGGTTACATTGATTTTTTTTAAATAACCTTTGCAGCAAGCTATGGTCACAGAACAGAAATTGAGACCTAGAGTAAGCTGATTTCCTGCACCTTATCCCTCCCCTAAACATAATTCCATTATCCTCAAAGTCTATTTACTCAATTTCTTCTTTAATCTTTGAAACAGCTGTTGTGCAAGAGACGGTTAAGATATTTAAAAAAAAATAAAAGTTCACTTTTCTCTCCATGCTCCTTGCAAGATTCCACCCACCAACCTGCATGTGTTCGGAGGTGTCCGCTGAGTGCATCCCTTCTCCGACAGGCATAATTACAGAATGGACATTTAAACGGCTTCTCCCCAGAGTGTAATTTGATGTGCCGCAGGAGGTTTCCTTTCTGTGTGAACGAGGCTCCACACTGGTTACAATGGAAGGGGCGTTCACCTGAGGAAGAAAGATAGGCAGAAAGGTCAAAGAGCGAGGAAGAGAAAAAAAAGACTTAAAAATAAAAAAAAATCAGCTTTTCGACATAACATCTTTGTGTTCATTAAGGTGAAGGATGACCATGCTGGAAAACAAAGGATTTTCCAATTTCTGGAATTCAAAGTGATGTACAGGTCATACTTCATTTGGAACGCAACTGACTTTTTGGAAACTTGTTCATTTGAACAAGTAACGATAGTAAACAAAAGAAATCATTTGCATTCATATAATTCTTTATGATGTCTCTCAGGACATTCCAAAGCGCTTCACATACAATGAATTGCTTTGAAGGACAGACACGTGTAGGCGAACGCAGCCATTTTACGCACAGCAAGGACCCCCAAACAGTAAATGAGATGAATGACCAGTTAATATTTTTGGTGGTGTCGAGGAACAGAAGTTAGCCAGGACGCTTGGTAAACTCCCTGCTCTTCTTTAAATAGTGCCACTGGATTCAACATCCACCTGTATCACTGGAATAGGCAGATGGAGCCTTGGTTTAATGTCTCATCCAATAAACCGCACCTCTGACCATGCAGCACCCGCTTTGTGCTGCAGCCTAGATTTTGTGCTCAAGTCCTGGAATGGGTTCAAATCCAGAACCTGCTGAGGCACGAATTCTGCCAACTGAGCCAGGCTGACACTGGATCAAAAAAAAAGTGAAGGTGTTTGAATCTGACACACTACCAACCCCAACCTTCAGACCGCCCATTGGTCAAAATTGGTTATCATATAGATCACCAAATTTAAAATTGCTTTGGAAGGATCCAATAAGTCTATTACCAATATAATTAGCTGCGTACTCAGTTTAGTGTCATGCTGAATAGTTGATCAGGTTGTCAAACTTAACCTGGAAGAAGCTACCAGGATGACCCATCTCAGATACAGTATGGTCCTAGCAGCATTTACTAAATGTACTAAATACAACAGAAAAAACAGACAAAAGGTATCATAATTACTATTTGAGCATTCAAGATCTTAAGGGTTTGAGCACCAGCATCAGGTATCCTGACCTGCAAAGATATGATTACGAATCCACGAGCTGCTCAATTCTAGCCAGTTCAAGTTGCAGTTAGATGTGCCCAGAAAAAAGAACCAGAGGAAAAATTAGCAAGTAAGAAAACAAAAAGGAGAGAGAAAAAAAATCTAACCCTCTTGAGCACTGAAAGGCCCTCTCCGCTTTCTTGCCACACATCGGTCAAAAATTAATAGAAATCAAATTTCATTAAACATACATTCTGTAAACACAGCATTCTGGTAATAAGCAAACAAACCATTGTAATTGTTTCTAATAAATTTTGTGCTCTTGCTGAGGGACATCAATACTGGGAAAAGGATTTTTTTCTTTTATTAAAGACTTGTATCTGCCACCCCCAGGTCTGATATAGCGCAGGTCTGCTGCAGGATAAAGCTCGCTCTGCCTCAATGCACTTTAACTCCAACCGTAGGAGAACCACCCCAGCTGCATCAGTGCAATATTTCCATTTCCCACGCGAGCTATCCATGGGGCTTAACTGAATTTAGTGGTAACTTATTGTAGCTTTGCGCTGTGGGACTCACTTGAAGCTAAATTGTGCCCAAGCTGGTTACATTTTTGATTTTGCACAGATATGTTGCTGTAGTCCTCAAATGGGTTGAGAGAGGAAAAAAAAGTGCAAATGGCAAATGCAAAAGCAGAACCAAAAAAAAAGATGCTCCAAGAATATTTGCTGAATGTTTTTGAAGGACTCCTAAAATATATGCAAGCTGAACTCTATAGTCCTCAAAATGTTCAGCTGCCAGAGTGGTGTGGACACTACAGTTCCATTTGTCTGCTCCTTTAACCGGAGGCTCCCAGGGACAGAAATAACTGGCCAAACTTCACGGGCAAATAAATCACAAGTGAGTTCAAACAACTGCCACCACAGATAGAGACTTTAAGCCCCACTACATGCCACTCCATTTCCTTACTTGTGTAAACATACTTACCAGTGTGGCTCCTCTTATGTACCATAAGAACATTCGGTCCGATGCAGACCATTCCGCATAGATCACACTTCAGTTTTCCATTAGGAAGGCGAATCCCTCCAGGAGAATGAGGTCCCTGCCCCGTGCCCTCACAGAATCCTAGCGGGTCCGACAAAGACTCATCCGCAATGACTGCTTCATCTTTATCACTAGCGCCATCCTCCTGTGCCAGAAGCCTCCCTGCCTCTTCATCGCTGTACATCTCAACCTTGATGGAGTTGGCTGCAAATGAACATCAGAAATGTCAGATGGAGCCATAAGACGACAGGGCTAGACACCAGGTACGGGCGCTGTTCAAGACGGGCCAGCTAGCAACTAGTGTGCAGCAACCAAATTTTGTGAATCCTCATGGAGCATCCTTAGCCAAACATTTGTAAGTTTGAAGCAAGAGAGGACCCAGCATTACAGATGACCTGTGCCAAACCTCAACTGGGAGATTATTGCGTACAGAAAAGGTGGTTGGGGGGGGGGGATCCAATTCTACAGCACTGTTGTCCTTCAGCTTATGAGCACACAATGAACATACATATATAAATAAAAACACAAGCACACAAACACACACACACACAATCCACACAGGCCATTTTATTCATCCATGTAACTGCAAATAAGTAATTCCTCAGCAACATTTGATGACACGATAGCAGACCTAGAAGACGTCTCCCTGGAATGAAGCAATAATTGGGATAAAAGAGGTGAAAGCTCCACTCAAAGAATACAGTTTGGAAATAGACAGAATTGGACTTGTAAGTAATGAACATGAACTATCAAGGGTAAATGATAGGATGATAACGACTTGGAGTAGCAGACAAAAAAAACTGTGGCATGGCTAAAACAGCAGAAGCATTTGGAAAGGAAGAGAGCACTCGCTGAGATGAAGAGAAGACTCGGTATAAGTAACAGGACAAAGAAAAATATACACTACAGTTAAAATGGAGCCTCCTGTAACCACTTTGAAACAACCCACCCTTAAACACTAGTGTGTTATTCTTCCCATTTCCTCCTCTTCCCAACAGCTTACCAGTGAACGCTCTCCTCCAGCACAGAGAGTAGGCACGGAGCATGAAATTTTCCACAACCACAATCGATAATGAGTGAATGTAACAGGTAATGTAATTTAAAGGGAGAGGAGAGTCACACAAGGTTTGCTACCTTCCAGCTTTCAAAGTATTTTGTCTAATTTCTACATTTTCAGTACAGTACTATTTATATTTTTGTTCTGGCCAAAGTAATACACATCAGTGCTGGAAAATGAAACACTTTTCTACTTTTGTTACCCGTGTCAGCATCCAGCACTCATGTCATATACAGTATAGACAAATGCAACTTTACGGTCCCTGTATGCTGCTCCAAATAAGCACCAAGGTGAATTGTCCATACAGCCAAATCTGTTCGCAGAGTTTGGAGTACTTTTGTGCTACGGACCTATCCCTTCCAGGAAATGGTCGACACTGTTCAAAACCATTTCATGCAGGAGACGTTCACTCCTGCAGTTTGGACTGTGTGGAAATCCAGATCCTAGAGGTGACAGTAACAAGCCATCTACAAGTGCTATTCGAGACATAAGCCATTAGAATAATCCAAAAGTCTGGAAGTACATAATTAAAGATCAAATTGTTCAGGAGAACTAGGCTCCCCCACAGTTGCCACCTATCAATTTTTTCCGTCAATTTTTGTTTTCTCTCGTTCACATGGCAGCTGTCTTTCATTCTGCCAGTGCCATTTACACTTCATCTAGAGCCATCTTTTGTTTCTTAACTTGTCCCATTACCATGCACCATCATCCCTTTTGTCTCTTAATCTCTCCTGCCTTCCATCCTATCACAGACCTTCCCTTTTGTTCTTTCCTCCCCTCCCCCCTCTCCCTGCCTCTACACTTGCTTAAAAACCTGTTCCATCTCCAGCTTTTTCCAGTTCTGACGAAGGGTCATCGACCTGAAACGTTAACTCTGTTTCTCTCTCCACAGATGCTGCCTGACCTGCTGAGTATTTCCAGCATTTTCTGTTTTTATTTCAGATTTCCAGCATCTGCAGTATTTCGCTTTTGCCATCTATCAATGTTCATCTTTCAGCCAGGAAATTGGCCAGTTTGGACTATTGCTTTCTCCACAGCAGCCATCAATACCACTTATAACTAGTCAGCAGAAAGCATGGTTTTGCAGAAAAGCCCCATTCCCATTTCTTTCCCACAACCCGTCACAGAACACTCATTGTGGGCATTAGAACAGTCAAGACTGGGATTCTAATTCACACCCTCTGGATGGAAGTCCAGCAACTACTACAGGAAACTCTCTTTTAACCAGCACCCAAATAACCGGAAATCTCTCTTAACCGGCAAAATTCTTGAGTAGGTAACCGGGGTTTTCCTTCATCTCTCCTTTAAAAATAACTTTGAAAAAAACCGAGGCGTTTGCCTTGTATCGGAGCGTGTAGATTGGGAGGGGAATGTGCAGCCCGGGTAGGCAGCGGACACGACAGATGGTCAGCTGGCGGTCCCCGGGGAGACGGAGCTCCGAATGCAGGCGCATGTCAGGGTGTACGGGGCTCTCGTACGTTGGGAGATATAACTCTCCATTATCCGGACTTTTTGATTAACCGGCACCACGCCGGTGCCGGTTAATAAAGAGTTTCCTGTACATAGAATCAGTCTCGAGAGTGACCACGTGATACAATCAGTGCTGTATTCTAGACCACTATAAAATTTGATAGTATAAAAAAGCTTCTTTAAACTTCACTTTGGTAGCGAGCAGTTAACAACAAAAAAATTAAAATTAAGAGCAAGCAAAATAAGTTTAAATAACCTGGTTTTTAAAAATAAAATTTGAACTCAGACTTGAAATTTATTTTTCCTTAAAAGATTCATTATTAGACACAAGTGGTGCGAGGGTCAATGAGATTACAGAGGATCACAATTAGAACAGAGCCAAATTTGTAACAAAAACCCCCCAAAAATGCAGTTTCTCAGAATTCACATCTCTTTCCATCTGCCGAGGAGAGTTTTGCGATTTAAATTCACATGTGCATTCAGTTTAAAAGAAAAAGGCACAACACAGCAGATTCAATCCCGAAATTAAATATCATCGTGGATAAAATGTATCCATGCAATTTGTCATTGTATTAGGAGTCCCAAGTCAAACAGGATACCAACTGACAAAAATCAACAAACCATTCCCGCAGTGCAATTCCCACAATCCTTGGCCTTTCAGTTCTATGAATGCAAAATTAGTCCGAATAAAAAAAAAGACTTTCTACTTTGTGTATTAAAATATCCAATTCAAAAACTGTCATGGCAACCAGTGGATTTGCCATGGTAGCAGACCACTCTAATACTGTAATAAATGCCTGCTGAGAACCAACTGGAACTCTCAAAAATAATGAGCAAAAAAATAAATAATAACCTGCCATTTAAAATGCAGGTCATCTTTTCCAGCTCCATTTCTTTCTACCTATTTGCTTCTTTCCCATGTTCTCCTCTTGAAGATATGGCTGTGATATGGTTCCACAGTTGCTGGCAGTACCTTGTTCAAGTGGCTATTCATGTGTGAGCTTTGACGGCGAGTGCCAACAGCTCATTTGATCATTTTTTTTTTGAGGCGGATTCGGGGAGAGGATGAAGGAAAGAACTAAGGGGGGGGGGGGGGTAAAATGAATATCACACCGGAGCTCAATCCTGCACTCGCCATATAAGAGCATCTGGAGCAGGAATCATGGCTGGTTTTATCCCCTGCCCAGGAGCTCCGAGGCTCGCACGCCTACTGCCAAGTTCAGCTAATGGGGCACAGACTGGGAGTCAAACCTGGAACCTTCGGGTTTGTGTGGCTTTGTGTTACACCAAGCTGTGTCCATATCCACTACTAAGTCAGTCATCTCATAAGAGCATTCGGCCCTTCGAGCCTGCTCCGCCATTCAATAAGATCATGGCTGATCTTCTACCTCAACTCCACCTCCCCACACTATCCCCAGATCCCTTGGTTCCCTTAATATCCAAAAATCTATCGATCTCTGTCTTGAATATACTCAACGACTGAGCCGCCACAGCCCTCTGGGGTAGAGAATTCCAAAGATTCACCACCGAGTGAAGAAATTTCACTCCCATTTTTAATCTTTCGCACATTCCTTCCACTGCACTCATCATTTTGAGGGCCAAAAGGCAACTATGTGACATGTTCCCTGGCTTTAACAATACTGCTTTTAAGACAGGAAGAACTCCAAGATCATCCTGGGGTGGCTCAGCTGCCTATTTCCTTTACGCTCCCTCTTCAGAACCTTCCAACAGTACAGAACGCACTGTACATTTGAACCTCAAACATTCCCCCCTTCATGACACAGCACATTGCTCCATTCATACGATACTGACCAATAATTTTGCTACACATTAGTAAATTGGAAAATATTACAGAAACTTAACTTGAAATGATCAATTTGGATTTCTGTGCTCCTCACACTTAACCATAAAAATTTAACATCTCAAACTGTACCTTGTATTTGAACTGTCTGAGCAAAGAAACCAACCTTAATTTTATACGAAACAGACTTATTGGAAAGTTTACACAGTAGTGCACATTTTCACTGTTCTTTTTAATAAAATGAGCATATAGACCTAGACAGCATTCAACTAATTAGCACAGAATGTTGCTGTACTTAACACAAGGTTAGAACTCTGAAGCAGTAAAAAAAAAAAATCCTGCCACAATTCCGAGAGCAAGTATTAAAGGTCCCAACTTAATTGGTTTTAAATCACAAGGTCATTACAGATGAGGAAAAACTCTCAGCCCATCTCAGCTTACCCATCCAGAATGGCCCGAACGTGTCCCCATTATGGCATCCAATTGGGTCTTAAATTATTCTTCCTCCACTACTGTATCCGGGATTCCATTCCACATATTCATCACTGAAGAACTTCCGAACATCAGACCTAAACTTGCCTTGTACTCGTATGAACCCATATTCCCTTGTCCTCTCTCAATTTAATTTGATGTAATTTTCCAGATTTTCCTTTTTCATACCGTTTACTATCTCATGTGCCTCTAAGATCACCTCTCAATAAGTCCCTCATCAAGGCTGAAAAGCCCAAGTTTCTCCTTTCTTTGCTCACAAGTCAGACCACTAACCCTGGAGACCAGCCTTACAGCTCTTCTTTAAACACGATGAAGGGAGGAAAAAAAATGGAAGGAGGGAGGCAGAGAAAAAGGGAGAGAGGAGAAGAAAAAAAAAAAAAGGGGAGAGGGGAAGGAATTCCATCAAGTTATACTCCATATTTGTGGTCTTAACTTAAAGACTGACCAAGGCACACCAACTAAAACTGCTTTTACAAAATGTATATATATATGGTCAGCCACAGAAGTCAGCTAAATTTTGCAGGGAAAAATTTGCAATCAACAAATAAAATAAACTCGCCATATATGGAGCAAATACTGTGAAATCAAGTAACCAATGGTAATGTGTGCTTTTAAGTAAACCTTTTTAAAATAAAGAACGCCATGATTAGTTCATATTATATTAGTTGTATCAAATCTTGGCAGCTTTATGTCTTGATGTACAGTATAAACTATTTCACTATAAGATGCTCTCACCAATCTCAATTTTGTCTTAACTTATTAGGCTATAGCCATTTGTCATTTAACTGCCTGTATGTCTTTTAAATGATCAAAAATTCCACACTTCTCTCTTCTTTTAAGATAGGCATTGCACATTTGCTAATTTCATGACTGAATAGGGGTACAGTAGCATAGTGGTTATATTACTGGACTAGTAATCCAGAGGCCTGGACTAATGATCCGGAGACACGAGTTCAAATCCCACCACGGCAGCTGTGGGTTTAAGCCCACTGTGGGACTTGAGCATACGAGCTAGGACGACACTTCAGTGCAGTACGAAGGAGCTGCGCTGTCAGAGGTGATATCCTTTGGACGAAATGTTGAACTGAAGCTCCATGTGCCTGCGCTGGTGGTTCGGGTGGACATTAAAGATTCCATGGTATTGTTTGAAAAACACTAAGTTCGGCAGGTGTCCCAGTTAACATCGCTTGCTCAACCACAACACAGATTAATTGGTCATTTGTTTCATTACCGCTCATCAGCTCTTGCTCTGCACAACTCACTGCATCAGTTGCCGACATAAACAGTCACTGCACTTCAAAGCGATTCTTTGTATGTGAAGCACTTAGAGATATTTCCGAGAAACATAACAAGACATTACATGATTGCAAGCCTTTTGTTTTTTTTCTTTTCCTTGGCTTGTATTGTTATGCTGTTGCGTGGGGTGTTCCAGAGTATGAGCATGCACCAAGCACTGTTTGGGAGCCATTTCTCCCTGAATCGGACAAGAATTTTTAGGACAGCATCTCAAAAATGCAAGTCCACTGGCAACCAAAGTAATGGTGAAATGGAGGCGTCGGCAAATATTACAAACCCAATTGTTATAAAATTCTCCACGTGCAAAACTGATTTGTAGCCCTCTCCCTAAGTCTACAGTGTAAACAACTTGCCATTAATGTAGAAAAACATGCCAAGGCGCTTCACAGGAGCGCAATCAAACCAAGAAAACAAAGGAGGAGATATTAGAAGTGACTTTAAGCTTGGTCAAAGAGGTTTTTTTTTTGAGGGTCTTAAAGGAAGAGAGGGAGGTGGAACGACAGAGAGGTTTAGGAAGGGTATTACAGAACGTGGGGCCTAGGCAGCTGAAGGCACGGCCGCCAAAGGTGGGGCGAAGGGAGTGGGGGATGCACAAGAGGCCAGAGTTGGAGGAACAGAGGGCTGGAGATGGTTGCAGAGATGAAGAGCAGAGAGGCGCTGAAGGGATGTAACATTAGGCATTGGCGGACCAGGAGCCAATGTAGGTTAATGAGCACTGGGGTGATGCATGAGCGAGACTTCGTGTGGGATAGAATTCTGGCAGCAGAGTTTTGGATGAGCTTAAGTTTATGAAGGGTGGAAGATGGGCGGCCAGTAGGAGAGCAGTGCAACAGTCGAGTCTGGAGGAGACAAATTCGCAGAGGAGGGTTTCAGCAGATGGGCTGAGGCAGGAACAGAGCTGAGCAATGTTACGATAGTCGGCAATTACAGAGGTGGCAGTGGACTGCAGGGTAACTCATGAAAAACGGTGTACACTGTTCTGCCAACAGGATAAAGGAGCTTGGTTGAGTAGCGTAAGCACCAAGAATTAGCTCAAAGATGCTGGTCTTCTGGAATCCAAACTAAATGAGCAAGTTCTATGGATTTTAACAGGAAACTTGAGTGAAGTCTACTTTCGTAATTTCCTTTTCTAAACAAACCTGGGAAGCTTCTTGTACTACCATTCTACTTCATGTCAGCAAATTTCAAATTAGTAGAAAACAGTATAGTACAGGAACAACAACAGAAAATGCTGGAAATACTCAGGTCAGGCAGCACCGTGGAGAGAGAAACAGAGTTAACGTTTCAGGTCGATGATCCTTCGTCAGAATGCTGTATAGTACAGGAGCCTGGTGAAGCACACTCCAGGTAGCCATTTGAGCACACACTTCTGGATCCCTCCCCACCTCCTCCATAATGGGATGAATGGGTTGTTTAATACATGTGCCTTGCACTCAGCCCTGCATGAATGCTGCCTGGTACTGTACCCATAAGTGCAGCAGAATGACAACTTTGATTTAATTGCACCAGTGTGCAGAATAACCATCAAAACTTTTCAGTTTACTCAGCAGCGAAAACCTCTTGACAAACTCTCATTTAAAAAGCCATTTACAGCTTCCCCACGTACTTTAGTAAACAGCAGCCAGCAATGCAACAATCAGCTACAACCTCTCCACGCAGTAAATGGCTCAGTAAGTGGAACATCTTCACCATAAAAGTTTTTTGCTGCCGTTGAGGTCAGACAAACATTTATTCAAACCGAAGAGGACTTAAAACAAGACGCTACATTTTGAGCACCCAACTGTTGAGTCTTGGGTTCCCAAGCAATTTTTTTCTGATGCCATCAATTAAACTTTTCGTCTTTGTGATGTTAAACCGAGGCCCCGTCTGCCCTCTCAGGTGGACATAAAACATCGCATGGCACTATTTTGAAGAACAGGGGAGTTATCCCCGGTGTCCTAGCCAAAAATTTATCCCTCAATTAACATCACTAAAAAACAGATCATCTGGTGATTATCACATTACTGTTTGTGGGAGCTTGCTGTGCGTAAATTGGCTGCCGCATTTCCTACATCAGAATAGTGACTACACTTCAAAAAGTACTTTATTGGCTGTGAAGCGCTTTGGGGCATCTGGTGGTCATGAAAATCGCTTTATAAATGCAAGTCTTTCTTTAAATTTTCTGATCAAAATGTGACAATTTGTGAGCATCCCCGAATGCTTCTGGGTATTTGCACCATGTTGCATAGTAAAGTCAAACAAACTGGGAAGGTCCCAAGGTTCAATCCCTGGTCAGTAGTAGGACCACTATAACCAGCCTGAGTATCTCCGGGCTTTTCTGAGGAGGCGTTTGTACATTAGGGGAGGACAGGATTGCGCTCATGTGTGAAACCCCACATGGTGTCCCGATGCTCACTGTCCCGGCTTACACATGTAGAATGACTATTTATGGCAATGTAAAAGGCAGCATATTGCAACGTACTGGTGCTCCAATGCAATGTGCCAGAGAGTGGAAAGAGCATAGGAGCAGAGTAGGTCATTCGGCCCATCGAGCCTACTCACTATTTTGTTAACCGCGCCAGCGCTCGCATTAATCTGAATTTCCTGTCTTGTCCAGATACCTCAAAAACAGTTCTTCTGAAGTATCTCAATTGATGCTGCATCTATATCTGACTGGGCTAGTGCGTTCCAAATTCTCTCAGCCTACCACGTGAAGACATTTCTCCTGCATTCACTTTTAAATGGCTGAATTCTAATTGAAAGATTATGTCCCCTTGCTCTGGATTCCTGTGCTAGAAGGAAAAGTCTTCCCCTATACATATCAATTCCCTTATTGTTAACACCTCAATTATATCATCCCGTAATCTGTATCTTTAAGGAATACAACCCAATTTTACCCAGTCTCTCATCGTAACAATGCCTCTTCATTCCAGGTATTAATCTGGTGAATCGTGGGTCTAGTAAAGACCAGGTTCATGCATGGAAATCCCTTAATGTCAAGGTCTTAATCTTGCTGTGCAATTAAGGAGAAGACATCAAGTAGAGGTCAACCCCAGAAGCTTCTCTAAAGGGAAGGGGAAAAAAGGCACGAGTCGCCATAGGGCACCAGACAGCACAAAACTGCAGAGACTTGCAATTTGCTGGGCTGTGCTCCCAGAGAAGGGTACATAGTGATGAAAAAGAATTAAAAATTCTTACTAAGTTAATGGGCACCTCTGATGGCTCCAGTTTATCCAGTGAGTAGCTAAGCCAAACAGATCAGCAACATCACAGGTTCGGTATCTGGTCTGTGCTTAGTTAACTCACTGCAGGGTACTACAATTGGCTGGGTTGGGGAGGGAAAAAGAAACGAGGTTGTTGCTCCTAATTCCCATCTTGATCATCCCTGCTGGAAGTGTACATGAACATCAGGGGAGGACTCAATCAGGAAGAGACATACAGGACATGTCCCCTGTGGTTGAATTGCCTGCCAACACACGTCATCAAGGCTTAAACTAAATGGCTACTTCAATCAGGTACTGGAGGGCGATCAGTGCCAAAGGAACTGCACCGCAACAAGAAGCCAACACTTTCAGGAGAGGCAGGGAGAAAATGAGCAAGAGGAAAAAGGAACCTAGCAGCACCATTTGGTCACAAGACGACATGCCCTGTATGTTTTTCCCTTTCCAACTCCAGAAGCAAGCTACGAACGAAGAGGCAGAATCTACGCAATAAACATACAACTCTAAAATGACCTACATAAGCATCAACACCACACAAAAGTAAAATTTCTTTTTAAAGAAAGAAATTCTATAGAGAACACAATGTATTCCACAAATGGGCTGACCAAACGATGCCAAAGGAGAGGAATAAATTTTCGAGCGGATTACACTGTATTTAATAACAATCCTTTTAATCAGTGAGAAAGAAGTCAGATTTGAAATTCTTGTGGTTTGCTCTGACATTTCACAGTAATACCCCAGCACTTAAACCTAAATGTTTTATAAAATACAATAATAGGGACATTTATCAGGAGATTTTAATATCAAAGCAGAGGTGGAGACGTAACTAGGGTGGCATGACAATCTCTTTAGTCCCACAACAAACATTCCTCCAACCAACCAGTCACACAGTGACATTTGTAGTAGCGATGGAGATGATATCTGAACCAGGCCGTTTACAAAGAAGAGATCAATTACCTCCCACCTCTCTGGTGTCACCCTTTCAGATCCTTTATGAAGGGTCTCTTTCACAAAATGTGTTAATGCTGATAAGCAGATCAGAAATGGCTAATGCATGGCGTTGTGGGGGGGGGGGGGGGGGGGAAACGGGGACAGAAGGAGGAAAGAGAAAATATCAATAAGAGTGGCTACATAGCAGTACAATCCCTCAGACCTGCATTTGGGAACAGAACAGATGACATTGGAGCAGAAAGGTACCTGCAGTTCCCCTCAAAGTCCTCCATCATAGCTGGATCATCTCAGGAAGGAACGGAGTGGAGGCTACCAGCTTCAATACAAGCACATCACCTCAAGACTGCTTTTGTGCATCTCCCAGCAACCAATTCGAAAGCTCAGAAATAGGGAGGCTGCCTACTGTCTGATAGAGTGACTACAGCACACAATTCAATTCAATCTGGGTAGATTAGGGTTTCTGTTGAAGCACAATTTGCCTACATTAATCAAAAAGAGGGACAGATTTAGGTGCCGGAACCTTCTAACCCCACTTAAACAAAAAACAGGAATCAAAGTGGTCTGGATTTGAACAGGTTGGGAGTTGAAGCAAACCCACACCCATTTACATCACAGAATATGTGCCAGCTTCCTTGCTGTTGAATCTGCCGTTTATACTGCGCAGCAGATTTAACAAATAACTGCACACGTATGAGATTTGCCATGCTTTGGCCATGACTATTCCATCCTCAAGGTGGGTAACCTGCTCAAAGACTTCAACCAATGCTGTTCAAAAAAAATGGCCACTCAATACATGGACACATCAAAGGCTGACTTTCGCTCCAATTTTGTTTTCCTCACTGTGGCACTGCACCCCGCCCGCCCCCAAGGTAGGTAGCATGACTGAGACAAGGAACTCAATGTGGGAAGGGGGGAGGAAAAGGGTATGAGCATGGACCAGCATCATACCCTCCATACTAGACACACTTGGGTTCCAACATACCACACTACCTCCCCTCTATACTCACATCCGACTTTCTTATTCCAGTACGCTATGCAAACTAATTACTTTAGTTAACCAAGATTAACCCTTAATACCTTTAAAGTAAAGAGCAACACTTTTTCCAAAAGGATGCACAAACATGACTACACACTGATCATTAATCATCATAACCCGTAGCAGAGCAAGCAGCTGCTCAAATTACTCCACCACTACGGCAAGAAAACCTGTGATTCCCAACTATAAACAACTTGTATTTATATAGCGCCTTTAACGCAGTAAAACGTTCCAAGGTTGCTTCACAGGAGCGCTATCAGACAAAATTTGACACAAAATTAAAGCAGTGGAAAAAGTGATTTTAATAAAGACTTTTAGCTGGAGCAGGGACACGTGTATGTAGTGAACGACAGCTACAATAAAATGGTTACTGACCAGTTTGCCTTTTATATAGCAGGTACACAATTTATTTGGAGATGGAAATTAGCACAAAGGTCCTACATGGCAATTAAATCCATTCATGGCAGTCAAGTGTCCCTCTTTTCTCATTAGCTGAAATTTAAAAAAAACTTATGCCAATTTCTGAAATGCAGATCCCACATAAATGCAACCCTTTTGAAAGGCTACTATTTTAAGCAATCACTTCACTGAATTCAGTTTCTCGAGATGATACCAGCTGTCGTTTTAATTTCTGACCCAACTGACTATACAACAGAAATATTTTAAATTCCTCCTAAAATGGTGAAAGTTATCAATACAGAGTTCTGTATGGTATTGCACATTCTAACACTATTGCTTCTTTGCAAAAAAGTGCTAATGTTTTTTCCTTTGCTGCAGCTTCATCTTTTCACCTGGCCTTCCTCTTTCGTGCATGTACAGCCTGGGCTTTATTCTCTGCACATTTACGATCTTTCAGTGTTGCCCATGCCTCTCAGAGATGCTCCCGACAGAACGCATCATTCCAACTCTAGCAAGATCTCTCCATTAAAACTTGGGCTCCCCCCACCCCCAAAAATGTAACAGCTCAAGTCCAAGCTTAGGACTGATTGCAGTTTAACTGTTTTTAAGCTTCCCTCCTTCCTTTTTCAGGGTTAGATTTGCAATGGACAAATAGTAAGGAATGACTGTTTCCCCAGTCTGCCTTGCTATTGATGGCGCTTGTAATGCCCCACAGTCCGGAGAAGACTTCTTACAAGGACTTTGTTTTCAACGGTTTTATGCATGCTGAATCAAGCTTCGTGCTGTACTCACAGGTGTTCCAATAGGTCATAGAGTGACAAGTCATGCTATTTGTACCTTGAAGGCATCGCCTGCTCATTAATAAAACACAGAGCTCGGCAGTGATAATTAAAAAAAAATTCACAAAAGGCAACAAAGACTCGAAAATCTCAAGTGGCCACTTCTGACGTGAAAAACCCCAGTGCATATTAAACCTGCAACAACAAATGCACATGTGGATGTAAATGTGACAATATTAGATGCAAAAGGCATCAAAGACCCCAAAACTCCCAAGGGGCAGAAAGGCTCAATGGGAAGGTGGTGACCCCAGTGTATGCAAGACTGGTCCAAAGTTTTTATTTTTAGCAAGCTGGCCAATAATAGTTTACTAACATTTTGGTGCAAAGTTGCTGTATTAACACTGAAAATAGCAGATGGCAATCAAACATCCAGCACCAGAGCTCCATTCAATCCAGCTGCTCTCGGCTCCCTCCCTCCCTTTAGAAGTCCTGTCAAGATCCAAAAGTCAGATTAATGGCAGCACACACTTTCAAAAAAATGACAAGCCCTGGGATATTTGGTTCTGGAATTCTCCTAGCACCAGTCAACCTTCAATTTGGCAGCCACACTGGTATAGGTGCTCACACTTCACTGTGCATCAAAACATCTATTATGAGACATGGGACTTTTAAATTAAGCCATTTGAAACCAGATCTTGTGTTGGGATACACAGTTATGGCAGATGCCTTTTGCAATTTGTTTTCCCCGAATTGGCTTTTAACCACAGTGTTTACATTTTACAAACTTATATTGAGAATATAAAAAGGTAGAACGTTTGTCAGTAATAGTTAACCACCACAGCCTGATATTATAAGCTGGTGGCTCTACCATGCATTTCACACAGGCAAACATTTAAAAAAGAGAAAAATTGGTTTTTTTTTGTGCATCAAATTCCCCTCCCCTCCAGAGGCCATTGACTCCTGCTAGATACCTCCTTCTTCTTCGGCAGTCCCTCGGAACCGAGGATGACTTGCTTCCACACTAAAAATGAGTTCTCAGGTGACTGATGAGTCCAATGCGGGGGACCTACAGTCTCTGTCACAGGTGGTTGAAGGGGTGGGTGGGTGGGGTGCTTGGGTTGACGTGCGCTCCTTCCGCTTGCTCCCGGCGAAGAGACTAGATACCCTGCTAGATAGCATTCAATGGATGGCAGTCACCCTCTGCTACCTCTGTAGAAGTGCCAATTCCTCATGTGTGAGCCTCAACAATGGGTGTTGGCAGGCTAATCACTCACAGCCAAGCCCAATTCTGTCTTCAACTGACCATACGCATACAAACACTTCCCAACAGAGGTCACTGTATAGCAATCTGGGGTAAGAACCCTGGTTGATTTTTGTTCCTCTACTTGGCCAAGAGGTTGCGGTCGCCAATTGTAGGACATCTGCTGCCAACCCAGCTGTGATCAGTTAACTCTGTAAAGACTGAGAATTGAATTCTGGAATCCACAGAAAACATGGTTCTAAAACTGTAGAAATTGTAATAATTGATGGCAGCTGAAATATATTACTCATAATCCAAACTATTAAAAAGGTGAAATAAAGGCGATATGGCAAATATATTGCCAGAAAAAGAGCAAGCACAGCCAAGAAACAAAAGAGCATTCCAATACCAGGAGCAGCAATGAAGTGCAATGCGCAAAATGGGAGCAGATGAAAGTCAGTGTCAGCACAAGTTGGAAATGCACAAACTGGGAGGTAGAAGAGAATCACCTGAGGCGCTCAAAA
Source organism: Squalus acanthias (assembly GCA_030390025.1). NCBI lineage: Eukaryota > Metazoa > Chordata > Chondrichthyes > Squaliformes > Squalidae > Squalus > Squalus acanthias. The sequence goes on from CM059451.1 coordinate 20,498,960, forward strand.
GCTAAGAAATCTCAAACTTTTCCTAAACCTTCACCAGATTGACCATGACATTTTACGGCTCGTGTTAATGGAATGATAATGTAGAACAGTTGCAGCCTTGAGTAGGGCAGCCACCCATCAGTTTTCCAAAGTGCTTTAACAAAACTGTGCACATGCAGCCCGTTTCATGTCCAAAGCATTTCAAAGTACAGCCCCGTCCCTATCCAAGTTTTGGCCAGTCAAAAGATAGCTGGGAAAGATGGTCGAGAAGAGAGTCAAATTTACCTCTCAGACGTATCTCTGATTATTATAAGCAACAGTCTCTTGCAATAAATCATAATATTTGCTCTAGGTTCGGTTATCAAGAAGTTTAGTGCTTCTGCTAGGAAATCAGTTACGCCTCCATTACTGCAGGACTGGGAAAACACTGCACTGGATGTCAATCTGTAGCGTTCAAAACCACAAGGAAATTAGGTCAATTTCTCCCTAATCCTCCTCCATCACCCTAGAACCACAGAGGCCATTTGGCCCACTGTGGTTGTGCTAGCTCTTTGCTAGAGCAATCAAAATGTAATCCCAAAGTCCTATCCTCTCCCCATGGCCTTGTATCTTCTTTTACTTAAAGTATTTATCCAATTTTCCCCTAAAAGATACAATGGTTCTACCACAGCCACTCCCTGTTGCAAAGCATTTCTTGCTTCAGCAGCCCTCTATGAGAAGAAAGTTCTCCTAACCTCTCTCTTCTCTTCGTAATGATTTTAAATTGATGACCCCTTCGTCACCGACTCCCCGACCAGAGGAAATAGTCTTTTCCTATTCACTATCGTAATTTCAGAAATCTCTATTAAATTTCCTCTTGGCTTTCTCCGATCCAGTGGAAACACTCACGATATGGCCAGGCATTCCTCAGAAATTTGAGATCTTTACAACCAAGGAAAGGGGTGCAGTTACCAACAAGATATGGTTACCACACGCACGTACACACACACACACAAAAAGGAGAGAAATAAACAAGCCATGATTACAGATCAGGCCTCAGATGCCACAAGAACTCCTGCAATTATTTGCCATAAAAGTCAGTTGCCCCATTATTAATGATTTAATGCAGCATTATGGCTTTCAAAAATTGAAATTAATTGAGTTTCAATCTAGTATGTGTTTAATTTCTGTCCTCCCACACTTCTCAATCAGATAAATTAACAGTTTATTGTCTTTTGATAGTTCAACTATGTCATTAAAATACAGTAAGATGTTAATCCATCTAATTGTAAAGTGTGAAAAGACACGAAGCATTTCAGACTTGCTTTATCCCCCCAACTCCTGTAATTCCAAAAAGAAGGAGTCTTAGTACTAACAATTTGGAGTACATATTGAAACTCCCGAAGCACAACAGATCAAAATTCACCTGGAACAGTTGGACTGTATGCTAATTAGGTTTCAGAGTGTGCTGTACAGTTTTTATTTTTCATTATTATGCAAAAGATTCAATAGTTAGTGGTGATACTGGAGCAACTTTTGGCACTTTTACACTGGTGCTTATTTAGATCAGATCATCGAAGGCCAGCACCCATCTGCCAGTTTCTCACAATTAAACTGCCAAATCTGGCTCTCTTTATCCCAGCAGTAGATCCAATTCTTCATGGGTCTACAACTCTACCACCAGAAAAAAAGAGGCAGATTTAGCGCTGCAAACTCAGGAAGCCAGCGCATGGGCACACTCTACTGTGATCTGAACTAAATAAGCCCCACGTGTAAAAGTGTCAACACTGACATTCAGAAGGGTGTTGTACAGAGGCTGGACATTCAATACAGCACTGGAGAAATTAGAAAATGGGGCTCATAAAAGTACAGCAGAATAAATAATAAATACATGAAAAATAAGCACTAAATTTGCCTATTCTTCAATTATTCAGGCATGGAACACCCAGCAGCACCTTGTAGAGGTTGTGTTCTAAAATGCAGGCAAGGCAAACTTGTCTGCTGAGTTCCAGAAGGCTTTGCATCACTGTAAAGAACACAGGCACGCAAGTAAATTAAATTATTCCAATTTATTCCTTTTCAGAAATGCAATGTTTCTGTTAAACTGCAGTAAACACATTGGGCCAGAATTTACTGGGAAAATAAGGCGAGTTAAATGCACACGCTGTTGTGTGTGTGTAAAAAAATAAATAGTAATTTGTGGCGTGGTAGAGATACATCGTGAATTGCGAATAGTCACAAATTGCAGGATGATTTGTGATACTCCACCGTTTAGCTTTGTTCAAACCAGAGCTCGCTGTCAATCGCCCCGTGAGTTTCAAGAAATTGCTGCATTTGCGCCGTAAATACGAATAAAACTCACCGCAGAAAGTTAGGGCTAATATTTAATGACGTATGGGCCCTTTTAATGACGAGATTTATGTTCCTGCAATGCCACTCAAGCTTTCCGGCTCAGGAAGGGAACAATTGAAAGTGTGGAGTCTCACTTCTGCAGATAGTAAATTGTCCCTAGAGTTTTTAAAAATGTCTTTTTTCTTGTTTTCCTGTGTCTCTTATTTCTCTCTCTCTCTCTCTTGAAACAATCTTTCTTTCCCTCTCCATTTCTCTTTCTGTATCTAATTTCACTCCAATTCCTATTTCCTTCTCCTTCATTCCTCTGTTCCTCTCTCTATCCTTAAATTTAATTGGTTAAGGAGATAGACCGTTGGTCCTGTCGTTCACCATGGCACCAGGATCTCAAGGTCCCAACCTCAGCAACTGTCAACTTGTACTTCCAGCGATTTGCGGCGCTAAATTGTTTTTCGAGCTGAAGGGTGAGGGAAAAAACACAACTTACGGGGCACGCCACAAGATTCTCCACTCCAGCAAATTCTGGCCCACTATTTCCTTTAAGAGGACCACTACGAATATCAAATGACTTCCACTCAGTCTCAGATTAAAAAATGAGTTAATCTTTCATTAAAGGAAACAACCAAGACAAGTTTTAATGTCTTGCTTCAGGGCATTTGAGACAGATCCTAACTGCTCATCTAGTTAGAAGAGTGATACTTTCAACAGAGTAATGTCTTTCCCACCAAAAAAAATTTAAACTTGATCTATAAAACTTGCGGAAAACCGAAGATGTATGCCAAGAATTGCAGATTTTGGTACAGCGACTGAAAATGCCACGGATTGTATGAACACAAACTACCTCCTGTTGGAATTCTCCACTGAAATATTTAATTCTCTTAAACACTTGCAAAGTAGACAGGCTTTCTACCAAATCAATACTGCAAAAATGTTTCAGAAATGTGTTTATGTTGAAGGTTAGAAAATATAAACTAGAACCAGTTTCTCTATATTCATTCTTAGCAAATCAATTCTGGCTTGTATTTAGATAATTGGTCCGAAAAATAACAGGGTTAAATGAGTCAAACCAGTGCACAGTTTTTACAAAAGGAAAATAGAGACATACCACTCAGAGAACGGCTGGGTGAAGAGTGCTGACTGTTAGGTGTGCTCACCGTGGGACCCACCATCGCCCCAGAGAACTCTTTGTCCATTGAAGAGTCACCGCTCCCTGTACGGAAAGAAAAACAATTTTTTTGTTTGAAAAGACGGTAATTTATCGCTGGAAACACAATTCACCTTTTCGATTTAGGACTGTGGAAAATACTTTTTTTTTTAAAAAATTAACAAGGATGGAAATGACACAGCAATTTGCAACACAAAATCAACAGTATGAATTTTCAAAAACTTAAAAGTTCAAATCAAGTTCAGGTCCCGAGGACTCAACAACATATACAGCACGTCAGATAGATACACACACAATATACAGTACAACTGCAATACATTTTCAAAATTATACAGCAGTTCTTGATATTTAGAGTCAATGCCATCCCTGCAAAAACTTGTACTGCACAGTTAATTTCAGATAATCCATGTACCAAACACTTCCCAGTCACTCTCATTATACAGTACCAGTAGAGAATGTCTGATGCATGCCCGAGACTCAGATACAGAATACTGATCAAGGTTTAACATAATTCAGCATCTCAAATGCTCAGTTCACTTGATATATTCGAAATGCATTGGCCAATTTCACTGCAGCACGTTAGGTGGCTTATCTTTCACTCATTAATAGCTGCTTGTAAAAGTTTTTTTTTTCCTATTTAGATTCCACTGCAGTGTAACTGATTCACTGGACGGAGGTGCAAATCTTGCAAATCAGTCAATTTGCATAGTTCCACACAGAAATATTGATATACACACAAAGTATTAATCAAACTTTGTCAAATGCTTATTTTGATTTGATTGTACTTACTTGGCAATCCACTGTACCTGGGCAGTAGGATAATCTACTGAAACATCTTATGCCTTAGTGGGCAAACTTTATACTACTTGTGACCTTTAAATCCATAGAGGGAAAAAAAGATATGGATCATAAATTAGCTGCTTGTACCACACCCCCCAAAATCTCCACCAGTTCTTTAGATTCCATCTCCAAAACCGGCAACGACAATGCAGTGGCCAAGCTTCATTCCACAAAATTATTTTCCTTTTGATTCCTGACACTATGGCGTAATCAGTTTTATTTTAAACAGAAAAGGCACAGTCCAGTGAATTCTTCACTCCAAGGGTTGCTTTTAATTTTAGTTAAGTGAACCACCAGCTTCTGGAGAGACAAGAGAAACAGCTCACACAACCTGCCAATATACAGCAGCCACCACCTTCATACCGGCCTCGTTGTACCTAAATGTAAACGGTCAAATTCATTTTAAAAAAGTAACCAAATGTAAACTGAACATTCAGACAAGACATGGAGAGCTAGGGCTGTAATCTGGGGGTCAGCAAAGAACATGAAAAATAGAAGAAAGGTCCAAAAGTAATAACGAGAGAAGAGGTCCTTCAATCCAACTAGATCTATACAACAGCAGCTTTCTTTTTGCACAACCGTAACCTTAAATCACCTCCCTCTTCCGCCTTAAACCAAGTCCTGCAACAACTTCAAATTCAACATTTGCAAAAAACCTAGTGCTGAAACACTCAAATTGACACCATCCGAATTTTGCTTCATTGGCTCAAAATAAACAGATGTCCAAAGTGTCAAAAGTGCAACATGCTTTATTAGAACTTTAGCAAAAACTAGTCATTGGAATCCAGCAATGGTGTCACTTAGATTCGGAAATTTAACAGGATTTCAGTTCTCAATTCCACACAAAAAAAAGGGTTCAATTTGAGAGGGCACAGAGAAACAACCCTGAAAATGACAGTGACTTGATGCATTATCCCTTCTCAACCGCAGTCTTGGACACAGTTGACCATGCCATCCTTCTCCAACACTTCTCCTTTGCTGTCAAGTTCTGTGGGAATGCATTTGCCTGGTCCACTTTTAGTTTCCAATCGTAGCCAGAATATCTCCAGCATTGGCTACTCTTCCCACCCCTACGGAGTCACCGCCAGAGTCTCCAAGATCCATCCTTGTCCCTCACCCTTTCCTCATCTACATACTACCCCCATGCTGACATCATTCACAGATGGGTCAGCTTCCAAATGTACTCTGATACCACCTCATTTCACATCTCCACCACCTCTCTTGACCCCCTTACTGCCTCTGCGCTGTCAGACTGCTTGTTTGATATCCAGTCTTGGATGTCTCAACTTTCTCCAGCTAAACTTTCTCTACTGCCTCGCCTCCAATTCCATCCCCCTCCCCAGCTACTATTCCAGGCTGAACCAAACTGTTCACAACCTTTCATACTGTTTGAGCCTGAGCCAAGTATCCAACTCCATATCCTCTCGATCACAACGATCGCCGACTTCCACCTCCACCCATACCTCAGCCTACCCGCCACAAACGGTCACTCCTGCCATTATCACCGCCAGACTCGATTACTCCAAAGTTTGTGGTTGGTCTCCAATCCTCTACAAACTCCAACTCTTTCCAAAACTCTGTGACTCATATCCTACACCAAGTCCCACCTGCCCATCATCCCTTTGGTTATTCTTCCCAATCTCCTCCTTTTGTTTTCCCCACGCCTCTGGAAAACCGTGGAAAGTCTTCCCCTTACATTAAAGGCTCTATATAACAATAACTTGCATGTTTCTAGGTTAAAGGTGCGATATAAAACATCCCACAGCACTTCACAAAAGCATAATGAACAGAGAGCCAAAAGGAGGGGATATTAGGAGGGTATTAGAAGATAAAAGCTTGGGTTTTATGGAGGGTCTTAAAAGGAGGGCCAGCAGCCCTGACAACACACAAGCAGTTGAGAAAGGTGGAGAGATAGAGCTGGGTGTCGTCAGCGCACATGTGGAAGCTGACCTCATGTGGATTATGTCGCCAAAGGGCAGCATGTAGATGAGGAAGAGGAGGCGGCCAAGGATAGATCCTTAGGGAACTCCAGAGATAACGATGCGAGGGCACAAACAAACGATTTCTGGAAATACTCTGGACACAATCAGATAGGTAAGAGTGAAACCGAGGGCAGTCCCATTGAGCTGGACAACAGAGAAGAGGCATTGGAGGAGGATGGTGGAGTCCACCGTGTCGAAGGCTGCAGTGAAGTCGAGGAGGGATAACGCAGCATGGTCACAGTCACAAATGTAATTTGTGACTTTGGTTAGGGCTGTTTCAGTGCTGTGGCAGGGGTGGAGACCTGACAGAGATTCAAAGAGGAAGTTGTGGGAAAGGTGAGCATGCATTTGGGAGGCAACAAAACATTCAAGGACTTGAGAAGAAATGGAGATTGGAAATGGGGTGGTATATTGCAAGGACAGAAGGGTCCAGGGTGGCTTTTTTGAAGAGGGAAGAGTGATGATGGCAGTTTTGAAAGATAGGACAGTACCGAAGGTGAGGGAATCATTTACAATGTCAGCTACCATGAGGCTCCAAGAAAGGAAGGTGCATGATCAGCAGAAGTGGAGTCAAGGGAGCAGGAGGTGCATCTCATGGGACGATATAAGCTCGGGGGGTGGGGGGGAAGGAAGAAGGAAATTGGGCGAGAACCTGTAGAAAGATATGGGATCATGGCTGGGGCAAGCAGCAAAGGCAGAAGGAAGTAGGGCTGGAAGGTTGTAGTGAGATGTGGGTGGTGAAAGATACAAGGACGTAGTCAGAAATTGGCTGTGTGTGTGTGATCGAGACTATGGGAGTAGAGAGATTGCATGAGATGGCATGGTTGCGGGAGTGGCCGTGAATATGGGTAGGAGAGTTTATATGGAGGGAGTGGGTTAGGGAGGACAGAAGGGCAGTGAATTCAGAGGAGGGAGGGCAAGGGGAGTGGAGATGGAGGTTGAAATTGCCAAGGATGAGGAGCTGCTCAGTGCAGAGGCCGAGGGAGGATCTCTCTGAGAAACTTGGGGTAGGGAGGGGATTTTAAAGGAGAGGAGAGGAGAGAGGGGTGGAACATGTGAGGTGCTCAAAGGAGAAGTGCCAGAGGAGTATGAAGAGAGACATGGTGTGATTTGGTGAGAAAAACCATATCATTATCATGATAGTTTGGGCAGAGCAGGTGGTGGAAGTACTATCCAGGTGGGGAGACTTCAATGTCATCAACCATAATCCAAGTTTCTGTCAAAGCCAGGATGTCCATGCAATCATGCATAAGGTGGTCGTGGATGACACGGGTGTCTTGTGCATGAGCGAACAGACATTCTAGAGGGAAATGCGGAGAGGGTCAGTGATTGATCCACTAAGATAGTGGTGGGTGGGGCGAGTGGGATGTGAAGGTGGTGGGTGAGGTTAGCCCCCAGAGGGCAGACTGTGCAGGAATGTCACCAAGAGAGGACGACACGAGAGGTGCAGTTGGAGTTGCTGCTCCCAAGGAGGCAGCGACGGGTGCCTCGATGGGCCTTTTGGAGACTGCTAAGAGAGGCACAGAGGATAGCTGCGCGCTTATTCAAGGGAGATTCATAGCTGGAACAGCGGCAAGAGAGAGTAGGAAGGCAGAGGGATAGAGATGAGTTGGGGTAAATTGGGGGGGTGGGGGGGGGGGGGAGAAAGAGAGAGAGAAAAGAGAAGGGAAAGTTGCCATGATTGGGCGACAGGAAGGGAGGAGACAGGAGAGAAGGGCCAAAGAGAAAAAAGATAGGGAGATAGAAGGGATATTTCAGATCTGGAGTGGCAGCCAAAATGTGGACTCGAAGGACACACAGGGAATTGAGGTTACATAGGCATGGCAGAGATTACAAGAAACAGGTCCTGCTCGTAAAGAGGACCGTATAAATGTAAGCAGTTGCAGCTGAGGTGCCTCAAATATTCATGATATTTTAGAAGATTTTTTACAGAATCTAAATAGATCGAAAAGAAGATTAAAGGGGGGAGGGCGACTCACTGCTCACTATCATACTGCTTTTAAAAAATCAACGCTGTACTTTCAGCAAAGTTATAGAATACCTGACTATGTTTAATTTGAGAAAATAAAACTTGCTACATCACAAATCTATAGGGTAGAGGTTTAAGATTCCAATCAGGGTAAAGAAATAAAAAAGACAATTCCCCCAGTCCATTCTCACCTATTTCCCAGATTGTAGCCATGAAAGAATTCATAGATGAACAGGGGGGGAAAGTAAACTGGCTACCCACCTCTGGAGTGGGAAGGGGAGAACGTGTGGAACTGTTACGTGGTGCAGGAGTAAATCATGACCATATTATCGCAGTACAATGGAACCTTGCTGGTCCAAAATTATGACAATTAACAGTATTGTCAGCAACGTAAAGTTTCACTTTGTTGAACAGGTCCTGCAAGGAAACTCATGTTCTTCAGGATAAGCTTTTTGGCCGAGTGAGAGATAAGGAAAACATTTTGCAAAAGTTAAGTCAAAACAAATTCAGCCGCAAGGCAGTGTACAGCAACGGCCAATAATGCCTCCCCCTTTGCCTGGAGCTCCGCATTCCCTCCTCAACAATTCCCTACATAGCATCGCTCAAATCGGGTATTGAGCCAAGTGGGGTGTACTAGCACATTTGTCGAACTGACTCCACTCTCTTCCTTCTTCCTTATTTTTAAATTTTAAATTTCATTGGATCAGAGCAGAAACAGCAGCCCAGGTGATTCCTAGGAAAGCCTGCGCAAGGGAAGCAAGACAGCTGCAGGATGACAGAAGCCAAGTAGAGTGGCAGCTGCCAAGTTTTAGCACCGCAGTACATTTGGCAGTTGCAGCCTGCCAGTATTTATTACACTCGCAGCTCCACATTTAGTAGAATCGGACTAATTAAATCTCACCAAAAAAAATTCTTTTCATTCTTGGATACTAAGGGACTCGAGGGATATGGGGATAGTGCGGGAAGGTGGAGATGAGGTAGAAGATCGGCCATGATCTTATTGAATGGCGGAGCAGGCTCGAAGGGCCGAATGGTCAACTCCTGCTCCTTTTCATGTTCATTCTGCGAAATTTGAGATTTACTTGTAAACAAAAGCTGAATTGGCCGAATGTCCTTCTTGCCCTATTTGGAAACAGTTATAACCGAGGTTAAAAATCCCTTCCCGATTGAGGACAAATGATATGAACTTCAGTCAATCATTGCTTAATTCTGGACTTCTGATGTCCTCCTCCAAAAGGGTTTGCAGAAATTTTGTTAAAATACTAATTAAACCCTGAACTAATGAACACGCAATTGAGCTCCTTCCCTTGGCACACGGCAGACGTACTACTCAAAATCACACTTAATTCACAGACATTCAGTTACATATTATTTGCTCCGTACCTAATGTCTAGTTTTCTCTCAGTTTTAAAATTTCACATGGCTGTCAATGGCAAGGTCCCACTATCTGAATATATATTAATCCCAGCTACTGATGGTGGGATGAGGGGGGGAATGGAAGGTCACAATGGAAGTGTCAATCTGCCACTCAACACAAAGTGTTTGTTCAAATGAATTGCTAATTTCAGAATCTTAAAAAAAGGGGGGGGGCAGGGGTAGAAAATAAGTTAAAATTAAAAATATTCAAATATACTTCATAAAAAGCTATCCTTGCTATTAAAAAAAATCAACGGAGAAAGGGGAAAAACAGCAATTGTATGGAAACCACGAATGTAAAAGAATCAGCTCAGGAAAGAAGTAGATGATTTAGATAATTCCTATTTCTAGATGTACTGAAGCACATAATAGCTGCTTCATTTAATTTGGATTCTGGGAGTCTGGCATCCAGGAGCTGGCTCCCTGCATTTATGCTGTTAAATCCCTTTTCTGTACATCTGTGGCAGGTTCTATTACTTGGGTCTATGAGTTTGACACAGAGCGACGGAGAGCTATTTAACAGCACAAACACCAGCTCCTAGATGCCGAGCTCCCAGAATCCAAAATAAAACATAAAACCAGCTTATAAATAGAAATATAAAAACCACTGCTTGAAGTCACAGGCTGACTTGAAGAAGCATTTTACTGCGTCATGTTTTAAGTAAAGTGTTACTTATAAACATTGCATTGCAATAATTAGTAATGCAAACACACAAGATTCCCCTCAAATAACCTGTTAAATTTCCACTCGGCAGAAAGCATTCCTCAACCATTTTCATTAAATTGGTGTCTGACCGAATTGGGTGGGGTGAAATCATCTCGCCGGTTGAATACAAAATGCATGAGGCTTGAAGGGGGGGGTGGGGGGAGTCTTCCATTTTGCAATGTAACTCGAGCCTCGAGAAGAGCAAAATAAAGCAGGCCACACACTACTGCCAGGTATTTTCATACTGTTAGCAACACATCTTCCTGGAAATGGTTCTTCCAAGAAATGAAACTGAGCCAGCCTCCTCACAGTCTGCGACTGCACAGATCGCAAGAAAGTGACCTACAGCATCAAGCAGGGCCAACTGATCCATAGCTTCAAGATGTCTCGCCTCTCAATTTGAGGGGCAAATTCTTAATACAGCATTACATTTAGTGGAGCTCTCCTTCACACATTAAAAAAAATTATACATGAAGTCAGTTCTTGTTTCTGACTTTAATGTGCTGGGAAATGAATTATCAGCAACATTCCCTCTAAGCTGTGCGCGTGCAGTAATCTGGATGGTCTTGCACAGGATGCTCACAAGCTTCTCTAGCTGAAATACCGCGCATGCGCAGAAAATTTAAAAGGAGTGCAACAAAGACAACCGAGAGGGAACATTGGTCATCAGGAAGACCTGCTTAGCAAAATAAAACCACCATTTTTCATGTACATTTGGAATTCTGAAATCATTTCATATAGTTAACAAGCAGCAGCATAATTAAATTACACACAATTCCTTCCTTCTGCGGGGGGGGGGGGGGGGGGGGGGGGGGTGACTGTGCAATTTGTGCTGTGAGCCTGATAAAATGCGTGATCTCAGCAAAAAAAAGTTACACACCGCCCACGTGAGACAGCGACTTTCATTTACTTCCCCCAATCCAGTCGACTATATTCACTGCTCATTGTGTGGTCTCCCCTTGAGTGCTGAGACCACACTCAGATTAGGTGACCACTTTGCTGTACCACCATTATACCCACAAGTGTGACCGCGAGCTGAAACTGCAATCACTTTACAGAAGTATAAATTTAACTGGAGTGATGTGTACAAACTTCTGTTATTTTGACCAAGTGACCAATCTTCTAACCGTGAGCCAAGATAGTGAGAGCTGGCAGTGCGACCGTGTTGGTTAGTGCAGCTGAGCCCAAACCTGTCCTCATCCTGCACCCACTGGGCAGCAATCGAGAGCAGGAATCCTGGCTGATTTCTATCCCTCACTCCCCCATCTTGGGGACACAGAGGCTGATTCTAGTATCCCCATCTGATAACCGATTACACACTGGGGCTCAAACCCACCACCATGTCTTCCCCTACTTTCTTTCCAGAGGGATTGCTTTCCACCCCAACGCACCTTCCTGTACAACCACAGCAGCCTTACAACACATGCCTATTTACCTCCCTCCCCCCCACACTATTGCCCAGGGCCTCGTTATTATATTCAAGTGTGACCACGAGCACCCCGTGGTTCCCCACTTCAACTCTCCTTTAGTCTCTCCCTTCTGCACGGTTCAAACCAGGCTCATGAGTATCGCATCTTCCTTCTGAGCTCTCTGCAGTTCTGGTTTGAGCATTGATTCAAACATTAGCTATATCCTCCACTTTCTTCACATGCTGGTGATGAGGGGTGAAGCTTCATGTCTAGGGAAGGGGAGGTAGGTAGACATCTCTGGTGTAGACCCTTTGTCAGAACACCGTCAGTGGGGGAGGGGGCTGCACCCATGTGTTTTTCCCGTTTTCGGGACAGGCAAAGCCACTGTGTTTTTCCAACATTTTCTGTTAAATTTCGGACCTCTTGCCTCAGCCAATTTCCTCTCTTTCAGTTTGTATTTGCCTCTTCCATATCGTCACCAATGCTCCCGTTAAGCTGCGTGGCCACGCAGCGGTCTGGAGGTCCCGCGCAGGCCACTCAACGGCTTTACAATGGAGAAACCGCGCACATGTGGAAATGTGAATGGGCCGTGCAGCTCATTAAAGGGGCCGCGCACCCAAAAATAAATTAGAGGGAACATTGCTCGTCACCTTCAATAACTTGCACATTCTTTTGTTCTTTTAATGTCTTTCTATTGTCTCACTGAATGATCTTCTGCATAAATTCTATTAAGCAGTATGAAGGTCATTCATCCCATTAACCCCCGCCCCCCCCCTCTGCCATTACAGTATCTGTTGCTTCCCCCATCACGTTACTAAAATGCTTGCTTATATTTTAGTTTTCAGTTTCAATGACGTGTCTGCACCCAAAACGTTAACTTGTCTTTCTACACGTCCTGACTGACCTGTTGTTTTAACAGTTTTTTAAAAAAAATAAGGTATTCAGATCGTGACACTCAAAGGTTTTGACATGCACAGGATGCAGTCTTTCATCACTTGCATTTTCTGCAAGCGACATCACATTTTGAATCTTCCTACACTGTCCTTACAAACAAATAGTATACTTTAAAAAGTATCACAACTGCAGCATTAAAGTAAGCTTTATGGTATTGACAACAATTTTTTTTTTTTTTTTTTTTAAAAAGGATTGGGAAAACTATTTGCTCCAAGTCAGGCTGCCTATGTTAGGGATTAGGTTAGGATCAGTTGGCCAACACTGATAAAATTGAGAAAAATTAATTTGTTACCTGATCACTTACTGCCATACAATGACTATTTACCTTCTAATTTAAATTCCAGAAGAAATATGAGTCTGCTGCTGAAAATGTAAAGTGCAAGGGTGAAGCACAATCGGTTATTGCTTTTAACATGATCCATTTTCCCCAGAAGATCAATAAGAGATGATGATGGGAAATGTCTGGTATTTTGTGCCAAGTATTCACATTTTGGAAATAGTGCAACAGGATCAGGAATTCTGTGTCATTGTTCATACTTCAACAAGTTACAAAATGGAAGACAATGTCTCCAGGAAAAAAATCGGATAAAAAGGATCCTCTTTGATGATTAGGGAACGGGTTTGTGTGTGTTAATGTATCCTGCTTGCCAAACAGAGATATCATTTCTGTGGAGCTCAGCAATGGGGAAGTAGTTACTGGGTACGCATCAATTCAAAGCTTCTCCAACAGAAACATTTTATGGAAATACCAGGAAACAGTACTGTGGTTTCAACCCGGAAAAATTCAGAACTAACAGTACAGCCTGCCCACACGTTAGTCTCCAATAGTACAGGCAGTTGAGAGCCTGCCGTGATCTTTTCCAAGTCACTTGACACACACACACGCACGCGCGAGTGGACTCATTCTGTGCTAGATGTTAGTCATGGCGGTCAATCTCTCAGCCCACTGATGCTCCACGGAGCACTTATGCACAGGTTTGTTCCACAAGAAAAAAGTGAACTCGGAGAAAATCGACATGCAACAGTTCTTGTGGATCCTTTCATAGCTAATACAGGAACAGCACTGGCAGAGACTTGGCAACACAGTGATTGCCCACCCACTTGGTCAAGGAATTTTAGATCCCTCCCAAAGACATCAATTCTTATCAGAACATGGCTCCGTAGACGCGAGGAATCCTGCAGTACCTTGTCCAAGTGGCAATTATTCCTATATCAACCTTGAGGTGTCAGCAGACTATTCACAGACTATTCAGCGTCACAGCAGAGTTATATCCCACCATCCACATACATCCACTTCCAGCTGGGGTCACTATATGGAAATTAGAGCCAAAGCCTTGGACGACTTTCCTCCTCCCTCGCCCAGTGGCATGGAGGTCAATGGGCTACAGTAGCATACTGGTTATGTTACTGGACGAGTAATCCAGAGGTCTGGACTAATGATCTGGAGACGTGAGTTCAAATCCCACCACGGCAGCTGGGGAATTTAAATTCAATGAAATAAATCTGGAATAAAAAGCTAGTATCAGTAATGGTGACCATGAAACTACCGGATTGTTGTAAAAATCCATCTCACTCACTAATGTCCTTTAGGGAAGGAAATCTGCCATCCTTACCCGGTCTGGTCTTTGAGACTCCAGACCCACAGCAATGTGGTTGACTCTTAACTGCCCTCTGCCACTCAGTTGTACTCAAGGGCAATTAGGGATGGGCAATAAATGCTAGCCTTGCCAGTGACGCCCACATCTCAGGAATGAATTTTTTTTAATTACAGCGTACCAACAGAGAAGAGTTATCTCAGTATAGACGAAGGATCACACAACTTGGAATCTTCCTGGTCTGTACAACTGAGCTATTGGGGAAATGAGGAAACGAAAAGTTTCCAATGAGAGCGAGTACCCCTTTACAATTTCAGGTTTTCAGTTGCACTTATTTACAAGAAAATTCCTCTAACTAAGGTTCCTTATTAAAAAAAATTTAAATGGTTGTTTTAGAATTTAGGGGCAACATTCCAAAACTTATTTTTTCTTGAGGCAAGCAACGCATATGTCAGCTGTGGCTCAGTGGGTAGCACCCTCGCCTCAGAGTCAGAAGGTTGTGGGTTCGAGTCCCACTCGCGAGACTTGAGCACAAAAATCTAGGCTGACACTCCAGGGCAGTACTGAGGAAATGCTGCACTGTCGGAGATGCCGTCTTTCGGGTGAGATGTTAAAACGAGGCCCCATCTAATCTCTCAGGTAGACGTAAATGATCCCATGGCACTTTGAGGAGCAGGGGAGTTCTCCCTGGTGTCCTGGGCCAATATTTATCCCTCAATCAACATAACAAAAACAGATTATCTGGTCATTATCACATTGCTGTTTGTGGGAGCTTGCTGTGCGCAAATTGGCTGCCATGTTTCCTACATTACAACAGTGACTACACTTCAAAAAGTACTTCATTGGCTGTAAAGTGCTTTGGGACGTTGGGTGGTCGTGAAAGGCGCTATAGAAATGCAAGTCTTTCTTTCTTTCATAATGCCATGGATGCATGTCAATTCTTAATTACAGAATGCTAAAACTAAACTTCCCTCTCCTCCTCCTAAAGAGAGTCCATTCCACAGGGGGTAATTATTTTGCCACGTGGTCTTATTCATGTAGGAAGAATAATCTAGAACTAGGGGGCATAGTTTCAGAATAAGGGGTCGCCCATTTAAAACGGAGATGAGGAGGAATTTCTTCTGAGGGTGGTGAATCTTTGGAATTCTCTATCCCAGAGAGCTGTGGAGGCTGGGTCATTGAATATATTCAAGGCGGAGATAGACAGATTTTTGAAAAACAGGGGAATCAAGGGAAACGGAGAGCGGGCAGGAAAGTGGAGTTGAGGCCAAGATCAGCCATGATCTTATTGAATGGCGGAGCAGGCTCGAGGGGCCGAATGGTCTACTCCTGCTCCTATTTCTTATGTAGGAGCCTTGACGGCGAGCGCTGGCATGCCAGCTGAATGTGGAGCTGAATGCTGTCCCCAGCAAGGACCCACACAAGCCCACTTCCTGTAGGGGTTGCTAGATCGTGATCAGGAGCAGGAACTCCAGCCGATTTTCCAATCCCAGGGATTCTACAGCCAATTGTAGAATCCCAAAACTGCCCCAGTTGAGCCAAGCTAATCAAACCAGGAACCCCTCACCTCCCCTTTCAGCATTCCGAAGGGACCGCTCCTTCCGCAACACCCTGGTCCACTCCTCAATCACCCCCAACAGCCCTTCCCCTTCGCCCGGCACCTTCCCATGCAAGCGCAGGAGATGCAACACCTGCCCTTTTACCTCCTCCCTTCCCACTGTCGAGGGCCCCAAACACCCCTTCCAGGTGAAACAGCGATTTACTTGTACTTCTTGCAATTTAGTATACTGTATTCGCTGCTCACGATGTGGTCTCCTCTACAATGGGGAGACCAAACGCAGATTGGGTGACCGCTTTGCGGAACACCTCCGTTCAGTCCGTAAGGGTGACCCTGAGCTTCCGGTCGCCTGTCGCTTTAATTCTCCGCTTCATTCCCACTCTGATCTCTCTGTCCTCTGCCTCTTGCACTGTTCCAATGAAGCTCAACGTAAGCGCGAGGAACAGCACCTCATCTTTCGATTCGGTATTTTGCAGCCTTCTGGACTCAACATTGAGTTCAACTATTTCAGACTATAACCCCTGCCCCCATTCTTCAGGCTGTATGATTTTGCCATCCCCATTTGCAACATTTTCTCTTTCCTGCCTCCTACCTGAACACAGAATGTTCCTTCAATTCCTTCCTCCCCTCCCAAAACCCCCACCCTCCCTGCCTCTGCACCTGCTTAAAATCTGTTACATCTCCAGCTTTTTCTAGTTCTGACGAAAGGTCCCAGACCTGAAACGTTAACTCTGTTTCTCTCTCCACGGATGCTGCCTGGCCTGCTGAGTATTTCCAGCATTTTCTGTTTTTATTACCTTAGTTATTGTAATGAGCAAGTTCAACTTCCTTAATCAAAAACCACAGTACAGGGTGCTTTTAGGAGGTTGGGATTGAAACACGTTGGGGGCTTTTGCACACATCTCACCTACATTGCACCTGACCACAGAGTACCTTCTCCAGACACTGGGCACCCCAAGTGGCAACATATACCATTCCTCAGTCGCAACACACCTCACCTTGAGAAGCACAAAAAGGTACATGAAATCATCACATTAAGGATTATATGCAGGATATTTTACGATTTTTTGCAAAATTAGAAAGGAAACTAACTGCTCCACGAGGTGGCAAGTTGAAGTCAAAATGATTTGGGAGGAACACTTTTTTGATGACACTTGGAAAGATAAAAGTACACGTTTCCCCTACCTGAAATGTAACCACGACCATTGCAGTCTTCTATGTCCATTTTCGAAGTGCTCTGCTAGAAAGTAAAAAAAAATGTTATACAGCTATTCCTCATATTAGTGATTTTTCAAACTTTTATATTTGAGGGACCCCTTGTGTTAACTGCAAAAGTGTCAGCTACCCCAGAAAAAAAACCTGACAGAAATAGAATGACCTTACTGAGCCCCTGGTTACTGCACTGTATCCTGATGTTGCCGACCTTTCCTTTTCTGGGTATAATTCTATTTGTAAATAAGTCTGGAACAGTCTAGCGGCATGATATTTTCCCACCTTCCGAGGCAAAGTGAGAACATAATAGACATCCCCACATATTCTCCAAGTGAATTACCGCGATTCATGGTTAATTGTTGAACAATGGCTATGCTAACCCATATCTGTCAGGAGAAGAGAGAGACACAGGTTTCGGTTCATGAGACACTCATCTGCTTATGGAAACTGTGAACACGAGAAAGGTGCTGGGAAAATGCCCGGCCTGCAACCAGAATGAGCATACCTCTAACTAATGTGATTCTTTGCGCCTATCTTGTAGAAGTAAGCGTATGCATCAATTCAAAGCCTCTTGAACACAAAGATTTTATGAAAATACCAGGACACAGTACTTTAGTTTTCCTAAATTTACTACTTAAGTAGTCCATTATCAAAAATATTAAGAAGCTACCACTCATTAGTCTCCCAACAGTACAGATAGCTGAGCATCTACCATGATCTGAAATAAGCTGCTTTGTGCATCTGAATCCCAATGAATGGCTAACTGGGATTTAATTTTTTTTTTATAAAACCTGTACTTACTAATCACTCACGCTGGAACTAAATCCACATTCATTATACTAAATACAGATACACACACACACAAAGGAAGATCAGAGTAAACTAAAAAAAACTTACAAAATTCTGTATTTCAAGCAAATAAAAATGGAGGAATATTTTATGCTTGGATCAGAAATTACATCCAGTTTTTTTCTATGTAATGGAAAGCAATTGGGTCCAATTGAATTCTTTTATAATGGGAGTGAATGGGAACAAATGAGTCCCTTGGAATTCCAGGTTGAGACCAAGTATGTATATCAGGTACTTCTTTATTGGTGTCTGGTACTATCTGGTTTTAAAGTAGATTTCTTAAGTATACCCTGGTTAACACAAGGTATTGTACTAATGTTAGACTAGTTGTCAAACCCAGCCCGGAAAAGCAGTGAAAAAGAGCTCTATAAAATAATTAATATAAAATATAAGCAGTTCTCATTTGATGATCTTCTCAGAAGGGGCATTAATTAGCATGCATAACATTAAACTGGATTCATAAAACATTATAATTGTCTCTCATATCAGGAACATTTCAGTCGTTTTTGAAAACGGCATGGATTAAATTCTCCTCTACAAAGTTATTTAGTGCTTAATCATTCCATTCGTCAATCAATCAATCAATGTGTCTGACTGGAAGATCATCTGTGTAAAAACCCTAAGCATCAAACATTAGGTATGCAGTTAAAATGCAGCAAAGTGAAAACATTCTGTAGATTTAGTACATCTAAAGTTGGTCATCCTAAAATAAATCAGTTACTTGATCACTTAAGGTGCAACCACCTGGAGTCTCATTTTTTCCTAATTTGAATAACCTAAATAGTGCCAAGAAGGTTGTTTTGAAAACCACAAATGAATACTAATCAGAGATGAAGGCTATATATTGAGGCGAGTGGCATTTTTATATTGGTTCAGAAAGTTTACTCTTTAAACCCACAGAAGTATCTGTTGACATGTTGCCAGCGTTTTCCAGGGAAGAATTAAGACCCCCCCCCCCGCCAAACCACAGAAGCACTTTCAAATTAGCTTGCTAGGATTTCAACAAAGCATCTTGCCAATGCTTCAACTTAGCCAGTATTTCAACTCAAGTTTATTTCTGCACATTGCCAGTATTTCTACAATGCCGTTTGAAGAAAATGTTTTCAGGATATGGGCGTCGTTGACAAGGCCACATTTATTGCCCATCCCTACTTGCCCTGAGGTGGTGGTGATAATGAGCTTCCTCCTTGAACCACTGTAGTTCTTATGCTAATAGTGCTCCCACAGTGGCGATAGGTAGGGAATTTTAGAATATTGACCCAGCAACAATGCAGGAACAGCGATATATGCCCAAGTGCATGTGAATTAGAGCGAAACTTGGTGGTGCTGTCTTCTGAGACATTGCTGCTTTTGTCCTTCTCAGTGGTAGAGGTCACAGGGGGTGTTGTCAAAGTAACCTTGGAGAGTTGCTGCAGTTAATCGGTAGCTTGTAGATACGGCATTCACAGTACTCCAGTGGTCATTATGAAGTCCACTGGCAGGGCCACCAATCAAGCAAACTGCCCTGCCCTGGATGGTGTCAAGATTAGAGTGTTGTTGTGGCAAGTGGTGTGTACTCCATTGCACTGCGGACTTGAGACCTGCAAAGGATGGATAGGCTTCGAGAGGACAAGAAGTAAGCCACTGAAATAGTCAGTGAACAGCCGCACTCTTGACCTTATGATGGAGAGGTGGTCATTGGATGAAACAGCTGAAGGTGGTTGGGTCAAGGATGCTTCCTTGAGGAACTCCTGCAGTGATGTCCTGCCATGATTAGCCTCTGACAACCACGGCAATCTTCCTTTGCATCAGGTATGGCTCCAGCCACTGGAGGGTTTCCCCATTAACCCCCGCTGACCTCAGTTTTGTTGGGGCTCCTTGCTGCCATCCTCGATTGAATGCTGCCTTGGTGTCGAGGGCAGCTACTCTCACCTCCCCTCTAGCATTCAGCTCGAGTCCATGTCTGTGATGAGGGCTGGAGCAGAGTGCTTCGAGCAGAACCCAAACTGAGCTACGGTGAGCAGGTTATTTGTCAGTAGGCGACCTAAAGAACAGATGGTGGGTGGAGAAAGCGCAGGAGATCCAGCAGCTAGCCGACAACCACGACGTGCATGGATTCTTTAGCGCAGTCAAGACCACCTACGGCTCAAGCACCCAAGGTCCTACCCCACTGCGGGCCAAGAACGGAGAGGTACGCATCAAGGACAGAGGGGCAGTCAGTGCCCGCTGGAAGGAACACTTCAAAGATCTCCTTAACCGAGACTGTCTTCGACGCGAGTGTCCTCAACTCCATCCCGCAGCATGCTACCCGCCACCACCTCAGCACAACCCCAGCCCGGCATGAGGTTGAAAAGGCCATCTGACAACTGAAGAACAACAAGGCCTCAGGAGCAGATGGAATCCCCGCCGAGGCACTAAAGCATGGCGGAGAAGCACTATTGGCGCGAATACATGAACTAATTTCTCTTATTTGGAAGGAGGAGAGCATGCCAAGGGATCTCAGAGATGCCGTAATCATCTTCAAAAAAGGTGACAAGTCCGATTGCGGTAATTACAGAGGAGTTTCCCTGCTGTCTGCCACAGCGAAAGTCATCGCAAGAATCCTCCTCAGTCACCTTCTCCCAGTGGCTGAAGAGCTCCTCCCAGAGTCACAATGTGGATTCTGCCCACTAAGGGGCACAATGGACATGATCTTCACCGCACGTCAAATACAAGAGAAATGCAGGCAACAGCACAGGGAACGCTGTAAATGGCCTTCTTTGACCTCACAAAAGGCCTTCAACACGGTCAACCGTGAGGGATTATGGAGTGTCCTCCTCAAATTCGACTGCCCCCAAAAGTTTGTCAGCATCCTCCGCCTGCTTCACGACGACATGATCCTGACCAACGGATCCACCACAGACCCAATTCGCATACGGACCGGGATCAAGCAAGGCTGTGTCATCGCACCAACGCTCTTCTCGATCTTCCTTGCTGCAATGCTCCATCTCACCCTCAATAAGCTCCCCGCAGGAGTGGAGTTAATCTACTGAACAAACGGGAAACTGTTCAACCTCCGTCGCCTCCAGTCCAGATCCAAAGTCATCCCATCCTCTGTCATCGAATTACAGTATGCAGACAATGCTTGCGTCTGCGCACACTCGGAGGTCAAACTCCAAACCATCGTCAACACCTTCACCGAAGCGTACGAGAGCATGGGCCTTACACTAAACATCCGTAAGACAAAGGTCCTCTACCAACCTGCCCCCGCCACAGTACTGCCCCCGCCACAGTACTGCCCCCCAATTATCAAAATCCACGACGAGGCCTTGGACAACGTGGACCACTTTCCATACCTCGGGAGCCTACTGTCAACAAGGGCAGACATCGATGATGAAGTCCAACACCGCCTTCAGTATGCCAGTGCAACCTTCGGTCGCCTGAGGAAGAGTGTGTTTGAAGACCAGGACCTCAAACCCGGCACCAAGTTCATGGTCTACAGAGCAGTAGTGATTCCCGCCCTCCTGTATGCTTCAGAGACATAGACCATGTACAGCAGGCACCTCAAATCAATGGAAAGGTACCACCAACGCTGCCTCCGCAAGATCCTGCAAATCCATTGGCAGGATAGGCTCACCAACGTCAGTGTTCTCGCTCAGGCCAACATCCCCAGCATCGAAGCTTTGACCACACTCGATCAGCTCCGATGGACGGGCCACATCGTCCACATGTCCGATACGAGACTCCCAAAACAAGCGCTCTACTCGGAGCTCCGACACAGGTGGGCAGAGGAAATGCTTCAAGGACACCCTCAAAGCCTCCTTGAAAAGTACAAAATCCCCTCCGACACCTGGGAATCCCTGGCCCAAGACCGCTCAAAGTGGAGGAGAAGCATCCGGGAAGGCGTCGAACACCTCGAGTCTCTTCGCCGGGAGCAAGCGGAAGCCAAGCGCAAACAGCGGAAGGAGCGCACGTCAACCCAAGCACCCCACCCACCCCCCCCCTTCAACCACCGTCTGCCCCACCTGTGACAGAGACTGTAGGTCCCGCATTGGACTCATCAGTCACCTGAGAACTCATTTTTAGCGTGGAAGCAAGTCATCCTCGGTTCCAAGGGACTGCCTAAGATGATGATTTGTCAGTAGGTGTCACTTGATGGTACTATTGATGACTCCTTCATTTTACTGATGATTGGAAGGAGGCCGATAGGATGTGAGTTGGCTGGGTTAGATTATCCTTTAACTTAATTTATTCCAACCTCAGTTTAGAGTACAATTTACCTCCTGGCCTTGGAGTTGGCTCATGTGTGCTGAAGCAGATTTACAATAGGATGTGCATTGACCAGGACAGAAAAACTCTGCATGGGTTGGTCTGGTAATTTAGGGTCCACAGGCACAAAATCTGTATTGGCCCAGTCCCAAAAGTAAGCGCTGCAAGATCAGGATGTCCAATTCAACGACAAAGCAATCCACAATGAGAAGGTATTACTCGCTGGTTACTGCTGTCATATTGTGTTAAGACCATGCTAGAGGTGCTGGCTCCAGACGCACAGGTCCAGTGCCAACCACTAACAACTGAAAAGTTAACTTACAAGGATTCACTGGGCCAGTGGCCAAGGAGGCCCAAAGCCGCTTTGATATATAGTGCTAGGACTCATATTGATAATGTTTAAGTGAATCCCAGCAATTTACTTTCCGGTTGTAGTTGGCCGTGCGAGATCCATGCGACAGGAATTGGCGCCACTCACGTGAGTCTTGGTGGAATATAAAAACAGTTCAGGCGCGCATTTTCTTCCTGTATCCTTTTTAAGAACAACTCACGTCACTTTTATATGCTTGGCCTCAACATTCTTCCTAAAGTAAGGCACCCAAACTGGACACTATATTCTAACTGCGGCCTTATCAATGATTTGTGTAGGTTCAGCATTACCGGTATTTTTGTATTCTATACCCCTATTTATAAAAACAAAATAGGTTGCTATTATAGCGAAGACTACCAAGTTTTGGACATGGAGGACAAAGCAAAACAATGGCAAAAAATACGAAATAAATTTGGGGGCAGAGAAGAATAGATGAAGGGCCAGAAATATGCTGGCAAAATAATGGCGAGTTTAGTGCACCGCCATTGTTAATGTGTAAATCATCCAGCAATTTGTGGCAAGGAAGAGATACCCAGTGAGTTGCGAATCGCCACAAATTACTGGACGATTTGCACCGCACCGTTGGCCTCACAAAAACGGCACCATGCCCTCAACCTTCCTCTTGAGTTTCAAGAATTGGCTGCATTTGTGTATTAATTAACAATTAAACTCGCCGCAGAATGTTAGGGCTGGTGCTCAACAGTGTAAGTACCCTTTTAATGACAAGATTAATGTTCCTGCAATGCCACTCAAGCTCTCTGGCCCAGAAAGGGAACAACTGAAACTGTGGAGTCTCTCTTGCAGGTAGTAAATTGTTCTTGAGATTTTTTTAAATTAAAAAAAAACTCTTACTTTTCCTGTGTCTCTTTTTTTCCCCTCTCTCTCTAAATCCAATCTTTCTTCCCCTCTCGATTTCACTTTCTGTGCCTGATTTAACTCCAATTTACCCAATTTCCTCCTCAGTCGTTCCTCTGTTTCTTTCTCAATCCTTAAATCTCACTGATTAAGGGGATAGACTGTTGGTCCTGTCATTCACCGTGGTCCCAAATACCCCGTTGCCCTCTCAACGTTATCAGCTCGCACTTCCAGAAATTCGCAGTGCAAAATATTTTCTATCTGAAGGGTGAGGGAAAAAGTCTAACTGACGGGGCATGCTCCGGTCCATTCTGGGCCGATATTTCAATCCAAAAATATCAGCATGGGTTATGGCTGCCCACTCTCAGTGTCAATTACTTTTTTTTTGGGGGGGTGGGGGGGTGGAATGGGCAAAAGCATGTTTGATCTGGATTTTCAGCATTTAAACAAAAGGTGACAGCAAGGGGCTTTGTATTTTAGGCAGTAGACAGCAGAAAAACTGCCTGAGAATAACTGGTTTCAGCCACTTGAGAATCATTTGACGGCAATTCTTCCACTGTGAAGTAGAATTAAAGGTACTTTTATCTTTCACACTTCTGCAGTTCAGGTCACGGGAGTCCAAATTCGTGATCCAGTTCTCTGCATTTACATTGGTAAAACCAGCTTTCCATCTCACCGGCAGAATCACAGACCTAAATTTTCATGGGTCTATGAATCTATCATCGGCATAAAAAAAAGCCAGTTTTAGCAATATAAGCTGGCACACAGACGTCAATCTCCCACAACCCAAACCACAAGTGCCAAATGTAAAAGTGCCGTAACCTACTTGATTGTTCATCTACTAACTAGGAACAAGTGCTGGATTTAGATCATCATGAAACAAGTTTAGCTTCATCCCACTGATGTAGAGTTGCAATCATTATTTTGTTCCATATTAGAGGAACCACAGGTTCAAACAGTCAATGTGTATAATTGTTATAATTGCTCATGGTGCAAAGCTACCATCGGTCAGAAATTCCTGCTCCAAAGAGAATAATCTAGAGGACCTGATGTTCGGTTAGTCAGGGGTAGCTCCCTCTAGTTGCAACCCGAACTTGATCGGTACGCCAATCTGGACAGTTGTCTCTGCCATTCATATAACTGAGTCTTAAATTACTTGGAAGAACCCCAATTACAAGTCATGGCTCCATACATGTGCCAGTTTGGTAGTACCTTCATCTGTGTGCCAGAAAGTTGTGGGTTCAAGCCCCACTCCAGCGCGGTAGCGGGAGTGTGCTGCTGGAGGTCACCTTTCAAATGAGATGCTAAACCGAGGCCCTATTTGTCTGTTCAGGTGGGTGTTGAAGAACCCATGGCACTATAAAAAAAAATGATGAGCAGGGTGTACTCCTGATTCACTACAGCTATTTCTCTTCAATGCATCATGGTGGGTAGAGAGAGAAGGGAATGAAAAAGTACAAAAATGCAGAAAAACATTTGTTCCAAAGATTGAAGAAATTGGAAATGTGTTTGAAAAGTTGTAGTGCTGAGCCATGCAGAGCAGATGGTATCAAGTTTGATTCCTAGTCTGTTCAGTGAGTGTGGACTTTGAGCAAGAACAGTAACGGGTTTGACTTTAATACTGTTGAATAGCCTACTAATATTCCACCGTCTAGGCTCACGTATGAAAGATAAGGTACTGGAGGGCTACGAGCAACCATGGATTGGACACCAACACGAGTACTGCATCTTCAGGAGAGTGTAACAATGTTGTTACTCTAGTCAAGTGACAAACAGGTTTCCACACTCCAGAAAACATCCTACATTGATTCATGCTCAAACCTGTGTAATCATTAAATGATCAAGGATGGAAGAAAAGAGCAAAAAAATAAATTTTTAGCACCGTACTGCTCATTCCCTACAAGCAGACTCTGCAGGTTTGTATGTATACAACAACAACTTGTATTTATATAGCGCCTTTAACGTAGTAAAACGACCCACGGCGCTGCACAGGAGTATTTTAAGACAAAAAATTGTGACCGTATACAACAGGAACAGTATACAACAGGAACAGATCAAGAATTGATTAGTAGGAACCAAATGCAAAATACTTATTTCAAATACTTCGGTTACAAGCAAGGTTCAGCTGCCGAACATGATCGGCACTTAAATTTGGTGTAAAATGTGAATGCAGTTGCCGATCTGCTGAAATGTGTAAATTGAGCATGAAACAGTTAAGATTGCTCAGTTAACAGGTTTAGCACACACCTCAAAACAGAAAATGCTTCCAATTCTTCAGATTTTACTCACTTGAGTGATTATTTTATCAAGTATTCAATCAAGTAGAGCCAACAGCAAAGTTAGAGGAATAATTTAACCAGTGAAGTCATTTTTTTTTTTAAACCCAGTACCAATGCATTCCCATCAGGAATCAGCTTATAAGTTGAAATTGTAAAGTCAGCAAGGGAAATTGACAGTAACCAACCATTTAACTGAAAGCACATTGAGAAATACTCTGGACTGTGAAATATTTTGCATTTAGTTCCTAATAAGCAATTCTTAATCTGTTCCTGCAGTGTTCTCTTGACGTTGGTGTTCTGACAATTACAATTTAACTAACAATTGCACTAACAATTGCACAACAGAAATTCTGGGGGGGGGGAAAGAGGGGGAATGATTTTATTCTGATAGCTAAAATATGTAAAACTAACTTTAAAATAAATATCTCTAGTTTAATCCAAAAGTAATTTTAAAAAATACTTTGATCAAATTATGGAGTATGTGAAAGTTCAGATCTATCTGAACTTCAGAAATGTCAACTGTACAGAGAACACAGTACAGTAAAATGTAGCGCATTCCTCCTAGTATTTAAAACCTGTAAATGGAAGACTGGGTACTTACAGGATTAACGCTGGGGTTCAACATGATGGGCACTTGTCTCCTTGCTGGTGTAGTACAATGGATACTTTTAGACTGGGTCTCTGCAATGCTCAGCTGCTCAAATGCAACAAGTGACTTTGCAATGAAGGAGCTGAACTGTAATAACAGTTGAATGGCAAAGCACAATTCTACGTAATCAAAGGCTGCTGCCTGACTCACTATCCAGCTTTTCAGGTTGGAAATTACTAGGCACAACTAGAGCATGTAATTTGGTTTAAAGTGCACCTCTCTTCAATAAAGTGGAAATGCTTTAGCTATTTAAAAAATATTTCAGCAATATTAAAAGGGCAAAGGAAACATTTAGAAATAGAAGTGCTAGATATTTAAAAAAAAAATTATTTTCATCCTTTACTGGGGTCTTATACACCACACAAAGAGCTCTGCAAATGCCACTATCAAGACAGCCGCTCAGTGCTACTTACCAGCAGCCTAAGGGGAATCATTCCCTTTTTCTATGGTGACAGTGGCTTGCCTCCACTTAGCATCTCATCCCAACACTGCACAAAGGTCTGGAACTTACTAGGTGCAGAAATTATGTGCACAAACCTACATCCTTCCAATCTGCAATAAGAACACAAGAAATAGGAGTAGAGCATTCGGCCCCTCGAGCCTGCTCTGCCATTCAATAAGATCATGGCTGATCTTCTACCTCAACTCCACTTTCCTGCCCAATCTCCATATCCCTCGATTCCTTTAGTAGTGTATGTTCTTCAATAGAATTATCGTAACCTTGTGACAAAACACGATCATACTCTTGGTGGAACCAGGGTATTACGAGTACTAAAACTCATCTGTTGCTGCTGTTGGAATTACAATTGGCGTGTACCATTACACTGAATTTTCAGGAAAAACCAATAGGTTTTGGAAAAAACAGGCTTTTGGTTAAAAATGACATTTATGCCAGTGAAAATGTTACACTCGTTTGCCACAAACAATACATTCAAGCTTCTAACCTCATATCCTATCCATTACTCAACCTGCATACATCCACTTCTCCCACAGTGCCTGCCTCACCCCCCAACACTGCTGCAATCCTTACCCAAACTTTCATTATCTCAATACGACTTCCCCAATGTCCTCTTCACCAGCCTCCCAAGCTCCTCTCGACACAAACTTCAACTTCTGCAAAACTCTGTTGCCCACATAGAAACATAGAAGACAGGAGCAGGAGTAGGCCATTCGGCCCCTCGAGCCTGTTCCGCCATTTAATGAGATCATGGCTGATCATCCAAATTCAGTACCCTGTCCCTGCTTTCTCCCCATATCCCTTGATCCATTTAGCCTTAAGAAATATATCTAACTCCTTCTTGAATATATTTAATGAATTGGCCTCAACTGCCTTCTGTGGTAGAGAATTCCACAGGTTCACCACTCTCTGGGTGAAGAAATTCCTCCTCATCTCAGTCCTAAATGGCTTACCCCTTATCCTTAGACTGTGACCCCTTGTTCTGGACTCCCCCACCATCGGGAACATCCTTCCTGCATCTAGTCTGTCTAGTCCTGTTAGAATTTTATAAGTTTCAATGCGATCCCCTCTCATTCTTCTAAACTCTAGCGAATATAAGCCTAATCGACCCAATCTCTCTTCATAAGTCATTCCTGCCATCCCAGGTATCAGTCTGGTGATTCTTCGCTGCACTCCCTCCATGGCAAGAACATCCTTCCTCAGATAAGGCGACCAAAACTGCACACAATACTCAAGGTGTGGTCTCACCAAGGCCCTGTACAACTGCAACAAGACATCCTTGCTCCTGTACTCTAATCCTCTCGCTATGAATGCCAACATACCATTTGCCTTCTTAACCGCCTGCTGCACCTGCATGCTTACCTTCAGCGACTGGTGCACAAGTACACCCAGGTCTCGTTGCACTTCCCCTTTTCCCAATCTATTGCTGCTCAGATAATAATCTGTCTTCTACACGAAGACAGATTGTGTCCTACACGAAGTCACGCTCATCGAATACCCCGTCCTCACAGACTTCCAGTGGCTCCCAAATCCCTGTCCTCATTTAAAAACTCCGCCACTGCTGCCTCCCACCCCATGCTTTACAGTCCTTCCACTCTGGCATCCTGTGGCCCCCATCTTCACCCCCAACTAGTGTTCCTCACTTGATGGCATCTAGATCTTGCTCTCTGGAAGTCCCTTCCTAATCCTCTTCATCTTGCTACTACCCTCCCACCTTTAAAAGTCCCCTTAAATTCGGTCAACTCTCCTAATTCTTCAACTGCCACTTGGACTGTGCCCCTTTTCGGGAAGCATCTTGGAATGTTTTATGACATTAAAAGGTGCAATACAAAATTATTGTACTGCAAATAGAACCTTTCACATGCAAGTTTGTATAATCAGATTAAAGTGATAGTTTGCAACTTTATTCTGTTCCCTATTTTGAACACAAATTCCTATTTTAAAGCAAAGTTGTTGGGTCACCATCAGAACTGCCTGTTTGATGCTCCACGGTTGAGGCGTTTAATATCAAAACATTAGAGCGATAAATTTACTCTAAATTCGGAGAAGACTTCAAATTAAAGTAATACTTATGGATCTTTAACATTGGTTTTAGTGACTTTTTTTAGGCATATTTTTGTTAACAAAAAGGAGAAAAATCAGTAGGAAAAATTGGACTCTTCAAAAAAAATAAAAAATCTAGGTAAATCATTTAAAACAGCTTTTATTTTGAACAGCACTAAAACTTAAGGGAATTAAAAGGTACAATCAAACTAATAGATAACCCACATTTATTTACACAATTCACAGACACCACTTTTGTGGGACTTGCCTGACTCTCTCAAACCCTAGATAGCCTTTTTTAACATTAAAATTCAAGTTGAACTATGTTAACTGTTGTGGCTCCAGCCACCATCATGGTGGGATAATCAAAATGGTTGGAGATTATGCAGTTCTGATCTTGCTTTTAGCAAGCAATGCCTTGGTGTGTGGCCCAAGTTGGCCTTTGATTGATGACCTCGCTTTTCAGGAGAGTATCAGTGTAGTAACTGTGTCCTTGCTCCGTACCAAACTAAGAATGGAAGACTTGACATTCATTGCAGTATAAAGACTGCTGTCCTCAAGGCAGTACCTGGTAAAGTTGATCAAGGTCTCTTTTTAAAAAAATCCAAATTACACTGCCTACATTTCCCTTTCCTCCTGAAAATTGGGCACAGAGATGCATACACATCACGTGTCAGCATAAAACATACAGCATGCATACAGACACCAGGGATACGATAGGCGTACATCCCCGGACCTGATTTTTTGTAAAAAAATGGAAAAAGTGTTTATTTCCCACCCCCCGCCAAAATCCACGTGGGGATTACGGATTCTCCACCGTAAAAATATCCAGCAATTTATCAGGGGGGGAATAAATTAGTAAAAAACAGCATATACTTCACAACTCTCGTTAGAAATTTACAAACATTATGCATTTATTTGAAAAGCTGCAAAAAGACTTTTGCCATTTAGTGGGACAAATTATGGTTTCAGGATTCAAATGGACTCAATTGAAATTTTCTATATTCATCCTGTTCAGAGCAATGGTATTCAGATTGAAGTGCTGTGTTAAGCGTACCCTTGGGTTAACGTTTTACAAGGAAAAATATGGCATGCAAATCTAGCGGAATCCAACTATAACTGGGGTAGCCTACGTAGAAGCTGGTTGGGGAGGGGGGGGGGGAAAAAAAAGAGAGAGAGGATGGAACTGGATTTCTGAATTTTGATTCATTCAACTGAGCGCATCTGGATTATAAATTGCACATCTGCCCACCTTTTAGAACAAGGGGGTGGGGAAAAATATATTTTAACAGATCTTCTGTAGTTCCATTCTATAATTTAGCCATCAAAAAAAGTTTAACTTAAGAAAAGTTCATGCGCATTTTGTAGAGCACGCAACTTCTTTTTTTGAAAGTCGCAAAAAGATATTCAATCTTTAAATCTGCAACTCTTTGGTTGCACAGTTTAAATGTCAGCTTCACCACACCATGGTCGCTTCAGGCTCACTGCACGCCACCACGTTCTGACTGAGGGGAACTTCCAGGTGAAGTTTATTTTTGATCATTTAAAATGAGTCCATTCTTCAGAGTATGCCAGATAAACAAAAAATTCTAAAAGTGACAACTATTTTTTTTAAAAAAAGGAAAACTATTTTACGAACTGTAACACAAATCACCACATTGCTTTAGTTTAAACCGAGTCAAAATTTATGGCAGCAAGGTGTTCCATTGTCACAAACCAAATGCACATCAGATGTACGCATTTCTAACGTACAGAAACACTTACACGCAACAGTATTTTTTTCCAATCACATTAAATTAAGCAAAGTTGCACGTTTTTCCATATTCCGAAGGAAAAGAAACCTCGTTATACCAGTTACGAAGCCACGTACCTTTGGCACTATGTCAATACTACTATTTCCTCACTGGAAACTCCATACAGGTTCTTGATTCCCTGCAAAAGTGCCAGATTGAACAATCTTCTGCTCCTCAATTAAGTCTCGGACAGGAGGTGAACATTTTTCTTTTTCAAAAATGTTATGTCCTCTACAATGCCAAAACATATTGTAAAATTTAAATAAACTACAAAGAATAAGGGACTGTAAAAATAACAATTCCACAGTTCGAATATTCGCAAAGTTTCGACGGCACCGTACTGAACTGAAACGCTGCCCTACACTCATCTCTGTGCATTGAAGTTGCGACCCACTTTTCAAGGGTTTATGTTGTACAGCTTCAATCAGAGAGAGTCTTTTTCGAGCACGTAGAACAACTTGCATTTATATCGCGCTCTGCACAGAGTAGACATCATCATCTCGGGAGCTCTTTACAGAGGTGAACACTCAACAGAAAAGAAAAAGGAAGGGGGAAACAGAAGTAAAGGAGGTGGTGAAAGCAGAGTCAAAGAAAGGGCTTTAATATATATATTTTGGAAAGGAATTTCAGAGCCAGGGGCTTGATAGCTGAAAGAATGGCCACGGATGAAACTAAAAAAGGAAAAGAATTTTTTTTTTTTTAAAAACAGGTTTGCTGACTGAATATTCCAATGAAGAGAGTGGTCCAGAAGCCTGCATTCCCATTTTAATGATGACACTCAAACTGCATAAATCCTTCATGGGCAAAAACATATCTGTGCACAATGAGCCTTATAATCCTCCCCCAATACACCACATACATTAAGCAAAACGGATTTTAAGAAGGTATTTTTTTTCCCCACCAAGGAAATGTTGCGAAGCAGTAGTGAAAAGAAAACCAAAGATCTGTGAAGTTGTTTTCAACAATTAAACATTTCTCTTTCAAAGCGGACCAGTTCTGCCAGCAATTGAACTTGTGTAAATCTACTGCCACACAGCAAACAAGAGACTTCATCCAGATTGAATTACATTTTCAAAGAAAAACAAGTTGAATAGAATAGTCTATAAACTTCTGGCAGACAGTGGAATCCAAGAACAAATGTTAACTCATGAAAGTCTGCATTTGCACAGCATTAACAAAAAATGTGTTATTTAAAATCTCTATCGAGTTCCACCAATAATTTAGTGGGTTTAAAAAAAAATCACTGCCTGGTGCGACACGGAATTAAATAGAACAAAAAAGGTCGCAGGTTCAGTCCTTGGTTTGTGCAGAGTTAGGGCAGCAGACTATAATTGCTCGAGCTAGGGAGGGGAGAAATCATCCAGACTTCTCACTTCACTTCAAATCGCTGTGCAGCGACACTGTTGAAAGTGCATACGTGTGGATGTTAAGTGAGGTGGCCCCCAGACACTCACTGTTCGGGCTCATACAAGAATTAATGGCCACTTAGCAAGATACTGGAGGGCTGCTGCTACCGTCGCCTGTGGAACTGTACACCATCTTCAGAAGAGATAGAGACAAGAAAAGACTCCCTGTGGACACTCCTGTGATCAACACAACAGGAGGGGGAACAAAAAAGGGCAGTTAAAAGTCGCTTTCATATTGGTCCTCTCAAGTCAGATTCTGGAAGCCTGGCGTCTGTGACCCGTCACCTGGCATTCATGCTGTCAAATCCAGTTTCTCCAGACTGCCGGCAGACTTGTAGACCCAGTTTTACCTGTGTCTACAAGTCTGCCGCCAGTCTTCTAAAAATCAGATTTAACAGCATAAAACACTGGATTCAGCTCACAGATTCTAGGCTCCTGGAATCGACTTCAAAGTCCAATATTTATGGTGCTAAAACACCACCATTAATAGATGCATCTTCACCTACGCGCTCAAATTCCTCTTGCTTCCAGTACTGAGGTTTGTTACCTTTTGCAGCACTTACTGTAAAAATGCTGTAAGAATAAAGAAAGAAGCACCAAGAAGACCCACCAACACATAGCATTAGCAGTACCAGAAGGATAGACCAACAGCTTCTCTCACTAGCAGGCTATTTTTGTAGGTGGTTGGGGGGAGTGGAATAAAAATGTTTGATAACCAGAAAAAAAAACTGTGCATGCACAAGACCATAGTTTTCATATTTAGTGCTGTTTCAGGTTCAATGGAATCTGGTGCACAATGCAAGCGGCAAGTGGGGGGCGGGTGGGCGCGGAAGAGGAGAAAGGAGGAGATTTTTCCAGTGACCTTCAGGCAATCGGACTCTACCACTTCTGCAAATACATCATTCGACATTTCATCTCAGAGTCATACAGAACAGAAGGCGGCCATTGGGCTCTTCGATAGAGCTGTCCAATTAGTTCCACTCCTCCGCTCTTTCCTCATAGCCCTGCAAATTTTTCCTTTTTAAGTATTTATCCAATTCCCCTTTGAAAGTTACTATTGAATCATCTTCTACCAGCCTTTCAGTCAGTACATTCCAGATCATCATAACTCGCTGCGTAAAAAAAAAATTCTCATCTTCTGTCTGGTTCTTTTGGCAATTATCTTAAATCTGTGTCCTCTGGTTACCAACCCTCCTGTCAGTGGAAACAGTTTCCCCTTAATTACTCCGTCAAAACCCTTCATAATTTTGGACGCCTCTATTAAATCTCTCCTTGACCTTCTCTGCTCTAAGGAGAACACTCCTCGCTTCTAGAGTCTCTCCACATAACTGAAGTGCCTCATTCATGGTATCATTCTAGTAAATCTCCTCTGCAAGGCCTTGGCGTCCTTCCTAAAGTGTGGACAATACTCTTGCTGAGGTGATTTATAAAGGTTTAGTAGAACTTCCTTGCTGTTGCACTCTATGCCTCTATTTATCAAGCCCAGCATCCCAAATGCTTTTAAACAGCCTTATCAACTTGTCCTTCCACCTTCAAAAATTTATGTATGTGAAACCCCAGGTCTCTCTGTAACCAGCAGCCTTCATTATAAATCTTGGAAGTTTGTCAAATCCAGTAATTGTGCAGAAACTGGAGGAAAACGCAACTAAATTTGAACAAAAACTACTTTTTCCGCCCCCCCCCCCCACACCAATACAGAAGCTAAAACCGGATTTCACCAAAATACAGTGCATTTTTAAAGGAAGGGGAAAAACTTGCATTTATATAGTGGTTTTCAAGACCTCAGAACATCCAGTGAAGGATTATCACAGCCAATTAAGTACTTTGAGAGTCTTGTAACATAGGGAAACACAGCAGCCAATTAGCGCATAGCAAGGTCCCACATATAGCAATTAGACAAATGACCAGATAAAACGGTTTTCGTGGTGTTGGTTAAGGGATAAATATTGTCCACGACACAGAGAACTCCCCTGCTCGTCGGCAAATAGAGCCACGGAATCTTTTACGTACACTTGAGATGGAAGACGTGGCCTTTGTTTTTAATATCTCATCTGATAGACTTACTTCAAAATATACCTTACAGAAATGTTATGCACATTTTATGCTTAAATTCATAAAGAATATTTACTGAAATTTTTTGCAAGATTAAGAATGGGAATTGTTTTTTAAATCTAAAAGTAGAAGTGCAGTTTTAAAAAGTTCACTTCCTTGAATTCTTGCAGTGAGCAACTCTTCACTTTAAATGTTCAACTCAACCTGGGTTTTTTTTTAAAAAGTGCAATTTTGTTCCTAAATAAGCCATCCTGAAAGACACTATTTTGTAGCTGCTGTCAATTTATGTTTGGAGTATTATTGGGACTTTTAAAAATGATTGTACTTCACCTCCACGGTGTTTAGATCAAAGTGGGAATGTCAAAAGTGCAGTTAGCTTATTCAAAGTGTCGTTCGTAAATGCTCTTCTCCCCAACCCCAATTCAACCAAGTACTGTACTTCTATTGCAAGTACAACCAGTTACAGGCTAAATAAGCTGACGCTCTTTTTATTTTATTTTAGATGGGTCTTTTTTGTGGGGGTGCAATAAAGTTCAAAATTATAACCTAAATAAAGTTTTGAAAGCCTGTTTTTATTTGTATGGAACAGTATGTCTATTTTAATGACAAAGATAATATAAGGGTCAGAGACAAAAACCATCAGTGTGCAAAAAAACTCAAAATTCCCATAAATTCCCAAAATTCCAGAAAATTCCCATGGAAAGTTTCCTCTTTTAAAAATTCCTGGAATTGTGCAACCCTAACAACCACAAATACTTGTCTCTCCCCCTCCCCATCTTGATGTATCTCATTTACAGACATAAAAAGGTTTTATTGATTGCAGAAATAGGATACAATAGAGGTGGCCAGCTAAATATGGACTTCATTACAAAAAGGGCTAAAGGGTTAAAAACAGAGCTCTCGGGGAAGTGAGAGCCACTTCCCAGAAACTAAGCAGAATAAGCTGGACTGGTGCCATCATGGAGGCATGCACACTTGGAACCCAATAATGTTAGATATCAGTGATTCTATTAATAATCCTTCATTGAATTTCACCAAATGTTACCAGTGGTGTTCACAAAGTCTGCAGAAAAATTAAACAGAACCTTTAAGAAAATGAATCCAGCGACAAACTTTTTATATCAGAATGGTCAGTTTACCCAGTCAATGCATTAATGCTGGCTGCTTACCCGTTAGGTTAGTCAATCCTGGGCCACTGAAATCCCTTTGCAGCTTTCAAAACCTCGGGCTTTTCAGTTAGGGCATCTGCAAAAAAAGCACTATTCTCTTCAAATTTCTAATGGTGAATAAAGTTCTCACTTCGAGAGATGTGAGGGACCAGCAAACATTTCTTTATACTCAGCACAGCAGAATGCCGACAAACACGTGGCTTGTTTGCCAAGAAAGGAGATACTTGGATTGGAATTCCAAAAAAAGTGGTTTTTTTTTTTAAACTAACACTTGCAGCTCAGTCCATTTACTCATTCAGGATCAACTGAACCTAGCACGTGCATTACAGGATATATTGAAGAAAATCCACAATCACTAGAAGTATTTTTATTGTGCATATATTCAGACCTCATTTCTCAGTTTTATTTTGTTGAATGAATGCATGCTTTGAGGGAATTTGGCCAAGTTTTTGGCGACAATGAGCGGACTAGACGAAGCTATAGCAAGTGCGCGAGCCTATTGGCCATCAACTGTGATTACAGTGGTATTCCCTTCACAATTCAGGGGTTACTCAGCATCTGCTATATCTTTTGTAGATGACATCCACATTTCAGGATAGAGTGCCGAATTATCATTAGTTACTAGCACTTTATAATTGGTTCGGTTTGTATCGGACTGACAATATACAAAAGCAAATGTAATTTAGGAAATAAATCAGAATAATCACTGCAATTCAAAAGCAATCCATTGCGTGAAGCACTTAAAGGCATTGACAGAACGCATTACATAAATTCAAGTATTATTATATATTGGTGCGTTATCCTTGGATCTCAAGGGTTGCGCAGGTCAGCCAGCACATAATGCAATTGGAACAGCAAAGGTGAACACGAATTAAATTACGTGGAACCATGTTTCAGATGCATTTTGGGTGCTCAATTTTCAAAAGGATATTGATGCACTGGGAGAGTACAGAGCACAAGGACAAGGATAATTCCAGGAATAAGGGTCTAGTTACAAGTACAGACTTAAAAACATGAACTCGTTCATTCGAAAGAAGGTTTTGGGAGACAGCAACTTAAGCCTGGTCTTTAAAATTGTGAGGGATAGATATACAAGCAGGTTATTAACCCATGAGCACAGAACGAGAGGATAAAGGTTTAAAATTAAACCTGATGCAAAACTAGAGATGAGGGGGAAAAACTTCCCCTTAGAATAGTGGCTATGTAGGACAGTCTCTAAGCAAAAGCAGTTCATGCAGTGTCAATTCCTTCAAAAAGGTGATAAATAATCGGTTAGAAACAGGACTTGAGATTGCAGGGATAGGTATAGACAGATGATCAAATAGCAGGAACGAGTGATGTACAGATATTTTAGGAGCTTTGATGACCCAGGAGTAAGTGCGTGAAACATTCCCTTCAAGAGAATAAATAAGTATTGCCCATAATGGGTCAATTGTACACATGCTGTGGAAGGAGTAAGCTTGATGGGCTGAAATGTAGTTCACTTGATGTTCTTAGGGAAGGGTTTTTCGACTTGCAACACACTCCTCCAAAACACAAGACTGTTAAATAGATAGATGATTTGGAGAAACTTTACTAAGAGGCTAAATTAATTTACACCACACCAGGATCAGTGTGAAGCAGTTTTACTTCACAGCTACACTACAGTTATGCTGTAAATGCAGCCTGAATCCAGAGTCAGGGTTCAACTAGACGGCGGAGCAAAGTGGCGAGACTCATTGGTTTCACTCCACTTCGCTCAAGAGTCAGGTCAGGTCCTGACTGCACTTCGACTGACCCGAAACTTTTAGTGTAAATGCAGCCTGAAACACAATCAGCTCCAGAGTGGCGATTTGTACCAATTCCCTCTACAATGAGTTCCTGATGGCAGACTACCTGGGAGGAGGCACAAAATGTTACAAGGGGCATCCCAGCAGAGAAGCAAAGTTTAAGAGATATATTCAGCTTCTTTGCACCAATCTATAAAGGCTGCATTACTGGCAATGTACTACAACGCAGTAATCTCATTGAAGGATTTAGATGCCAGAGCAGTTTCTTCTTCAGCTGAACCCCAAAGTCTGGATTACTGCCAGTAATCCTCTTCCAGACATCTCGTTTTTGCCTTGAACATTCTATGGAATTCACAGCTTTGCCTTAAAGCTTTGTTGTTTCCTTTAACATTGCACAGAATAAAATGGTTCTTATACAGAAGAATTCACAACGCTCCATGTAGAAATTTTCATGTAAAGTTTTTCTCATCAGTAAGTTGATATAAAATACTCGTGTCTTCAAATTTAAAAACAGACTAAAAAGGTGCCTTTTATCATTTGTATTAAAAACATTAGCACCGTTACAATCTCCAGTATGGTCCCTCTTCTTTAGCATCTTGGATTGTCACAATAAGTAGTTTTATTGGCTGGTTTTTGCAAGTGTTGTGATTAATAGAGATGCAACAATGTATTTGACAAGTTTGTGGTAAATAAACCCAGGTTGCTTTACTCATATTTCCTTTTCGGTCTTGGTTTTTCCCTACTTTAAAATGTTGTTTTGAAGCTTTTTCAATTTCCATGTCCCTTTCTACCTGGTTTTTGCTTGGTTGTTGTTACCATGCTTACAGGAGAAAGGAGATCCTGCATGCAGCAACTCTAGGCTGGAAGGTGCCAAGAAAGTCCGAAACTTACTTTTACTCTATTAATTCTGCATCAATACATGTCTACTGCACACCCCATTGGAATTAGTGTACACCTTGGAAGATATTACACATCTATCAGGATGGGGACAGCATGTTTGGAATGCGTTGGTGTACCATGCCACAGAATGGAAGGACAAGTTTATGCCTGTGATCCCTGAGCTCAGCCACTTCATCAAATTTGAGAAGTAGGAGAGGGAGAAATGGGAAGGGGAAAAAGAAAAAAAAACACACATTTGGGCTATTCCTGCATACTTCGGAGTGGCTGGCTCGCAAGCAGCATTGGTAGAAGCCTGGGAAGAGGACTCATGCCCAACCTCTTGGCCAGGCAGCAGTGCATCATTCATTGAAAAGGGGGAAGATGATCTTAACTAAAATTGGCCTTTCAGGACTTTACAGCAAATGAACAGTGGTGGCAGAATGTTGATGACCGAACAATTCACGCAAGCCATGCGACAATGCACGAAGCAGTTAACAACACAGCATGTTTTCAAACCACACCAGTCTCCACAAAGCCTTGGAAAATCCATTGGGCAAAGTTTACTAAGACAGAGTCCACAAAATAAGACCAACTTCAATGTCTGAAGGCTTTGACACCTTAAAAAACACATCAGGTCTGCATGCCTATTCCTAACTACTGCAGTGCCTACAGTGGAACAACTTAAAACAAAGCAAGCACTTGCACCTGAAAATACTGAAATAAAGTATATAACACACACCGACAAAAAACAACGCAATGGTATTATGACAGACACCCACTCGAAGAGGAATAATTAACTAACTTCTTCTAATGCTATGCATTTGGATTTAATACTCCATTCAAAATCATAATTATCGAGGTGGCCAAGTCACAATGCTAACTTTAAAATTGTAATTCAACATTTCAATTTTACAATAATTGCCAGCTCTTTCTCATCCCCTCAAAATACCTCCACATGAATTAAGCAGTGCTGACAAAACTGGCTGAATTCCTTTCGCTCTGGCCCCTCCAGGTATATAGCTCTATTATTAGTACATTCCCAAATAGCAAAGTAAAAAAGAACTCTGCAGACTGCAACCAGAAACAGTCAAACTTGATCTGGTGTTGGATTACAGTCCAACACCCACTAATAAACTGGCATGTCCCTGCTTGCTTGGGCTTTTCAGCGCATCCACCTGTATCTCCTAATGGAGTTGACGTGGTTTTAGACACGTTTGACGTATAATGGGAATGAAACAAAGTATTTGGAACACTAGAATTCTATGATACACTTTCATGAGACGTGCATTTAGTTTGAGTCTAGCGATCACAAAAATCAAGGAACTTTTTCTTCCTGGCTAAAACTAGCAGTCTTATCAAAACCAAAATTCTTATTTTATAGCCTGTGAAAATAACTATCCCTCTACCTTTTACAAAAAAAAAGGTACCTCATTGCTCTCAATCACTATCCAGAGAGAAATCCACTCACCTTCAACAACAACTTGTATTTATATAGTGCCTTTAACGTAGTAAAACGTCCCAAGGCGCTTCACAGGAGTGTTATCAGACAAAAAATGACACCGAGCCACAGGAGGAGAAATTAGGGCAGGTGACCAAAAGCTTGGTCAAAGAGGTAGGTTTTAAGGAGCGTCTTAAAAGGAGGAGAGAGGTAGAGAGGTGGAGAGGTTTAGGCAGGGAATTCCAGAGCTAAGGGCCTAGGCAACAGAAGGTACGGCCGTCAATGGTGAGCGGTTATAATCAGGGATCCTCAAGAGGGCAGAATTAGGGAGCGCAGATATCTCGGGGGGGCAGGGGGTTGTGGGGCTGGAGGAGATTACAGAGATAGGGAGAGGGGCGAGGCCATGGAGGGATTTGAAAACAAGGTGGCTTAACCAGGAGCCAATGTAGGTCAGCGAGCACAGGGGCGATGGGTGAACGGGACTTGGTACGAGTTAGGACACGGGCAGCCGAGTTTTGGATGACCTCAAGTTTACGTAGGGTGGAATGTGGGAGGCCAGGCAGGAGTGCGTTGGAATAGTCAAGTCTAGAGGTACCAAAGGCATGGAGGAGGGTTTCAGCAGCGGATGAGCTGAGGCAAGGGCGGACACGGGCGATGTTATGGAGGTGGAAGTAGGCGGTCTTAGTTATGCCGCGGAAACGTGGTCGGAAGCTCATTTCGGGGTCAAATATGACACCAAGGTCGCGAACAGTGTGGTTCAGCCTCAGACAGATGTTAGGGAGAGAGTTGGAGTTTGTGGCGGGGACCGAAAACAATGGCTTCGGTCTTCCCAATATTTAATTGGAGAAAATTTCTGATCCAAAACTGGATGTCGGACAAGCAGTCTGACAATTTAGAGACCGTGGAGGGGTCGAGAGAAATGGTGGTGAGGTAGAGCTGGGTGTGGTCAGCATACATGTGGAAACTGTCGCTGTGTTTTCAGATGATGCTGCCAAGGGGCAGCATGTAGATGAGAAATAGGAGGGGGCCAAGGGAAGAGAACCCATTGCAGGTGATTCTCTGATTACGATTAAATAAATAAGAATGGAACTAGACGAGTGTAGTCCCACCAAGCTGGACGACGGTGGAGAGGCGTTGGAGGAGGATGGAGTGGTCAACCGTGTCAAAGGCGGCAGACAAGTCAAGAAGGACGAGGAGGGAAAGTTTACCTTTGTCACAGTCACAAAGGATGTCATTTGTGACTTTGAGGAAAGCCGTTTCGATACTGTGGCAAGGGGCGGAAACCTGATTGGAGGGATTCAAACATGGAGTTGCAGCAAAGATGGGCACGGATTTGGGAGGCGACAACACGTTCAAGGACTTGAGAGGAAAGAGAGGAAATGGGGCGGTAGTTTGCAAGGACGGAGGGGTCAAGGGTTGTTTTTTTTGAGGAGGGGGTGATGACGGCAGATTTGAGGGACAGGGGGACAGTACCTGAGAAGAGAGAACCGTTAACAATGTCAGCTAACATGGGAGCCAGAAAAGGAAGTTGAGCGGTCAGCAGTTTGGTGGGAATAGGGTCGAGGGAGCAGGAAGTGGGTCTCATGGACAAGATGAGCGTGGAGAGGTCATGAGGGGAGATCGGAGAGAAACTGAGTTCAGGGCAAGGGCAGGGGGGAACCTTAGAGGAAGTTTGGCCTGGTGGGCCAAAAACTGATACCTTGAGGGATGCCCTCGATTGTTCCAATCCACTCCCACGTAGCCTACATTTAGAATTCTTCCACATTCGCTACAATATGGCGTTTGAAATAGTTTTCCCTGTGCTGCTTTTATGATGCAGTTTTCCAAGTCAGGATGGCAGTTGTTCTTAGCCAAGCTCCTAAGTATGCATGGAATTGATCCATTAAGAATTTTAAAACCTCAAGGAACTAGGTGCTTTTCCTTCTCATGACCAACTAAAATTCTCACCACTACATCAGTGGCACTACTACTTTTAGGATACAGTACATTAAGAGAATAGCATTCGGCAGGAACTTGCAAATATAAAGTGGTGGGAAGGGGAAGAGAGTTTTCTTAGCAGCAGGTATGAGTTCGAGGACCCACTGATTCAGCCATTTAGCCCTGACCGAGAATGAACAAAAATCATTTTAACTTTGAAAATCAAGCCATAATATTACACTGGACTTCAATAATAGCATACCCACATGAATATCAAGGAAACTTAACTTTTCTACTACTTTCCCGGAATGATTCACACAATTTGTACAAGAAGAATTCATGTTGGTTGCGGGGGTGAGGGGGGGGCGGAGAAATCAATAATAGTCTTGTCTGGAGACTGGAGTACCAGAATCAAAGCCTAATCTTTGTAGATCTGCAGTGTGTGGAAGTGTGCATTGCAGGAAGGAAGGAGTTTGTACAAGTGCAGGGTCACCGCCAGGGCCAGAATATCAATACAAAATTTCAGACATAGCAGGTACAAAAAAAAATAAAAAGCGTTTAAGACATTCAGGCAAGTTTTGATGCTGGGCTTCCTGAAAGCTGACAGAAACCCTGCAGAGCAACTGAACATCACCTTATTTTGATGCTTTCACTCACTAAAACCTTATGAGAATTTGGCCTCGGTGAAGAGGTCGTAGTGTCTCAAAAGGATATTTTGGGGCAGGTTCAGTTCCTGAATAACCATGGTGGATGCCACTGACAGAATATTGTAATTTTTTTTTAAATCAAGTCGAAGGTTCAAAAATGTAGCAAATGCACCAGCTACATTTTCAGGCCAGGAATGTGAGTGTTTGGGAGGAGCAGAGATAGAGGATGAAGATTTAGAAAACAATTTAAAATGATTACGGGTCTGGCCACTACACTTATTTACTGGAGGTTAAAGCATTCCTTTGAAAACAATGAGAATTCCGGTAGTTTCCAGCCAGATCCTGAAATAAAGTACTAGAGAAACCTTAGGTGTACTTCCAAAAGGTGAGGGGGTCACAGCTCATAATTTACAGAACACCATCCATAAATTAGAGTTTTCACAAGGGCACAAAGAGTCTTAAGCACATGAGGAGATGGAGCACATAAAAAGTGTGGGAGTTTAATTCTTCTTTTATGCTTATGCATCATTGGACACCCTATCATTGCACCCTTTAAGCACCGGAAGGATTTCTACATCAAAATTAGCAACAACATTTTTTTTTAAACTTTGTAGACTGCCCTTTGAAATACACTGGAATATTCATGATTTTTTTTTCTCCAGGTTGTCCAGTACCTACACACTGGACTCTCAACCAAGAGAGAAGAGTAAACAATCAAGTTTTTCTTCTGTGCAAATTTTGTGATCAAGGGGAGGAACAGAATACTCTCCATTTCAGGTATCCAGTAACAACATCAAGCACTCCCAGGTTTAGTGTAGAGTTTGGGCAACTTTGTGCCATGACATATGTCCACTGGGAACTTGATTGTGTCTCCTCAAGCTCATATCATGGAGAACTCCTGCAACCAGCAGAGACAGGACTTTCAACCCATTTGCCTTGGCTCAATTCAAACCTAGGTCCCAGAGGTGAATGGTTAGTGTCGAACCTATTACACCATCCAGTCACCAAATATTCATCTTTTGATTGACTTGCATACTTAGATTACAACAGGGCAAGTTTTTGCAGTCAACTCGGTTGTTTGTGAGAAAAAAAACTGCCCAGGGAACCCACCAATCAAGTACACCATCTAAAAGGCACTTCAACAATGCATGTGCGTCACTGGCTCAGATTTGCTCAAGGCAGGCGGCCAGGAATACCAACAGTTTTCAGAGCTAAGTATTGTTCCAATATATATGCCAAGTTGGGTTCAGCATGCGCCTGCGTCACATTGCGGCTGCTGACATCATGACACACTTTTTTAGTCCGTTAACTGCCTGTACTTTAAATGACCCGGCTCACCATTACTTTTTACTGTAGTATAAAGCCTTCATTAGCCAAGGCATAGAATATAAGAGCAGGGAGGTTATGATGGAGCTGTACAAAATGCTAGTTAGGCCACAGCTGGAATACTGTGTGCAGTTCTGGTCGCCACACTATAGGAGGGATGTGATTGCATTGGAAAGGGTACAGAGGAGATTCACCAGGATGTTACCTGGGCTGGAGCGCTTCAGCTATGAGGAGAGACTGGACAGGCTGGGGTTGTTTTCCTCAGAGCAGAGAAGGCGGAGGGGGAACCTGATTGAGGTGTACAAAATTATGAGGGGCATAGATAGGGTAGATAGAAAGGAACTTTTCCCCTTAGTAGAGGGGTCAATAACCAGGGGGCATAGTTTCAAGGTATGGGGCAGGAGGTTTAGAGGAAAAACTTTTTCACCCAGAAGGTGGTTGGAATCTGGAACTCACTGCCTGAAAGGGTGGTAGAGGCAGGAACCCTCACAACATTCAAGAAGCATTTAGATGAGCACTTGAAACGCCATAGCATACAAGGCTACAGACCAAGTGCTGGAAAATGGGATTAGAATAGACAGGGCTTGATGGCCGGCGTGGACACGATGGGCCGAAGGGCCTCTTTCTGTGCTGTATAATTCTATGACTCTAAACTGTTGCACATGCTTCTGAAACAGGTAAACAGAAGAATGCATTCAAAATGGCTATAGAATGAACCTCTGAATCTTTCGGATATCAAGGCACCAACACTTCACGTACGCTCGTTAGTCAAGTTGTTCATGTGCAGATCGCTGGGATTCAGATCTGCTCTACAGAGTCCAGGTGCACTTCATAATTGTAAAAGCAAGAGAGCAGAGCAGTTAACTGCTTTCCCATGACCTGGACTTTGGGAACCACTGAATATAAAAGCAGCTTAATAGTATATATGACTGGCACTGGCATCATCTGTGGAAATCTCTACTGACTTAAATGCCTCTCTCAAATATTGGGGGGGGGGATTCCCTAAAGCTATTTAAAGTGGAGTCTGCTGTTGATGCAGGTCACAGAATACCAAGACGTGGATTTGCACTTGCAATTCTCCAGATGGCCAGTTTTTGATCATCGCTGGGTCACAGAGAGGAACCTTGCAAAGGAAACACACTCCTTCCTCTTGCTTTCCAGCTCCACAGGAACGGAGAAACACACACGCATGGCACCCCCAGATCGCTCTTATGCACCTCCTTATGGCCAGTTACAGAGCGGAGGTAACAAGGGCCCATAAACAGATCAACTGTCCACCTTCT
This sequence comes from Squalus acanthias, assembly GCA_030390025.1. Lineage (NCBI taxonomy): Eukaryota > Metazoa > Chordata > Chondrichthyes > Squaliformes > Squalidae > Squalus > Squalus acanthias. The sequence continues at coordinate 20,543,481 of CM059451.1, forward strand.
GGTAACATAGAACATAGAAAAATAGGAGCAGGAGTAGGCCATTCGGCCCTGCTCCGCCATTCAATATCATGGCTGATCCTCTATCTCAATACCATATTCCCGCTCTCTCCCCATACCCCTTGATGCCTTTTGTGTCTAGAAATCTATCTCCTTCTTAAATATATTCAGTGACTTGGCCTCCACAGCCTTCTGTGGTAGAGAATTCCACAGGTTCACCACCCTCTGAGTGAAGACATTTCTCATCTCAGTCCTAAATGTCCTACCCCGTATCCCGAGACTGTGACCCTTCGTTCTAGACCCCCTCGCCAGGGGAAACATCCTCCCTGCATCCAGTCTGTCTAACCCTGTCAGAATTTTATGTTTCAATGAGATCCCCTCTCATTCTTCTAAACTCTAGTGAATACAGGCCTAGTCGACCCAATCGCTCCTCATACGACAGTCCTGCCATCCCAGGAATCAGTCTGGTGAACCTTCGCTGCACTCCCTCTATGGCAAGTATATCCTTTCTTAGGTAAGGAGACCAAAACTGCACACATTACTCCAGGAATGGTCTCACCAAGGCCCTGTATACCTGTAGGAAGACATTCTTGCTCCTGTACTCAAGTCCTCTTGCAATGAAGGCCAACATGCCATTTACCTTCAAAACTGCTTGCTGCACCTGCATGTTTGCTTTCAGTGACTGGTATACAACAGGAAGGACAAAAAAAAACTTAATACCATGCAATTGGAAAGTTCAAATGGATAACGGAGCTCAAAATAAATAAAACCCAAAGTTGTAGGAGAATCGGAGCAAGGATAAGGAAGTTGATGCCACACTCACTCCGCCAATTTCTCACTGTGTGCTGCCACAGGTGTCAGAAACCAAGGCTTCGCCACAGAGGTGTGGTGGGGAGAGTCAGATTCCCCTTTCATGCCAACCATTTCTTTTCCCCTCAACTCTCCATTCACAACTTGAACTCCTATATCGGGCAAGATTCTTCTAGTGTGTGCCGTGTACTTGGACAGGATACATGAAACAGCTTGTTTGACAGAGGAGCTTTCTCTCGTGTCTCACCTCCTTCCGACAGGTTACAGACTTTTAAAACCCAAATTTCACATCACTTAAATCACTACTTCTGGGCTTACCTTTACTTGGCCTCTCTCCCCTTTTCAAATCTCAACACATCACCTAGGTTACTCAGTTTAAAAAAAAAACTTAGAGCTGCTCTAATGTGCGTCTTGGTGACTTATTTCAGAGATGTATCGGTGTCGATTTAGAAGCAAGTTGCTCACCCAGCCACAGATGGTATCGCCACAGAGACAGACCAAGGAAAAGGGGAGGAAGAAAGGAAAGCATAAGGTTGGCTGACAGTACAACCCAAGTCATGGGATAAAGGACCATTTAAAAAAAAAAACAAGCTGCCTAACATCAGCACATCAATAGTGCACCAGTTTCTTTTGTTGTACTTAAAGAAAGTTGAGGGGTGGGGGGGGAGGAATCTTAATACCATGAGCCCACGGGGGAGGGGGGAGGGGGGGGGGGGGTTATCATCAAGACCTATTCCATAATGTAACTGTTTAGTCGGTGGCACTCTTCCCTCACAAATCAGAGGTTGTGGGCTCAAACCCCACTCCAAGACAGACTTTTAGTGCAGCACGGAAGGAGTGCTGCACTATTGGAGACGTCGTCCTGCAGATGAGATTTTAAACCGAGGCCCCTACAGGTGGATGTTATAGATCCCGTATCACTATCTGCAAGAGGAGCAGGGAGCTCTCCCTTAACGAACACCACTAAACCACTCTATAGTCATTGAGCCCATTACCGTTTCTTGGACCCTGCGGTGCACAAAATGGCAAATCACATTCACCAACCTAAGTGACTACCCTTCAAAAGTAGTTCATTTGAAGAATTTTTGGTCATTTGAAAGATGCAGTAAGGTGTTGTATAAATGCAGGGCATTCTCTCTCTCCGGCTCTGCACAAGTGATAAAAACCAGTTGCGGGAAAGTGTAGTTGAGGTCGAAGATCAGCCATGATCTTATTGAATGGCGGAGCAGGCTCGAGGGGCCGTGTGGCCTACTCCTGATCCTAATTCTTATGCTCTTATTATGTAATAGAAGTGGCAAACTCAGTTTCTCGAACACTTTCAGTATGATAATGTATGTTTATCAATTCTGATACAAAGTTTAAAAAAAGCAAATGCGTGTCAGAATTTCAGAACCCGAATAAACTGCCTAGTTCAAATTCCCACATGTCTCCTACCACACAGTGCGTGCCAGTGCACAAGTCTGCATGTCAGTAGGGAGATCACATTTAGTAGTGTAACGCTGTCCAAAATGATTTTCATCCTTGGGGACAGTGATAAACAAGCATGCCTTCAGATCTCCAGTGGAACACTGTTTCAAGTGAATTTATTTCACAAGACTCCAGACGCAAGGTTGGAAAAACCATCCACACCAGCAGTCAGCTCCAAAGAAACCTATACCTGGATCCAAGGACGAAATTCTGATCTGTCAAATCACTTCCTTTTCACTCTAGTTCTGTAGAATTCCTGATCCAGACAGAACGCGACGTAAAATCATGATCCAAGCACATTTTCCCCTGTGATCCAGGCCTTCGAAGCTCAAACTGAAGAGTGTTACCATTTCACTGACAAAAGCAGATACATTGTGAGTCTTATCTTTTCTACGTCAATAGTTGTAGAAGTTGTCCCCATTCGCAAAACAAAAATTTCCACTTTAGTCTTCACGGGCTAGCCATCTTCAGAGGGTTGGGCAGTATCTAATTTCCAAAACATCTACCATACGCTCCTTTGTGCCAGTACCAGGTCAGAAAGAAAGATAATTCACCCTTCAATTTCCCCTTGCTCCTTGAAATTGCCCATCCTCCATTTGGCTTTCCCTTGACAACACAGCTGTGATAGGGAACTCACCACATTAAGGATGGTAGGTGCACAACAATATCTTGGCACGCAGTGGCACAGCTCCTTGAAAGCACCAGGGTGGTGCCCACTACGCCATGCTTCAATTAGGATATTTTATACCGCTTTGATTTACAGCAGAGTATATTGGGCCACAAGACAAACATTGCAGGATTAGCTCCCCCGATAGCTTACGGAGTAAAAGCACTAGCCAGTGTGTTAGTGTGTCAGCCGTGGCTCAGTGGGTAGCACTCTCGCCTCTGAGTCAGAGGTTGTGGGTTCAAGTCCCCACTCCAGAGATTTGAGCACAAAAATCTAGGCTGACGCTTCAGTGCAGTACTGAGGGAGTGCTGCACTGTCGGAGGTGCCGTCTTTCAGATGAGGCTTTAAACCAAGGCCCTCTCATGTGGACGTAAAAGATCCCAAGGCACTATTCAAAGAAGAGCAGGGGAATTCTCCCGGTGTCCTGGCCAACATTTATTCCTCAACCAACATCACTAAAACAGATTAGCTGTTCATGGGAGCTTGCTGTGCATAGGTTGGCTGCCACGTTTCCTACATTACAACAGTGACTACACTTCAAAAAGTACTTCATTAGCTGTGAAGCGCTTTGGGACATCTCACGGTCATGAAGGCGCTATACAATTGGAAGTCTTTCTTAGTGAGCCGCACAGAGCAGGAAATTCAAGGCTCAACCCCTGGTCTGTACTGGGCTTTCTTATCCCAGCTAGGGCAACATTTGGAATGCTGCAATCCCTATTTGCATCCAGTGATCGACTATACATGTGGATGTCAAGCAAAGCTAGCTTTGAGCTGGCACTATGGAACTGTATTTCACTAACAGTTGGCAACTTCAGGAGAGAATAATTAAAAGGGGGAGGGGGGAGGAGAAAGAAGGGTGAAAAAATTGCACGTATTAATTTCCTCCATACTTATTTCAGTTCAAGACCACAGCTTTCCCCAAATTAATCAGATTTTCATCTCGAGTGCTTAGAGAAGCTATACTGAGATTGTGTCCAGGTTGTATCTTGTGCTGAGGACTCCATTTTGTGAATAAAAGGCAGTGTCTGCAGAAAGCTGCTGAAGCAGGCAATATCTGGAACATGTCCAGATCAGCTCAGACCCTTAAGGCCCCTTCGTGGCTGGTACAAGCTGGAGTCAGAAAAATAGCTGTTTGTTCTTTGTGTAGTTCTGACCTTCTGGTAGATAATTCTATCTGTCCTGCAGCCACATAAGGAGTAACATTTACCTTTTCCCTAGATGTCGTTAGATAGGCAATTTACGAGTGAAGGCCGTGGAAATCTACCAATCAGACAGCAAGTCTCTGGAATGCAGAGCTAATGAAAGTTCATGTAAATTAAGGGTAAAGGTCATGAAGGTATTTGATGCAATGCCCCAAAGCTAAGGGTATAATAACTGGACCAATGTAATGTGAAGTTAGGGAAGATAGAGGGTTGGCCAGTCGGTTACTGAGCTCAGCAACTGTAACGCAAGGTTTCCCACAGTCTTCGTATCGTTGTGTGTGTTGTCTGCGAGTATCATTTCCTCTAATAAATCTATAACCAAAAGACTCCGAGTCTAGAACTCTCATTCCTGCCACAGAAACGACTCCACGCTTGTCTCTCGAGCATTTCCAACAAGTATACTTAATGTTGTCACCTCATCAACAGCTCTACCAGTTTGTAAAAAGGGTTTGCAGATTTCAAGTTTCTCCATCTGAATTTTAAGATGCTCAAATAAGTTACAGTGCAAGCCAGCATAAAAGTTGCTCCCCAATTTTGTAGTTACCATTCTGACAAAGAAAATATTGAAATACATGCTCCCTTCAATGCACGTTATGAAAATATAAAACACTAGACTTGGAAGGTTGGCCCTACAGATATGCCAAGAAATCTCCTCAGCAACAAACATGGGCACTTTCTCACACAGTTCCAGCAACTGAGTCTGCCTACAAAACTGCCAAAAAAAACATTCAGCTCTTTCAAATACAGCAGTACATTAAGAGCTCTAAATGTAGTCTCCTTAAGGAATGCATTATTTTGTATTTGTTTTAACAAAGACTCTTGTGTTGTTTTAATCTGGATTCAGTCAACTCAAAATGTATACTTAATCCCAACACAGAATTCCACTAAACCGAACCATTCCCCATTCACTTCAACAGCAGAGAATTCCTGATCCAAGCATAACACTCAATACTAAATCCTGATCGAAGCACAAAACATTACACAACCCATTGAATTTTAATACTCTGCAGACTAAAACCAAGTTCCACCTCGACACCAAAGTACATTTTCAAAAGTTCGCATTTTTGCAGAATGTGTGTGTTAAATGCCCACCTGAAATTCTCCCCCATTCCACCCGCCCCCCAATCTTCTGAAGACGCCAACTCATGCAGGGCTACAGCTTCACAGGTGCATTTCATATCGCCCAACTAACCATTCTTCACATGCAAGTCTAAATAGTGAGCGTTGGTAGGCTATTTGACTGAAGGAACTATCACAGAAGTACAAGCCTGGTCTCACTTGATATCCACACGTGTGCAGTCTCCAACTGTGGTCACTATTGGTTGGTTTTTCCTCCTTCTTAGTCGAGGGGACACAGAGGCCAATTTCAGCATCTCTGCCACCCCAATTATCAGCTAATTCCGCACAGACTGGGAATGTCACCAGGAATCTTCGGATCTGCATGGTTCAGTTACTCACTACCTTGAACAACCGAACCATCAAGGGAGTTCAGTTCAAAAATATCTTCGTTTTTTATTTGGAGTGACTATAGCCGATTTTGCACTGTGCTCATTTAGCTTGGATTCCAGGAGCCTCCACCCTGTGTTTACACCACTAAAGCGGTCTCTCATCTCAAAGACAGAATAGTAAACCCATGAAAAACTGGATCCATGATTCTGGCGATAAGACAGCATGAGAGAGCTGGATTTAATGTAAACACAGAGTGCTAGCTCATGGACCTGGGCCTCCCCAAATCCGAAATACATGCGTGAAGGCAACTTTTCCAGTGCATGGACTGATGTGCAAATTAGCTTTGTGTCTGCAGATAACAGAAATCGTGATCCAAACACAAAATTTGTGCACAAACCAGTTTGTCAAGAGGACATGAATTAGAGACTTAGTGAAAATACTGCAAACTGATTCTACCTTTGAACATCCTGAACGACGCAGAAAATATCTATTCTCCTTGCTGTTCTGTTCATACTCCCAGTGCCCAGCACAGTCATCAACGGTCACATTATCAGGACTAAATGATAACATTCTTCATTTCCACATGCCTTAGCAATTATTTCTTCAATATCAGCTGCTTGTGAAAATGGAAACGAAAAGGTTTCCAATTAAATATCTCAAAAGTAAATTAAAAAACCGTCACTGATAATTTGTTCAAAATGCTGTGCTTTTTTTTTTAAAACACATACAAACGCACACGTTATAAATAACAGTTACGCTGTCAAAATTCTCTGCAGTACAGTCACTTTTTGCAATTATACAAATGCACCCAAGCAGCTTCTTGACAGCTTAGTATGTAAGTAAACCACAGTGTGCAACTGAGCCATATAAACAAGGAAGGTGCCAGGTTCAATCCCCCATTCAGACTAGGTTCATGCAGCTACAGCAGAGCAGCAACGGGCCTCAGGTGTCCCTTTGCGAGGGAAAGAATGGGGGGGGGGGAAGTGCAGAGTGCCGGATCACTATTCAGCGACCCCAGATCAATCAAGTCATCAAGAAAGAACAGACTTACCTTTATAAAACAGCACCTTTCACTTCCTCAGGACATCCCAATGCGCTTCACAACCAATGAAGTACTTGATGTGTAGTCACTATTGTAATGTAGCAGCCAAAATTGCGCACACAAACAGCAAGGTGATGAATGACTAGATAATCTGCATTATCGCCAATGGTTAAGGGATAAATATTGGTCAGGACACATGGGGAACTCCCCTTCTATTCTTCGAATAGTGCCATGGGATCTTTTACATCCGTCGGAGGGGTCCGATGGGGTCTAGTGCACGTCGAACGACTTGGGTTGTCACTTCCTCAAAAGAAATAAAAAAGGCGGTCAGGCAGAATCTTCCTTGTCTAAAGCAATGTTGACTGATGTTTACTAGGTTGCTGCACAGATGATCCCTCGTTTACTCCTGGTAACCATTCCAATATTTTACACGTGATGTGGAGATGCCGGTGTTGGACTGGGGTGGACAAATATGTGAGGAGTCGCACAACACCAGGTTATAGTCCAACAGTTTTATTTGAAATCACAAGCTTTCGGAGCGCTGACGAAGGAGCAGCGCTCCGAAAGCTTGTGATTTCAAATAAAACTGTTGGACTATAACCTGGTGTTGTGCGACTTCTCACAATATTTTACACAACATTGAAGACTAATAGATCTGTAGTTGCCCATGTCTGTTCTATCACCACTTTTGAATTTACTTGGCAACAGTATGTTTTAAAGTTTTCCCTTGGTCAGACTAGCTTAAAAGTTACACATCAAGTATTCTAGACTTTGTTCTAGGTATTTAGTAATGACACACTAAAGGAAAGATTTCTTAAACATTTGACAATCCATTCTGTGTAAGGACTACAGAGCTTTCTGGAGGTATCTTAGCATGCAGAAGTCCCGTGTTCCTAACTATATACAAACATGAAAGAATAGTACATGGTTGTAACAGATTTTAGAGGACCAGTGGATTTCAAGTGATCAATATGCACCATAAAGGAACATACGCAGAATATTAGCAAACTGTACGTGTGTTTCTTCCTCAAAAAAGTGAACTGGTAATTCAACTCATTGGTATTTATGGGATGCTGTTGGTGCAGAATGGCTGCTGTGGTTGCCTACACAACAGTTGCTGCTCCCGAAAAACAATGCACTGTCCTTTGAGATGTTTCAACAACACACAGCACTACATAAATGCAAGTATTTCACTTCAAATATCAAGTACCAAAGACAAACTACTCATTTTCTTATAGCCCAAACAAATTGAAAGCCCAATTATACAATATTCTTTTCAGACACTTGGAGATTAGGTTAGAAAATACATAAATTCCCATTTTTGAGAGAAGAAGTCACACTGAATCGTTCTCTGTTGCACCTGCCAGCAATTTGAAATGTCATTATCCAGGTTGAAAGTAAAGAAGATAAATTAGCATTAAGAGAATGTTATAATACTCAGGATCATCGTCTCTTATTTTACTGTTTCCTTTGCAGTAAAAGTCCAAGTCTCACCCCATATTTAGTGGGAAATGATTCAGTGACTTCTTTGCCAGAATTGTAGTACCACAAAGCTGTTAGATTATTTTTGAAGTGCATTATGGTGTGTACCAGACATTTAGCAGTTGCAAATGGGGCATAAACTGGCTCCACAGGTAAACACCTTGCCCATAGCATTGCTCCAAAGACATCAGCATAGTGGCATGGCTAATGTTTGATAGATATTTTATATTAGAATATATATATTTTGAAATGTCTGTTTCTCCTACTGGAGAAGAGATACCATAGCAATTGTAAAATCTAGGTGACCCAGCCAATATCTCTACTAAATGAGTAGCTGCACCTCACTTGGGCTATTCTGCTAAAACATCTTCAAATATAGCAAACACCAGATAAATATATACACATTACCTGATTGAAGCACAATTCGGATCCAAGCACTGGACTTCAGTGGGCTATATCATTTTCCATGCCGTTCCATTACATGCCAAACTCCAATGGACCAAATCCCTTCCCATGCACTCCCATTGTAATCGAATTCCAAAGGACCAAATCACTTCCATTCACTCAAATTCTAAACACATTCCATTGGACCAAATGCTTCCATTCACTTACATTGTAAGTGAATTCCAATGGATCAAATGGTTCCATTCATTCCCCTTGTGAGTGAATTCCAACGGACCAAATCCCTTCAATTCACTTCTATTATCTAGAATTCCTAATCCAAGCAGAAAGTATTCCCAATTACTGTATCCATGTGTTTGTAGTGCAGAACACTGAATATCCAGCACATCAGTTACCTCTTACAACACCAACAGCCTTTAAAAGAAACGAATGGGGGAAGAAAAAAACCAGTTCAGTTGTATATTGCAATTATATGAATGGATTAGTATTAAATTAGGTGTATACAATATAAACTGCAAGGGTCGAGGTCTACAGTGCAAGACATCAAGATTACACAGAGTGAAAGATAACTAAGTACATCAGAAAGCGGTAATTAGGTGATTCCATACTTGGGATTTAAAAGCATGTTAGTTGTAGGAAAGATGAAAGATTGCGGGAGGTTAAGGAACTAGAGTTTTGAGGTCCTGGGAAAAAAAAAATGAAGAACAGGGCGAGCCGTCAATGAGCAAGTCTGGAATAATACCTCAGCTAGAAATGCCACCCTCAGGAGCGGATAGGCAAGGGAGGAAGAATTATAGGGCAAACTGGGGCGGAATTTCTTTTTAAATAATAGAGAAATAAGCAAAATTTGCAGCCAAATCCCAATTTATTCCTTTCTTATACTGAGCCAGTGGATTCATGAGAGCACCATCAGACGGAGAGCTAAAGTAACAAGGACAGTAAGTGGAAGATCAGGATTTCACTGCAGTGAGCACAATGTGCCAAATATTAAAACAATTCACATTAAACACCATTTGCTCTTTTCAACTCAACAGCTTTTACTCTGCCATTCCCAAAGGCAAGATAATCTCTGCCACTTTTGTGTCAGGGTACACAACCACAGACAGCACCACAACCAAGCCTAATTCAGTCCTTAGCTGCTGCCCACACACGTACCTTTCCAGCAGAAACCAATGAGCAGCAATCAGAAGCAGGTTCAGTTTCTCTCCTCCCCAACTCAAGGCGCTGAGGCTAACAGTAGCATCACAGCGGAGATCAGTTAATTCAGCACAGACCGAGGATTGAACCCGAGAATGTCGGACATGTATGACGCAGTACAACACTTCACGGTAGATTTACCCCGAAAATCGTTGGAGCTCTTCCTGCTACTGGTGCAAGAGAGCTACTCAAGTTGATTGTCATTCCCTATAAAGATGCACTTAGCTCCTATACTCCATCTCAACACCCCACACCCACCCCCAAAAGAAAACAGACCAGATAGCCTTTTAGACAATCACAAGTACAAGCCCATATCTTGCCAGGCCAAAGCACTGCCATCAGTAGGGGGAAGAAAATGTACCAACATCAACACAGCCTGTTGAAATTAGACTTGCAATTTCATTACACTCAAGAAGCTCGACACCATCCAGGACGAAGCACCCCGCTCAACCCATCCACCACCTTAAACACTCACTCCCTCCACCACTGGCGCACCGTGGCTGCAGTGTGTACCATCTACAAGATGCACTGCAGAAACTCGCCAAGGCTTCTTCGACAGCACCTCCCAAACCCGCAACCTCCACCACCTAGAAGGACAAGGGCAGCAGGCGCATGGGAACACCACCACCTGCAAGTTCCCCTCCAAATCACACACCATCCTGACTTGGAAATATATCGCTGTTCCTTCATCATCGCTGGGTCAAAATCCTGGAATTCCCTCCCTAACAGCACTGTGCGAGTACCTTCACCACATGGACTGCAGCGGTTCAAGAGGGCGGCTCACCACCACGTTTTCAAGGGCAATTAGGGATGGGCAATAATTGCTGGCCTTGCCAGCGAAGCCCACATCCTGTGAATGAATATAAAAAAAGCTATTAAAAGTACTTTACAGGAATACATAATAGGGTGGCAGATTGGAGCGCCAATGAACTGCACGTGTCTCAGCTAAATCACGGTCGGTAGCAAGTGAGTGACGGCTAGGTGCTTTCCTAGAAAGGAAATGGGATGGGGAATAACTCAAAGCAGCAACCAGGATACTTTGAACATCTCCCAGCAACTAGTTTCAGTAGCATTGGCCAATATCAAGTCACTTGACACCCTCGCAGCTGAGGGAATGCAAGACAAAAATGGGAGGAGAAAACAAAATCTCTTCCTCCCCCCAAAAGGCAGCAACTAAGCCAGGATACAGTCCTGTGAGCGCCAGGAGCTCACCCAAGTAGTTGTTCTTCACGTATAGGTTTAGAAAGTGTCAACGGACTAGGTGACCATAGGACCCCACAGCCAAGCTCCATCCAGTTCTCAGTCAACATCCACACATGTGCACCTCCCAACAGGACTCAATGGGCAACAATCAGGAGAGAAACGCTGGCTGATTTTTCCCCACCCTAGCCTTGGGGCACTGCATGCAGAAAATTGTTGCGTCCCAGTTCTATGGAGTTGAGGTCAGGTATGTCAACACAAGCCATCACCTTCCTGTTCTGCATCACACCAGGCAGTGTATTTACCATAGTTACTGGGAGGCAAGAGACCTTAAAAAGAGATTTCACTCTCAACTTGTTACATACACATTCACTAAATACAATAAAATCTCTATTTTCACAGCTTTCCCCAATGGCTGTGTTAGTAAAGGCAGCATGTAACTGAGCCACACAGACTAGAAGGTCCCAGGTTAAATTATCAGTCTATGCTAAGTAAGCTGATCTCAGCCGAGATGCTACAAAATGGGTCCCAAGTCAGAAAAGGAGGAGGTTAAGGGGGTAAACCAAAGGCTTGGTCAAAGAGATGGGCTTTGAGAATGTTTTAAAGGAGGGAGGCAGGTGGAGAGGCTTAGGTGGGAATTTCAGAGAATAGGACCCAAGCAAAAACCAATAATAGGACGAGGTGAGGGCATGCACAAAATGGCAAAGCCAGAGGAACGGAGTACTTGGGGAAGGGGTGTACAGGGAAGAAGGGTACAGAGGTGGGGTGGGGCAAGACCATAGAAGATATTAAAGACAAGGATTTTCAGCCAAGGACTAGCACGATAGGTGAGCAAGGTTTAGTGCTGGACAGGGTAAGTGCAGCAGAATTAGGCAATGAAACAGGCTTGTTAATTGGTAGTGTGCAGTTATTAGTCTTTTACGTTTAGCAAACACCATTGATGGCAAATATGTGCTTCTCTCCGTGTTGATGGCACTCTTCAGTTACAAAGCTGGTGACCTCCAGAGACTCACTTTTAGAGAGCGATGGCACCTTTAAGCATAAACAGGGGAGAGCCACTCACCTGGAACCGTAATATAAAAATTGCCCATTTTTTTGCATCATCTGTGACTATACCAGTCTGCTAATTAAGCATGATTCAATACGCTAGTTCAGCAAGCGATTGTTAAATCTGCTTCGGGTTATTCAGAAAAGTCCATTTATAATCAATTCAATCTGCATACACAAATAAGCATCATCTTTTTAATGACCTTTCAAACTTGGTGAAGGATAAATTCACAGATTTTGTTATTAATGAAAATGCAACACATGATTACACCAACGATACCATTCCCACATTAGGTTTTTCCCCTGCTAAAACAAATGGCAATTCAGAAAAAGAAACAGGAATTTCAAGTCTCAAGTACAAAATTGCGACTTTTAGAAGACGACAAAAGGGTCAAATCCATGCGACAGCCACTCTCAAAGGATTTCTGTGGAGAACGCCTCAAAGCAAGCACAAATTCACAAAGCAAACACTCTCTCGACTTTGTGCTTTTTTCCTGCTTTTAGAATAGCTGACGTGATTCCCTGAAAAACTATCCCTCAAGTATTTTCTCCAAGAAGATCAGCAGCCATTTTAATATCAAGAGATGCAGACAAGGACTCATGGTGGAGGGGACTGAAAGAGGTGAAAGTACAAGGAATGAAATAGTAAAACGAAAACATTTAATGGAAGAATGACAAAGCAGTTAAAAGGGTTTATACCCTAACCTTAGATTAAAATATCTTGTTTCTCTCACACATGAAGGAAGAATTATTCCAAAAGCACAAGGGTTTTTTTGGGCTGGGGGAAAAGGGGCAAAATGCACAGATAAACGGATCTGTGAACACTTTCTTCAACGCAAATCTAGTTATGTTGCTTTGCCCAACTGGAGACAAGTACTATTTCTGCACCAGATCCAACACTGAAAGGCTGCAATTTTATTATGGTCTTTTTTGGGAAAATCATATTTGTCTTGGCTAAAAAATGTTAGCCATCCCAGAAACCACAGTCACAGCAGGTCAAACATGTTTTTTTGTGGTAACCAACCTGCCTTTAATTTGCTATATTGTTAAACACCTCGGGTTGTGGTTGATGTGTGGTGCAGAGCCCCTCGGTCTACAGGGCTGGACTCCATCTGCTGGATTTTCGCATCCCGAGGTTTAACCACTGAGTTGTGTCCGCGGGCTTCAGACCTCATCAGATGTTTGCAGTACACTGTGGGAAGGTCATGGTGTCCAGGGATTGCTGGAAGATGGTAGGGACACTGCCATATGCTTTGGAGGGGGGATCCAATTGCCACATAGAGGGTGGCTTTCAGTGAAGTGCAATTGGGGAGAAAGGGGGACAGGGGTGCTGGCACGCTCAGCCTCAGAAGACCCTTGTGAGCCATTAAAGTCTCAAAGCTTTCTGAAATCAGACTCCATATTTTAGATTAGAAACATAGAAAGAAACATAGAAAAATAGGAGCAGGAGTCGGCCATTCGAGCCTGCTCCGCCATTCAATATGATCATGGCTGATCCTCTATCTCAATACCATATTCCCGCTCTCTCCCCATACCCCTTGATGCCTTTTGTGTCTAGAAATCTATCTATCTCCTTCTTAAATATATTCAGCGACTTGGCCGCCACAGCCTTCTGTGGTAGAGAATTCCACAGGTTCACCACCCTCTGAGTGAAGACATTTCTCCTCATCTCGGTCTTAAATGTCCTACCCCGTATCCTTAGACTGTGACCCCTCATTCTAGATCCCCCAGCCAGGGGAAACATCCTCCCTACATCCAGTCTGTCTAGCCCTGTCAGAATTTTATACGTTTCAATGAGATCCCCTCTCATTCTTCTAAACTCTAGTGAATACACGCCTAGTCAACCCAATCTCTCCTCATACGACAGTCCTGCCATCCCAGGAATCAGTCTGGTGAACCTTTGCTGCACTCCCTCTATGGCAAGTATATCCTTTCTTAGGTAAGGAGACCAAAACTGCACACAGTACTCCAGGTGTGGTCTCACCAAGGCCCTGTATAACTGTAGTAAGACATCCTTGCTCCTGTACTCAAATCCTCTTGCAATGAAGGCCAACATACCATTTGCCTTCCTAACTGCTTGCTGCACCTGCATGTTTGCTTTCAGTGACTGGTGTACATGGACACCCAGGTCCCTTTGTACATCAGCATTTCCCCAATCTATCACCATTTAAATAATACTCTGCCTTTCTGTTTTTCCAACCGAAGTGGATTCCCGAGGTGGATCCTGACTGAAGGGGGAAGCGCTGTTGGAAGCTGCCATCATTATCTTTATTTTATTCCCGACCAGCAGCCATTTCTGCTCTCCTGGAAGGGAGTACTTTTCATTGATACCGCGCACCTCACTGATGTGTTTCTCGGTGAGTGGGAGGGACTCGACTGGGGCTTGGTGGACCCACATTGGAGAGCAGCACAGAGCCAGCAGCAGGCGGGCAGAGTGACCGAAAAGGCTGACCAAGTTTTCTGGATCACTGGAATCAAGTTAAGCTATACACACACACCTGTCTTCACATGCCCTTTGGAGTTAAAAAGGACACAGGATCCTTGACAAAACTATCAGCTCAACGATAGTGTATGATTAGAAGTTCCTTTCGAGAGGTTTGCCAGATAGAGCACCCCATCTCCATAAAAATATGCAAAACAGGTTATAGAAATACATTTATCCAATTCATCATTGCAATGGGAATATACGTACTGCAATGAAAGGGAAAACATCCCCTCAGAGCAAGTAGTACTTGAATGCATTTTCTTTAACCTCAATTGTTCTTTGGTCACAACACACTCATAAATTACATTCAGTGTACAGTCTACATGGTACCCTGAATTCACAAGAGAACCTGAAAGTGGCTTGTGGACAACTGTGGAGACTGTTTCTACGGAGTGGAAACATTGGGATGTACCAATGGGTATTCACTGCATCACCATTGCTTTGTGCATCACCACAGTTGGGGGACATCAGCCTTGTTCCCCTCATGTGGTGCTAAAGGTAAGCAATGCCACCAATCTGCCAGCCAGCAGTAGGCCAGGAATAGGGGCCACAAATTCTCGCAATTCAGGCACAGCGAGGACCTGACTTCCTGGACTCTGCTATTCCATACGGCTTCAACCCACCCTGACCACAAGGGGATCTACCTGCCATCACCTCAGAGAGGGGCACCATTAAGCTGCAGTCATCAGCAAGCCTAGATGCATTTCCTTGCACTCAGGTCTGTTCGACGACGACAACAATTTGTATTTATACAGCACCTTTAACGTAGTAAAACGTTCCAAGGCGCTTCACAAGAGTATAAGGCAAAAAAAAATGACACCGAGCCACATAAGGAGAAATTAAGGCAGGTGACCAAAAGCTTGGTCAAAGAGATAGGTTTTAAGGAGCGTCTTAAAGGAGGAAAGTGAGGTAGCGAGGTTAAGGCAGGGAATTCCAGAGCTTGGGGCCCAGGCAACAGAAGGCACGGCCACCAACAGTTGAGCGATTATAATCAGGGATGCTCAAGAGGCCAGAATTAGAGGAGCGCAGATATCTCCGGGGGGGGTGGGGGGGTTGTAGGGCTGGAGAAGATTACAGAGATAGGGAGGGGTGAGGCCATGGAGGGATTTGAAAACAAGGATGAGAATTTTCAAATTGAGGCGTTGCTGAACCGGGAGCCAATGTAGGTCAGCGAGCACAGGGGTGATGGGTGAACAGGACTTGGTGCGAGTTAGGACACGGGCAGTCGAGTTTTGGATCAACTCAGGTTTACGTAGGGTAGAATGTGGGAGGCCAGCCAGGAGTGTGTTGGAATAGTCAAGTCTAGAGGTAACAAAGGCATGGATGAGGGTTTCAGCAGATCAGCTGAGGCAGGGGCAGAGATGGGCGATATTACAGAGGTGGAAATAGGCATTCTTAGTTATGCTGCGGATCTGTGATCGGAAGCTCATTTCAGGGTCAAATATGACACCAAGGTTGCGAACAAGGCGGTTCAACCTCAGACAAATGTTAGGGACAAGACCAGCTCCATCCCGTGCGATTACTTGCTGTTTCTGTGCAATACAAATACATACCAGTAACAAACTCTGGAACGATGATGTACAACATTTGTGTGGCAACACATTTCTCCTTACTGATGTCTCCCCCCCACCTATATTTTGTACCACCTGCCCCACAGTTGCGGTGTGGCCCTCATCCCCAAATCACACCTTGGTCCCTCCCCCTATTCTTACGGCACCTCTCCTTGTTCCAGCTCACTTGCTTCTCCCTTAAAATCCTTGTTCTCTACCGCAGCCCCCCAAGCCCAACCCCACATTTCTCAGATATCTTCCCTGCACCTCTCCCTCCATTTAAACTCTCTGACCCATACTCACGGCCACCCCCTTGACCTTGCCATCTCACGTGGCCTCTCTACTCCCATGGTCTCGGTGATAGACAAAGCCATCTCCGACCACTTCCTTGAAGCCCTCACCACTCACATACCCAATCCCCTTCCAACCCCACGTCCTTCTACGTCTGCGGCCTCTGCCAAAACCACCCACTACACCAGGATCATCTTGGAGAGCAAAGATAACCCCTGGCTTCTTTTCTGCACTACCAATTGTCTTCTTAAAACCACTCTCCATCCTCACCTCCAAGTTCAAGGAGCTCAATATATTCTTTGTTACTAAGATTGAGACCATCCATTCAGCTGTCTCTGCTGCTTACCCCCTTCCCCATACCCACCAAGCCAAATGTTCCTCCAGGCTCCTCCCTGCCCTAATCCCGTGCCTCTTTACTTTCCCTCCTATCTCTCCTCATGCTCTCTCCAAGCTCACCTTGTCCATGAGACCCACCTCCTGCTCCTTTTACTCCATCCCCACTAAACTGCTAACCACCCAACTTTCCTACCTGGCCCCCATGCTAACTGACAATGCAAATGGTTCCTTCACCTCAGGTCCTGTCCCCCTTGATTTCAAAACCGCTCTCATTATCCCCCTCTGCAAGCCATCCTCGCAAACTACAGCCCCATCTCCAACCTCCCTTTCCTCTCCAAAGAGTTTGAACATGTAGTCACCTCCTAAATCTGTGCCCACCTTTCCCACAAATCCATGTTTGAATTTCTCCAATCAGGTTTCCACCCTTGCCACAGCACTGGAACGGCCATAATCAAAGTCACAAATGGCAGCCTGTGTGACTGTGGTGCATTTTCCCTCCTCGTCCTCCTTGACTTCTCTGCAGCTTTTGACAGGGTCGACCATCCCATCCTCTTCCAAACCCTCTCCTCCATGATGCAGCTCAGTGGGACTGCTCTCACTGGTTTCCACTTTTGCCTCTCAAATCATAGCCAGACCATCTCCAGCAATGACTTCTCTTCCCACCTCTGCACCGTCATGTCTGGAGTCCTTGGCCCCCTCCTCTTGCTGTTCCTTACCAACATCATGTGAAGTCATGCAGACAGCTTTCACAAGTACGCTGAAAACATCCAGCTCTACCACTCCGTCCACCACCTCTTTCAACCCCTCCTCTTGCTTGTCTGCTATTCAGTCTTGGATGTACCTCAATTTCCTCCAGTTAAATACTGGGAAGATCAAAGCCATCGTTGTCAGCCCCCAACACAAACTCTGTACCCTAGCCACCAATTCCAACTCCCTCCCTGTCTTGGGTTGCAACCTTAACATCCTATTCAACTCCGAACTGAGTTTCCGACCCCTTATCTTCTCCATCACAAAGACCTACTTCCACCTCTGCCTTCAGCTGTCTAGGCCCACGCTTTGGAATTTCCTCTGTAAACCCCTCTGCCTCTGCACCTCCCTCTCCTCCTTTAAGAATTTCTTAAAACACACCTCTTTGACTGAGTTTTTGGTCACCACCCCCACCAATTGCTCAGTCTTTGGCTCAGCGTCCATTTTTTACCCGATTGCCTTTCTGTGACGCGCCGGGACGTTTTTCTATGCTATGTAAATGCAAGTTGTGCATTCTTAAAAAACTATTAAACTAAGAATTCACTATGCTCCTAGCTCCCCTGCTTATACATGCAGATGGCACAGATCTATTTGCTGAAAATCAAGACAAAACAAAGCTTAAAAGGTAGGTATGCATGGGACAGGACTGCAAACTGTGTTCCAATAGATCCTTCAGTGTCATGAAACCCCCACTGTATCACAGATGAATCCTCTTAAGTACATAACCAGTTTGCAGAGAAATGCTATGTTTGGATCAGGAATTCCAGATAAAATGGTGATAATAGTTTGCAAGTCTGTGCACTACAGCCTATTTAATCATTTAACAAGTCAAACAAAAATACCACACAAAAGCAATCTTTTACACAAAACTGACTGGGCTTCTAAAACATGCTGCTGTTTCTGGGTAAAATGTAGCAATGCTGAGCTTTCAAAACCAGAAAACTGGGGTGGGGAGAGAAACATTTTATGCATGATCAGAAGTGCTATACAATGGGAATGAATGGGAAATGCTTTGGTCCATTGGAATTCTATACAATGGGAGTGCAAGGCAAGTGCTTTGTTCGATTGGAATTCTATGCTTCGATCAAGTTTCACTGGAGTCAACTGTATGCCATTAGTAAAATTTTTAAAAACATTGAAAATTGGTACAAAACAAGCCCATTAAGATGTCGGATTTTGCGCAAACTTCATGTCGCTGTTGCGAAGTGTCACAGCAGTCTACCAACTGCACTGTAATCATTTGGAGAACTGGTTTTGATTGGAAGATACAAAGGAACCAAACAAATGTTCCAAAACAGAAAATGCTGGAAACACTCAGCAGGTCAGGCAGCATCTGTGGAGAGAGAAAGGTAGCGTCAACGTTTCAGGTCGATGACCTTTCGTCAGAGTCCAAGCCGGAGCCAGTGGCTGAAAAAGAGAGGCGTGTGTAAGAGCGTTTTAGCAAACACATGATCAAACACAAGAAGGGAAACAGATGAAGGTGACCTGGGGCAAAAAGAGACAAAAATCATGCCAAAGGAGAAGAGCAGAACTTCTTCAAGGTGGGCATTCCTGGAGTAGAAGTGGCAGTGAATTAAACAAAACGCTGAAATTGTTCTAAACACTCAATAAGTTAACATTTTAAGTTGAGGACCATTCAAAAAAAATGTTCTGATGTACTGCAGGTAAGGTAATTTACTGCTTAAAAATACTGGCAATTTTAATGCAGCAAATCTCAAACCATATTCATGGTCAATAATAAATTCTCTTTTCCAGTTGCAAAATCAAATATATTCAAAATCTTATATCTGCACACACTTCCGATCAACTTTTTCCATTATAAATTCCTATGGCCATATTTAAAATGGAATTTGCCTATGTAATCTTACCACACTGTAATTACACCTCACTGCCAGCGGAGGTGCCGCAGTGCACCACCAGCAGGAGGGGGCAACTTCAGCATGTCAAGTTTATCTAGATGTGGACATAAAAATAGAATGCATGACTTTAAAATGGCGAGTGAATTACATCTGTGCACCCTGGTGAAATTACCCTCCCCCCCACACTTTAACCCTACTTCACCTTAAGAATACACTGGGTCTCAACTTGGTGTACAACACCATGCTGGATTGATTTACAGTTTAAAAATCTAAATCGGAATGACCAGGGCGACAGAAACTAGTAGAAAGACAAAAACAAAAAGAAATTCACTGGCAGTAAGTTTGAGCTCCGTGCAGCATGAGCACCTCACATACCAATCCAATACAGGTACAAAAACCAGACTACGCAGTTTTCAGAGTGTTATATCAGCATTTATATAGAATGCACATGGTCCTGCGGTAACCCGAGGCTTAGTCTTTGAAATGCAGTGCCTTGTCCTTTGGCAACAGGGGTACCAATGTAGCAATTGGTCATCAAATTGCTTCTCCTACACAGAACAATGCAGAACAATACCCAGAGCTAGCTGACTGAGTGCTAATGCAAACTAGTCATCAGTCCTTGAACTGAACCAGGTAGAAACCAACCATAACCACTTCTGGGGAAAATCATTCCCCACTGCTGCCAACCTTAATCACCATCCACTTTCACCCGTACCACTTGGAAAAAACACTCTACTGCTAGGAGCACAGAGCACAGAATGCTTTGCAAAGAAGCAAAATGTTTCAGGAACAAGATGAAAATATTATACACCAGCAATGTCTCCAAGATGTCAGTGAAATTTTCGGCAATGTTACCACTAGAGATCTTACAACATTGCAACACACCAATACAAGACAAGGTTCTCCAGGGGTTTAACCCAGCACTCCCAAAGTAGCCATCTTGTAAAATTCTAGTAACAGTTACGTAACGCTGCAGTGAGCATTTACTGAGGTCATGTCACAATGCTCAGGCACTCGTCATTGCTTCCACTCATGGAGCTGATCCAAGCTTTGCACTACTTCGTGATTTTTTTTTTTCAAATTTCTGGCGGCAGCAGTAGTAAAGAACAAGACCATGTTAATATCTTCCCTATGGCTGGGAACAGGAAATGTATTTATTTTGACCCCAATAAGAGTATTTCCTTCCAGCACTGCAGCAACCTTGCTGATTGCTGTACTACTTGGTTCACAGATTCATAACTGCCATTTCTGATCTCAGTCAGGCAATAGGAGGTGACAGCACAGGGGCTAAGGTACAGACAAGGGAAAGTTATTAACAGTCAGAAGGCAAATCAATTTAGGTCTTTTTTCACACCACCTGACAGCAAGTTATACAGTGGCATTGGCAGAGACTGGAAGCAAATTAGGTGCCTGCCTTATTACCTGGGGAACAGTCTATGATGTAGATAGGGAGACCATATTTTTAAAAACCATATTTAAAAGAACTCTCACACTTACAACTCGAATGATGTGTAGTAGAAGTGGCACAGAACTTTAAGCCACTTGTGATGCAGGCACATACCTCACTCCAACAATACCTGACATCACAGTCACCACAATTGACAGAATGCTCATTCTTGCTCCCTTCTACCATTGCAAGCTACAATAACAGTACTTAACCAAATTGATGTTCAATTAATATCAAAAATAATAAAGAACTATTTAGTCAGTCATCGGGCAAACATGGCCACATTTCAGGAAAATAAAGTCAGGATTGATATTTCATAATTCTATTACTTCTGTTTAAAAATCAAAAGATAAGACTATATTTTCATTGCATTCCATTACTCTAACTGCATCCAAATTCTGGACAGCATATTTATATAATCCAGTTGCAGTATGCCAGTCACACCTTTGCACAATTTATTCAGAACTACCCTGTAAATATGGGGGATTCATCTTTTACACTGGTGTGACCAATACAGCAGACCTACAATAATGCATCTTTGTTCACATTCTGTAGATCTTTTTGACAATACTAGCACCATTTAGGGCTTGGGCGTGCAATCTTTTGTGCTGCATCCACCACTCAAATTCTGATTCCATTCTACAATGGTTTGAAACTATAGGCGAGGATTCTGATGTCACACAAAAGGCCTTATTCTAGGCTTGTGAATAACTGGGTGTGGGGGAGGGGGGGGGGGAAGATAAATAAAATACATACGTGAATCATCAAACACCACAAATAGCCTCTCTCCAAATGGATTTGATGTGCAGTTTGAACAATGAGCGTGGAATAAACAGAGATCACACTGAACACTGCAGCTGGCTTGAACTTCTCTGAGGGAGATCTTCATGACTGACAACACACCTGCAGCAGCACACGTTAGCTACAGGTCTCAGAGCCAGCACTGGCCATCAGCAGACTCCTCGGGGGCATTCGTCTCCTGCAATGCAACACCTTGAATCCCACTGGAGCCCAACCTCACTTGCCACCAAATTCCATTCCCTTTATTATGAAGCGGCTGCAAACTCACACTTAACTGCGCCAGACAGCCCGCCCCTTCCGGTGACTGACAGCCCCAGCCGGCCAATCCGTGCGCGCCAATTCCCCAGAGGCGCCAATGAGTGGCGAGGATGGGGCGGGACCTCCGGTAGCAGGTGCGGTTGACTGAGAAAAGGAGACAAACGGCTCAAAACCCAGCAGTTGAAAAAAAAATTGGCGTTGGGAGTTGCGAGTTTTTTTCACCCCACCCTTCCCAAGCGACAAATGGAAATCAAAGCGAGGAAAGTGCCTGGATTTCTTATCGGAGGAGTTAGATTTCGAAAACGAACCACCCAGCCCCCCCCCCTCTCCCTCACAAGATAATAGTGGAATAAACGTTAGGCCCCGGGTCCGTGCTCCCTGACAGCGCGACGCACGCCGACATTTTATGGACAGCCGGGCCCACGGAATAAAACATTAGCTCCCTGGCGGAAGAAAATCGTTTTTTTACCTCAGCGATCGGCGTTCACAGGTACAGCAGCATGACCCCCCCCTCCCCCCTGTCCCGCTCGGCTCCGAGCGATTGGATTCCAGTCAGCGAGCAACTTCCGCCATAACTTCCGAGCAACACTGCCAGGCCCAGCAGTCGCGCGCCGGCCGCATCGATTCCGACCGGGAGCCAGGGCAGCGAGCAGATTGCCGACAGAGGGATCGTCAGGGGCACCAACCCCCCCCCCCAGTGCTTGGAAGCCTGGGGGAAAGCAACAACAACTTCCATTGACATGGCGGCTTTAACCTAGTGAAACGACCCAAGGCGCTTCACAGGATTGTGATAAGACAAAAAAAATTGACACCCTGCCACATTCTGAGTCAGAAGGTTGTGGGTTCAAGCCCTACTCCGGGTACTTGAGCCCAAAATTCGAGCCTGACACTCCCAGTGCAGTGCTGAGGGAGAGCTGCACTGGCGGAGGTGCCTTCTTTCAGATGTGACGTTAAACTGAGGCCCGGTCTGCCCTCACAGGTGGACGTAAAGGTTCCCATGGCACTATTTTGAAGATGAGCAGGGGAGTTATCCCTGGTGGCCTGGCCAATATTTATCCCTCATTCAACATAACAAAAACAGATTATCTGGTCATTATCACATTGCTGTTTGTGGGAGCTTGCTGTGCGCAAATTGGCTGCCGCGTTTCCTACATTCCAACAGTGACTGCACTTCAAAAAGTACTTCACTGGCTGTAAAGCACTTTGATACGTCCAGTCGTGAAAGGCGCTATATAAATGCAAGTCTTTCTTTTAGAAGGAGAAATTAGGGCAGGTAACCAAAAGCTTGGTCAATGAGGTAGGTATTAAGGAGGAGAGTGAGGTCGAGAGCTGGAGAGGTTTAGGGAGGGAATTCCAGAGCTTAGGACCCAGGCAGCTGAAGGCACGGCCGCCAATGGTGGAGCGATTAAAATCGGGATGCACAAGAGACCAGAATTGGAGGTCTCCGACCTACATCCTCACTCTGTTGAACTCAAGACACAGCCTCCTATTCTAACTCATTCTTTCCCACTTACCCACGTGTAGCCTGATTTACTGTAAGTTTCCATCAAAACAATAACTTGTATTTATACAGCACCTTTAACATAGTAAAACGTTCCAAGGCGCTTCACAGGAGTGTTAGCAAACAAAATGTGACACCGAGCCACATAAGGAGATATTAAGGCAGATGACCAAAAGCTTTGTCAAAGAGGTATGTTTTAAGGAGCATCTTAAAGGAGAGAGAGGTAGAAAGACGGAGAGGTTAAGGGAGGGAATTCCAGAGCTTAGGGCCCAGGCAATAGAAGGCACGGCCACCAATGGTTGAGCGATTATAATCAGGGATGCTCAAGAGGGCAGAATTAGAGGAGCGCAGATATCTCGGGCGGGCGGGGGGGGGGGGGGGGGGGGGTGCGCGTTGTGAGGCTGGAGGAGATTACAGAGATAGGGAGGTGAGTGAGACCATGGAGGGATTTGAAAGCAAGGATGAGAATTTTGAAATCGAGGCACTGCTTAACCGGGAGCCAATGTAGGTCAGCGAGTACAGGGGTGATGGGTGAACAGGACTTGGTGCGAGTTAGGACACGGGCAGCCGAGTTTTGGATCACCTCAAGTTTACGTAGGGTAGAATGTGGGAGGCCAGCCGGGAGTGCGTTGGAATAGTCAAGTCTGGAGGTAACAAAGGCATGGATGAGAGTCAGATTGACTCTCCTTCGACTTCAGTGAATTATTTCTACCAAGTGAACAGAAACTGAAAATCCATAATCATTTTTTTTTGGTTTTTGCACTATTAACCAATTAATTCAAGTGAACATTTAAGATATATCCTTTACCATGTTTTACAGGCCAAATTGCCAAGCCAGAAAATCAAATGCAGAATTTATTGCAACTAAAAACAGAGTTGTAAGTATTGCAAAGCCAGGAGACAGTGATTTACACCATTGCCCAGGAAGTGGATTACAGAGAATTTACTTGATATCAAAACAAAGAAGATAGTAATTTTTGTGTGTCCTTCATGTTTATCTTTGAATTTTCATCAATAAAGAGTGAATGGGGAATGGAATATTTTACCTCCTTAGATAAATATCATTGATTTCTAAGTCAGACATAATCCCAGTCCAATATAGTGCGGAATTCCCTCTGCATTGCATTTTCCCCCACTCTCAAGAGACAGCCTCCACCATTGGGGTAGTTCTGCAGACATCTATCCCAACAACCCGAGATTACCTAATTGTAGACTGTTTTTTGGTCCATCGATAATGCAAAAAAGATTATGACCATGCCTATTATAATTGAACCCTTAAGGAGACACTGGGTTGCCCCAGTGTCATCAAACCAAAGATCTAACAAAATGCCCCCTTTTGGAGGGGCACAACTAATAAAACCCAAATCATAAAAAAGACAGAGGAAACTTCACAATTTAAATAATATTTCCAGTGTCGCCCACACACTTCAGTCCCTGTGGCACCCAGCAGTCATGGAAGGCATCAAGTGTACCGACAGACACCATGTGCTCCCTCTCCAGGAGCACCCAGGTGCGGACAAGACCACAGAAGAGAGGCAGTTGGAGCAACCACCCCCACGGGCCACATCCAACCTGTAGATGGCCACCTTGTGCAGGACCAGGAGCAGACCCACGAGACGGTCCTCCGCCTTACCCGCTGCACCGGGCGGCCAACGATCAGGAGTGTGGGACTGAAGTGGGGCCAGAAGTTGAGGAGCAGCCCCTTCGAATAGTGGAACAGGGGCTGCAAGCTCTCACATTCTCTGTAAATCTGAAACACTCACTCACCCAGGCCGCAAAAGTTACAGGCAGCCTGGGAGTCCATGATGTGACTTAAAAACCTATTGGACGGTACTGATCTGTGCAACACTCTCCACCCCAGATCCCCAAAGGTGCAGAGAGATTGTGACCATGTTCTCATTCAAATCACCACCTTTAATATCTACATTATTACTGTGGAAACTCCTCAGTTCCACACAGAAAGGATCTTATGCAGGGCAATCATTTCCATCAATTTAGCAATTATTGTAAGACTAAACGGTTCAATAAAATAAGATCAGCCCAGTTTAAAAGGGAAGGTATTTATTTTATTTATTCTTATCCTTCTGCATGTTAGAATACTTCTAAAGTTTGAACATGAAAAATTTGCTGTTTCTCTTTTCTCTCGGTTTCAACACCCTCACTGTAGGCTGGGATAACTGCACCCACTTGTCTGCTCTTAAAACATTATACTCGTGGTGTTTACGACCACAAACACTTTGGAAACAGTATGGTTGGTCAATGGGTCAGGTGATACTGCTCAGAAATGAGAATTTGTTTTCTCAGCATCAGATTTCATTCTTCCACTGGTTGTCCAGAAATGTGTTCTTCAATTTTTTTTTAAAAAGTGGTACTTGGTTCAAAGCTTGTGAGGAGCAAGCTTTGGGGAGTCAGGTGAGACACTCGCCGCAGAATACCTAGCCTCTGACCTGCTCTTGTTGCCACAGTATTTATGTGGCTGGTCCAGTTAAGTTTCTGCTCAATGGTGACTCCCCAAGGTTGTTGATGGTGGGGGATTCGGCGATGGTAATGTCGTTGAATGTCAAGGGGAGGTGGTTAGACTCTCGCTTGTTGGAGATAGTCATTGCCTGGAACTTCAGTGGCGCAAATGTTACCTGCCACTTATCAGCCCAAGCCTGAACGTCATCCAGGTCTTGTTGCATGCAGGCATGGACTGCTTCATTATCTGAGGAGTTGTGAATGGCGCTGAACACTGTGCAGTCATCAGCGAACATCCCCATTTCTGACCTTATGTTGGAGGGAAGGTCATTGATGAAGCAGCTGAAGATGGTTAGATATTTGATTGCATATTTATGAGATAGAAGACTTTTCAAATGCTATTTGTCCGGTCTGCATATTAGTTTCTAAATTGGGAGAATAATGTTCTTGCACCCGCACATAATTCCAGTAGTGCAACACTTACCTCCTGTCTTGTGACCCTTTTGTCATCACGGGATC
Source organism: Squalus acanthias (assembly GCA_030390025.1). Lineage (NCBI taxonomy): Eukaryota > Metazoa > Chordata > Chondrichthyes > Squaliformes > Squalidae > Squalus > Squalus acanthias. The sequence goes on from CM059451.1 coordinate 20,569,694, forward strand.
ACTTCCACCTCTCCACCCATTCTGCCAAAAGCCACATTCTCTTACATAGTGCTGCTAAACCACAGCACTTCCACCCCACTGCTGCCAAACTCCCAAGAACTTCACTCAGTGCTGCCAAATCCCAGAGCAATCCATCTTGTGCTACCAAAGCACAGGGCTGCCTCCATGACCCTCCACAATTCTGCTAAACCACAGGTACATTTAACCTGATACATCTTGCTGTGAAGCCTGAGCTTTAAAAAAAAGTTACGGGATAAAACTGAAATACATTGATTACAAAATAAAATAAAAGTTTATGAATATAAGAATAATCAAGGTGACTAATTTACAGTTTTTACAGAGAAATTAACAATCATGGATTTCAATCCCCAAAACACCGATATAAATCCCAGAATGCCATGAACAGAATTTTACTTATTCGGTCATCATAAATCAGTGGCACAGATAGAATGGTGGCTCAGTGGTAGCACTCTCGCCTCGGAGTCTGATGATTGTGGGTTCAAGCCCCACACAAGAGACTTGGGCACATAATCTATGCTGAACCTCCCAGAGCAGTACTGAGGGAGTGCTGCACTGTCGGAGGTGCCGTCTTTCGGATGAAACATTAAACCGAGGCCCCGTCTGCCCTCTCAGGTGGACGTAAAAGATCCCACGGCACTATTTCGAAGAACAAGTGAGTTCTCACCAGTATTTATCCCTCAACTAACATCACTAATGCGGAGATGCCGGTGTTGGACTGGGGTGGACAAAAGTGAGAAGTCGCACAAAGGAGCAGCGCTCCGAAAGCTTGTGATTTCAAATAAAGCTGTTGGACTATAACCTGGTGTTGTGCGACTTCTCACTAACATCACTAAGACAGATTATCTGGTCATTATCACATTGCTGTTTCTGGAACCTTGCTGTGCATAAATTGGCTGCCGCGTTTCCTGCAGTATAAAAGTACTTTGGCTGTAAAGTGCTTTGGGATGTCCGGAGGGCTTTCTTCCTTTACATTATACATTACATGACATAACACCCTTATTGTTATGAAACAACTCACCATGAGCAATGGCATAGGAGATCGCTAGTACACATATTTCCTCAGCAATTTCTCATTCCTAGTTTTGTAGCTGTACTTTTTTAAAAATTAATTCTTGGGATGTGGGCGTCGCTGGCAAGGCCAAATTCATTGCCCATCGCTAATTGCCCTCGAGAAGGTGGGCCTTCTCCTTGAACCACTGCAGTCCATATGGTGGGGGGGGAAAAAGACTTGCATCTCTAGCGCCTTTCACGACCACCGGACATCTCAAAGTGCTTTACAGCCAATGAACTACTTTTGAAGTGTAGTCACTGTTGTAATGTAGGAAACGCGTCAGTCAATTTGCAGACAGCAAGCTCCCACAAACAGCAATGTGATAATGACCAGATAATCTGTTTTTAGTGATGTTGATTGAGGGATAAATATTGTTTGGGAGGGAGTTCCAGGATTTTTTGACAATGAAGGAACTTGTTTTTAATTTGCACCTACCTACTCAGTTGTCATTTGTGCTCTATTTTATAAATGTAAAAGTCAAGCCAAATAGCATTAATAAGTTTGCATATATGCAGATTTGATTCCTGAAGTGCGCCACAAAAAGTGTGGCATGATCATCTAAATTATATTTTTCCTATTTCTTTCTTCATTAAATATTTCTACAGCGATACTTAATCCTCTGGAATTTCTGACGAGGCTCTCTCGATCATCAGCTGTAACTTTGGCAGGAGAATGGTGGAAGCCCCAGGGAAACGACCGTTTTGTTACCACAACAAGTGACGACACTTAAAAGTAATTAATTGGCTGTAAAGACCTTTGTGACACCATGAGGCTGTTAAAGGCTCTATAGAAATGCAAGTTCTTTCGAACTAACAAAATGTCAGCTACATGTGGTCAGCTGAAAGAGTTTTTTTTTAAAAAGCATAGATTTGATTCAGTCAACAAATAAATCTGATTCGTGAATGACGTAAAGTCGTCGTTCTCCTTATACCACACATTTTCAAGTTGTGGCAGTCCTCAAATAGACTCTCAAGTGATTTTTTTTTAAGTCTCTGATGCTCAGAACCACTTAGTCTGACTCACAGCAAGAGAACTCTCTTTCATCCAATGGGATCTGTTGTGTTGGACTGGTTGGAAAAGTAGTGTCTGATTATGATCAAGTGTTAAAACCACCAAGCTGAGGAAATGCGACTTTTGCAAGCTCTTTGGTGACTGAAGTGTTAAAACTGCTAACATTTCGATTGCCTAATCACCCAAAATAAATTGTTTTATCTTCAAAGAAAAAGGCATCGTTATAATTCATGACGCTTGGTCTTCAGTTTCCTACTATACATTAAGGAAATAATAGGAGCTCCGTAAGAAATCCTAAATATTTATCGCAAGAGGCTGTGTTTCAAAGAACTTACTGAAAGGAGCTGTAAGAACTACAGACGCCGTATTTGTTTTAACTAAATCAACCTAATTTGTGTAGTGGAAGCTTGGTTACTGCACTGTTAATGTATTGCTGATCTTTCTGCTTCTGTGTATTATTTTATTTGTAAATAAGTCTGGACAAGTAGTTTTAGCCTGTACACAGTGGTCGAGTGGTGTGGTATTTTTACACCTTCTGAGGTGATAAGATAATATGGTAGGTATTCCACGTATTCAGCAACAAGTAACATGTCGCAATTCAGAGTTAATGGTTAGACCTGGGCTACACTAACCCATACTCGACAGAGAACATAGACTCGGGTTTCGGTTAACAAGAGACTCAGGCTGATTATGAAAACTGTCATCCAACTATAAACACAAGATAATGTGTTGGGGAAAATCTCAAACTGTAACTGGACATAAGGAATGTGGTGAAGCAGCAGCAACAAGTAGGAACATGGAGGTTTGTTTCCCCCAGTCTTCTGAGTTTCTGATCTGAAAAGAGGTATTGCATTGGTGGAGGCAGAGGAGCAAGTCAGCGGTGTGATTTCTTGGTTACATTTGTGCAGCCTTTGCAATTGTGAGGGACTGGGAAGAAAATAAAGGAATTTATCTCCTCATGAAAACTGAAAATACACACTGTGGACATATTGACCTAGGCGTGCCAATCGTGCTGCCGACAGTAACCCATTTATTTTAAATGGTCCTGGCAGGCCTGTCTTCCACCTTCACAAAAGCTGCAACAGCTGCAGGATAAGCAAGTTAAAACAAACGGACAACAGAACAGCTCGATGTTATGTGCAAATGCAGAAACGGAGTTCCTTTCTTTTTACAAATTATTTGAAAACCAGCTGTAGTTTCACATTGAAATGATCAAGTCCTTATTTTTTTTTAAACTGCCAGCACCTGCTGTTTGTAAGCCCCACCCTTGCAGCAGAGTGGAAAAGAATGAAGCTATTGATTTTGTTCCCTCTCTCTCTCTAAACTAATAATGACATAAACCATTAGCCTCAGGACTTTTGTGTGAGGGAAATTCTAGACACTCATGACTGACGTTAAGACTGGCCATTTAGAACATGCTACAAAGAAACTGAAAAATGAATTCTAAAAGCTTTCTTTAGTAAGAGAGTAACTGTACCAGTTGTGTTTTTTTCTTACATTTAGAAATTCTAGACCACCGGTTCATCAAAAGTGTATTTATATTTCTCAATACACATGCTGAATTGTGTCTTTGCTCAGTGTATCTCTATTTAATTTTTCTTTTGTAAGGACACATCATATAATAAGGGCACACACCTTTTCCTTGCCCTTCCCACTCCCCAAACGTCCCCCTCCACCTGAGCGCCTTGCTAGAAGGCCTTCAGTGCCACTTTTCTCAATTTGTTCACCCTCCTCTCCTGTTGACAATGACAATGCTGGGATTACAGTTCCATGGGCGCCAACAGTCCTCTCGTCTCTCACCCAAATAGCCATTATGCATGTGTGAGCCAAGAGTGAAAGTGCCAGCCTAGTGCTCACCCCTAGAGGTCACTGGATAGCAACTGGGAGCAGGAAACCTGGATGATCTTCCCCTCTCCAGCCCAGGTGTGTTATGGCCACTACTGCTACCCCACCGGAGATCTACTAACTCAGTACCGACCAGGGATGGAACCAGAGTCCTTGTTGCTCTGTATGGTTCGATATGAAACAATGCAGTGCGTATTCCCCAATGCAACTCTTAGTTGGGCACCAAGAAGTGCATGAGAGTCCAGCCCTGGCAGAAACACCTTGGGGCTTAACCCTTCCTCCACTCAAAGTGTTTGTGCTCCACGCCTCAATGTTACTAGGTCAAGAAAAGACCACTTTAAATGGCTGTGAGCATTCTGTTGACAAATACTGAAAACCAAAGTTCTTCAATATGTCAACAAAACCACTTGATGCCATCACATCCATTAAACTAGTGAGCAAATTGTTAAAAAACTAGTAGGCAGCCACAAATTTGTCACTACACAACTTCATACAAATAAGGATAAAATTAGACATCAGAGGAATAGTTTATTCTACTCAGAAAGTGATTAGTGGGTTACAAAGGTCACTTGTAAACTAAGATACATGTCCCATCTTTTCTCATCAGTGTAATAGCTATAAAATTCTTACAGGGCTTGACAGGGTAGATGCTGGGAGGAATCTAGAACCAGGGGTCACAGTCTCAGGATAAGGGGTCGGCCATTTAGGACTGAGATGAGGAGAAATTTCTTCACTCAAAGAGTTGTGTATCTTTGGAATTCTCTACCCCAGAGAGCTGTGGAGGCTCAGTCGTTGAGTATATTCAAGACAGAAGTCGGTAGACTTTTGGGCACTAAGGGAACCAAGGGATATGGGGATAGGGCAGGAAGGTGGAGATGAGGTAGAAGATCATCCATGATCTCATTGAATGGCGGAGCAGGCTCGAAGGGCTAAATGGCCTACTCCTGCTCCTATTTCTTATGTTCTTATGAATGGTTACCATTGTTAAGAAAGCAAATTTGTAATGATATAATACCTGCCTTATATTGCATATACTTTCAGGTTTGGATCACAATCAGCTTTATTACTCTCATATATGTCACACCATTCTACTCCGTTCAATGTGCCTATTGGATAATAGTGAGAGAATTTCTTCCCTTAAAAAAACACTACTGGCAATGAGTCTAAGGTTGTTAGGACTCTCCTGCCTGTGTGGCACTAAGCCATACAGATCAAGAGGTCCCAGACGATCTTTAATATGTGCTCATCTCAGCTGAATGTTACAATTGGCCTCAGTGTCCCTGGGGTAGGAAGGGGAATGATAGACAGGGTTCCCACTCCTGATCGCTCTCAAAGGCCCCTGGCAGAAAGACCACATCACCAAATAATTTGCTGAGAGTCACCATCCAAACTCGCACATGAAGAATGCTGAAATTCTGTTCTGGGGTCCTGGTTAAGAATGTGATCACAGTCGCTCATTCAAATTAAGATCAATTTATTGTCCTAAAGTAATGCACTCGTCCAACCATCTGCTATTTTGCAAAATAACCTACATAAAACACCAAGTTGTATTTCAGCTTCTTAAGCATCTTAACAGAGCTCCAATGGATTTCCCCAATGGCTGTGTAAATCCTTCATATTTAGGCAAATTAGATGTCTGACTTCATTGTAAACAGGAGATTCTGAGCACTGTAGAGTCAAAACGCAAACAAGAAGACAGATCTCGAATACGGTAAATGTCAGCACCATATACTCCATGTCTGACCTTTTGTAATTCACAGTATTTCCAGTAAAATCATTAATCAAGGGGTTGAAAGAGGAAGAGTCTGATCAAGATTAGAAAATAAACTTGTGCAAATCCAACCACAGTGTTATAATAAGTCTAAAAAACAGAAAACCGCTTGCATACTGTGACCAGCTTCTCAATTCTGGAGCACAAGGGTTGATATTCTATGCACATGTGTAGTTATAGAAATGGAATATGAATAACGATATTTTTCAAATTCCAAGAGCCACTACCGCAGATGCATCATCGGTAATTAATAAGACGGGTCTGTCGGTTTCAGTTTTCGTGAAATGTTCCTGTTTTGCAGGAAAGTACAAGATTTTTGGAAAACAAATTGCAGGGAGTTAACGTTCTTAATTTTTTTTTAAATATACTAATGTGGAGGAGGGGTGCTGCTATGATACTAAAGGGAAGTGGCTGGATCCCAAGGGAAAGTGCTTGAGAAGAAATAATAAAACAGAAGGAAAATCCAAGTACTGTACTTTTTTTTTACATAAAATTAATTTGTAGAACTGGAAACTTATTTGTTGAACACAAAGTGCAAGGTAACTGGAAGGCAGCCTGATTAAAGCAGGATATTGATTGGGAGATTAGAATGCCAGGGTATGGAATCCACAGAAGGAACAGGCACCATAAAGTAAGGAAAACTAGCAATATGGCAGCTCACCACCACCTTCTCAAGGGCAACTAGGGATGGGCAATAAATGCTGGCCTTGCCAGCGATGCCCACATCCCAGGAACAAATAATACTAAGAGGACCCTGTATCTACAGAAATAGTAAATTACTAGCAGATCTCTGGTGTCGATGCTCACAGTGAGTCAGCGGATACTCTGTTTTCTAACAACAGGGATGCTATCAACAAAGTTTAACAATTACATGAAGCAAATGTGACACTTGCTGGAAGTGTGCGCTATACACAAGACTTTTAGTATCGTACTAGCTGATCTCCCACACATAGGGAATCAAGACCAATCAGATGAAGTAGGGTTAAAGGGCAGGGATAATTGCACCAACATGAGCAGATATAAATAATTCAGTCCCCATTTTAAAGTCATCGATTCTGTCCTTAATCTTATATAATACTTTGATTTTATGTTATTATTTATAGTTAAATGGCAAAAGGAAGGGCAATTTGAGAAGCACAAAAGTAGAGTTGGTTGGAGCAGAGAAGTTTCTCCACAGCACAGGCTGAGGCACTAAAGTTGCTACAGCACCACCACTGGTGAGAGGGTGTAATTACAGCATGACAAGTTTACATAGCTAGTTTCCATTATAGATGGAGACATATAAACGGAAATGTTGACAGAAAATTGTGGTGAAAACGTGACAGTAGGAAGTAAGGTTTTGTAGACAGCAAGTGTTTGCAGATGTAAGATTTGAATATATTGTTATAGATATATAACTGCCTTGTCCAACACAGCAGAAACAGCATGGGTTGCAGTCAAGGATAGTACAAAAAAATTTGATTTTTTTATTGATGTTGTAGATGTCCTGGAGAGGAGCAGAGGGTAGTCCGGGAATAGTTTGCTTTTGTTTTCCTCTAGGTAACTGTTAACTTTACAACACACTCAAGAGGCCCACTGGACCAGTAAAAGACATTGAGTTTATTCAGTGCAGTTTCAGTTCCAAACAATTTCCATTATAGTTATTACCTTGAATGCTCCAAGATACCTGCCTCCATGGGGCCCATGTTAGTTAGCTAACCATTGCCTTGTAGGAGGCTGAACACTGCCTGCTAGACCACTTTACTCGGCTTATCTATTTAATAGCACGGTGAAGATGACAAACAGTGATGGCAGCTGTTCTGAGAGATCACTTCCCCCCACCCCACTCAGAAGGCAGTGTGTGGAACAAACAGATGTGTTTGTCTAAAATCAGAAATTGGCAGCGCAAGTAAGTTTTATTTTTATGATTGACATTTTAAGTAGGAGGTAAGAGCTGGAGGCTGCATTCTGGGAGCTGTAGTCCACTGAAGTGACCTGCACAGTGACAATGGTGCATTGAGAGTTGGACATCAGGTGAGACTGGCCATTATAGGAGTTGTAGTCTGCTATCTGGTGGAGCTTTCATATCTGCAGGAAAGACCATGCAAACTCTGGAAACAACCTAAAATTAGGCTTTAGGGAGAGGGTAGGCCTGTAGAGGGGAATATTATTACAGCGATTTAAAGCACAGGAAAGACACCTTTGAGTAACTTAATGATTTTGCTGTGATTTTTCTTTTAATACATGTTAGAAATTGTATTTTTAATACTGCGTCCTCGGGTCACTGAGAAAGCTAGAAGGTCGTGAAAACATTTTCAAAAAAATATATTTTGAGCGATTTTACTGGTTGCCCCTCTCCTCGCAATTAGCAATTAGTGGGTTTCTTTGCTGTTTTATATGGATAGGTTTTTTTGATTTTCTTTCACTGTAGTTTGACTACTCACTTGCTTTTTTGTTGCTTGGTTGCTTTCCTAACTAATCAGTAATATCAGAAAACAGTGGTTTGTTGTTTTGTTTTTAAAAATGTGTTAACATTTGAACCACTCAAGCAAGACATACACTTTCCGTGTGTGACTTTGAAGTGTGAGGAATAGTCTTCCTACGCACTACAAGACTTGGAATTTGATGGATCGAACATTGCACTTTTCACCAGCTGAGCACTGAGCTGCATCCAGTTCCTTAATCCCTTCCAATCGGAACAGGATTTTGAGCAGCTGGATGGAAATGAGGCTTTACATTGAAGGAGAGGTGCAAAGGGAAGGGTATCAAGGAATATGGGGCTATGGCAGGTAAATGGAGTTGAGGTCCAGATCAGCCATGATCTAATTGAATGGCGGCGCAGACTCAAGGGACTAAATGGCCGACTCCTGTTCCTAAAATCTGTAATTACTTTCAGGTACAATGGTTATGATGAAAATGCTGAAATATTGCAGATTGTAATGGCGTGTTATTTGGGCAGTGAATGTGAAATCTGCTTAAAACAATCACAACTCAGAACTTACGGGAAGTCACAAACATTTTTTCCTCCCAAGTCTCTGACAACGCAACAACCGGAAACCTTTTTCCTTCTTGCATTCTCGGGGTGTTGAAATCAGAACCCATCACATGGTCTCCTCCTCTAACCCACTCTTTCCCAGGGCCTCACAACAGTGGAACACCTCGCCTCCCTCAGTCCTCTCATCCTCTTACAGTCAACAGGCTTTTATGCCCAATCTTGGCATCAGCTAAATACTACATGGTTTACCCTGTCTTCTCTCCTGCTCTTCGCAACATTTGGTGCTGTCCTGCACTATGGGCCTTAACCTAGGTTTCTCAAACTGATTGTTTGCAAAATTCTCAAGTCACGTAAAATAAAATTAGAAGATCAGAATTGCAATTATACAGCACTTTTCACGATCAGTTAATCTGTTTTTGGCAGCATTGATGGAAGAAGAAATAATCGGCCAAGACACTGGGAGAACTCCCCTGTTCTTCAAATAGTGCCATGGGATCTTTTGTGTCTACCTGACCAGGCAGACGGGACCTCAATTTACTGCCATGCACAGAGGCCTGGAGGGTCTCTATAGAACGCACTTCTCAAGCCACAGGAAGTTGTGTATTATATTACACTGCTCAATTCACGCTAGTCTGCTGTCAAGACTCATTGTTTCGGTTTATGGGGCTGTAGTATGGGATTTCCAATTCTCTTAACTGTGCAGCGTTGTACAATCAGTACAGTCTGCTGCTGATAGTCTCCTGCTTTCCACATCAGGCGGCTATAATTGTAACTCTTTGACTCAGACTTTCCCTACAAAAAGGCCATCAGTTATTAACCGTCTCCATTATCAGGAGGCTGTAGGATGCAATGATGAATTCTTTGGCTATAAGTGCACGGCACAGTCTGTACCAGTTTCCAGCAGGTGTGGCCACCGAGACTGTGGGGGCGGGGGAGGAGAGAAGAGGAGTACACTGAGGGAAGAGTATTCAATTCCATGACATCTCATTCAAAAAATATGCTAGGTGTTAAAGTAAGTAAAATACCACAAAGAGGGAGTCACCCTGCCCCCACCAAGCAAGAGGCCCAATAAGGTAGTTTGCAAAAACAGATGCTGTACTACATTTCTTATGGTTAAAATTTGAACTGAAGTACTTCTTGACGATAAGGGAAATTGTTTTTGTTGGTAGATGCTCAATGAGGATATTTACGATGCGCGTTGAATGGAAGGAGCAACAGGGATTTAAACAACATCTACAAGGCAATGGAGGCAGTGCCTCAAAGTAGTGCGTTTATGGGAATACGGAGTTACCGATTTTGCCTTTATTCAAATATTTATTAAAAGACACTGCAGGGGAGAGTGGCAATATGTTATGCACCAGAGACAGCGAGAAGTACAACACAGGTGAACATCCAAAATTCACGTTTGCTGTGAATTCCTGATGTCAGTTGTGCGGTAATGGGGAATCACTGAATGGAAGCTGGATATTTCCTCATGGCAGGGCGGGCGAGTGAGAGGTGCCTCACACTGGGAACATGCTCACATCTGCTGGCAGCAGAGGCGCACTGGCAGCAAGTGTCTGCCCATTTCCCTGGCCAGAGAACCCACATGGCACCAAATAAAAATTTAAAATGGGAGAGAAAAAAAATGCATTACCGTGATCTTAATTTTGTGATCTTATCGTATACACCAGATGGGCGATGCCCTATATCTGCACGTTATTTCCCCATAAACCTGCAGTAATGACGCCACAAACCTGTAAAATCCCTCCTTTGAACATCATGGTCTAATGCTGTCACTTTACTGCAGAAAGCCACAAGGCACTAGAAAAAAAAATTCTTGGTCCATATTAAAAAAACATTATCTCTGCTTTCATCTTTTTAATCACTAGTAAAGATGAAGAATTTAAAAAAAAAGTTAATGTAAAACATGAGGACTGCAGCAAGCTGCAAAGAAAAAAACGTGTTGCCAACCTTGTGTGTGAAACACGTCTACAGCTTCCTTAGGTCACACAGGCCCTTGGGCATGGAACCAATAGCAACAAAAACAGGAAGGCCAATGAATACAATAACTTAAATTCTGACATACATAATTATAGCGTTCAGAGGTAAACTGCTTCACCTTTGTTCTCATAGATTGTCAATGCCAACAGAGCCCCTCCGTTTGATTGCAACCTTCTAATTGCCCATTGCAATCAGGATTCTCAGTCCATCATAGGTAAACTACTAGGAGAAAAATGAGAGGACAGCCACCTTGTTATACTGTCCTGCAAAGTTCTACTGGATGCCACATACCCATAGAACAAACAATACCTCAACAACAACAACTTGCATTTATATAGCACCTTTAACGTAGTAAAATGTCCCAAGGTGCTTAAATTGACACCGAGCCAAAGGAGGAGATATTAGGACAGGTAATCAAAAGCCTGGTCAAAGCGGTAGAGTTTAAGGAACATCTTAAAGGAGGAGGTGGAGAGGTTTAGGGAGGGAAGTCCAGAGCTTAGGGCCCAGACAGTTGCTGGCAATGGTAGGATGTAGGAAGTGGCGTTTGAACAAGAGGCCATGATTGGAGTTCTTGGAGGGTTGTCGGACTGGAGGAGGTTATAGAGATAGGGAAGGGAGGGGCAAGGCCATGGAGGGATTTGAACACAAGGATGAGAATTTTAAAATGGAGTTGTTGGTGGACCAGGAGCCAATGTAGCTTAGCGACCATAGGAATGATGGATGAACGGGACTTGGTGCGAGTTAGGATATGGGCAAGAGAGTTTTGGATGAGCTTAAGATTATGGAGAGTGGAAGATGGGAGGCAGGTCAGGAGAGCATTGGAATAGTTGAGTCTGGAGATAACAAAAGCACGGATGAGGGTTTCAGCAACAGTTGGGCTGAGGCAGGGGCGGAGTCAGGTGATATTATGGAGGTGGAAGTAGGCGGTCTTGGTGATGGAGAGGATTATGGGGTTCGAAGCTCAGTTCGTGGTAAAAAAGGATGCAGAGATTGCAAACAGTCAATCTGTGACAGTGGCCAGGGAGGGGGATGGAATCGGTTGAGAGACGGAGTTTGTGGCAGGAGCCGAAGACAATGGCTTCGGTCTTCCCAATGTTTAACTGGAAGAAATTTCAGCTCATCTCGGACTGGATGGCGACAACACAGAGGCAATGGAGGGGTCGAGAGAAGTGATGGTGAGGTAGAGCATGGTGTTGTCAGTGTGCATGTAGCACCAGTGCCCGTGAATTGTAGACTTTCAAATAGTGCTTTAACAGTCATCTGCATTAGTTCCTTCTTGTGAAAGAATGTCAGTCACTAGCTGTCACTCAGTCGTCCAGCTCAACGTCAATTTCTTGCAGTACTCAGTTCCTGCCTCTATGTGGCACTTTGTATATTTAAACTTCTGAATAATTTCCAAACACCACAAGAAACAGTCGCTAAAAAAATAGTTCACAGGGACAATTGCTGCACTGCCACTAAAACATTTTTTGTTAGCAAACTGAAGATATTACACAAATATCTGGAATTCTGAGAGAATTTTTGCCTCTCTTCACTGAGGGACTTGTACTCGAAGTGACTGAACTATATCAGGGAAAATGGAAGAATCACTACCCTACCAGATTGGTATGCCAATTAGGCCATCTCATTGAACAAGATCTTCCTTTTTTCTAGGTTCTGATTTCCTAATATTTCCTGGATTCCTTTTTAACATTTTTCTGCATTAGGTTCCCCCTTATACTTTCCACCTCTGAGCAAGACATATAGCAGGGCTGTGGGGAAAGAGCAGGGGGAGTGGGACTAATTGGACAGCTCTTTGAAAGAGCCGGCACAGGCACGACGGGTTCTCCCTCTGTGCTGTAAGATTCTATGAAGTCCTCATGTTCTTTGAGGACTTTCTGTAATGTGCAGAATCAGTGCTAGTATTAAATCAATGAGTAAATTTATCGATGTAATAAGTCTTACAACTAGCATATATCTATCAGACTTAGAATTATAAAGTGTACACTACAGTTCAAAATGTGACACATGCAAAGTGTATGTCACACTGTATGTCATGCTTGCTTGATGATATTCGAGCCAATCACTGCTAATTGAATTGCCTGAAATATTACTGGATAGAAGAACTACAGGTGAATGAACAACAATTACCAGGGAGAAGGGAAACCAATGAAATCAGTCAAAATATATTTGAAAATGCTTTCAGCCACCATCTCGTCTTGTCACTAAAGTGAGGTTATAGCACTAAAAATAAGGGCCTAGATTTTCCACTCGGGTTACACTAGCTCATTGGCACAACTCCAGCTGATTGGAGCAGGAGCAGGAAATATCTTCAGGAACCACTCCCCGCTCTCCCTTGCGCTTCTAGGATTTTCTGCTGGTAGTGACAGGGGACATACATAGCCCATTTATGGGTGAGCGTATTGAAATGCTATGCAAATGGAAGAAATACATCATCCAATGTGTTTCCCATCATTTGTGCCCTCGCAGAGCTGGGCACTCGGAATACCTGTACGTCCTTGGCATGTAGCATTGCGATGGTGGTGGGGGGTGAGCTAAATGTTAAAGGACTGCCTTAGCCTGTGCAATTAATCACAGGGTAATCAATTGCACAGGCTAAATGGAAAGATTTTTCTGGCAGCATGCCTCCTGCAGTCATTACCCATTTCTGCCCAGGCAGGCTCAGATGTGCAAAGTGCTTTGACCCTGGAAAATTGATCAGGGTCAGAAGTGGAGCCCAGGGGCACACGGAGTTTGCACCACAAAGATGTGCCAGGGTTTCACAAAAGCAGAAAATCCTGGCCAATATTATTGAAATAAGAAACACATACAGACATACGAAACAGGCAGGCAGGAAAACACCAGCGTAAATTATTGGATTATCCACTTACCTTCGACATGATGCAGATCTCTGCCCCGGTCAAGAACCGGCCCAGCTCCCTCTTGAAGGCATGCAGAGAGTCAGCAAAATAATTCACCAAGAAAGTCATTAAAATTAATCATCTGCTAGGTTTTTTCCTCTCCAGAGACTTGTCCCTCTCCGGAGGCTGGAGCTGGAGTTTGGCTGCAGTTCCTCGAGTTGGAAATTTCATTTGAGCTTTTGATGCTGGGGTTTTACAGCTCCTGTGAATAAATTCTGCACGTGAGAGAAAGATGCATCAAGATCCAATTAGAAAGTGTGGGGGGGGGTGGAAATAGTACAAAAACTAGAACACCAGATTGGATTCGGCCAGATTTTAAAAAGAGGAGAGAGCTCGTTGAGGTGAGGTGGAAATAGAAATTAGTACACAGAAGCGAACTAGGAGGATGTTTCTAAAAGTCAGATTGTAAAGGTACAGAATAAATGTACTCAATTAAAAAAAAGGAAATTACTAGTAGTTTTAGGATGCCATGGATAAATAAAAAGGTTAGAAACTAATTCAAATTGAAGGCCTATGATGACTATAAGAATAATAATGATAAACTAGGAGAATGAGAAAATAAGGAGTTGAAAGTTGAGAGGAAGAGGAGAAAATTTCAAAAAACATCAAAAGGAACAGGATTTTACAAGTATAACAGGAAAAAAAGAGAATTGTTAAAAATGAGGTGGGACCCCTGTGTAAGATAGGCTAGTTGTGTATACATATATCGGATTAAGATTTGGTTTAAACTCATATGATTAAAGGTTTTTGCTTTCTTTACTTATAAATGGCTTAGACAGATAGACAGATTTTTGAACAATAAGGGAGTCAAGGGTTATGGGGAGCAGGCAGGGAAGTGGAGTTGAGATCAGCCATGATCTTATTGAATGGCGGAGCAGGCTCGAGGGGCCAAACGACCTACTCCTGCGTCTTATGTTCTTATTTGTGGATTTGTACTGCAGCTAGAAATAATGAAATGGTCAAAGTTGTTCATTCCCAGGATGCTTTAGGGTTTAATAGTGTAACGTCGTACTATACTTGAACAGTTTAATACAGCGGTTCTCAAACTGGGGTCCAGAGACACTTTCCGGGGGTCCGCAAAATAATGTGAACGGGACCCATTGCTGCGATGGCGCGGGTTGGGCGCGCGCTGTTGGCTGTTATTTTGATTTCCTTCATCCGCTCGAGTGGAGCAGCCGAGAGTTCGCGCACCGGGGAGTTCGATGTCAGGCCTGGGGTCCTGGTGCACTCGCACAGCGAGACACTGGCAAGCGATCGCTGGGCGGGCACTGGGGCCGACGCAGCTCTGGAAATGGACATGTAACCAGGGCCTCGGACTGACTGAGAATCCCGAGAGAGGAGACGAGAGGCCCCAGAGACACCGGGAATGGATTCACAGGGCTGGAGCTGGGGGAGGGTAGGAAGGAGCCGCCACGTCAGTCTTGTCCAAGGGCCTGGAATGACGATCAAGCCGAGCTTCGTTCACCGAGTACGGCAGCTGGGCCTGCGACTGGACCCGGACTAAAGCCGCGGTCCCAGTCACTGGCTGTGTCCTGATGGCACAACTGCTGCACACCGGGAAGCGTGTCAACGATATTCCAACACAGATAGGCCGGTAAACAGTAGAGGGGGAGGGAAAAAACCCTGAAACACAGCAGCTGTGCAATGAATAGGCGGGTGGTGGAGGGTTACACCTGAAACGGTGCCAGTGTTCCCAACATGAGCCACCGAGCCTAATCCCACTCCAGGGAGGTGTCATGTGGTGAACTATTCAACAGGCATGTTGCTGAACCTGTAGGGTTAGCTTTCAGCTGAAGGGAAGATAAAAGTTTTCACATCAATGTTCGCTATAATCGGACAGCCGTGGCAACATTTCACGCAAGTCCCTTTAACAGGACACTAATGAACTTTACATTCAGAAATGTGCAAGGAGTTTATAGTATTATAATTTACACGGGGGTCCGTGATTTCTAATCCAATTGGAAAGGGGTCCTTCAACCAAAAAAGTTTGAGAACCACTGGTTTAATAAAAAGATTCTCCTTTTAGCTTTACACAGAGGAAAATACCCAACAGTTCTTCATGTCTTTTGCACATGCAGCCAACAGTTCCCACCTCTTAACTTTGAGAGCTTCACTCCTTCCTCATCTATTTATATTCTTGGCCTCACCATCTCCTGACCTCAAATGGAACTCCCACATCACCTCCATTATTAAAGTTGCCTCCTCTTAACTCTTGCTAAAAATCAAGTTCAACCAAGTCTTTAATTCTGCTCCCATATCACACAAGACTCTTCTGGCATCCCCTCAAACTGCTGGTCATTTGATCAACAATCTTTCTCCCACCTAGCTTCCAACCCCTCCCTTTCTCAGTCTTCTCATCACAAAGTTTGGGGTAGAAATTCATCGAGCGGTAATGCAAACGGCCGCCTGTTACAGACCTCGTCAGATATTCAATTCCATTGCAGGTCCAAAGGTGGAGACAACATATCATGCTGGTCTGTGATGTGCTTACGGCCAAACGACAGCATCGTGTTCAGGGATCTTGATCATTTTCTTATTTCCTTGATTAAGATAAAGAAGTCTTTCATACAATGCGTTTTAAAAGGGGGATCTGAAACATCATGATCCTGGGAGGGCGGGCCAGAGAATGAACATGGAACTAGCTTCATACACATGCGTGCTTATATCATGGCAAAATAGGGTCATGACACATAGCAGATGTGTTGAACCAGCTTCGCACATTTAGCAAGTACAGGAGGCACCGAATCAGGCAGCAGCTTCCAAGCTCAACAAAAACGTAGGTCTCTGCTGCCCTCAGATGTCAGGTCGATTCAAATCAGGTGTCATCAACAGCGAGGGTGTCACATGCCTGCCATTGACGGCATTCTCTCAACGTAGGAGTGCTTTTAATTCTAAAATTACCCATGTTCCCTTGTTCTGTTGCACTGTTTTTGTTATTCGATCATCTACTTAAACTCCCTTTAATGTGCAAGAATACATCAAAAATCTGAACTAGTCAAATCCACATTGTTGCATTTACCCATAAAGCCTTTTAGGCAAATCTTTCCCCTTCTCCCACCAAACCAGAAATGTCCTTCTTGGAAGCACAACTCTTCGGACAGATGACCAGCTTGTAGTAGTATTGGTACCTCAAACCCATTAAAGCACTCAGATTCCAAACTCTAAATTAATACTTTAATGAAACAGAATCAAAGAGGCGAGATCTTTTACAAGACAATCACTGCGACAGAGGTAAAGAACAAATCCCAGACAAGTCCCTTATTCAACATATGAAGCTACGAACAATGTAAAGAACTCAGAAATATTTCCCTCTTGGCACACTGGTATAAATTGCAAATGTTGCATGTCAAACTCCTAGTCTGTACAGCAGAAGTGCTTGGGAAGCAGTTTGGTCTGTTGGAATTTTAAGTATCAGCACATTTATTTCAAGATTTCAAAATCATAAGACCCACAGGCAGAGAGGGAGGGAACAATAAAGTAGCTTTACATCTTTCAGCAGTGATTACAGAATCACACCAAAGTGTTCAGACGGTACTCAAAACTCTCAATATTTTAGACTTTAGTAACCTTGCCTTCTCTTCCACCTCACCAAGTTTTTATAATATTTAGATCAAAAGGTTTATTCCCACATACATATTCCAACATTTATGGAATATCCACTTTTAGAGATACCACAGACTTGTTTAATCCTTCTGTACAGTATGTAGTTTTTCCACATTTCTTTACATACAAGCTAAGCAAACACACAAACAGGGTCATGTCTACAGCAAGAGATTAGGAATTGAACTAACCTCTTCATGGAAATGGCCCGCATGTTATACAAATAAAAAGTGAAATGATGGATTACTCAACACTGAAATTCTAACATTCCAGTCACGGGAACAATTTCTGCTGAAGGGAGTTTGCTGCAAGCTTTATTTGTATTCCAGCTATGAAGTATTATCTTTTCCTCTTCACCAGCTCCTCCTCTCCAAATAAAATTTAAACAAGAATTATTTTTTAGTTTTTCATCCTTCCCTACATCACAAGGCATACCAGAGAACCAGAGTAGAGAAAAAGTGCTGGGTGTCACAGAACGATGGGATGCACACATGTGCCCACATACTCCAAACACAGATTGCTGATCTCAGTCACGCCACCATGGGGAAATTAGGGGAAGAAGGAGGCAAGAAACCAAGAAGGGGGAAGAGGAAATTCTTGGTGGAGTCTTACTCAAAACAAAAACAAGAGGCATCAAATTGGTTCAGGCCTCATGCTCAGCCCTATACCCAGTGGAATTCTTACGTTGGTGCGAGTCATTACAGGGTTCTTCAAAGTTCGTGTGCTATAAACATCCTTCATTTTATTTGCTGCAACTCTTGAATGGAGCTAGATTTTTATTACACATTTGTCACCCAAGAGAGGCGACGAGAGGCCCCAGAGACACCTGGAATGGATTTGCAGGGCTGGGGCAGGGTTGGAAGGAGCCGCCACATCAGCCTTGTCCAAGGGCCTGGAATGACGATCAAGCTGAGCTTTATTCACTGAGTATGGCAGCTGGGCCGGTGACTGGACCCGGACTAAAGCCGCGGTCCCAGTCACTGGCGCTGTCCCGATGGAAGAAATGCCGTACACCAGGAAGTGTGCCAGCGATATTCCAACACAGATAGGCGGTGGGGGTTAAAAGCCTAAAACACTCAGCAGCTGTGCAGTGAGTAGGCGGGTGGTGGAGGGTTATACCTGAAACGGTGCCAGTGTTCCCGACATGAGCCACCGAGCCTAATCCCACTCCAGGAAGAGCAGGGAGGTGTTGTGCGGTGAAGTATTCAACAGGCATGTTGCTGAACCTATAGGGTTAGCTTTCAGCTGAAGGGATTTCACATCAATGTTCACTATAAACGGACAGCCCTAGTAAAATTTCATGCAAGTCCCTTTAACAGGATACCGATGAACTTTACATTCAGAAATGTGCAAGGCGTTTATAGTATTATAATTTACATGGGGGTCCGAGATTAGTAATCCAATTGAAAAGGGGTCCTTCAACCAAAAAAGCTCGAGAACCACTGATCTATACGTGCCATATCACACCTAACAACCCCGGTGACTACAAACAGAACCTTCATCTTGTCTGCAGTGCGACTGAACTGTCAGTAACCAGAGGACTCAGATTTAACTTAATTGGCAAATGAACCAGAGGGGAGATGAGGAGATTGTTTTTTTATTTAGTGTGTTGTTATGATCTGGAATGCACTGCCTGAAAGGGTGGTAGAAGGTGATTCAACAGTAACTTTCAAAAGAGAATTGGATAAATACTTGAAAGGAACAATTTGCAGGGCTATGGGGAAAGAGTGGGGGAGTGGAACTAACTGGATAGGTCTTTCAAAGAACCAGCACAGGCACGATGGGCTGAATGGCCTTCTTCTGTGCTGTAAGATTCTATGAACAATCAGTCTGAGGAGAATGAATACCACCTCTCAGGCTCACTCTTGATGAGTATAACATATTTGCTTATTGGAAAAATTTCAAGAAAAGAACGAACTTGCATTTATGTAGCGCCTTTCACGACCTCAGGACGTCCCAAAGCGCTTTACAGCCAACAAAGTACTTTTGAAGTGTAGTCACTGTTGTAATGTAGGAAACGCAGCAGCCAATTTGGGCACAGCAAGCTCCCACAAACAGCAATGTGATAATGACCAGATAATCGATTTTAGTGATGTTGGTTGAGAGATAAACATTGGCCAGGACACCCCGGTTCTTCTTCGATAGTGCCATGGGATCTTTTACGTCCACTTGAGAGGGCAGACGGGGCCACGGTTTAGTGTCTCGTCCGAACGACGGCTGAAAAGAAGAATGATTGAGTTTAGTCTCAATGAGCTGCTTAGAATCAGGGCTGTGGCTCAGTGGGTAGCGCTCTCTCCTCCGAGTCAGAAGGTTGTGGGTTTAAGTCCCACTCCAGAGACTTGAGCACATAAAGCTAAGCTGACACTCCAGTGCAGTGCTGAGGGAGTGCTACACTATCAGAGGTGCCGTCTTCCGGATGAGACGTTAAACCGCGGCCCCGTCTGCTCTCAGGTGGACGTTAAAGATCCCACTGCACTATTTCAAACAAGAGCAGGGGAGTTATCCCCGGTGTCCTGGCCAATATTTGTCCCTCAATCAACATAACAAAAACAGATTATCTGGTCATTTATCACATTGCTGTTTGTGGGAGCTTGCTGTGTGCAAATTGGCTGCCGCGTTTCCCACATTACAACGTGACTGCACTCCAAAAGTACTTCATTGGCTGCAAAGAGCTTTGAGACATCCGGTGGTCGTGAAGGGCGCTATATAAATGCAAGTCTTTCTTTCTTTATTGCAAACAACCCCATTAGAATGGAAACTGCAGGAATAAGGATCACAAACAGCTTTAGTAATAAGTCGTCCAAAACTTGCAGTCTAAGAGGAAAAGAAAAAAAGATCTTTCAAGAGTTGCATTTCTACAGCGCCCTTCACAACCTCAAGACATCCCAAAACTCTTTACAGCCAATGAAGCACTTTTGAAGTGTAGTTACTGTTGTAATATAGAAACAGATAATGTGCTTCATCTCCTTACATGTCTGAAAATGATGTACACCAATATTCTGAAATTTGTACTCCAGGAGTCAAGTGACCAGTGTGTTATTGTCGTGACCACTTCATGGAAGTGCATTACCTTCTCCACATACAACAAACAAGTGAAAAAGAGTCGATACAAACACAGAACAGGGGCCACTGCATTTGCATTATTCTGTAAACCAAATCTATAAATGTCTAGATTCACTGGACCATTAATTGCTCCACACTCTACTGTTAATTCAGAGGTTGTGTGTTTGGGAAAAAGTTTGAATCATTCAGTAATTCAAATTAAGCAGAGCACAGAAGGCATTTTGTGCTGGTTAAAAATTGAAAGATAATTCAAATTGAGTGGCCCTGAATTAAGAGTAGTAGACTGTACATGTAGTTAATGCTATGATGGTAAGAGTTAGGCCATATGGCAGGTGCCATGCCTCAAAAGGAGGCAGAGATCAAATCCCTGCAACGCTAGCAACTGTGCATAGCTAAGTTCTCTTGCAATCCTAGGGATTCGGATGCAGTTTCTAATCACGATTAGGAGGTTTGATTGTAACTTTCACCCGGTTCCAGGAATTATTGAGGACCCCTCGTAAATTCCAGATGGGCGCAACGGTATCTGGCTGCACGTTGTAGTTGTTATCCACCGCCTTGCAGATTATCTCCAGGTTCTTCCGGCCCTTTGGCAGGGGCGCAGTGAGCTGCCACAGTTTCCATGCCCACGCCCGATCCTCGTCCTGCTTCTCCCCAGTTAACTCAGCCACCTGCCAAGTCTCCCCACCATCCAGCGAGACGTCCACTCGGATCACTTCTCGGCCACCTCCGCTCCAGGCGTAGCCTTTCACCGTCACCTCGTCATCGTCTGAGGAGAGATAGTCGTCATCGCAAGGTGTTGTGATGGCAGACTGGATGGGTAGTTCTTGGATTGCTGGAGCAGTACTGAAATCAACAGTGTCCCAGTCTACAGAGGGAGAAAACCCTTTATAGTCATTCACCTGCCAATGGCTCTTGCTTTCCTCATTACTTACAATGATCTTGCTCAACCACTTCACATTGCGTGCTCCGACCACTCCTGGCACAATGACACGTAGTGGAAAGCCATGATCCCTGGATAGATCTTCACCATTCATTTCATAGGCAAGAAGCACATCACCATCTTTGGCCAGCGCCTTGCGAATAGAAATAGAGGCCCCATAGGGCGACCCGGTCAGATCCATATCAAGTCCCTCAAACTGGACATGCTTAGCACCTGTGTTCTCTGGGAGCCTCGCATACCTAAGTACGTCGGAAAGTTTGACCCCGCTCCATGTAGCATTACCAATTGCTGCCATCCCCCAATTCAGTCCCTTCACCTGACGCACAGCATTCATTTCAGAGCGCCGATTCCCTGCACACTGCAATGTGGCAGTTACTGTGTGCTTTGGGAACTTGGTCTTGATGTCATGGAGGGTTAGTTGGGTGGACTTCATCCCCTCTCCTACAATCTCTAAACGGAAATTTTTGGGATCAACTACTGGGACGGGCAGGTGGTTTCGTTTGAAGAAGAGTTCATTTGGGGTAAGGTAATTTTCAGACAGGATTTCTAATGGCGGTTCTGCGTTAAATGGCTTTAAACTATTCACTTTCAAAACGGGGTGCCTCAGTGGATCATTCCCATAAGGGTCGGTCACATCCAAGGTCACCTGCTTCTGGTCTTCTGGGCTCAGTTCTCCAATTTTGTACTCTTCCAGCATCTGGTAAACATGTTCCTGATTATGGACGGCATACATTGCCCAAAACGGTTCGATGGCACCCCCAGCAGCAAGCATGATCTTATTCCCCCCAGGATGCAGGTCCACAAACTTTGTAATGTCATACACACCAGATTTGTAGGTGACCCATATCCCATCTGCCATAGTTTTATGCTTGTTCACATCCTGCCTGCTGTAAATTGGATAAGATGTTTGAACCTCATTGTCAAGCGTTGATTGAGTTTGTCTGGCAGATTCTGCGTTACTTTTAGGCTCGGCTCGCTGCACCTAAAAGACAAAATAAAAGACCAGAAGTCATTTATCTTTCATGGATAAATAAAATACTGTAACTCAGCCTCCTGGTTGGTTGATCAGTTTGACAACAGAGGCGCTGCAATTGATTTCAACATCTGGGTTTGGGTGGCAAGAAGTCAGCCAGAGTTCCCATTCCTGACTGCTGTCCAATGACCAACTGCTGAAGTACATGTTTGTGGATGTCAGGCAAGTGTAGAATCATCCTCAGCCATGATCACCACCCCCACTGGCACTCGTCTTCAAGACCCATACATGAATAATGGCCACTCGGGTGGGAGCCGGGAAATGGCAGCAGCAGAGACCTGTGACAAGATGATCCACCCAGTCTCTTTACCAGGAAATACCGTACATCATTAAAAAAAAAAATTGCTAAGTGTAGGTTAATGAAACACAACAGTTATAAAAATGTTAGTAAGGAAGCGATAGCAATATCCTCATACCTGCTGTCTGTATAAGCCATAAGCTAGGACGGTGCCTGTACCCACCAGAACCCCCACAACCATGTGCCTCCATCGCGTGTTAGAGAACCGGTAGTCCACACCTCTGGCACGATTAGCAGCCGTATTCTTCCATCGTACTAAGCCGCATACTGAGCAGGCTTGTGGGAGCACTGCAGAGGTCTCAATCCGCACTCTTTAGAAAAGAAGCATAAAAAAAAAAAAAATGAGCACACACCCGGATAAAGTGAAATGCTCATCACAATAAGTTCCTCCCACCTTCTGCTGGATCCAGTCTTTCGAACCTGTTTAACCGAACTGCAGGCTCCTGCCTCCACACCATTTGTTATGCTGAATGGCAAGCATTACACAGAGTGAGGAAGCTACGGAGTATCCAGATCACTGAAGCATCGGTTAATACGTGCAATGACAATGTTAATTGAGCTCCGTCATACATACCATCAGGCTCAATAATTCCCTAATACTCCCTTTTTCTATTGGGGACTTGGCCTGGAGGGTGTTGCACGGAGCAGTCCCGTGCAATAAGATTTTAAACAGGTTCACGGACTCCCAGGCCGCTTGCTATTTTTGCGGCCTAGGGGAGTCCGTGTTCCATGTATACGTGGAATGCGTGAGGTTGCAGCCCCTGTTCCATTATTTGAAGGGGCTGCTCCTTGATTTTTGGCTGCACTTCAGTCCCACGCTCCTGATCTACGGTCACCCAGTGCGGAGGGGAGAGGGCAGGACGGAGGACCTCCTCGTAGGACTGCTCCTGGGCCTGGCCAAAGTGGCCATTAATAGGTCCAGGCAGCGGGCGGTCGAGGGGGTCGTTCGGCCCGATTGCCTGCCTCTCTTCCGCGGCTATGTTCGCGCCCGGGTGGCCCTGGAGATGGAGCACGCGGTGTCTGCCGGCACACTTGAGGCCTTCCGAGACCGGTGGGCGCCGCGGGGACTGGAGTGCATCATCACCTCGGCCAATGTGATTTTACCTTAATTTGATATGTTTTAAAATTTATTTTAAGTTCCTTTGCAGTACATTTGTTTGTCCGGGAGAGCGGGAGGCTCCGCTCGGCGATGCAGAGTTCCGCGGATGGAGAAGAGTGTCAACCAGAGTCTGCTGGATCTGCACAAACTCTCCACTGGGAGCGCCGACCCTCATCTGTGTGAATTCCTGGAGACCCACTATCTGGATGAACAAGAGAAGACGATCAAGGAGCTTGGAGATCACATCACCAACTTGTAGAGACGGAGTTCCCTGCCTTGTAGGCAATGATGGCTTGTGATTTTGTACAAAGAGCCGAGACTTGAGCTCTGTAATGTCATTTACTGTAAATAAAATGTTCAAATTTTAAAATAAAAAAAATAATTCCCTAATCAATATAGAGTGAAAATTTTTTAAAAAGGAAGTTGATCGCAACTCTTCAAACAATGAGGGCGATTGTCACTTGCCTACCGCCCCATTCATGCTGAAAATAAGGCGGTATGCTGAAAATGAGATAAGCAAATATATAAATATATATTTTAAAAAGACCTGCCGCTCACTGGCTGTCCGAGGCCCGCCCGACTCCGAACAGCCCTCAAAATGGGCGGCCAGTGCTCCCACCTGAAACAGCCTGATTTAAATAATTAATCGGAGGTCCTACGCCGGCTGTAGGATCCCAACACAATTTTCATGTACCAATGAGTGGAGTGCGCGCTGCGCGTGTTCTGCCCAGTGGTAGTGGACGTAGTGTGGTCTAACCAGCGGTCCTTAAAGGGATCACTGTATGCCGCTCCGAAAATGGCAACCAAAAAAAAAAGCAGCGACACCAATGTTCCCCACTCGCTGCTGGTTCCTCAGAGCCCCCCAACCTCGAGATTTACATTTGATCTTCAAATGCATTTGTTTGGGCATCGACAAAATCTTAAAAATATTACCTGGCAGCAGCCCTGGGATCTTCAGTTCCCTTCTATACATTGCCTATTTCCCCATGAGGTGCTTCATAGAGTAAGCACCCACTAAACATTTGATCAGAGATCCAGTTGGCAGTTATTGAAAAGGGCAAAGATTGTGAACTCTATTCTTTTTGCAACATTTTAAGCGGTGGGCAAATCAATTCTTGTACTGCTGGTTACTTTGCTGCTCTGTAATTATCTTCCCTATAAACAAATTGGTCTATTTGTTTTAGCCT
The DNA here is from genome assembly GCA_030390025.1 of Squalus acanthias. NCBI lineage: Eukaryota > Metazoa > Chordata > Chondrichthyes > Squaliformes > Squalidae > Squalus > Squalus acanthias. Next base: position 20,594,470 of record CM059451.1, read on the forward strand.
GAATATAGTTCAGCAGTGTGGTATTCACTGCCTTTTGGAGCAGACAGGAGAAATCTGTGGGCAGCCTGTGTAGTCTCAGTGCGTAATCCAATGGTAAGTGTAATCATTCATTCTATCGTATGCTAATTTCAGTTCATAGGAGACTTGGTCTGCTTATGGAAATGGTGTGGCAAGAGAAAGATACTCTGATGAACTTTTCAAATTGCTCTCGGACATTGAAAACTCTTGACTGTATCAGTCATCTGGTGGTGGTGGTGGTGGGCCTTCTCCTTGAACTGCAGTTCTTGTGGCATGGTGCTCCCACGCATAGCGTTATGTATGAAACTTGCAAAATCATTCCTCCCCAGAAAATAATCAATCTGGAACAGGAAACAAGTGTATTCACAAGTGTTTCTGTGACTGTGATCGTGGTGAATTATCCCTCCTCGTGCTCTCTGCAGCCTTAGACATGGTCGACCACACCATCATCCCCAAACGCTTCTTCTCTGCTGCCCAGCTCAGTTAGTTTCACTTTTAGCTATCGGCGCACAGCCAGAGCATCTCAAACGATGGCTTCTCTTCCCACTTCCACACTGTTACCTCCAGTCTCCCAAGGTTCTGTCCTTGGCCCCCTATGCTTCCTCATCTACATTCTTCCCTTTGGTGACATAATACGCAGACATAGAATCAGCTTGCACATGTACACTGACGACACCAAGCTCTACCTCCACCACCTACTTGTCTGACATCCAGTCTTGGACAGACCCACAATATAAATGCAACTTGCTGTTTTTAATTTCGGAGAGGATTATAGCATGCCCTCTTTATAACCCACCGCTGCCCTCTTTATAACCCACCGCTCCCCAAATGTGTAGCTTCTACTAAGCAGAACTCAGCATATATTGTTAAACGGCACTTATGTTCCTTGCATTAGCTCAAGTACATTGGGTTGGGGGGGGGGGGGGTCGTCGTGGGTTCAGATACTGTCTATCTGGGGCTGTGTATTACTTTTGTTCTCAGAATGTGGGCGGCATTTATTGCCCATCCCTAGTCACCCTGAGAAAGTGTTGGTGGGCCGCCTTCTTAAACCACTGCATGTTTTGATACAACTGAGTGGCATACACAGCCACTTCAGAGTCAACTACATTGTTGTGGGACTGGTGTCACAGATAGGCCAGACCGGGTAAGGACGGCAGGTTTTCTTCCCTAAAGGACATTAATGAATGTTGGGTTTTTACTGATACCATATCTTTATTTCCAACTGAATTCAAGTTCTCAACTGCAATGGTGGGATTTGAATTTACATCCTCTGGATTAATTGGTCCAGGCCTCCGAATCACTTGTCCAGTAAGATAACCGCTACACTACCGTACTCCAGATATGTGTGTATATTGCACACCGTGAGCATATTGTCTCAACAATTCAGAATTCTGCATTCTATATTGGTTGACTTACAAGCATTTTTGTTGTTGTTGCTGTGTACCAATAGCTTTCTGCAAAGAAAGCACTCTTTTGCTTTAGGCAGCTATTTGAGAAGTTAGGACAGGAGACCCCGAGGATTGAAACAATAGTTGCAGGGGGTTCACTGGAGATCAGTGGTTTTCATACTTTGGTCAGGAACAGGAGACAAAAGATATTCTCAGAGTTCAAGGCCCCTTTTAATAGACAGTGAACATCGACTTCAGAAAAAAGTAAATGCACAAATACATTGAGGCAACATAACCAACCAACTATATAAACAGCAGTCACCAAAATAATTATAGTTTGAGATATCACTAATCAGGGTTTTATCACTAATAAAGGTTTTAGAACACAGCTTTTGTCCCTTCCTCCTTGTGTAGCCTGAAAATCAAGCTGAAATCACACAAATCAGGATTCCTAACCAGATTCTCGTATTTCGCTGCACATATGCAGCATGATAATTATCTATTTATACACATCCAGAATACGAGAGATGTGGATTAAAATTAACAGGAATGCAATGGAAATGAGTGGAAGGCAAACTTTAAATGCCTTTTTAAAAAAAAAACCAAAGCACATGTAAATTAATTGATCTCCATGATGTGCACACAAATGAAGAGATTCTTTTATTCCACCCATAGCTAAAGCATAATGTCAAAGTGTAAGAACAAATTATATCAAACAGCTCCTATGAGCTACTACAGCTTCAGCCATCACCATTAATGAAGTACCTGATGATAATCTGTACATCTGCTGGAGTCACCTGAACTCACTGAAGGGTAAAAGGATTATCCAGCACCAAACACCGAGCATGGATTAACCATAGTCAACCGAACAGAAAAAACCAGAGTCAACCGAACAGAATGGCTTCCTGCCACTAAAACCACTGGAACTCAACAATGACAAGGCTAAGATACTAGAGGAACTAGCTTTGATGGGCCGAATGGACTTTTTGTTCTCGACTCTTCGTGTAACTGTCTTTAAATGAAAAAACAGTACACACAGTGAGAAAAGAATGTTTCCAAGTAGAACGCAAAAAATACCCATAAAAAAGTGACTTCATGCAGGGCCATTCCCTGTTGCCCTAATTATTGACCAAATTAAATGGAAGGAGAAACAAAAACTGGCAGGATTGTGTCATTATGTTTTCCCAGCACACATCACAATGGTTGACAAAACAAGAACATTCAAACACAAGAGAATGTGTCTCATTGATCAGGAAGGAACTTGCATTTATATAGCACCTTTCACAACCTCAGGGCTTCCCAAAGCACTTTACAGCCAATAAAGTACTATGAACAATTGTAACGTAGGGAAAGAAAATGAAATCAAAGTGACACAAAAAAAGGGAAAGGCATGTTCTGTACAGATAGGGCAGGGAACAATTTCAAGATCAGAAACAGCTACGGACCCCTGGAGCTTTGCAATACAGCCGGGAGCTCTCAGACACTTGGATGAGCAAATGCACGGCATAGTATTCAGCCATGCAGGCCAGGAAGACACCAGCTTTGATCTCCAGTCTGTGCAGAGAGCAATCCTGTCCTCAGTGTCCACACGCACATTTTCCAACGGTCTTTCCTCTCCGCCCCAGCACTGAGACAATAGAACCAAAGGTCAGCTAATCAGCATAGATCTGAGGTTGAACAAGAGATCTTAATGGTCTATAGGGCGGAGTACTACACCACATGGTGCATTTATGGAGTTCAAAATACAGCCTTAGACAGATTGACACTTAGGGATTTTATTTGTACAAAGATACAGATGCCCCTGAATCCTGATAAAGACATGCAATGTAAATCAGGAAGATGGTTATACAAAGATTATGCAGATCATCCAAAATGATATTTGTGCATCTATTTAGTCGGACCATTCATTGGGTAACTCCCATGGGCCTTCATTCATACTATTCACCACTGGACAGAATAATGGATAAGTTGAGCTCCAAGTTGCAAGGTATGTGTAATCCAAGCTGACCTCTGAGTCAGCCCTTGTACACATCAATGTCAAACCACAGTGCACCCACACAATACCTTTACTACGAACACACCAAAGAATATATTTAACTAGCAAAACCATGCCCAGAAAAGAAACAAAAATCCAGTGAACGCCACTCCCTAGTTTTATACTTTAGCAGAGGGCATATCACGGTGCATAGCCACGTCATTTATTGCTATGAAATCTGATTTTATGCTATCAGCTTTATCAATCTTTCATCCACATCACATCTTACCTGAATGTGGAGCCCCAGCAGAATAGCAAGAAATAACAATGATGTTCAAGATTAGATAACATACAAGAGGCAATAACTAGGTTACAATTTAATTTGGGAAGTTCAGTCAGCACTTGCACATCACTAAATCTTCACTTGCCGTTTATGACATTAGAAGAGCTACTCAAAATGACAGCTCACCGTCAATTAGACTATCCTGAAGTAATTTGTTCACAGCTATATGTTACTTGTATCTGATATATACAGGTTAGTTAACCGACTCCCTGCTGTTACTTCATTGCCATTTCTCTGAAACCATGATCCCTTGGGAATACATACTGTCAAATGCTGCAGAAAGTTCTGTGAATCCTGTCTCTGGCCAGTCGATTATCTCCAGAGTTACATCCACCAGCTGCAAGATATCTTTATAAGCAATTTCATTACATAATTCTCACCCACCAATGGGGATTTAAGCAATGTGCACATGGAAAATGAGGTGCTGGAATTTGCAAAACAGCTTCAATTCTGGCCTTTTATTTCTTCATCAATAGATGTGGACTTTTAGCTGTGTTTTTTTCCCCTCCCTCTCTCTCTCCCTCTCCCCTGCAGCACCTGTAATAATAGCAGGTTCCTGCATTACAACAAAGGCGGCCCCGATACCTACAGCATGTGTTTGGTACAGGCGTGCTCATTGAGGATCCACACCATTACAGCAGCCATGCTCACTTGGACTGCAGTGAATGAGTGAACGTTTTTGTGCCGTGTTCAGTTGAACTGTGAAACATGCACTAGACAGTACAATTGGGTTGTCAGGTTTGGCCTTGCAAATTTTGAGCAGTGCCTGGAGTGAGCATTTGAGCTCCATATCAGTGCAGAAGATTCTATGCTGGGGACTCCCAGTCATAGAATGTTACAGCACAGAACCAGGCCCCTCAGCCCATCAGGTCTGCGCCAGTATTTTTCTTCGTGAGCAATCTAGTCTAATCCCACCCCCCACGCTTGCTCCCCATACCCTTTAATATTCTTTTCACGCAATCATCTAATTCCCTTTTAAAAGTACTCTGCACAGCAGTTTGTGGCAGAGATTTATACATCCTAACCATCCCGTGTGAAGAAATATTTTCTAACCGTCTCTTCAAAAATTGTGTGATTACCTTAATTGACCTCGCGTTGTGTCACTGACCAATAGAAACAAGCTATAACTATTTGCACAATCACAACTCTTCATGACATTGAAGACCTCTATCAGGCCACCTCTTAACCGTCTCAGCTCTCATGAATAATAGAGCCTTAACTTCTCACATCTCCCTTCATAACCATATCCCCTCATCCGTAGTAATATTCTAGTGAATCTACATTGGACCTTTTCCATTGCTTTCATATCCTTCCTACAATGGGGGGTCCAAAACTGTACAGAATACTCCAACTATGGCCTAACTAAGGTTTTGTACAAGTTCAATATCACCTGTAGTATAGCTCGTAGGTGCTGTTTGGTGATATACCTCTACATACAGAACCAGATTCAGTTTGCCATTTTTTGGCCATATCTACTTGTATTGTCAGCTTTAATGACCCATGTATCTGTACACTAATGTCCCTCTGCTCGTCTACTCCATTTAAAAATCTGTCATTTAAGGTGTATGTCCTTTCCTTAGTCTTCCTGCCAAATATATTTTAAATTTCCCTATAAATGAACTGTATTTGCTACCTACCTGTAATCATTTTACAAACCTTGTTGCAATTTTCCATTGTCCAACCCTAATTTGGTTATCATAAGCAAACTTCAATATGGTTCCCTCAATTCCCAAGTCCAGATCATTTAAGTACATAATTAAAAGCAGTCCTAAAAATGGTATCAATCATCCAAAGACAACAATGTTATCATGACATTTTTTAAAATTCCTATTTGTACACGCCCCAGAAATAATATGCTGGTAATTCAACAAATACAAAAATCTGATTATCCGACAACCTTTCTCCTAATTTCATGTCAGAGTCAAAGCTTTTAACATTTTGTACTCGAGTCCTCACAATTACTGTTAAATAGACTGCTCCATCTGCATTATCCATGCTTTGCTGCATTTTAAAGCGACCTGGATCACATAATATTCCAAATATGGCTGTATCAATTAATAAAGCAGGGCTAAAATAACTCATTTCAATTTACAAATCAGAAGTCGTGGCGATGCATCCAATACATGATTAACCTCAAGGCCACAGCCTCAAGCTGAAGGGATACTTTTAGACAATGGCCGACAGTCACATTCAAATGCTTTGCTTTTTCGACTACACTGTGCCCTTTCTCAGTAGTGGCCATGATGCGGAGATGCCGGTGTTGGACTGGGGTGGACAAAAATGAGAAGTCGCACAACACCAGGTTATAGTCCAACAGTTTTATTTGAAATCACGAGCTTTCGTGATTTCAAATAAAACTGTTGGACTATAACCTGGTGTTGTGCGACTTCTCATCTTTCTCAGTAGTGTGTGTTCAAAAAGGGCCTTATTAACTGGAATCATTTTTAGAGCCACCAAATGAATTCGAGTTGCTCTACTCAAAGAGACTAAAAGATGCTACAACCAATACCTGCTTTGTATCTGCCAGATACCCAGAGCAGATCGTGTCCACCGAAGGAATGACATCACAGTACCTGGATAGAAAGAAAAAAAACAAATCTCAGTTTCAGGACAGGTTTTAATTATTCTGTATTTTCCTCACCTTTCAATCTGTCTCCGTGGTAACTATCCACCACAATGAGAGGGAGCTGGGAGAGAGAACTAGTGGAGTAGAACCGGATCTCCCAGTGTCAACCCCAGCAGTTTAAAAGGCATGTGAGGGAGGAATTTCAGGCTGGAAGCCAGAATTTGCTGCATTCAAACTGCAACAAGTTTGAGTGTACCAAACATGACACATTCATAATAAAATGGAGAATCATGAATACATGGGAGAGCACGCCAGGTACTGTGCAGTTGGTGGGGACAGCAAATTCATTTCTGCTCTTTTTTTCAGCAGTAGCCTTGCAAAGCAGAACTTATACTCAGAACAGTTTTACCCCAGGATATAAAAAGACAACGACATGCGATTTGGTCACGTCAACTCACACACTTGTCAATTAGCAAAATATACCTTTACATCCCTGCACAGGGTCACGTCTACATGTACACTCCTGCTATTTTCAATATAACAAAGTACAAAAAAATTATTGACATTTTATTTTTTGAGCAGAGTTTCAACCATTGAAACGAGCACAGTAAAAACACAGAACAAGCAAGGTGGGCAGTGTGCTCTGTACAGGTAGCTTTAGGCTTGTAGTTTGAACTAAAATGTACCCACCATTAGGGGCAGTGAATTGTAAGTAGTGGGAGAAAGGAGATTGTTGTGGGGGGGGGGGGGGAAAAGAGAGGGGAAAATAGGAACAGGAGGCCATTCAGCCCCTCGAGTCTGTTCCGCCATTCAACTGGATCACGGTTGATCTCTATCTTAACTCCATTTACGCACCTTGGTTCCACAACCCTTAATAACCTTGCCTAACAAAAATCTAGCAATCTCAGTCTTGAAATTTTTTAATTGACCCCCCAGCCTCAACAGCTTTTTTTTGGGGGGGGGGGATGGGTTCCAGATTTCCACTACCCTTTGTGTGAAGAAGTGCTTCCTGACATCACTTCTGAACAGCCTAGCTCTAATTTTAAGGTTATGTCCCCTTGTTCTGGACTCCCCCACCAGAGGAAATAGTTTCTCTCTCTGATCAACTCTTTTAATCATCTTAAACATCTCAATTAGATCACCTCTCAATCTTCTATACTCAAAAGTAAGACAAATTTAGTCTGCGTAACCTGTCAACATAACTTAACCCTTTTAGCCCCGGTATAATTCTGGTGAATCTGCACTACACCCCCTCTAAGGCCAATATATCCTTCTTGAGTTACGGTGCCCAGAACTGAACACAGTACTCTAAATGGGGTCTAATCAGAGCATTATATAATTGCAACATAACTTCCACCCCTTTGTATTCCAGCCCTCTTGAAATAAAGACCAACATTCCATTAGGCCTTTTCAATTATTCTTTGTACCTGCCCACTAGTCTTTAGTGTAGAAATCCGTTTGGCCCTATGCCAGTTTGCACGTGGTTTGGGTAATAATCTATTACCCTCGAGATCCTGTTTTTTAATTTAAAACTCCTAGCTCCTGATACGCCCTCAGCAGGACCTCCTCGAAAAGGGCAAAGGATGGCGATTTGTGGCCATGGATAGAAAAAAAAGTTTTTCCATGCAAGAGCAGTTCCAAGACACTGTTCGAACAATCTACACAGACTCAAAGGTGTACTTTAAACCCATTCTCACTCTGCTGCAGTGGAGCATTTCCATTTCTCAAACAAATAATCATGCTCATCTCCTGGGGGGGGGGGGGGGGGGGGGGAAATGAGAAAGGGCATCACCCCCAAACCCAGACCTGTTCTCACCTAACATTTATATACACACGTACTCTCCAGCATAGGTCACGAGATAAGGTTAGGAGCAGGAGCCCTGGTTGATACCCCCTCACTCTATCTCTGGGACACGGAGATTAATTGTTAACTCTGCAAGAGCATGGATTGAATTTAGAACCCTTCTATTCAGTTATGTTCAGTATACACTGGGTAGTGCAGTTACTCACTGAACCACCACGACTCTCACTGCGATGCTGTTTCCGCCCCTCCCCCAGGATGCAGGTTTCACTATTTGAATAAACAGCAGAACTAAGGAGTGGTTAAAAAAATACGTAGAAGTTACAACACGAAAACAGGCCATTCGGCCCAGTCAGTCTCGGTATTTAACAAAGATGTAAGCAACTGGATTGTACTCCCGACTGAGCAGGTTAATGATTCCAGCAAGGGCATCAGAGAAGACCTCAGCATTGGCTACACATTTCCCCACAGCAAGAGGAAAGAGAAAGCGGTTAGCTGTCGACTCGCAGTTGCAGAAGCCTAGGACTCGATCAGCTGCTTACCACCTTAAGCAAACAATGCATGGAATCCTAAAGATGGAGAGAGAATGTGTTTATTTGTATGATTGAATTTGGCCACATCTTTTTTAAATCTTTGTTCATTTGGCCCAATGTTAGGATCCAAGATAGCAGATGCAAGGAATCCTTTCATGCTGCCAGGAGTGAGTGCCTGTGCATGAATGACTCTTTCCTCCAATTGCCCTCCTTCCCTTGCTCAAAGACGCAGCATCCTCTGCTAATTAAAAATAATTATTTTAAAGAACAACCTTTTATTTTAAAAACACAACATACACAAATAATATAAGTTTTAACGATTGAAGAAAAACATTCACCAGAGAAGGCAACATACTTATATTTACATAGCACCTTGCACATTGAAATGTTTCACTGTTTTATTTGCATGGAGCACTCTTTGAGAGTACAACTGGATTAAACTTTGAATTTTTCCTCAACGACAGAAATGTTTTTCTTTGAATGAAACAATCCAGGCATTTTAGAAACACAGCTTCCCGCCAGATAGCGTGTCCTAAGTGTCATCACCTCCTTTGCCTGCACATGGCACTATTTCAAAGAAGAACAGGGGAGTTATCCCCGGTGTCCTGGCCAAAATTTATCCCTCAACCAACATCACTGAAACTGATTATCTGGTCATCATCACATTGCTGTTTGTGGGAGCTTGCTGTGCGCAAATTGGCTGCCACATTTCCTACATTACAACAGTGACTACACTTAAAAAGTACTTCATTGGCTGTAAAGCGCTTTGGGACATCCCAAGGTCATGAAAGGCGCTATAGAAATGCAAGTCTTTTCTTTTTTTACACTTGTCCTCAAGTGAACAGCCTGTGCTTTTTTTTTTTGCAGGGGGTGGATGAAAGAAATAGAAAGAGAGGAGAGGAGTGGAGGCAATCAAACCACAGTTGGTACTCGTCTTCCTCAACCGCTCCAATCAAGACAGAAAATAGTGTATTTTTCAGAAATAATCAGTATTCCTTTTCTTAACCAGCAAAATAACATCAGGAGGGAAAATATCTGATGGCATAACTAACTATACAGCTGGAATGTTTTGGTTTGTGATTGCTTAGAACAGTGGTTCATAAACTGGGGTCCACAGAGACTTTCCAGGGGGTCCACAAAATCATGAGTACTGAGCAGGGCCGGCCTTATGGGGGAGCGCCATGGTCAAGAGTAAGTGAATGAGCGGCGGCCAGAAGCAGGCTTGGTGTGAGCCAGGAGCGGAATGTGGCCGTCACATGTGCAGCGCAGAAATGGGCTCACTTCAGAGAGGAGTGCGCATGGAGGAGCGTCGAGAGCGGCACAAAGATCGCCAGGTCGACCCGCAGTTACCAAGGCTGATGGTGGGCGCCAAAAAGTTGATCGATGATAGTGTGGCACACCCATCTCAGTGTCAGCTGTGGCTCAGTGGGTAGCACCCTCGCCTCTGAGTCAGAAGGTTGTGGGTTCAAGTCCCACTCCAGAGACTTGAGCACAAAAATCTAGGCTGACACTCCAGTGCGGTGCTGAGGGAGTGCTGCACTGTCGGAGGTGCTGTCTTTCAGATGAGACATTAAACCGAGGCCCCGTCTGCTCTCTCAGGTGGACATAAAAGATCCCGCGGCACTAGTTCGAAGAAGAGCACCCCCAGTGTCCTGGCCAATATTTATCCCTCAACCAACATCACTAAAAAAACAGATTATCTGGTCATTATCACATAGCTGTTTGTGGGAGCTTGCTGTGCACATATTGGCTGCCAGGTTGCCTGCATTACAACAGTGACTACACTTTAAAAAGTACTTCAGTGGCTGTAAAGCGCTTTGGGACATCCGGTGGTCGTGAAAGGCGCGATAGAAATGCAAGTCTTTCTTTTTGATATCTGTAAGTAAATAACCTGTTTTCTTAAAAGCATTATTAAAACACTCTTTACATGCAGCACTTTCATAGTATGGAGTATTAGAATTTAGATGGGGGGTCTGTGATTATTAATCCATTTGAAAAGGGGTTCTTCAAGCAAAAAAGTTTGAGAAGCACTGGTTTAGAAGATTGCCTCAAGCTGCAGGGGTGGGTTTGGCTCAGGCCCCTGGGACAACTTGCCGAGGTCCCGAATATTCTTGGTGCTGAGGGGGCCCAAGAATTCTTAAAGCGGGTTCTGTCAACCTGACATTTCAAATTTCCGATCGGATACACACGCTGATCGGCTTTTTTTTTTAAAAAGAGAGGGGGAAATTTTTCGCCCAGTGGCTGAGTTTGACGCCCAGCCATCAGGTCCCAGTCCCAAATTTCCCGGCTGGGACAGGAGCAGAGCGCCCAAACCGCTCCAACGTGACACATTTGATTTTAAACGTTGACGTTTAATTCACTCAGACATTTCAAACACCCGGTTTGCTTTTGTCCCGAATAAACGGTTACTGTCTTCGAGGCGGTGCCGCTCAAGCGGACCGTATTCCCCATCAAAAGCGACCCGGCATTAGCCGACGACATGAGGCATTTACATTACATATTTGACAATTAAAAAAGCCCAAGTTCTTATATGGAGAAGCGCCTGTCTTTTTTTTCAAAAAAAACTTTACCTTTTACCTCACGGTTTTTCCCGACGTGTCGTTCGAATTGTCAGAGCGCCTTGGCGGTCTGCGCATGCGTGGCAATGGGCCATTCCCGTGACTGAGGCTGGGCTTCGAACGCGAACAGCATCTTTCGCCACTGTCACTGCAACATGCGACCGCATTCACTTCTGATTCGATCCAGACTTGGCACCGGCCCACGGTCAGCTTGGGGGAGGGGGTTCTGCACCGACGTGCTCCAGTTGCCAATACTTGGAATTCGCTTTCCATGCTAAATGGGGAAACATGACGAGCCACGGGCGTTGCAAGCACACGGCCCCAATAGAAAGACTTGCATTTCTATAGCGCCTTTCACCACCTCAGGCCGTCCCAAAGCGCTTCACAGCCAATGAAGTACTCCCCCCAAGTGGAGTTACTGTTGGAATGTAGGAAACCAATTTGCGCACAGCAAGCTCCCACAAACAGCAATGTGATAATGACCAGAGCATCTGTTTTTCAGTGATGTTGGTTGAGGAATAAATGTTGGCCCAGGGCACCAGGGAGAACTCCACCGCTCTTCTTCGAAATAGTGCCGTGGGATCTTTCACGTCTACCTGAGAGGGCAGACAGGGCCTCGGTTTAACGTCTCATCCGGAAGACGGCACCTCCGACAGTGCAGCGGAAGCTCCCTCAGTACTGCACTGGAGTGTCAACCTGAATTTTTGTGATCAAGTGTCTGAAGTGGGACTTGAACATAAACAATGACCTAAACTGCAGGGGAAATGGGAAATGTTCAATTAAGCTGTCTCCCTTGCATGTAACCTCATCTTCTACAAGTCATTCAGTGTAATTTTTCCACCTCATCAGGAGCCCCAGCCTATTATAATGTAAAACTGATATAAGCTTCATTAGAAGATCTCCTCCCCGATAAACGAGCAACAGCATTGTTAGAAAGTGTGGCTGCTGATAAATAAAGACAATCATTAACTTTCCTCTAATACTTCACTCTACCACAACTGGCAAATGCCAGAGATTACTGTTTAGGTTTTAAGTCTACCACTTATGAGCAAAACCCTGAATTTTCTCCACCTCCACCTGAAATCCTCAATTCTTGCTGGGATATTGTTCTTTTGGCACTGGTCACCCCCAATACCTCACCTGCCCAAGTGGCCATTCCTCTTATGGAAGCCAGTGAGGTTCAGCAGCTAATTCAACTGTGAAGGCATCACACTGGAGCCCAATCCTGTCCTCAAGCAAAGTACACACTTTCCAGTGAAGATTGCCAGCTGATTTTTTTCACCTCCCTGTTCAGGGGCATTGAGGTTAATTGTAGAAGTCCAAATGCTACCTGCTGGGATCAGTTGACTTGCCATAAACAGAATTGAACCTGGGACCATCAAATCTGTATATTATTACACTAGGGTGTCCTTTTACCCACTAGGCCATTAGGACAGCTATTCAAAACTTCTTTATCAACTCCAATATGAGTTATCCAGTTCCATCAATAACTGTCCAACAAAAAAATAATGTGCTGACATTCATTTATTGAGGAGGCTCTAGCATTGAAAACTATTAATTCTGGCTCCCTATGAGAAGCTTTTAAATGCTCTTATGCATATCTTGCAAATGCTTCACATTACGTGCAGCACTCCATATTCCTGATGGGAACATTGCTTTGTGCTGTTACTGAATGGTCCATGCTATCTCCACTGGACTTTCATTCAAGATTTTATTTCCATAATGGTCTTAAATCTGAGATCGATAGATTTTTGCAAGAGTATAAAAGAATATGGAGCCGAGGCAGGTGGATGGAGTTAAGATACAGATTAGCCATGATCTCATTGAATGGCATAACAGGCTCGAAGGGGCTGAATGGCCTACTCCTCCTGCTCCTATGGTTTCAGATTTAAATCCTTGTCAGTTTATTTCTAAACTAAAAAATAGCTTGTGTTCACTGTTTTCTTTCATTCTTCTGCCATTTTCTGGCAGCAAACTCCTGCAAAAACAGTTAATTTCTCACAGATTAACATTACAGTAAATTTGGGTGCTGCACATCACAAAAAATATGCACTCCTCTTGTGCTCCACATTGGGCTAAGAGATTAAGAAGTAGCCTCTTATGCAGTGTATTTTCTTTCCCCCCCAATTTTCTCAGCTCCTCTTGGCTCTGAGTCAGAAGGTTGTGGATTCAAGCTCTGTTCCAGGACTTCAGCACATAACCTAGGCTGACACTTCCCTCATTACTGAGGGAGTGCTGCACTATCGAAGGTGCCATCTTTCGATGAGACGTTAAACTGAGGTTTCATCTATCTGTTCAACTAGATGTAAAAGATCCCGCAGTATCATTTGAAGAAGATCAGGCTCTCCTGCCCAGCATTCCCCCCTCAACCAACACCATCAAAAACAGACAGCCTGATCATTCGTTCAGTTACTGTTTGTTGGACCTTGCTTTGCGTAAATTGGCTGTTGTACTTCAAAAGTAATCCATTGGTTGTAAAGCACCTTGGAACATCCTGAGGATGTGATATGGCGCTCTATAAATGATAGCTCTTTCTTTTTTGTATCCAGAAAGAAAGTAAATGTTTTGGGCCAACAGAGCAGCTGTAACCCCAGCAGCGTTGCATTTTAACATCCTGGTTTAGAAACATAGAAACATAGAAACTAGGAGCAGGAGTAGGCCATTCGGCCCGTCGAGCCTGCTCCACCATTCAATACGATCATGGCTGATCATCCAAATCCAGTACCCTGTCCCTGCTTTCTCACACAGAATCCCCATCGAGCCTGCACCGACACATATCCCACCCTATCCCCGTAACCCCACGTATTTAATTCCCCCTAACATATCCCTTCCTATCCTATCCCCGTAACCCCACATATTTAATCCCCCCCTAACACTAAGGGTCAATTTATCATAGCCAAATCAACCTAACCCGCACATTTTTGGACTTAAAGGACATCTGCACTTAGCTGCCACAAGGGTAGTGATTTGGTCCGGTCACCTGGGTTTATGTAGTGTGAGGAGAGAGGGAAAACAACCAGGCAGCAGTCAGTTCCCTTGCTAAAGTGCATCTCCCTACTGAAAGGGAGTTGGGCTGCATTTTGGGGAGAGCCTTTGTTTATAAGGCTCTCCTGTAAACCTTTATTCCAACCAGCATGGATACACTGGGCTAACATGAATAAGGGGATTCCAAACTACAACTATTTTGAGTGCTGATGTGGAGGCGCTCTATGGACAAGTACCTATCATCCGAAAAGGTCGATCCCTTATTTCTAGTTCTAGACTCCCCAGCCAGGGGAAACATCCTCCCAGCATCTACCCTGTCACCTGTTATGGTGGGGAAAGAAAGGGATGGATTTTTACTTGAACACTTAAATCTAAATGCTGCTTACCCTGGGCAAGTACAATGTGGTCTTGTGCCCCAGTTGTAGTTGCCACCCCCTACCCCACCTCACATGCACTGGTGCAGGAGGCAGGAATCTAGAGCACATATAGCTATGTGCAAAATGAGTACCAGGCCAATGCTACAAGTCCAATCCCTGCAGCTTCATTTTCAGGTGCAAGGACCAAAACATTTGAGGTAAGAAACAACCTGACTTGTAAAAAAAACCTTTCATTTGTTCAGATTTTCAAAGCTCGGCATAGAAATGAATATTCATGAGTTTGCTTCAGTTCCCGTCCCCATGCAAGTTAGGTGGTCGATGAGGGTTGTAATCCTGTCCTGCTCAACAATTGCTTGAAAGATTAGAGAGATAAAATAGATTAGATGTAGATAGAGGCAGCGGGGGTAGATCTTGACTTTGTGCGATAGTGTAAACCGGGTGATAGTGAGTCAGCAGCAATGTTCCCTGTAATTTTTTTTGGGTGCGCGGGGCCTTTAACTGGCTGCGCGGCCCATTCAAATTTTCGCACATGCACTGTTATTACCAGGGTAAAGCCGGTGAGCGGCCTGCGTGGGACCTGCAGACCGCTGCACGGCTGCGCAGTTTAACGGGAACATTGGTTAGCAGCCCATTTTACCTCTCTTCCAGACTCGCTATCACCCATTGCACACTATTGCACAAAGTCAAGATCTACCCCAGCCAGTTTACTCTCCTGCGAAATGGTAGATTTCTTGTCACACTGCATAGAAACAGTTATGACTGTGACAAAAAAAAAGTATTTTGCCTTTTCTGTGCTTTCCTGCGCTCTCATTTCCCAAAGTCACATGCTAACAATGGAGGACAGGGAGGCAACCTGCTCGCATACCTCCCACCTGTGCTACTCTGTAACTGGCCACTAAGCAGGAGTGAGAGAATGGTCCAGGTTGCTTCCTCCTTAAATTTGAAGGACTTGGCTTCCAAACATCATCTCCCCACAACAGCAAGGCTGAGATCAGTAACTCACTGTGAGAAGGAATCACACTATCATTTTTAACATTGTGCCTTTAAATCAAATCTTAGCGTAGAAATGACTGTTGCTGATATCAGCAGCTGAATGATTAACATGCTCACAGGGTTATTTTATACCAAAGGTGCATTATCGATTCATATGGGGCACGTGATGAGACAACGTAATGTGTCAAAGCTGCACCTCATCTGTGATGAGGTAGCCCAATGTCTCCTGCCTGCTCATGGGGAGCACACAAGGGTTCATGTAATCAGCATGGTATTTGAGAGCAGAGACGTTGCTCGATGGGGAGTTGCTTTAGTTAACACGATGGTCGTACAAATCGAGACAGCAGGCCGCAGAGTCATCGCAAAGCTTTCATCTGCTGTCGTGGGGCAGAGCTGGCTACACGGTGCAGTTTGTCCGTGAGTGTGGGGGCATTGCAGCCGAGCCTTGTCCTTTCCTCACCTAGCGTCCGCACATCTGCACTTTCTGGCAAAGGTCACTAGAAATCAGGAGTGGAAACCCCGGACCCAGGGATTCTGAGGCCAAGGTAACATCCCACCTGCTGCCCCAGCACAGGCTGGGGATCGAACTCGGGGTCTTCCTCGGAACATCGGAGCAGGAAGAGGCCATTTAGCCCCTCGAGCCTGTTCCGCCATTCAGTGAGATCACGGCTGATCTGCGACCTAACTCCATCTACCCGCTTTTGCCCCATATCCCTTAATACCTTTGGTTAACAGAAATCTATCAATCTCAGATTTAAAATTAACAATTGATCCAGCATCAATTGCCATTTGCGGAAGAGAGTTCCAAACTTCTACCACCCTTTGCGTGTAGAAGTATTTCCTAACTTCACTCTTGAAAAGTCTGGCACTAATTTTTAGAATATGCCCCCTAATCCTAGACTCCCAAACCAGGGGAAATAGTTTCTCTCTATCTACCCTATCTGTTCCCCTTAATATAAGAACATAAGAAATAGGAGCAGGAGTAGGCCATACGGCCCCTCGAGCCTGCTCGGCCATTCAATAAGATCTTCGACCTCAACTCTACTTTCCCGCCCGATCCCTCTATCCCTGATTCTTTGATTAATATCTTGAAAGCTTCGATCAAATCACCCCTTAACCTTCTAAACTCCTGGGAATACAACCCTAGTTTGTGTAATCTCTCCTTGCAATTTAACCCTGAAGTCCGGGTATCATTCTGGTAAACCTACACTGCACTCCGTCCGAGGCCAATATATCCTTCCTAAGGTGTGGTGCCCAGAACTGCACACAGTACTCCAGGTGTGGTCTAACCAGGGTTTTGTACAGCTGCAGCATAACTTCTACCCCCTTGTATTCCTGATCTGTTTAGCCTTTGCAGAGGGCAGATAACACAAGAGCACTCAGAGAAAAAAAGTTTGGCGGTGTTTTGCAACCTGTTATACCTAACACACCACGGCAGCACTGCATTGTGCATCTGCCAACCTGCCAGAGGGCACCATAGACAGGCGTCTATTGGGGTGCACTGGCACAAGATCACACAGCCACAAGGACTAATGCATAATGTTGTCCTCTGCAATCGTTCATGGTGTGGGATGATTAAGAACACCAACTGCACGGTCACAGAGGGCACGGTTAACAGAATGCACTTTGTCTAATTCTTCTGTAGATCCGGAAGGAAGAAATATTATCCACACGTGGCCTTGAGAAACTTTGGTCACAGAGAGGAGGTACTTGGGATACAGCATTAAAGAAGAGGACTCGAGAAAAAGATGCCAATATACTCGAGGAATAATAACAAAAAGGGACATATTGAAAACGTTAATAGACAAAAAAGTAAGGAATCATGATAGAGTTCCTAACCTAAATACATGTTATCTTCCCCCACAACTGCAATGTGGCAACAGAGATACTGAACGGGACTGGGAGTGACATGTTTATCACGCAAGTGAGGCTATCTTCATAACTGCCAAATCGTGACATTGTGACAAATGAGCAAACTTGTCTTTAATTTATATGTTTTTGAGGTAAAATGAAAACTGTCCTCTATCACTGAGATTCTAAATGCAGCATTGCAGGTGCTATGTCCATAGGAAATATTCTAATGAGTTTCCTTTGTTGTTTAAAAGTGTATCAGGTTACGCAAAATAGGGCCCATTGTTTGTGTTCATGGGGTTCCTCAGCATCACTAGTTGATGTCAGCTGTGGCTCAGTGGGTAGCACGCTTGCCTCTGAGTCAGAAGGCTGTGGGTTCATAGTCCCACTCCAGAAACTAAAGCACAAAAATCTAGACTGACACTGAGGGAGCAGTTGCACTGTTGGAGGTGCTGTCGTTTGGATGAGACATTAAACCAAGGCCTTGTCTGCTCTCTCAGGTAGCTGTAGAAGATTCAATGGCACTTCTTTGAAGAAGCACTGGGGACTCCACCAACAGATTGTCTGGTCATTATCACATTACTTTCTGTGGGAGCTTGCAGTGCGTAAATTGGCGGCTGTGTTTCCTACATTACAACAGCGCCTACACTTCAAAAGTATTTCATTGGCTGTAAAGCGTTTGGGATGTCCTGAGGTCGTGAAAGGCGCTATAGAAATGCAAGTTTTTTTCCTATTATATGTGAATTCCTCTTTCCTCAAATGTAATCTTTGCTTTTATTGGGTGTTGAAAACCATTATACTGGGAAAGTATCAGGATCCCAGACATGAAACTCATTTCCTGGATCATTAACGTGTGGTTTGTTGTGATGTGTGTTTTCTAAGGACACTCTTCGAAGGCTCTGCTTTTTCATCAAAGGCAAAGATGCTTTGAAAATCCGCCGACTTTTTTGGGATCTTAATTTCCTTGCTTCACCATGCCGCTACATATGAGGGGTTTAATAGAGGCTCTGTGGGGTCTCATCCTTCCTATTATCATGATGTGGAGATGCCGGTGTTGGACTGGGGTGGACAAATGTGAGAAGTCGCACAACACCAGGTTATAGTCCAACAACTTTATTTGAAATCACAAGCTTTCGGAGTGCTGCTCCTTCCTCAGGTGAAGTGAAGAGATGCATATAGTCACAACATATATAGTCAGAGAACACTGCCAGATGATTACAGTTAATCTTTCCAACTGCCCTTTATTACACCTCGGCAGAGAGATAATCACGGCAATCAAAGGATCAAAGGTATGGATGGTATCCAAACAGGACAGTCAGGAAAACATTACATCAAAGACAATGTGGCAGATGCTGGGGTCTGTATCCTCCCACCCATTTGATGAAGTAGCTTTAGCCTAAACAAATTAGGGGAATGAGTAAAAAACATAGAATAATGAACATGGGGGATTTCAACTACTCCCGATATTAATTGGACAGAAGAGGTAGGTAAAGGGGATAAGGGAATGGAGTTCCTACAATGTGTACAGGACTCCTTTCTAACCCAATATGTAAAAAGCCCAACAAGGGAGGATTCACTGTTGGATCTAGTAATGGGAAATGAACCAGAGCAGATAAGGGAAACAGTTAAAACAGTGTTCAACAGAGTGCAGGAAAAATATATTCCGCTGAAAGGAAAGAACAAACAAAACAATAATGAGACTCCATGGATGAATAAAGCCATAAGGGAACAATTGAGGGTAAGGAAAGAGGCATACATTAAGTACATAGACAGCAGGGGAGCGCATGATAAGGGAGAATACGAAAAGATTAGGAGAAAAGTCAAAAAAAAATTAGGAAGGCAAAGAGGAACTATGAAATTAAATTATCAAGGAACATAAAACAAAATAGTAAAATATTTTACAGGCACATCAATAAAAAAAGGTTGGGCTGGGAATAGGGCCATTAAGGGAATAGACAGGATAATACCACAGGTAACGATAGAGAGATGGCAGAAATATTAAATCATTATTTTGCTTCAGTATTTACCAGGGAGATAGAACAAGTGGACATGACATTGGATGATGAGATTAGTAATGAGATAAATGCATTTAAAATAAAAAAAGGGGATATATTAAATAAACTGATCAAACTCAAAGAGGATAAAACCCCTGGATTGCATCCACGCATTTTAAAAGAATCTAGGGAAGAGATAGCAGAGACATTACTACACATATTTAATAATTCGTTAGAAAAAGGTGTAGTGCCAGAGGACTGGTGGATATTTAAGAAGGGGAATAGAACATTTCCAGGGAATTATAGACCAGTCAGCTTAACATCGCTGGTAGGAAAAATAATGGAATCCCTACCAAAGGAGAAAATAGAAGAACATCTAGAAACCAAAAATATAATAATGAATAGTCAGCATGGATTTCAAAAGGGAAAGTCTTGCTTGACCAACCTCATTGAATTTTTTTAAGAGGTAACAGAGAGAGTAGACAATGGTAATGCACTAGATGTAATTTATCTGGATTTTCACAAGGCCTTCGATAAGGTACCCCATAATAGACTGATGAACAAGGTCAGAGAATGCGGAGTCAGGGGTCAAGTAGCAGAATGGATTGCTGGCTGGCTTCAGGACAGAAAGCAGAGAGTAGGAGTAAAGGGGAGGTATTCACAGTGGCAGAAGGTGGGTAGTGGTGTTCCACAAGGATCAGTGCTGGGACCACTCCTGTTCACAATTTACATTAACGATTTAGACTTTGGAATCAAAAACACAATTTCTAAATTTGTGGATGACACCAAATTGTGTGGAGCATAAACGCCGGCATGGACTGGTTGGGCCAAATGGCCTGTTTCTGTGCTGCATATCTTATGTAATCCTATGTAAACGCATTGGTCTCATGACAGCTTATTTATGTCAATTCTGAGGAGGAATGCAACAAATTACAGGAGGACATTAATAAACTTGCAGAATGGGCATATAATTGACAAATGAAGTTCAACACAGATAAATGTGAGGTATTACATTCTTTCAACCCCTCCACGGTGTCTAAATTGTCAGACTGCTTGTCTGACATACAGTTCTGGATGAGCAGAAATTTTCTCCAATTAAATATTGGGAAGACCGAAGCCGTTGTTTTCGGTCCCCGCCACAAACTCCGTTCCCTAGCCACTGACTCCATCCCTCTCCCTAACATCTGTCTGAGGCTGAACCACACTGTTCGCAACCTTGGTGTCATACTGGACCCTGAAATGAGCTTCCGACCACATATCTGCAGCATAACAAAGACCGCCTATTTCCACCTCCGTAACACCGCCCGTCTCCGCTATTGCCTCAGCTCATCTGCTGCTGAAACCCTCATCCATGCTTTTGTTACCTCTAGACTTGACTATTCCAATGCACTCCTGGCTGGCCTCCCACATTCCACCCTACGTAAACTTGAGTTCATCCAAAACTCGGCTGCCCATGTTCTAACTCACACCAAGTCCCGTTCGTCTATCACCCCTGTGCTCGCTGACCTACATTGGCTCCCGGTTAAGCAACGCCTCGATTTCAAAATTCTCATCCTTGTTTTCAAATCCCTCCGTGGCCTCGCCCCTTCCTATCTCTGTAATCTCCTCCAGCCCTACAACCACCCCCCCCACCCCCACGATATCTGCGCTCCTCTAATTCTGCCCTCTTGATAATCCCTAATTATAATCGCTCAACCTTTGGTGGCCGTGCCTTCTGTTGCCTAGGCCCTAAGCTCTGGAATTCCCTGCCTAAACCTCTCCGCCTCGCTACCACTCTCTACTCCTTTAAGACGCTCCTTAAAACCTACCTCTTTGACCAAGCTTTTGGTCACCTGCCCTAATTTCTCCTTATGTGGCTCGGTGTCAAATTTTTTGTCTTAAAATACTCCTGTGCAGTGCCTTGGAACGTTTTACTACGTTAGTGGCGCTATATAAATACAAGTTGTTGTAGGAAGAATAAGGAGGTCACTTATCACTTGGAAGGTGCGAGTCTAGGTGGGGTAGAGGAACAAAGGGATCTCGGGGTACAAATAAACAAATCACTAAAAGTTGCGACACAGGTTAGCAAGGCCATAAAAAAAGCAAACCAAGCCCTAGGGTTTATTTCTAGAGGGATAGAATTGAAAAGTAGGGAAGTTATGCTAAACCTGTATCAAACCTTGGTTAGACCACACTTCAAGTACTGCATACAGTTCTGGTCACCATATTATAAAAAGGATATAGAGGCACTGGAGAGGGTGCAGAGAAGATTTACAAGGATGATACCAGAAATGCGAGGATATACATATCAGGAAAGGATGAACAGGCTGGGTCTCTTTTCTCTTGAAAAAAGAAGGCTGAGGGGTGACCTAATAGAGGTCTTTAAAATTATGAAAAATTTTGATAGAGTGGATACAGAGAGAATGTTTCCACTTGTGGGGAAGAGCATAACTAGAGGCCACCAATATAAGATAGTCACCAAGAAATCCAATGGGGAATTCAGAAGAAGCTTTACTCAGAGTGGTGAGAATGTGGAACTCGCTACCACAGGGAGTGGTTGAAGCGAATAGTATAGATGCATTTAAGGGGAGGCTAGTCAAGCATATGAGGGAGAAGGGAATAGAGGGTTATGCTGATAGATTTAGATGAGGAAAGACGGGAGGAGGCTCATGTGGAGCATAAATGCCGGCATGGACTGGTTGGGCCGAATGGCCTGTTTCTGTGCCGTATATCCTATGTAACCGCATTGGTCTCATGACAGCTTATTTATGCCTTCAGAAATGACAGGAGAACATGGTGGGTATCCCTAATAAGTCGAGTTACTGCAATTACAGGTTAATTGTTAAATCTGGGCATGCTATGCTGTACATGGCAGTGACTAGGACAGATATTTCAGTTCATAAAGGACTCAGTCTGTTTATGGAAACTACCTTCTAACCACAAACACGAGAGCAAGTATTGGGGGAAAAGCCCAAATTGTAACAGAGACAACAAGTAATATAATAAGCCTACCTCAAAAATGTAAACCTCACATTTGTTTTCTCTCGTTCAAGTGGTGATTCAAAACATATTGAATTTTTGGGAGCCATTTTTACATGGCAAGATACAGTAAAGCAAAAACAGCATCTGAGCAAGTTTAGAGTATTTAGCTGCAAAGCATTAAGAAGCTGACTTTCCTGACTTCAAACGTTCGTTTTGTTTTGTTTCTGCTGCATAGAATCATAGAAATTTACGGCACAGTAGGAGGCCATTCGGCCCATTGTGTCTGTGCCGGCCGAAAAAGAGCTATCCAGCCTAATCCCACTTTCCAGCTCTTGGTCCGTAGCCCTGTAGGTTACAGCACTTCAAGTGCATATCCAAGTACTTTTTAAATGTGGTGAGGGTCTCTGCCTCTACCACCCTTTCAGGCAGTGAGTTCCAGACCCCCAACCACCCTCTGGGTGAAAACAGTTCTCCTCAAATCCCCTCTAATCCTTCTCCCAATTACTTTAAATCTATGCCTCCTGGTTATTGACCTCTCTGCTGAGGGAAATAGGTCCTTTCTATCCACTCTATCTAGGCCCCTCATAATTTTATACACCTCAATTAAATCTCCCCTCAGCCTCCTCTGTTCCAAAGAAAACAAACCCAGCCTATCCAATCTTTCCTCATAACCAAAATTCTCCAGTATTTAAAAAAAAAAATTATTTAACCGTATCTCCTGCTAAAACAGTCTGGCAGATTCAGAGTAAGTTACTTCCAATTCTGTCACCATGTAGCATTTGTTATGAAGTGTTAGGGGGGAAATCAGTTATGACTGTTCCGCCTGATCGCTATCCAACGACCAACAACAACTTGTATTTATATAGCGCCTTTAACGTAGTAAAACGTCCCAAGGCGCTGCACAGGAGTATTTTAAGACAAAAAATTTGATACCGAGCCACATAAGAAGAAATTAGGGCAGGTGACCAAAAGCTTGGTCAAAGAGGTAGGTTTTAAGGAGCATCTTAAAGGAGGAAAGAGAGGTAGCGAGGCGGAGAGCTTTAGGCAGGGAATTCCAGAGCTTAGGGCCTCGGCAACAGAAGGCACGGCCACCAAAGGTTGAGTGATTATAATCAGGGATGCTCAAGAGGCCAGAATTAGAGGAGCGCAGATATCTCGGGGGGTTGTGGGGCTGAAGGAGATTAGAGATAGGGAGGGGCGAGGCCATGGAGGGATTTGAAAACAAGGATGAGCCTGCTGGAAAGTGTGTATGTGGATGCTTCGTGAGGACAGGATCGGGCTTTGGTGTAGGACATTCCCACAGTTGGGCAGCCTGCCAACACTCGGTGTCAAGGCTCACACATAAAGAATGGCTGCCTGCGTGAGGTGCCAGAGGGCTACTGGTAACCATGGAGATGTTCTCCAGTATGAGTCAGCACCTGAAGGAAAGGGAAGACGAAAAAAAATCAAAGCGGCCAAACTGTTGCAATTTAAAGCTTTAAAAAAAATAGCATTTCTTGCCTTCCTCAGACAATCTGCAGCAGCAAGCAGACGTGTTGTATAATTGTTTCATTTAATCTGCTAGAGTTTGGGCATAGCTGGCGTGGGGTGGGTGGGGGGCAACCTTTCAATGCCTGAACTGGAAAATGAAATTGTGTACCATCCAAGAGCCACAAGTTTTAATTATAATGTACTGATATTCCTGCTCAAACTACAATAATATCACAAGAATTTTTGTGGCACTTTGTTTCCAATTATTAATTGAAATCTGATTGTATTCTCTCATTCCATCAATGTCACATAGTTCTTCTCTCACAATCGTCCCCCCCCCCGCCCAATTCTTTCCCTCATTCTTGATCCTTCTCTTCTCAACCTGAAGACTGGACTAGCCCGTTCTATCACAAGAGAGCTCAATGTACAACAACAACTTGTATTTCTATCGCGGCTTTAACGTAGTAAAACGTCCCAAGGCGCTTCATAGGAACGTAATCAAACAAAATTTGACACCGAGCCACATAAGGAGATATTAGGACAGGTGACCAAAAGCTTGGTCAAAGAGGTAGATTTTAAGGAGCGTCTTAAAGGAGGAGAGAGAGGCGGAGAGGTTTAGGGAGGGAATTCCAGAGCTTAGGGCCCAGGCAACAGCAGGCACGGCCATCAAAGGTTGAGCGACTATAATCAGGGATGCTCAGGAGGGCAGAATTGGAGGAGTGCAGATATCTCGGAGGGTTGTAGGGCTGGAGGAGGTTACAGAGCGAGGCCACGGAGGGATTTGAAAACAAGGATGAGAATTTTAAAGCATTTTCCAGAGCCATTCTCGGCTGGTTTAGGACTTCTGGTTTGTCACAGGCAGCATTACACCTTTGGGACAAAGAGGGAGACAGAAAAAAAAAGAGCAGACTAAAGCAAGACAATGTCGAACAGCAGATTGGAAAACTTTGGATGTTTGAGATCGTAACCTAGAAACCAGAACATAACACCAACCTCATTACTGAACATTAAAAGTTTATAACTGTAGACTAGATATTGTAAAAGAAAACTCCTCTCCCAAGAACAGAATCAAATTAAAAGACCCATTTATTAGTTTATCTTGCTCTAAACTACGAGTAGTTCATAGGACATTGTTGAAGCCAGGAAGATTAGGGGAAAAAAATATTGCAATTAACACAAACTTTCAATTCAACTTGACATGGGAAGAGCTGCATAAACAAAAAGGGAAAAAAATATCTGCAGATGCTGGAAACCTGGAAAATAAAAACCAGAAAATACTGGAAACACTCAGCAGGTCAGGCAGCGTCTGTACAGGGGAGTTGACATTTTGGGCATGGAGCCTTGGTCAAAACAATTTTTGATAAAGTCTCCACAGATGCTGCATGAGCCTTTCCAGCATTTTCTGTTTTTGAAGAATTGCATAACGTCTATTTCCTAAAAAAATACCTACACCGTGAAACAAAGAATAGCTTGTTTTTTTTAGTCAAGGGGAGCTTGGAGTTCAGCATCCCTCTGTTCACTTGTATATTGTGCCACAGCTGATTACAGCATCAGTAAACAGTTACAATTAATTCATAATATATAGACTGATTGCAGCCTTTGTTATTCTACTTCAGGACTGAGTGTGTGGGCAGAGCAGCTAAACAAAACAGTCAAAGACCCAATGAGATAAACTAGTTAGAAGAGTTTGACTTGATTGAAACATATAAGATCCTGAGGGGTCTTGACAGGGTGGATGTGGAGAGGATGTTTCCTCTTGTGGGAGAATCTAGAACTAGGGGTCACTGTTTAAAAATAAGGGGTCGCCCATTTAAGACAGAGATGAGGAGAAATTTTTTCTCAGAGGGTCGGTGGAAGCAGAGTCTTTGAATATTTTTAAGGCAGAGGTTGATAGATTCTTGATAAGCAAGGGGGTGAAAGGTTATTGGGGGTAGGCGGGAATGTGGAGTCATCGGATCAGCCATGATCTTATTGAATGGCGGAGCAGGCTCGAGGGGCCGAGTGGCCTACTCCTGCTCCTAAGTCGTATGTTAGTTTATCTGTTCATACATTTCAGGCTCAAATCAAAAATGATGCCACAATACACCAACATATCCAGCAGGGGGCCGGCCTAACACACCTGGCTCTTAAACCATCAACTGGAGACAATAGATGAGCACTGGTGAATCCTGCCCTTGGGGAGAGGGGGCGGGGAGAGGGGGCAGGGAGGGAGGGCACGAGATTTCCTCTGTTTGTAAGCATGTTCTTTGTACAAAACAGTTATGATTCCACTGTAAAAAGCACACAAACAAACTCTTCTGGTCAGGTTCCCACATTTCAAGAAGGTTCTTTATTCTGGTAAACCGATGGGAGTAATCTGTGCCCTGTTAAATTGGAATGAAACGACACACACAGCCCAAATGATTAGCAACAAAGGTGGGGCGAAGGAAGGGTGCTACAATTGGCTCAGTGACCCGGGGTGGGGAATTAGCTAGGTTCCTGCTCCTTATCACTGTCCAGAATCCTACAAATTGTATGTGTGGGCATCAGGTGTGGTTTGGGCTCAGCTCAGATGCTATGCCAAGACTGGGCACCTGGCTGCGGTGCTGCAGGGCTGCTGATGCCCATGGAAGTGTACAGCACCTTCAGGAGAGGAGTGGAGATAAAAAATCCCAACTCGGATGCAAGAATTACACAGCCGAGCTGTCAATCGCACTGTTCTCCAAGTAACAGAGCAGTCCTTTTTTAATTGACTAATTAATAAAACTGTGAAATTAAATGTGGTAAGTAAAGCCATTTTATTGTGTCAGCCGTGGCTCAGTGGGTAGCACGCTCGCCTCTGAGTCAGAAGGTTGTGGGTTCAAGTCCCACTCCAGAGACTTGAGCACAAAAATCTAGGCTGACACTCCAGTGGGGTGCTGAGGGAGTGCTGCACTGTCGGAGGTGCCGTCTTTTGGCTGTGACGTTAAACCGAGGCCCTGTCTGCTCTCTCAGGTGGACGTAAAAGATCCCATGGCACTATTTCAAAGAAGAGCAGTTGAGTTATCCCCGGTGTCCTGGCCAATATTTATCACTAAAACAGATTATCTGGTCATTATCACATTGCTGTTTGTGGGAGCTTGCTGTGTGCAAATTGGCTGCGGTGTTTCCTACATTACAACAGTGACTACACTTCAAAAAGTACTTCATTGGCTGTAAAGTGCTTGGGACATCCGGTGAAAGGCGCTATAGAAATGCAAGTCTTTCTTTTGAGTCCCTCTAGCTGAACGTGAGAAATGATTGGAGGCGAGAGATAATTTGAGTCAGTGGCTTTTATCCGTGACAATTCTCAGCTACTGATGTATAATAAGTATGTGCAAGATCACATTGCTGAGTTTACCAGAGAGACCTCTCCAAGCAGCTAATTCCTGGCTGGTTGAAAGAATCAGAATGCAGCCCTGAAAGAACTCTCGTTTTTACTGATGAAACAAAACAAAGTACATTAGCTGATTCTTCATCTGCAAGGCCTCAGATTTACAGTTGTCATGGAAAATGGACAGAATTTGATACAATAGTGAAAAAACAAGAATCTTGTGCAGTAAAAACAAAATATGACTACCACTGCAAATCAGTGACCCTGCTCATTTGTATTTTTATAATTAGAAAAACAATGACATTCCAGGAACTTACCAAGTTTTTTTAAGAGAGTGAATTACACTAGCTGATGCACTGTTGCAGCTTTGAATCATCCACTTTGCTGAGTTTTCAGTTTCAGCTGACATAGAATACTCCAGCACAGAAGGAGGCCATTCAGCCCATCGAGTCTGCGCCGGCTCTTTCGAAGAGCAATCCAGTTAGTCCGACTCCCCCGCTCTTTCCCCATATCCCTGCAGTTTTTTCTCCTTCAAGTATTTATCCATTTCCCTTTTGAAGGCTACTATTGAATCTGTATCCACCACCCTATCAGGCAGTGCATTCCAGATCCTAATCACTCGTTGCGTAAAAAAGTTTTCCCTCATGTCGCCTCTGGTTCTTTTGCCACTCACCTTAAATCTGTGCCCTCTGATTATCGGCCCTTCAGCCATTGGAAACAGTTTCTCTTTATTTACCCTTCATGATTTTGAACACCTCTATCAAATCTCCTCTTAACCTTCTCTGCTCCACGGAGAACAATCCCAGCTTCTCCGGTCTATCCACATAGCTGTAATCCTGCATCCCGGGAATTATTCCAGACATTACTGTGGGGAAGCACCAAGTGAAGGATGGATCAGTCCAACAATGTTTTCTCAAGAATGGCATTAACAAAGGCCTGGGAGCAAGCTTCTTGGCTATCCTCTCAGGCAACTAGGGAAAAATAGGTGACAGCAAGAGAAAAAAGGACTTTGGGCAATCTGCAAAGCACTTTATAAGGCTCACTCATTATCATACTGTACCACATACACTATGAATGTAAGGGGTGGGCAATAAAAACTGCCTTACCAGCGTTACCCATATCCTGTAAACAGTAACTTCAAATGTAATTCACGAACAGCTGCGACCTCAAACTAAGCTGGAGAAACAAACAAATAATGTACATCGGACAAAGCAGCTGGTCAGTGTGGTAAGGACAAGCTACAATGCCACAGTGCAGCCTGCAAGACTTACACAGGATCAGCTGAGGTTACCCCCCTCCCCTCCATGTATCAATCCTCTCTCCCTATGGAGAACCATCTTACCTGGAATACTCTCTTTTTAAAACACTGATTCGAAGGGGGCTCCACAATCTTTTCAGCCACTGTCAGGACCAATAATAGGTTTGTAAATAAGGGTCGCACTGTTTCTGTGTGGGGAGGAAGTATAAAGAGGAGGCCTGGAACACATTTTAGGACAGCTTCCTACCGCTCCCGAAATGACAGGAAGGTCCCAGAATTTCTCCCGACAAATTGCCCTCAATCCTGGTTTGCTCCCTCGTTTACTGACCACAGTGCTAACTGTAAGGGGAATTGAATGCAAAGAGTATGTTCCTGCAAGGCATACTTAGCCCTGAGAACTGCCATCACATTACACCACGTCTTCTCTTGTTAGGCAGTCCCTCGGAACCGAGGATGACTTGCTTCCACACTAAAAATAAGTTCTCGGGTGACTGATGAGTCCAATGCGGGACCTACAGTCTCTGTCACAGGTGGGGCAGACGGTGGTTGAAGGGGCGGGTGGGTGGGGTGCTTGGGTTGACGTGCGCTCCTTCCGCTGTTTGCGCTTGGCTTCCGCTTGCTCCCGGCGAAGAGACTCGAGGTGGTCGGAGCCTTCCCGTTGGCAGGATAGGCGCACCAACGTCAGTGTTCTCGCTCAGGCCAACATCCCCAGCATCAAAGCTTTGACCACGCTCGATCAGCTCTGATGGACTGGTCACATCGTCCGCATGCCCGATACGAGACTCCCAAAACAAGCGCTCTACTCGGAGCTCCAACACGGCAAGAGAGCCCCAGGTGGGCAGAGGAAACGCTTCAAGGACACCCTCAAAGTCTCCTTGAACACCACATGTACTGTAAGTATGGTTTGCCAACTTTGCTTGAATGTATGCCTGGAGGTTTCATTTGATGACAGAACGTTTGCTGCCTATTTGCACTTACCTTAGTTGAGTGTCTCAGTACCCTAGCATTCCTAAGATAATGTAAGATAACTGTCATAATACACAATTAAAAAAAAAATCTCAATGCACAAGTTGGACAGGAATGTTTTGGAATCACATTATGTCGACATATGTCATGTGTGCCAGGATTGGACAAAATCTATAAGCAAATTAGCCCGTATATATCAACAACTTTGCTGTTTCTTGAAATGGGAGTCAACAGCAGACAGACAGCTGCATCTACACAACCTCGAACACCAGGGAGACAAGCATGATGGTGGGCGAGGGACACGGGGAGGCTTAGAACATACATAAGAACATAAGAAACAAGAGCAGGAGTAGGCCAATCGGCCCCTCGAGCCTGCTCCGCCACTCAATAAGATCATGGCTGATCCAATCTTGGCCTCACCACCACTTTCCCGCTCTCTCCCCATACCCCTCGACTCCCCTGTAATTCAAATGTCTGTTAATCTCCGCCTTGAATATATTCAATGACTCCGCCTCCACAGCTCTCTGGGGTAGAGAATTCCAAAGATTCACCACCCTCCGAGAGAAGAAATTCCTCCTCATCTCCGTCTTAAATGGGCGACCCCTTATTCTGAAATTATGTCCCCTAGTTCTAGATTCCCCCACGAGGGGAAACATCCTCTCAGCATCTACCCTGTCAACCCCCCTCAGAATCTTATATGTTTCAATAAGATCACCTCTCATTCTTCTAAACTCCAATGAGTATAGGCCCAACCTTTCTTCATAAGACAACCCCTTCATCCCAGGAATCAACCTCGTGAACCTTCTCTGAACTGCCTCCAATGCAAGAATATCCTTCCTTAAATATGGAGACCAAAAATGTA
Organism: Squalus acanthias; assembly: GCA_030390025.1. Taxonomy (NCBI): domain Eukaryota; kingdom Metazoa; phylum Chordata; class Chondrichthyes; order Squaliformes; family Squalidae; genus Squalus; species Squalus acanthias. The sequence goes on from CM059451.1 coordinate 20,624,700, forward strand.
CGCAGTACTCCAGGTGCGGTCTCACCTTTTGAGAATGCAAAGTCGTTCTCTCCTGGGTTGCTCGCCGTAGTGCCCGGGAGATCAATCTTGCATTCCGGGGGACTCCTGGAATAATCCAGGAGGGTTGGCAACCCTAACTGCAAGCAGGAGCGAGCGTTCTGGTGAGCTCGGGCCAGTTTCATGCTAAAATCCTACATTGAAATGATGGAAAACAGACAGCAGCAGCTTGTCGCCGATTAAAAGAGAGAAAGGAGTTTATTTACAAACCAGCACAGTAGAGGCAGTTCCTCCATAACCTGGCTTATTGGAAACCCTGTTGAGCCGAGCTTAGCTTCAGGCGAGTGTAATCCTTTTGTTCAGGCCTTTGCTCTCTGGAACCAGTGCATTGCTTTAGTTTATTTTCTGTGGCCTTCTGCCAGTGATTGAACAGTGCTGCCCAGATCTTGCCTATACCTAGTAGGATATACTCGAGTTCCTATCTCTATCGTAACTGTCCCTGCTTTATCAATAGCTCTCACCCCCAACTCTTGCCTGCCAAGACCCCTCCACAAGGAAAACCATTCCAGGAGAGAGGAATGTGCACTCATCGTGTAAAACTGTGGGGAAAGCTTCTGTGCTGCGGTCGGCTCAAGTTTGTTGCAAGTCAGGCTGCATCAGGGAGGACAGGAACAACAGAGATTTCCACCGAATGACCTGTCTTTTAAATTTCTGTGTGGGCTTTTCCCATTGCAAGAGAGAAATCTGCATCCACTCCCCCAGCTGACAGTTTCAACCAATAAATTGACGCCAATTGCCCCAACTCCAAATCCACTGTTTGGGAGCCATCGCTAAAACCATCTATTTTCCACCTCAGTCACATCGCCCGTCTCCGCCCCTGCCTCAGCTCATCTGCTGCTGAAACCCTCATCCATGCCTTTGTTACCTCTAGACTTGACTATTCCAATGCACTCCTGGCTGGCCTCCCACATTCTACCCTACGTAAACCTGAGGTGATCCAAAACTCGGCTGCCCGTGTCCTAACTCGCACCAAGTCCCGTTCACCCATCACCCCTGTGCTCGCTGACCTACATTGGCTCCCGGTTAAGCAACGCCTCGATTTAAAAATTCTTATCCTTGTTTTGAAATCCCTCCATGGCCTCACCCCTCCCTATCTCTGTAATCGCCTCCAGCCCCACAACCCTCCGAGCTATCTGCGCTCCTCTAATTCTGCCCTTTTGAACATCACGCATTTTAATCGCTCCACCATTGGCGGCCGTGCCTTCTGTTGCCTCGGCCCTAAGCTCTGGAATTCCCTCTAAAACCCCTTCTTCCTCCTTTAAGACGCTCCTTAAAACCTACCTCTTCGACCAAGCATTTGGTCATCTGTCCTAATGTCTCCTTGTGTGGCTCGGTGTCAAATTTTGTTTGATATTCGCTCCTGTGAAGCACCTTGGGACGTTTTACTATGTTAAAGGTGCGATATAAATACAAGTTATTGTTGTTGGAACTATTCTGGTGGTGCACCTCCAGCAGTTCTTGGAACTAAGCATGTTCAGTACAGAGCTTAAAGCAACAGGGGGAATAAAAAGGGGGAAAAAAACAATGTTGGAAACCAAATAAAAACTGGAAAACCTTCATCAGAATTGGAAACCGGGAAAAATAGTGTTTTTATTGGACTGAACAAAGTGAAGAGGGGAGAAGTTAAGAGCTGTCTATGCCAATGTCAGGGAGAAACAGTTCAGGGGTTTAATAGCCTGTTAACAGGTTGCTTAAAAAGTGGAAAGAGGAGGTGTGGATGATATATAAAGATCCACCAGGCATTGAAGGCATTAGAAAGACAAAGGGGAAGTGAAAACAGTTCGAAAATGGAAGGGGTAAAAGTGGAAAATGGATGGAAAAAAAAGGCGGAAAAATGAAGCTTATAGCCAAGGTCTCAAGTTGTTCAAGTCAATGTTCAGACCCGAGGGCTGCAGAATGTCCAGGGAAAGATGAAATAATGTCCTGAAGTTTGCATCCAAGACAAAGCAGCCCGCTTGATTGGCACCCCATCCACCACCTTAAACATGCACTCCCTCTACCACTGGCGTACCGTGGCTGCAGTGTGTACCATCTACAAGATGCACTGCAGCAACTCGCCAAGGCTTCTTCAGCAGCACCTCCCAAACCCGCGACCTCTACCACCTAGAAGGACAAGGGCAGCAGGCGCATGGGAACACCACCACCTCCAAGTTCCCCTCCAAGTCACACACCATCCTGACTTGGAAGTATATCGCCGATCCTTCATCGTCTCTAGGTCAAAATCCTGGAACTCCCTCCCTAACAGCACTGTGGGAGCACCTTCACCACACGGATTGCAGCGGTTCAAGGCGGCTCACCACCACCTTCTCAAGGGCAATGAGGGATGGGCAATAAATACTGGCCTTGCCAGTGACGCCCACATCACATGAACGAATAAAAACAAAGCTTGGTTGGAACAGTGTAGAGCCAAGGACAACGAGGTCAGAGTGGAAATGGGAGGAGAAATTAAAGTGGGGAGCCACAGGGAGGTCAAGGTCACACTTGCAGAAAGAACAGATACGTTCGACAAAGCGGTTACCCAATCTGCATTTGGTCTCCCCAATATAAAGGGGATTGCACCATGAGCAGCGAATACAGAACTAGATTGGAGGATTAAAAACGTGTAAATTACTGTCTAACCCGGAAGCAGTGGTTGGAGCCTGGTAGTAAGACGGATATACCGTTCTCATATCTACACAGGTGCAAAAACACATACCTGAATCAATCTGATCTCAATGCAAAATGCATGCAAATATTATTTTGAATATGTGTTTCGATGAAGCATTTTGTATAGCTGCAGCAGTGGGAATAACTCAAGACGGTGTGCCCTGAAACAGGGATGGGCAACATCAAAAGAATACATCTTGTTCATTTAGATTTTATTGTCCCAGCTCAAAAGTACAAGAATATAAAGGACTGTTTACTGATCACTGTCAAAACTGACTCAACATCCAGTACATTGATCACACCCTCTAGTGGAAGAAAGCATGCATTACAGGAAGCTGCAGATTTCAGCATTCAGTACTTTGAGGGCTACAGCACATTTGACATCCTGTTAAATAGGAAATCTTCCGAATTCAAATACCATGATTTGAGAAAAGCGGCGACATTAGGGCCCTCACAGATTGTGCCACAGCAAAGCAGTATTGCAGAGGTGTCGACCCTCACAGAGACATTCCAGTCTGAGCTGGCCCCATCTGGAGAGGAAACATCAGAGGCAGGTCCAGCTGCACTCTTAAACATCCCATTAATGGCTCGGGAGTGGCGTCAACAGTGGAGAGGAAGTGTGTCACCCATCGCTTTGTGGCAGAGGTGTGGTGGGCGACACAGGGAACATTCCAAGCAGAAGCAAAAAACAAGACGCAAAACCGACAGATGCACAGGCACGATGGGCCGAATGGCCTCTTTCTGTGCTGTATCATTCTATGAGATGCAAGAATTGGGTCTCTACATTCTATTTTAGAACGGGGGGGGTGGGGGAATTATTTTCAACTGCTGAACGCCTGTTTCTTGCCCGACACTTATTTGCCTAATTCGATTTTTAGACAGGCCTTAGGCGCCCAGCACTCCTGCCCAAAACAGGCAGAGAGACTAGGCTTGAATGTGCAAATTGGAGTCCTACGCCGACTGTACGACCCCAATTGCAATTTGAACGTTCAAGTGGGCGGAGCATGCACCGGGCACGCTAGTCCCAGTTGTACTTGGTGTTGAACGAGCTAACTGGCGGTCCTTAAAAGGGACTGCTACAAGCTGCTCAGGAAAAGGGGAGTTTTTTGTTTAATCGATTTTTGCGGGGCCAGGAGGAGCATTCAGGACCCAGTTCTCCACCCCCCCCCCCCACTAGATCAGTGCAAAAGCTCAGGCCTCCTGACAATGGGTGGCTTCATGCCCGTTTTGGGCCCAAGTTGAAAATCCCCCCCCCCCCCCCCCCCCCACAACCATTGCATTTAACAGTCATTTTTGTTGATGTACACAAGATAGTTCGTTGGGTGCCTTTTACCTCTCACCTACCTGCCCTCTTGGTTGAGGAATGGAGGCCAAAAGATGAGCCAAAATAAGTAATAGGTGATGGTAAGAAAGACAGCCAGTGAAGTACTTTTGAAGTGTCGTCACTGTTGTAATGTCGGAAACGCAGCAGCCAATTTGCGCACAGCAAGCTCCCACAAACAGCAATGTGACAATGACCAGATCATCTGTTTTAGTGATGTTGATTGAGGGATAAATATTGGCCCCAGGACACCAGGGAGAACTCCCCTGCTCTTCTTCAAAATAGTGCCATGGGATCTTTTACATCCACCTGAGAGAGCAGACGGGGCCTCGGTTTAACGTCTCATCTGAAAATAGTGACACACTAAGCTTGAAATGCTGTGGAAATACTAAATTCTAAACTCCAATATAGATTGAAGCCACACCAATAGCCTGAGCTTCTGTGATTCTATCCTTAGACACATTCCTAAATTCTCTCCCTTGCTTTCCTAAAAACACCAACTGAGGCTGGGATACAGTTCCGGTGCGACAGGAAACCAATACAGGCAGATTTGCAGAAACTCGTACGGAATTGCCACGACATTCACACAAGTCCGTACAGATTTACTGCTAATTTCTTCAAACCCTGGGAGGTTTGTCCAGGCTTGTACAGGTTTCTTGTCACACCAGCAGCTCTCCAGTAACTCCTGCTAATTCTTTGTTTGTAATCCTAGACAGTGACGGTCAGCAGACTATTCTCTTGGGAGAGGCATTACAGCAAAACCCAATCCCATCCTCAGCAGATGCCCATACACCAGCATTTTCCAACAAGATTGGGGGCGGGAGTTTTATAGCAATCAAAAGAAGGAACACTGACCAGTTTTTACACTTCCTAATCCAGGGGCACCGAGGTGACTCAGCACAGACTGCCGACTGATTCTGGGACCTTCCTGGAAAGACTACAGATGGTGGAAACCGGAAATAAAAACAGAAAAGGGTGGAAATACGCAGCCAGTCAAGTCAGCATCTGTGGGGAGAAAAGACAGCTTATGGCTTGTCAGGTGTGTAACCTTCATCAGAATTGCTGTCTCTCACTGGCATTTTGTGCTTTTTTTGGGAGTATATAGTGCTCAATGTCAGAGTGAAGGACACAGTGGCAGATTGAAGGCTTAGTTACTGAGCCAGTGTCGATTCGGAAGTCATCAAGGGTGTTGGGGGGAAAAAAGATTCAATGCCTGTTTCTAACCAGGTATTTTGCACATTATAAAATGGTGTGCACTACACTGAACGCCTCATAACACAAAGTAAAATAGCCTTATAATATAAAGCCTTATAATGAAGATGGGATGCACTCTTATTTATTCCTTTGTCAATTAATAGTCGAAGACACAAAATATCAGGGGAAACAAAAATAAAACTATGTTTCCACTTATTTACATTCTATTAAGGGTGATTTACTTTTCAAATAAAAAGTGAAGATTATTACAAAAGTAAGAATTAGCGTTATGATTCAAAGATCCTATTTAAATTTGCGCAAAGTTCATGCAACTTTGAAGAAGCCTTTCTCCTATGTTGGGCTTCAATACTCCAGAGTTGAAAGACCTGACCGAGTCCTACGAAGCCTGGCATGTGTCTCGGTGTTTAAGGTGTCGCTTGGTGCTCTCGCTTGTACTTAAATTTTCCCTCAACTCCGTGTCGTCATTAGTTGTTGAGCCCTCAGGATCGTCTTCAGTGTTTGGTTTCCTTTCTGGAGCATGTGTGTCCGTCTTTGGTTCAGGCACGATGCTTTCTGCTGCATCGTGCATCTCCTCGTCGGAGAGATCATCCACTACTCCTTCAGCTTCTTCAATGAGTTCTGTCGCTGCTTTGGTCCCCTCAGGGACTGGCCGCTCTCGTACATCTTCCACCAGTCCCTTCCTACTCGACTCATCAGTCTTTTTTTCCTCAATCCCACCACATACATATTCTTCATTCTGTTCTTCGAGTTCCTCTTCACTTTCCCCATCTGTCTCACCCCTGTGACCATCAACATGGTCCTCTCTGTTCACTTTCCCCTCACTTTCTGGGAAACTCTTCTGCCGGGTCACGATTTTTTTAATCGCTTGCCCCAACATTTCAAATGTCCCCTTCTCTTTCCCCCCATTGTTCTGTTCAGAGCCACTTTCATTCGGTGTTTCTTTTCCTTCTACCTGTGCTTGTCCATCCATTACAGTTTTCTGCTCTCTCATGTCTAAATCTACATTTGTTTCATTCCTCTCCTCATCTTTTTCTCTATTGTCCCCTTGTGATAGACCTTCTCTTGCATCTACTTTTTCTTTGGCATTCTCTCCCTCTCTCAGTTCGTCTTGCTCTCTCGTTCTGCTGTCCTCTCCTTCGTTCACTTTATCTATCGATCCTTGTAGCCGTCTGTCCATTTCTTGATTCTTTACAGGATTTTCATTCTCTAGTTGTTCCTCATCCTCAAATCCTTCCTTTCCATGCATTCCTTCATGCTGTTCATCCTTGTCCAGCCACACATCCCGTTTCAGCTTCACAGAATCTCCATCTTTCACAAAGTTTGAAACGGTTTCCTCCGTGAACTGAAACTGTTTTGTGATCTCTCCTCCCTCTCTGCCACTCTCCAGCCATTTATCCTGAGCTCTTCCACCAGCCAAATCCTCTCCACCACTTTCCATTTCTTCAGCCTGATTATCCATTTTCTTGTAACTAAGTTCTGAAGCTACCGTTTCCCTAGTCTTCTCTTTCGTTCCCTCCCAGCTGGACTCTCCAGGGGTCATTCTGTGGTCTTGCATCAAATCCACTTGCTGAAGAACCTCCATCATGCTTCCACAAACTCCCACTGGTTTTTCTTTTACCATCTCCAAGTTTTTACCACCACTCATTTCCATCATTATTTTTTTTTCTTCTTCAACTTGCTTTCTTACTCCCCCTTCCACTGTGTTATTCAAACACTCTTCATTGGATACTTCCTCTCTCGTTCCAGCCTCATCTCCCTCATTCATTTCCCTTTTGTGTACAGTGTCCTCGGAAGCAACTTTACTTACCTCCAATATTCGCTCTTTCTGTTCTTTTTCCTCGTGGTCTTTGGTTTCCTTATACTTTGTGTCCTTTTCTTCACTCCCCAATTCCAACTGTTCTAAAGCTTCACTTCTACTGTCTTCCATAACTTTATTCGATTGGTCTCGCTGAATCTCAGAACGATGAATGCTGTTCACTTTTTCTATAACTGTTACATTCTCACTATCCTTAATCAGACCAGTGGATTCTTCCACACGTGCATCATCAGCACCCTGTTGGGTGAATACGTTCACTCTTCCCTCTTGATCTTTTCCATTGGAGAGATCTCCAGCTGTTTTATGCTGTCTGTTGGATTCGGTTTCAAAGCTGCCATTCCCTGAGCGTTTCTGCTCTACATCTGCAAGTTTCTCCACAGTGCGTTGCCCCCCATTGTCTGATTTAAACTCCATTATCTTTGCAGCCGAGTCTCCCTGATGTCTGAGGTTGCTCTGAATCTCTTTAGCCATATTCTCGCTGGCAGCTATTTCAGTGTCCTGTGGAAAAACAACATGAGTTAACTTGTAATGGAAATTACAGGTGTAGCAGGGGTGGCCTATTGCACATATATGACAATTGTTTTTGAATGTACAAGCAGTCACCTATTGGCCAGCTCGGTTACTTGCCCCCATTTGGTAGCTAAGAGGAGGAAGATGAGAAGAAAAAAAAAGACTTGCATTTATACAGCGCCTTTCACGACCACTGCCCTTTGAAGTATTTTTTGAAGTGTGGTCACTGTTGAAATGTGGGAAACGCGGCAGCCAATTTACGCACAGCAAGCTCCCACAAACAGCAATGTGATAATGACCAGATAATCTGTTTTAGTGATAAATATTGGCCAGGACACCGGGGATAACTCAACTGCTCTTCTTCGAAATAGTGCCATGGGATCTTTTACGTCCACCTGAGAGAGCAGACGGGGTCTCGGTTTAACATCTCATCTGAAAGATGACACCTCCGACAGTGCAGCACTATCTCAGTACTACACTGGAGTGTCAGCCGAGCTTTATATGCTCAAGTCTCTGGAGTGGGGCTTGAACCCACAACCTTCTGACTCAGAGGCGAGGGCACTACCCACTGATCCACAGTGACACAAGAGGCAAGCCAGTAGTCCCACAGGCTGTACTTTCCCTCAGGGCAATATTCAAAGAGCACTATTCTCACAATAAAGAATATTATGTTGAGGAATGAGTCTTTGTTAGCCAGATCAAATCAAATGTCACACTCAGTTGTTTCTTTTATTCCTACCATCATTAGAACTTTGCTTCTATTTATAATTTGGGCCTTCCCAGACAGCCAACACTGAGGAATTAGGTGTAAAATGGAGGGACTTAAAGAAACAGAGAAATTTAAAAAAGAGATATTAAGGGGAAGTTATGCTAAATCTTTATAAATCACTGGTTAGACCTCAGCTCGAGTGTTGTGGCCAATTCCGGACACCACACTACAGGTGGTAGAGGTTTGGAACTCTCTTCCGCAAACAGCAATTGATGCTAGGTCAATTGTTAATTTTAAATCGGGGATTGTTAGATTTTTGTTAACCAAAGATATTAAGGGATATGGGGCAAAGGATATGGAGTTAGGTCGCAGATCAGCCATGATCTCATTGAATGGCGGAACAGGCTCGAGGGGCTGAATGGCCTCCTCCTGTTCCTATGTAAGGATGTCAAGGCTGTGGAGAGGGTGCAGAGGAGATTTACTAGAATGGTACCAGGGATGAGGGATTTCAGTTATGTGGAGAGATTAGAGAAGGTTGGATTGTTCTCCTTCGAGCAGAGAAGGTTACGGGGAGATTTAATAGAGGTATTCAAAATTAGGAAGGGTTTTGATATAGATAGGGAGAAACTGTTTCCACTGGCAGGGAGTTCGATAACCAGAGGAAACAGATTTAAGGTAATTGGCAAAAGGACGAAGGGGGAGATGAGGAGAACTTTTTTTAGGCAGTGAGTTTCTATGATCTGGAATGCGCTGCCTGAAAGGGCGGTGGAAGCAGATTCAATAGTAACTTTCAAAAGGGAATTGGATAAATACTGGAAAAGGAAAATTTTCAGGGCTACGGGTAAGAGCAGGATCTAATTGGATAGTTCTTTCAAAGAGCTGGCTGAGGCACAATAGGCCGAATGGCCTCCTTCTGTGCTGTGATTCTATATGAGGGAAATTAAATAAAAAATAAAAATCAACTCGGGGCTTTATAATTAGGAAATTGAACTTTGAAAAAAGTATATTGTGCAATATTGACATCCTGTCTCAGGTTGGGATACATTACAGGGACATAAAATGATGCATTGAAGGACTGCCAGTTCAGCGTATTCCGACAGTATTCCTCGTCGGCCGTGCCCATCACCTCCTTGGGTCCAGTGGGGTGGGGGACAATCGGGTACGGTAGCACAGTGGTTCTGTTACTGGACTAGTAATCTAGAGGCCTGGACTAATGATCCAGAGACATGAGTTCAAATCCCACTATAGCTGGGGAATTTAAATTCAGTTAATTAAATAAATCTGGAATAAAAAGCTAGTATCAGTAATGGTGACCATGAAACTACCGGATTGTTGTAAAAACCCATCTCGCTCACTAATGTCCCTTTAGGGAAGGAAATCTGCCGCCCTTACCCGGTCTGGCCTATATGTGACTCCAGACCCACAGTAATGTGGTTGGACTCTTAACTGCTAGGAAAGACAATAAGCACGGACTGCAGCGGTTCACGAAGGCGGCTCACCACCACCTTCGGGCGCAATTGGGGATGGGCAATAAATGCTGGCCTTGCCAGCGACGCCCACATCCCGTGAATGAATTTTTTAAAAAAAAGCACATTGGGCTTTAGGCTTGGGCGATTCATGGTCTGGAGTTCAGGAGGGTGGCGAGGAGCTGGTAAACATCTGTGGGGGCCGGAGGAGGAACTGGGTGGAAGGGAAAGGGTTAGGCAGATTACGCTTGACACCCAAAACTTCCAAGAGAATTTTTTACCGTTGATCAAATGTAATTTCCCCAAGGTCCTGCCGGGGGGGGGGCAATGTACTGCAAGCCAGACTTTGCTTTAATACCTCTTACCTCGCTTTTATTTCGTTCTTCCAGCTGCTCCTCCATGCAATTAATCTTCTGCTGCATGACATGCTTGGCAACTTTCTCTGTCTCCAGTTCCTGTTAATGGGATCGAGAAAACAGCAATCACTCAGCAGCTTTCACAGCAAACAGATTGCATTTTTATTTCATTTTAAATTTACCGTTCTTTTGTACTTATTATTAAGTCGAGGGATGCCATTGCTTGGAAAGGAAAGATTTTGGTTTCTTTTTGCATCCAACACTTCCAGGTCACACTGAGGGTAAAGCTCACTCTATACTGTCGCAATTATGTGCTTTAACCCCTAGCCTCTGAAGAGCACCCTTGCTCCTCCAGTGACATCTCCTAGACCAGATAGTCTTGTGCCCTATCTTGGTGCTGGATTGTAGGCAGTTTTATGAGGAGGAATAATGGCATAAAACACTGGGTTAAGACTATTAGTATGCAAATATTAGTATGCTAATAAAGTAAAAGGACTAAATATGTCTTCAGAATCCATGGAGAACATGAATATGTCAGAATATGGAGCAGTATGGGCAAGAGCAGGTTAATATTAGGGACTCTAGGTTAGGGTTGGGGGAGGGGGAGTATTGGGACTTTATGATGGAGCTGTATAGACAGGAGGGGACACAATTCCAGGCTTTATTGGTACCTTCTAATGATGGTTATTGTCTTGAAGACAATTTGATGGAGCTCCTTTGAATTGCAAATAAACTTGAAAGTAGGGGACACACTTGATCATACCCTGCTTATCTGTGTGTGTTTTCGGTGGAGCTCTGCCAGCTCCTCCTCTGTGCCCTCCAGAATGTCCCTCAGTCGCTCCACCTCGTATACAAGTAAAGTCTTCTCCGTTTCCAAATGACCGATCGACTGAACTGCATCCATGTACTTCTCTTCAAGGTCTTCTTGGGTGTCCTAAACAAGGACCAATACAAAACAACTGTACTCCTCGGAGAGGTTTGTATACACAGAAAACACCGTTTCAATGACCATCTGTCCACATGTACAACATACTGGTGGAACTGTAGGTGCAACTTGTGAAGGTCAATATGAAAAAATATACACCACGATTTCAAAGCAAGTCTATTCATTCTTAAATAACGCAGATTGGGTGACCGCTTTGCGGAACACTTCCGTTCAGTCCGTAAGGGTGACCCCAAGCTTCCGGTCGCCTGTCACTTTAATTCTCTGCTCCACGCCCACTCTGACCTCTCCGTCCTCGGCCTCTTACACTGTTCCAATGAAGCTCAACGTAAGCTCGAGGAACAGCACCTCATCTTTCGATTAGGCACTTTACAGCCTTCTGGACTCAACATTGAGTTCAACAATGAAGTTAAAAAGTCGCAAGTGGGTCTAGATTCTGTCTTTCTCCCACAGGGTAAGAGATATCGGCAACAGACTCCCAACAAAATGAATGGTGTCAGTTAACTCCTCTTTAAAAAGAAAAGCTGGAGCAATATCTGGAGAAGAACAGAATTGAAAGTTATAAGGAGAAGTGACCAAATACTCCACAGTATGTAATGATTTCTGTGCTGCTGGAGGGTACTGGAAATGTTGTGTGTGGAATACCACTGGTTGGGGTTGAAGAACATAGGGTGCAATGATAGAATGACAACCTGGAGTTTCACAAAGGAATCTTTAGGGGCCAGGGAGAAATTGTGGAGAGTCAAATCTTCCTGGAAATTATCCATGGCTAGTCACCCCTCTTAATTAAATAAGCAGGGTAGAGTCATAATAGGACGTACTGCAAATGCCCTGTGGGAGGAATGAGCTTAATGGTCTTTTCAAGTTTCATATTTTCTTCATGTTTTAACAGTTAAGCCAGGCATTAGAGCAATACAAGAAACAAACAGTGCTCAATTTTCTTACAGAATGGACATGGGGACAGTAAAAATGGACTTGTATAACAGGGCATATGGCAGGCAGCCGACAGTCAATTTGTAATTAAATGCTCACATTAGTATTCCCATATGTTGCTCAAGGACTCAAGTGACTTCGTTCATACATACAAGCCCAAACACAACTACCTAAGTTTTTTTTAAATAATTGAGTTTTTCTGAATGGCAGTAACTGGAATTAATAAGTTAGGCACTCTGTCAATGAATCCCAAGATACTTAATCTGTTTGGAACAGACTCCCAAGTAGGAAGACTCCTACCTGATCAGCAGCTTGTTTTTCCAATAACTCCTCTATCTGTGAAATAAATACAGAGCAAAGAAACATATGACTGCATGTTGGTTCGAGAGCAAATCTTGTGACCAAGGCCTATTTCAAAGCAAGTCTATTCATTCTTAAATAACGCAGATTGGGTGACCGCTTTGCGGAACACCTCCGTTCAGTCCGTAAGGGTGACCCCGAGTTTCCGGTCGCCTGTCACTTTAATTCTCCGCTCCACTCCCACTCTGACCTCTCCGTCCTCGGCCTCTTACACTGTTCCAACGAAGCTCAACGTAAGCGCGAGGAACAGCACCTCATCTTTCGATTAGGCACTTTACAGCCTTCTGGACTCAACATTGAGTTCAACAATTTCAGACTATAACCCTGCCCCTATTTTTTCAGGCGGCAGCTGTTGATGATTCTGCCATCCTTATTTGCAACATTTAATCACTCCTGCCTTCCATCCTATCACAGACCGTCCCTTTTGTTCTTTCCTCCCCTCCCACCTTTCCCTGCCTCTGCACTTGCTTAAAACCTGTTACATCTCTAACTGTTTCCAGTTCTGACAAAGGGTCACAGACCTGAAACGTTAACTCTGTTTCTCTCCCCACGGATGCTGCCTGGCCTGCTGAGTATTTCCAGCATTTTCTGTTGTTATTTCAGATTTCCAGCATCTGCAGTATTTTGCTATTTTATTCATTCTTATACAGGCTTCCCCCTTGCCATTCACTTCAACTGACTGAACGACTCCTCCCGTAAGTTTTCATTTTGTTCCATTCCACAGATTAGGATGGCAAGAAGGACACGACATCCAAAGAAGATTCGTCTCTCGACCTTCCGCCGTTTTCCCCGGGGTTTCTACCGAAGTCACAGCGGAAGATCGGGAGAACCCCTGCGGAAATTCCATCCTGTTATCTCTCACTACCCTACAGGTTATGCTGTACCTTTCACAAAGTTACTGTGCCACACAGAATGCAGAACTGCTCCTGCAAATCCAGAAACAACACGTTTGCAATCTTTGTCGGGCCATCTCGGAGGAATCTCTGCTGGAACAGGTGCATCAACCTGGGCCTCTTCGAGGTGCCTGTGACATTGCACAGGTGCCTGGGAAGATTGTACGGCATAAAGCGGTGAGGAAATACTGAAGCAAGGGTATAAATTTATTTTAAAAGTAATTATACTGTACTCCAGAAGTTCCGTTTCTTTGAAGTATTTGGTTCACAAGCACCTGTCCCAAGCAATATTTACATTAGTGTGATAAATATACCAGGTGTTAAATACTTGAAGGGAAACAATTTGCAGGGCTATGGGGAAAGGGCAGGGTAGTGGGACTAACTGGAGAGCTCTTTCAAAGAGCCAGCACGGGCACGATGGGCCAAATGGCCTCCTTCTGTGCTGTATCATTCTATGATTCCATATTACTGACTTCAGCATGCTTGTTTTACTCCAGTTCTGTTTGGCTTCGAGAGGCTACTAAGCCTCACTGGGTGAGGGAGCCAATTTGACATAATTGAAATGGCAATTCACCGAAAGAGCTGGAGTCATCTCTGCAGATTACACATTCAGCTCCCTCATGCTTTCCTCAGTAACTCCTGATCAACGTGCACTTTCCCTTTGGTCTGGATGTCAACCCCAAGTCTGGATTACAATTCAGCTCAGAACAAAAAGGTAAATGAACATCCCTTCTTACTGATGGGGACTTGGTGATTTATTAGAACAATGTCTGCTCATCTGTGGGTTTGAATCTAGTGCAGAAAAAGAGGAATGAAGGTCTCTCATATCTAAATGGGAACTGGGTGGGTCAATGTGTATAGACAACTGTCCTTTACAGCTAGGTTTCTGTCCAGCCCCTGACAAACACAAATTTGCATCATCGCAAAAACTATGATATCGTAGAATCCTGCAGCACAGAAGGAGGCCGTTCGGCCCGTCACGCCTGTGCTGGCTCTTTGAAAGAGCGATCCAATTTAGTCCCACACCCCAGCTTTTTCCCCATAGCCCTGCAAATTAGAAATCATGCTCAAATTATTTGAAACCTGGAATTTTCCTTTCATTCCAAACCCAAATTCCTTTTCAGAAATGTTTGCTTAGTGCTTCAACAAAAGTTCGCAGTCAGCACCACTTATAAAAATTAGATCATTGTATTAAACCACTTGTATTTCTGGCTTTTAATATAAATGGAGTACATAGATCATTGGGAGAGCAGGAGCAATTGAGGGCCGTATAAATGTACACTGGCAGAGCAAATTAATTCAGTGATCTAATTCAGTGATCAAATTCAGCACAGAAAGAGGGCTATTAGAAGTGATGAATGGATAGTCTGTAATCAAACAATTCTCCCAATCTCTCAGTAGAGGGAAAAAAGTGTGTCATCCCTTCTCTTTCAGCTTAATGTTAAATCAAGTCCTGATAGGCGATGCGGGAGGGGATGGTCACAGACGTACTCGTGCTGTGGCTGGCCATCCTTCCCTGCTATTCATCAGCCGTGACACTCCCGCCTCCGAGTCAGGAGGTTGCGGGTTCAAGTCCCACTCCAGAGACTTGAGCACATAATCCAGGCTGACACTCCAGTGCAGTACTGAGGGAGTGCTGCGCTGTCGGAGGTGCCATCTTTCGGATGAGACGTTAAACCGAGGCCCCGTCTGCTCTGTCCGGTGGACGTAAAAGATCCCATGGCACTATTCAAAGAAGAGCAGGGGAGTTCGCCCCGGTGTCCTGGCCAATATTTATCCCTCAATCAACATCACTAGATTATCTTGCGGTGCGCAAGTTGGCTGCTGCGTTTCCTACATTACAACAGTGACTACATTTCAAAAGTACTTCATTGGCTGTAAAGCGCTTTGGGACGTCCTGAGGTTGTGAAAGGCGCTGTATAAATGCAAGTCTTTCTTTTTTCTTTGAACGTGAGAGAGTTGGTAATTAAGCACGCCCGAAATTCATCTAAATTCCAATTTGAATATTGAAATTGCGGTGCTATATACACACATTTTTGTCTTCCTGGACAGATGCAAATTGCGATTAAAAAATTGCAAAATTTGTTAACTGCACCGGTTCACTGGGTGACAATTTATTCAAGAAAGGAATAGCCCTAACCAAGAACCAGTTTAATTATCTTTTCATTCGTGTTTTCCAGAATTTTGAGGTTGTGCCCGCTTGTCCGACATTCCCGGAATTAATTTAAACATATCTACTTTAATTCCACTTTATCCATTTCCTTATCATTTAAAATCTGGGGTTGTATCCCTTCTGAATCTTGTTTTCGAAAATCAATCTGTCTTCATAACACAGCAAATTACACGGCATGGAAGTTATCTTGGAATAGATGACTGTCAAATCATTATTAACTCATTGCATACTTTCATTAACTATTGTGCTGATTTAGTTGAGAGAAGTTAGTGCTGGGCAGTGGGATACTTTTCCACTTTTTGTACCCAGGGTCAGTATCGTGTCTGACTGTAACAGTGTCTACGTTAATACAGACCCAGCAGGGGACTGTTTCAACACACTGTGCCTCAATCCAAAGATTTCTTTTTCATGAGGTGGTTTTATATTATCATCCATGTCATTTGTTCTCAACAGGAATGACCTTTCATCACACCAGCCATTTA
Source organism: Squalus acanthias (assembly GCA_030390025.1). Classification (NCBI taxonomy): domain Eukaryota; kingdom Metazoa; phylum Chordata; class Chondrichthyes; order Squaliformes; family Squalidae; genus Squalus; species Squalus acanthias. Next base: position 20,640,580 of record CM059451.1, read on the forward strand.
TCTCTACAGAAACACCTTGTGCTGGTGAGGACAAAGTGTGCGTCGATACTATGCTTTACCTCTTGCTGCTGTCGCATCAGTTTCTTCACACTGGCCTCAGCAAATGAAGCTTGCCTTGCGTTGAACTTTGCATCTGCCTAGAAGAGAAACAGGAGGGGAGTGAGCCACATCACAGGTATCAGTCAACAAAATCAAGAGCAGAAAGATTTTTTTTTTTTTAATTCAGTCACGGGATGTGGACGTCACCGGCAAGGCCAGCATTTCTTGCCCATCCCTAATTGCCCTCGAGAAGGTCTCTTGAATACAACGGAGTGGCTTGCTGGGCCATTTCAGAGGGGCAGTTAAGAGTCAACCACATTGCTGTGGGTCTGGAGTCACATATAGGCCAGACCGGGTAAGGACGGCAGATTTCCTTCCCTAAAAAGGACATTAGTGAACCTGATGGGGTTTTTGGCGACAATCCAGTAGTTACATGGTACGGATACTAGCTTTTTATTCCAGATTTATTTAATTAACTGAATTTAAATTCCCCAGCTACCGTGGTAGGATTGAACTCATATCTCCGGATCATTAGTCCAGGCCTCTGGATTACTACGATAGCAAAATACTGCGGATGCTGGAAATCCGAAATAACAACAGAAAACGCTGGAAAAACTCAGCAGGCCAGGCAACATCCGTGGAGAGAGAAAGAGAGTTAACGTTTCAGGTCGAAACCCTTCGTCGGAACTGAAAGAGCAAGAAATAAACAGATAAAAATGCAAGGGGGAGGAATAAAAGAACAAAAGGGATGGTCTTTAGTGAGTAGAGACATTGAGAGATGCTCAAGGCAAGACGAGATGGTAATGGAACAGGTTGAGAAACAAAAGGTAAGGTGTGAAATGCTGGCAGAATCAGAGACAGCTGCCGTGGGGGGAGAGAGAGAAAAAAAGGAAAAAGGCACGGACCAAAAGAGTGGATAAAATGTATACATATGTGGTAGGGGCCGGGGTTATGATCTGAAATTGTTGAACTCGATATTGAGTCCGGAAGGCTGTAAAGTGCCTAAACGGAAGATGAGGTGCTGCTCCTGGAGCTTACGCTGCGCTTCCGTGGAACAATGCAAGAGGCCGAGGACGGGGAGGTCTGAGTGAGCGTGGAGGGGTGAATTAAAATGACAAGCGACCGAAAGCTCGGGGTCACCCTTCCGGACTGAACGGAGGTGTTCCGCAAAGCGGTCACCCAATCTGCGTTTGGTCTCCCCAATGTAGAGGAGACCACATCGTGAGCAGCGAATACAGTATACTAGATTGCAAGAAGTACAAGTAAATCGCTGTTTCACCTGGAAGGGGTGTTTGGGGCCCTGGAGAGTGGGAAGGGGGGATGTATAAGGGCAGGTGTTGCATCTCCTGCGCTTGCACGGGAAGGTGCCGGGTGAAGGGGAAGGGGTGCTGGGGGTGATAGAGGAGTGGACTAGGGTGTCTTGGAGGGAGCGGTCCCTACGGAATGCTGAAAGGGGAGGCGAGGGGAAGATCCGTTTGGTGGTGGGATCACGTTGGAGATGGCGGAAATGGCGGAGGATGATCCGTTGAATGTGGAGGCTGGTGGGGTGAAAGGTGAGGACAAGGGGAACTCTATCGTGGTTCCGGGAGGGAGGGGCCGGGGTGAGGGCAGAAGTGCGGGAGATGGAACGGACACGGTCGAGGGCCGTGTTGACCACGGTAGAGGGGAATCCTCGGTTGAGGAAAAAGGTTGACATGTCGGAAGCACTGGTATGGAAGGTGGCATCGTCGGAGCAGAGGCGGTGGAGACGGAGAAACTGGGAGAAGGGAATAGAGTCCTTACAGGAGGCGGGGTGGGAGGAAGTGTAGTCCAGGTAGCTGTGGGAGTCAGTGGGCTTGTAGTGAATGTTGGTCAATAACCTATCCCCAGAGATGGAGACGGAGAAGTCGAGGAAGGGAAGGTAAGAGTCGGAGAGGGACCATGTTAAGGTGAGGGAAGGGTGGAAATTGGAGGCAAAGTGAATGAAATTGTCTAGTTCAGGGCGAGAGCAGGAAACGGCACCTATACAGTCGTCAATGTACCGGAAAAAGAGGTGAGGGAGGGGACCCGAGTAGGACTGGAACAAAGAGTGTTCCACATATCCCACGAAAAGGCAGGCATAGTTAGGACCCAAATAACAACAGAAAACGCTGGAAAAACTCAGCAGGCCAGGCAGCATCCGTGGAGAGAGAAAGAGAGTTGACGTTTCAGGTCGATGACCTTTCATCAGAACTGGGAAGAGCTGGAAATCAAATAGATTTAAGGCCAGGGTAAAGCTGGGAAAAGGGGGAGGGGATAAAGGAACAAAAGAGGAGATGAAGAGACATTAAGAGACATTAAGAGATATGCAAGGCTAGAGGTGGTGTTAATGTGACAGATTAAGGCTGAATGAAGTGTGAAATCTACTGGCAGAATGAAGGACAGCTGCCAGCTTCTAGGAGGAAAAAAAAAGGTGGGGGGGACAAATAAAAGGGTGGATAAAATAAAATATAAATGTGATTGGAGCTGAGGTTATGATCTAAAATTGTTGAACTCGATATTGAGTCCAGAGGGCTGTAGCGTGCCTAAACGAAAGATGAGGTGCTGTTCCTCGAGCTTACGCTGAGCTTCCGTGGAACAGTGTATTAGGCCGAGGACGGTGAGGTCAGAGTGGGAGTGAAGCGGTGAATTAAAGTGACAGGCCACCGGGAGCTCGGGGTCCCCCTTACGGACTGAACGGAGGTGTTCCGCAAAGCGGTCACCCAATCTGCGTTTGGTCTCCCCAATGTAGAGGAGTCCACATCGTGAGCAGCGAATACAGTATACTAAATTGCAGGAAGTACAAGTAAATCGCTGTTTCACCTGGAAGGGGTGTTTGGGGCCCTGGACAGTGGGAAGAGGGGAGGTATAAGGGCATGTGTTGCATCTCCTGCGCGTGCACGGGAAGGTGCCGGGCGAAGGGGAAGGGGTGCTGGGGGTGGTAGAGGAGTGGACTAGGGTGTCGCGGAGGGAGCGGTCCCTGCGGAATGCTGAAAGGGGAGGTGAGGGGAAGATGTGTTTGGTGGTGGGATCACGCTGGAGGTGGCGGAAATGGCGGAGGATGATCCGTTGAATGTGGAGGCTGGTGGGGTGAAAGGTGAGGACAAGGGGAACCCTATCGTGGTTCCGGGAGGGAGGGGCAGGGGTGAGGGCAGATGTGCGGGAGATAGAACGGACACGGTCGAGGGCCGTGTCGACCACGGTAGAGGGGAATCCTCGGTTGAGGAAAAAGGAAGACATGTCGGAAGCACTGGTATGGAAGGTGGCATCATCAGAGCAGATGCGGCGGAGACGGAGAAACTGGGAGAATGGAATAGAGTCCTTACAGGAGGCGGGGTGGGAGGAAGTGTAGTCCAGGTAGCTGTGGGAGTCGGTGGGCTTGTAGTGAATGTTAGTCAATAACCTATCCCCAGAGATGGAGATGGAGAAGTCGAGGAAGGGAAGAGAAGAGTCGGAGATGGACCATGTGAAGGTGAGGGAAGGGTGGAAATTGGAAGCATAGTGAATGAAATGTTCTAGTTCAGGGCGAGAGCAGGAGACGGCACCGATACAGTCATCAATGTACCGGAAAAAGAGGTGAGGGAGGGGACCCGAGTAGGACTGGAACAAAGAGTGTTCCACATATCCCACGAAAAGGCAGGCATAGCTAGGACCCATGCGGGTACCCATAGCAACACCTTTAATTTGGAGGAAATGGGTAGAGTCAAAGGAGAAGTTGTTCAATGTGAGAACAAGTTCAGCCAGGCGGAGGAGGGTGGTGGTGGATGGGGACTGGTTGGGCCTCTGTTCAAGGAAGAAGCGGAGCGCCCTCAGGCCATCCTGGTGGGGAATGGAGGTGTAGAGGGATTGTACGTCCATAGTGAAGAGGAGACGGTTGGGGCCGGGAAACTGGAAACTGTTAAAATGGCGGAGGGCATCGGAAGAGTCGCGGATGTAGGTGGGAAGAGACTGGACAAGGGGAGAAAAAATAGAGTCGAGATAGGAAGAGATAAGTTCCGTGGGGCAAGAACAGGCTGAAACGATGGGTCTACCGGGGCAGTCCTGTTTGTGGATCTTGGGAAGGAGGTAGAAGCGGGCTGTGCGGGGTTGGGGAACTATGAGGTTGGCGGCCGTGGGGGGAAGATCTCCAGAGGAGATGAGGTCAGTGACAGTCTTGGACACGGTGGCTTGATGTTCGGTAGTGGGGTCATGGTCCAGGTGGAGGTAGGAGGAGGCGTAAGCTCGAGGAACAGCACCTCATCTTTCGTTTAGGCACGCTACAGCCCTCTGGACTCAATATCGAGTTCAACAATTTTAGATCATAACCTCAGCTCCAATCACATTTATATTTTATTTTATCCACCCTTTTATTTGTCCCCCCCACCTTTTTTTTTTCCTCCTAGAAGCTGGCAGCTGTCCTTCATTCTGCCAGTAGATTTCACACTTCATTCAGCCTTAATCTGTCACATTAACACCACCTCTAGCCTTGCATATCTCTTAATGTCTCTTAATGTCTCTTCATCTCCTCTTTTGTTCCTTTATCCCCTCCCCCTTTTCCCAGCTTTACCCTGGCCTTAAATCTATTTGATTTCCAGCTCTTCCCAGTTCTGATGAAAGGTCATCGACCTGAAACGTCAACTCTCTTTCTCTCTCCACGGATGCTGCCTGGCCTGCTGAGTTTTTCCAGCGTTTTCTGTTGTTATTTCGGATTTCCAGCATCTGCAGTATTTTGCTATCGTAATAGTTAGGACCCATGCGGGTACCCATAGCAACACCTTTGATTTGGAGGAAATGAGTGGAGTCAAAGGAGAAGTTGTTCAATGTGAGAACAAGTTCAGCCAGGCGGAGGAGGGTGGCGGTGGATGGGGACTGGTTGGGCCTCTGTTCAAGGAAGAAGCGGAGTGCCCTCGGGCCATCCTGGTGGGGGATGGAGGTGTAGAGGGATTGTACGTCCATGGTGAAAAGGAGGCGGTTGGGGCCAGGAAACTGGAAACTGTTAAAGTGGCGGAGGGCGTCAGAGGAATCGCGGATGTAGGTGGGAAGGGACTGGACAAGGGGAGAAAAAATAGAATCGAGATAGGAAGAGATAAGTTCCGTGGGGCAAGAGCAGGCTGAAACGATGGGTCTACCAGGGCAGTCCTGTTTGTGGATCTTGGGAAGGAGGTAGAAGCGGGCTGTGCGGGGTTGGGGAACTATGAGGTTGGCGGCCGCGGGGGGAAGATCTCCAGAGGAGATGAGGTCAGTGACAGTCTTGGACACGGTGGCTTGATGTTCTGTAGTGGGGTCATGGTCCAGGTGGAGGTAGGAGGAGGTGTCGGAGAGTTGGCGTTCAACTTCCGCTAGGTAGAGGTCGGTTCGCCAAACAACAACAGCACCACCCTTGTCAGCAGGTTTAATGACAATGTCGGGGTTGGATCTGAGAGAATGGAGTGCTGCAAGTTCAGAGGGAGGTAGGTTGGAGTGAGAGAGGGGAGCAGAGAAATTGAGCTGGCCGATGTCACGGCGGCAGTTAGCAATGAAAAGATCTAGAGAGGGTAAGAGGCCAGAGGGAGGGGTCCAGGTGGAACGAGAATTCTGAAAGCGGGAGAAAGGGTCAGCCGTGCGGGGGGAAGACTCCTGGCCAGAGAAGTGGGCACGGAGACGGCGGAAAAAGAGCTCAGCATCGTGCCGAGCTCGAAATTCATTGAGATGGGGGCGTAAGGGATTACTAGTCCAGTAACAATAACCACTATGCCAACGTACCAGGATTGAAGAGGTTGGTCAATCCTGGTATCAGCACTGATGCGGAGATGCCGGTGTTGGACTGGGGTGGACAAAAGTGAGAAGTCGCACAACACCAGGTTATAGTCCAACAGTTTTATTTGAAATCACAAGCTTTCGGAGCTGCAGCTCCGAAAGCTTGTGATTTCAAATAAAACTGTTGGACTATAACCTGGTGTTGTGCGACTTCTCACGGGTATCAGCACTGGCAGTCACAATTCCACCAGCTTATCAACAAGAACCTTTGGACTACCCAAAATAAAAATTCGACCAAAACCAACACTATTTATTTTGTATGCATCGTCCTTCAGCTTAGTGGTCATGAGGGTCAGCAGGCTGCATTCTCCTTTGTCAGCACAGGCCCATGTTCAGTTGTATCAGCTCAGCTTGCTGCTGTGTAATGCAGAGTGTTTCATATTTTACGTCTATGAGGTGTGTTAGCAGCCCTTCTGAGAAAGGATGAAACTCATCCTCTTTCTCTTTACAGGTCCCTTGTTAACAGCATACTTCATCCTTTATTGCAAGGGGTTTGGAGTACAAGAGTAAGGAAGTCTTGCTACAATTGTACAGGGCTTTGGTGAGACCACACCTGGAGTACTGTGCACAGTTTTGATCTCCTTATCTGAGGAAGGACATACTTACCTTAGAGGCGGTGCAATGAAGGTTCACTAGATTGATTCCTGGGATGAGAGGGTTGTCCTATGAGGAGAGATTGAGCCTGTATTCTCTGGAGTTTAGAAGAATGAGAGGTGATCTCATTGAAACATTTAAGATTCTGAGGGGGATTGATAGGGTAGATGCTGAGAGATCGTTTCCCCTGGCTGGAGTGTCTAGAACTAGGGGGCATAGTCTCAGGATAAGGGGTCGGCCATTTAAGACGGAGATGAGGAGGAATTTTTTTACTCAGAGGGTTGTGAATCTTTGCAATTCTCTACCCCAGAGGGCTGCGAATGCTGAATCGTTGAGTATATTCAAGGCTGAGATAGATAGGTCTAGGGGAGTCAAGGGATATGGGGATCGGGCGGGAAAATGGAGTTGAGGTCAAAGAGCAGCCATGATCTCATTGAATGGCGGAGCAGGCTCGAGGGGCCGTATGGCCTACTCCTGCTCCTAATTCTTATGTTCTTATCTTCAACCGAACTGTTACATGCCATGACTGTACAGTTAGCATCATGCTGCACTGGAACTGGCCAACATGATGGCTGTTTAAGTCTGGGTGCGATCCAAACACTTCCCCCTTTTCTGGTGGTGAAGGTAATCAAACAAACAGATTTGTGTAAAATGTCTTACAAAAAAAAAAGGAAACCTGGAACTTTTTTTTTTATATACACATTGGCCCGTATTTTCCGATCCCTACGGGTGTGTACGAGCTGTGTACACACCCGTAGGGGCCTCGCAAGTGCCGGTTTCAGGCATGCGAAGCACATGCGCTGAAAACCGGCACTTCCGATCTGTCAAGAATCCTCTTGACAGATCGCACGCCTGCCCCGCTTTCTGCAGAACCTCCGCCCGCTGAAAACCTTTAAAAATCGTACGCCTGGTAAAAGCAGGCATAAGGCCTGCTTTTACCAGCATAAAAGTTTTTAAAAAGTTTAAAAAAATGTTCTTCAACTCATTTATAACTTAAAAATACTTTTAAAAAAGGTAAGTTTATTTTTAGTCCCGTAAAAAACTTTAATTATTTTTTCAAAAAATTAATTTGTATTTAAAATATTTAATTTTAAATACGTGATTTAAAAAACATTTATTTAATGTTTTAGTGTGTTTTTTGAGTGATCCCCATTCATACTTTTGGCAGATCTATGCGGCGAGACCTGTCAAAAGTGTGAAGGGGATTCCCTTCTTTGATTGGTTCCCCATGGCCCACGTGATCCCAGGTACGCTTGCGAACCGCCTGCGCCCCTGGGATACCTGGGCCTCTGCGCGCGCACCAGGAGAGGCCCAGGAGCGGAAGTGTCGGGACCTACGGAGCCAGCAAGTAAGTTCGTAGATTTTTCCCGATCGGAGGCATCAGCACGCAGCAAGCCTCCGATCGGAAAATCCGGCCCATTGTTTTTGAAATCTGGTTGGGCTGAACGGCCTGTTTCCATGTTGTACTTCCAGTACAAAAAGTGCCTATTAGGAACACTGGTTGTGCAATGTGAAAATGGCGCTTAGCCCATGACGTATTGTTTTCTTAAAAAGATTAAAACCCTGAATCAGCTACGGGCAGCCCGTGGCATCTATATCCCCCCACCATATCCTTCAGTTCTCGATACTCTTTTCTCTACATTTCATTAGACAAATTCCCTTCTCCTGCTTGTATAACCTAAGCGCACATTTTGCTAACTTTTTGAGGCTGCTAACCTTTATTTGCCCCCACAGAACATGCAGTCAAATAATCTCTTCATTTGTCACATTTTTGTGGTGCAGCCAAGCCTCTCTTCCAACATTATTGATGTTTTGAAACAGTAGGGTCAGGGACAAAGTCCTTGAAACCATTTTTGCTTTTGCAAAACTTCTTGTTTTCTTTTGAAGTGGTTCAGTTCATTTCTCAATTTCCTTATCGTTTAAAATCTGTCTTCAGAGAACAGCAAACTAATGGAATTTATCTTGCAATAGATAATCGTCAAATCATTTTTAACTCATTGCATACTTTAGTTAACTATCGTGCTGATTTAGTTGAGAGAAGTTAGTGCTGGGCAGTGGGATACTTTTCCATTTTTTGTACCCAGGGTCAGTATCGTGTCTGACTGTAACAGTGTCTATGGGCCTGTTTCAACACACTATGCCTCAATCCTAAATGATTTGTTCTCAACAGACATGTGGTCTAGAACTGGCTCTCTGGGAAAGCCAATTAAGCCAGAAACTGCATCCTCGAAGTAATCCCAGCAGAAGCAGCTGTGACTCACTTGAAGCGGGGATTATCAGTCACAATAAGCCCTAACAATTATGCTGTGCGCCGTCAGGGCGTCTATTACAGTTCCTTCTTTGCAATTTTCCATTATGACAAGCATTCAGTGCAAATTTGGCTCACTTGCCTCGGAGGTCGTGGATTCAAGCCCCATTCCAGACACAGTACTGAGGGAGTGCTACACTGTTGGTGGTGCCATCTTTCACGTGAGACATTAAACCAATGCCACACCTATCTGTTCCAGGTGGATGTAAAAGATCTCATGACACTATTCCACAAGGATAAAGCAGGGAGTTCTCCCAATGTCCTGGCCAACAGTCATCCCTCAACCAATAACTCCAAAAAGATTAAGTGTACAGTTATTTCATTGCTGTGCATAAATTGGCTGCTGCGTTTGCCTACTTAACAGTGACTACACTTCAAAAATTCTTTCTGACGTACATTGGGAGGCTCTCATCTGGCCACACTGAGCATCGGTCTATCCTTCTTCCTCTCCTGGGAAGAATGCTCCACACAAATAGATGGTGGATCTTCTTGGATGGGAGAGGGCTGGTATTCCCACCACTTCCTCTCAGTCCCAAAAGGATGTTCCAATGGCTGGGGTGGCTGCCTGACCTTTAATTTTCTCCCCAATCTCTGTCTCGTTCTTATAATCACTCTCTTCAACTCTATTACGATAGCAAAATACTGCGGATGCTGGAAATCCGAAATAACAACAGAAAACGCTGGAAAAACTCAGCAGGCCAGACAACATCCATGGAGAGAGAAAGAGAGTTAACGTTTCAGGTCGATGACCTTTCGTCAGAACTGGAAAGAGCCGGAAATCAAATAGATTTAAGGCCAGGATAAAGCTGGGAAAAGGGGGAGGGGATAAAGGAACAAAAGGGGAGATTAAGAGACATTAAGAGACTCAATCTTCATTTCTCTTCCCAGCCTTTCAGTTCCTCAGAACTTTGCCATCCTAAAACTCTCTTCCATCTCCCTACATCCACACTGTGCTGAAATCAATACTTTAATCGCATTATCCAACACCTAATTTCTTCTTTACCAGGACCTCAAAACTATGTCTGCAGGGTTCAGAGAGGAATTTCCCCGGAGGTTTTTTCCCCCTAAATTGCAAAGGTTTTTTCTCTGGTGTTTTGCCTGCCTCAGGAGCTATGGGAAGGGGGTTAGGTTTGGGTTTGATGGTGGACAGGGGCAGGCTCAAATGGACCAGCTGGTCTTTTTCTATCCTTCATATGTTCTTTGCTTTTAGGAAACAGTTATAATTTGTATAAAAAGGATGGTAATTTTACATTTCATAGTGCACAAAGCAGGTTTATAATCATGCATTCTTTTTCGTCAAACTTTACATCGAGTTGATAATACACTATAAATTTTTTTATTTTTTTTTTAATTCGTTTTTATGGGATGTGGGCATCGCTGGCAAGGCCAGCATTTATTGCCCATCCCCAATTGCCCTTGAGAAGGTGGTGGTGAGCCACCTTCTTGAACCACTGCAGTCCGTGTGGTGAAGGTACTCCCATAGGGTGCTGTTAGGGAGGGAGTTCCAGGATTTTGACCCAGCGACGATGAAGGATCAGTCAGGATGGTGTGTGTCTTGGAGGGGAACTTGGAGGTGGTGGGGTTCCCATGAGTCTGCTGCCCTTGTCCTTCTAGGTGGAAGAAGTCGTGGGTTTGGGGAGAGATGTGTGAAACTGCCTGCAAGCATTTACATCACAACCTGTACAAATCTCAATCGTACTGAGCCACACAGATCAGGAAGGTCCCAGCTTCAATCACTGGATTGTGCCAAGATAGCTAATCTCAGGTAGGGCAACACGAAGACTGCTACAATTGGCCTCAAGGTACCCGGACTGGGGGTGTGGGGGGTTTGGAGGGAAGAAGGAAACAAATACAGCCAAGGGTGCCTCTTCCCGAGTGCTATGCAGTGATCCGGTGGAAAGCGCATGGGTGTTGGGCGAGAAAAGGACTGAACTTGGCTGTTGATTGAATAGCCGACTGACATTCGCCATCGAGGCTCGTGTGAAGAATGGCTATTTGGATGAGGTACTGGAGGGGCTGCTGGCACCTTTGGAACTGTTCCCCCATCAAGAGTTACTGCCTTCAGGAGAGGAGGGAAGAAAGTAAGGGAAAGAAATTCCTGTGTTCCCCAACTGCTAATGAGCGAGAAGTGGTGAACCCGTCAGTCGGAGCAGTCTAATCCTCATTTCTGTGTTTTTCACATCAGCAAGAGAATCAATGAGGCTTGAAGAACACTGGAAATCTAAGAAGCTGCCCTGCATCTGAAGCATTTAATGAGTTCTGGAGCAATGATCTGGAAACATTTGGCAGAGTTCTATTGACTGCTCAGATGGAATTAGATAAGAGTAAAATGTTAAATTTTTCTTCTTGCATCGACGTTATCTCAAAGGAGCCGCTGTTTCCTTCAGATCAGAGTAAACACCAAAACACAGATGGTCAACACTGCCAACAACCCCAGAGAACATTACTGGATGTCCGAGATAGTATTATTATTTGGACAATGAAGATCAGGTCATTCCCACCCCGCTCCTGAAACAGTGATCCAATTTAATCATAAAAATAAAATCCGGCCTCAAGAAGAACTTTTAAATGAGTTGCATTATCTTCTTCAAAAATCTCACAAAAGTCAAATATTGGCAGGCACAATGCAATATTAATTTGTGGTGACTATTATCATTCTTGCTATATGAATGTTTGAGGTGCTCCATTGGCTCAGCTGGTTGACACATTGAGTTTCCAGCCATAGAGACCAGGGAGCTTCCAGTTTGCTTTCTGGGAGATACATTTCTGTGGAGGTTCTGCCACTGTAACTTTCGTGGAAAAGCCATAGAAACCCCGGAAAAATGGCGTAAACAACCTTCACACCACTTTCCCGTCCTCAGCCAGGGTGGCAGTGTCCCTGAGTTAGGGAGGCAAAAAACAGGCCAGGGCTCCTGCTTCTGATTGCTATCTAGTAAACCCCTTCTGGAAGTAGTACACATGTGGGCAGCAGGTGAGGAGAAGATTGAAACTGGCTGGACCAGGCCCCCTGCGGTTGACTAGCGTGCCAACAGTCACTTTCTAGGCTGCCAAGTGGCATGAAGAGTGGCTACTTGGGCAAGATATTAGAGGGAGATTGATGCCTGTAAAGTCAACAAGCAGTCAATGCCTTTAGGAGAGGAGGTGGTAAGGGAGCTGTATTTTTTCTACACTCTAACTACTCCACGCAATAAGTTAGCTACAAAATTTTTACAGTTTCTTCTGGATCAAACAGTCTCTTCTTAGAAAACTAGAACCACACAGCACAGAAGGAGGCCATTCGGCCCATTGTGTCTGTGCCAGCTCTTTAAAAGGGCTCTCCAATTAGTCCCACTCCCCTGCCCTTTCCCCATAGCCCTGCAAATTTTTCCCTTTCAAGTATTTATCCAATTTCCTTTTGAAAGTTACTATTGAATCTGCCTCCACCACCCTTTCAGGCAGCGCGTTACAGATCACAACTCGCTGTGTAAAAAAAAAAAAAAAATCTTCATTCGCATCTGGTTCTTCTGGCGATCACCCGTGTCCTCTGGTTACCGACCTTCCTGCCAGTGGAAACAGTTTCTCCTGATTTACTCCATCAAAACCCCTCATGATATTGAACACCTCTATTAAAACCTCCCCTTAACCTTCTCTGCTCTAAGGAGAACAACCCCAGCTTCTCCAGTCTCTCCATATAACTGAAGTCCCTCATCCCTGTTACCATTCTAGTAAATCTCCTCTGCACCCTCTCCAAGGCTTTGACATCCTTCCTGAAGTGTGGTGCCCGGAATTGGACACAATACTCCAGCTGGGGCCTAACCAGTGATTTATAAAGGTTTAACATAACTTCCTTGCTTTTGTACTCTACGCCTATAAATAAAGCCAAGGATCCTGAATGCTTTTTAAACAAACACAGCCTTTTCAACTTGTCCTGCCACCATTTGTGTACGTACGCTCCCAGGTCTCTCTGTTGCTGCACCCCCTTTAAAACTGTACCTTCAAAATAACAAATTACAGATTAAATCCACTATTAATTTTGTTTTATAAACGAATAGCAACATGCATAAGAAATGACAGATACTAAAAGTACAATATAAATGTAACAAGCGCAATGAAGATGTTTGTAATAGTTTAAATGACCCTTTGTAAGAATGGCTTCGGACTTGAGTTCAAGTGTCTTGTTAATTTAATGAACAAGTTCTTGACGCTGGACTGGGAGTTCCATCTCTCGCCACTCCAGCTCAAAAGCTAAAACTCAAGAACTTCACAATTTGTTCTGACCCATCAGTTTTCAAAAGAAGCCCTCGCTGCCTCAAAATTCCTACACTCAACTCTTCAGGTTAAAAAAAAACAGCATTTCTCTGGACTCTCAAGAGGTTTGTCCTTCCCAAAAAATACCTCACGCATAAATATGATTAAAAGTAGAGACAGACCACAAAATACACATCTTAATTTACAGAAACTCAATGGAGATATGAACACTTTGCATGCGACAAATATACAAGTTATCACAAGGGAACAACAATTTGCATTTATATCGCACTGTTAAACGCAGAAAAACATCCCAAGCTGCTTCATAAGAACATAAATAGAAGCAGGAGTAGGACATTCAGCCCCTCGAGCCTGCTCCGCCATTCAATAAGATCATGGCTGATCATCTTCCTCATCTCCACTTTCCTGCATTATCCCCATATCCCTTGATTCCCTTAATATCCAAAAATCTATCGATCTGTGTCTCCACAGCCCACTGGGGTAGAGAATTCCAAAGATTCACCACCCTCTGAGTGAAGAAACTTCTCCTCATCTCAGTCCTAAATGGCCGACCCCTTATTCTGAGACTGTGACCCCTGGTTCTAGACTCCCCAGCCCGGGGAAACATCCTCCCTGCATCTACCCTGTCAAGCCCTTTAAGAATTTTGTATGCTTCAATGAGATCAACTCTCATTCTTCTAAACTCTAGAGAATATAGGCCTAGTCTACTCAATCTCTCCTCATAGGACAATACCCCTATCCCAGGAACCAGTCTGGTGAACCTTCATTGCACTCCCTCTATGGCAAGTATATCCTTCCTTAGGTAAGGAGACCAAAACTGTACACAATACTCCAGGTGTGGTCTCACCAGGGCCCTATATAATTGCAGTCAGAGAGGCTTAATCAGCCAAAAACAAACCAGTGTGTGTTTTTTTTAAATTAAAGGAGCCATCTCCTAATTAAATCAGGAAACCAATCTGGTCCAATATCAAATACACCATTTGATTATTAAAGTGACGGGGACAAAAGAATCCGGACTTGGGTCACACCAGCGGAGAACAGAGGAAACTTTTAGTCAGTTCCAAGTCCCAACATCAGCCACAGCTCGGCTCAAAGCTCCAAGATGACAGTAAGTCACCAACTGGGAGGTGCACTAAGAGATGAGGTAACAATGTTTGCATTACAGCTCATATAGGTTAGGACAGGGATGACAAACTGTCTGGCTTTAAAACCCGACGAACTGGATTGTTTGAAGGTGGGGGAAGAGAACAAACAGGGGTGAGGATTTAAAGGTGTAATCACGTTGGAGTTTTACAGGTAGGTTCATTTACAGAATATCCTGGTTTGACCACACTCTGCCTGGGGAAATTGTTTCAGGACAGCTTGTTCTGCTCCTTATTTTTTTCTCTCCATAAAGTGCTGACTTCTGCCAGATATGGTTCCGTATATCCCAGCAGTCCTCTGGTATCTCACCCAAGATCCTATTCTTCATGTTTGAGCCTGGACTGGGAGTGTCAACGGGCACTATTTAACTCTGAGGGGTCTCACGGCCAACCCCACTCCTGTCTTCACTCAACATCAACACGCAAACGCATTCCAATAGTTACTGAATGCCAATCAGGAGCAGGAACCCTGGCTGAATTGACTTCACTTCCAGCACAGGGGCCATTTGTAGTGACCAGACCACGCTCTGGTTCTAGCTTAGCTTACCTACCGAACTCAGAACAGAGCAAGGATCAAAATGGGGTCCTTCCTGATTTGTTTGGCTCAATACCGCACCACATGGGGCATTTATTCATTGCCCGATTATTCAGAAGCACTGGTGCTCGAAACGGTGGTCACATAGCATCTTGGAGCTCTCGTGGCTCTTTCTGGTGCAAGGCTAGTAAACATAAGAACATACGAATTAGGAGCAGGAGTCGGCCACTTGGCCCCTCGAGCCTGCTCCGCCATTCAATAAGATCATGGCTGATCTTCGACCTCAACTCCACTTTCCCGCCCGATCCCCATATCCCTCGATTCCCCTAAAACACTCTCCTCGCGTAGATTCCTTCCCTCGCCTTTCACCTTATTTTCCTGCATTTTAGTGTAAAGAAAACTTATACACCCTTGAGTTACACTGAATAATCAAGACTTTTTCTTGAGAGAAGGACAAGCTGCAATCGGAATTTCAATGTTATGATGCCCTTGATAAGTGGGAACCCCTCTGTGGAAAAAGAGCGACATTCTGTCTAACAAATTCACCCAGCTGTGAAAACCAAAAAACGATCACACAACGCAGCCAGTCTCTTAAGCGTGGGCACGTTGTAGCTTGCTGACTTTCAACAGCCAGCGTAATACACTGGTGCCGGCACACCTAACAGAAACAGGAACAGTGCACCACTGAAAGCCGACGGACGTGGTCACATCTGGGCTCCCCCTCCACAAGGGAGATCAGTTTTTGGACTGCACGAGTGTTTGTGGCATTTTTACTGCCCAGGAATGCAATAGCTTGTGTTAGCGAAGAATGCTATCTGGAAGTGCTGCACCTTGATACTCCAGCACACTTGAGCAATGAGCTGTTGCACCATCCAGCAATCTTTCCACTGATACTTCTTCTCTGCTTTTTGTCCCCTCCCCTTCTTCTGATTCTATCAACATGCTTGTTCAGCTCATATTTTTCAGTTCTGAAGAAGGGTACGAATCCGGAAACATCACCCGTTCGTTCTCTCCACAGATGCTGACTGACTTGCTAAGTTTCCAGCCTCTTCTGGGTTCGGTTGTACAATAAAAGGGTAGGGCTTGGATTTGCATGTGTAATTCCCAACAGGATAAGGTTATGATCTCACTTGCACCATCTGGGATTGGCACCAAGTGAAGACGAAACACTCCTGCACAAGGAGAGAATGAACAGTCATAGGGTGCAAGAGAGCCACTGGCAGAGGTTCTCATCAGTGTATGTTGCAAATACTCAGCACCATAGTATTTATGTAGCCTGCAGCAGCAGAGAATCATTAATTGTTGCTCGTTTTTAGTCAGAGGCGAGAGGAACTTTAGTGTTGCAGGTTCACACACCCTTTTCACCCTTGTCCTCACTAACCTCCACTGGCTTCCAATTCTCCGGCACATTGACTTGAAATTCCTCTGCCCTTATATCACTGCTGTTTGTTTGCTTGCTTCGAGACTGCTGGGTCAAGGTGAGTGACTCTCAGATTCTGCAGATAACTTAATTATCTAATAACTGTCTAATAAGTGATTGTTCCACATTTGAAGGCAGCTGTTCTGGGGTGCGTACACGCAAGTCTTTGCCCTGATACTACGCGCATATTCCTTTATCATATCTGGGAAGACCAAATCCCACTGATTGCTCACCAACTTCTTCCATTTTCTAGGAGGCTCCACTTCAAAGAAACTCCCCAGTTGCAGGACTAAAATAATCAAATGTGGAAGAATGACATTGGGACTGCCGAGAAAAAAACGCCGCTGTCATAGCGAATTGCAATTTATTAAATAAAATTAAAAAGAGTGAAATGCATGCACAGCGCCAATGTTCTGGCACCTCTGAGAAGGCAGGATTGGTCAAGTGGGGTCAAGGCCACTGTGGGCGGAAAAAGTGCAACAAAAAAAGAGAGGACCATAATTGAGTTCCCACCTCCCCTTCAAAGTAGTTTGGAAATCATGTGGACTGCTATTAAATGGATTAAAATGTCAAGTGATTTTACCACGCCATTAAGTACTGTACTGTTAGCTTCATGGTTCCATGGTGGTGCTACTGCCTTTGAGCGACATTTTTTTTTAAATGAAATCCATCCTTCATCTTAATTCCCGCTTCCCATGTAAAGAATACAAACCCTCCCTGTGTTTCTCACTTTAGAGGGGACAGGGAACAGAATCATGCGACTCATCGGTGTGATGGACGACAGCCCTCGGGATACCCAGACAGTTTCAGCATCAAGTACTGCCAGTTGAGGTATAGCAGAGCTGGAAAATTCAAGTAATCTGAGGGAGGCGTTACCTTCCAGCCCTGTAAAGTGAAGGAAATTAAGCAACTCCAAGCAACATCTGTGTTTACATTTCGGTCGGTAAGCCTTCCTGATTTATTTCTCTGCTTTCCCGATATATCTGGGCCTCTGCAGCCTGTTACACAAGACCATAAGAATTAGGAGCAGGAGTCGGCCATATGGCCCCTCGAGCCAGCTCCGCCATTTAATGAGATCATGGCTGATCTTCAACCTTACGCCCACTTTCCCGCCTGATCTCCATATCCCCCGATTCCCCTAGAGTCCAAAAATCTATCTATCTCTATCTTGAATATACTCAAAGACTGAGCATCCACAGCCCTTTGGGGCAGAGAATTCCAAAGATCCACAACCCTCTGAATGAAGAAATTCCTCCTCATCTCAGTCTTAAGTGACTGACCCCTTATCCTGAGACTATGCCTCCTAGTTCTAGACTCTCCAGCCAGGGGAAACAACCTCTCAGCATCTACCCTGTCAATCCCCCTCAGAATCTTATATGTTTCAATGAGATCATCTCTCATTCTTCTAAACTCCAGAGAGTACAGGCCCAATCTACTCAATCTCTCCTCATAGGACAACCCTCTCATCCCAGGAATCAATCTAATGAATCTTTGTTGCACTGCCTCTAAGGCAAATATATCCTTGCTTAGATAAGGAGACCAAAACTGTGCACAGTATTCCAGGTGTGGTCTCACCAAAGCCCTGTACAATTGTAGCAAGACTTCCTTACTCTTGTACTCCAACCCCCTTGCAATAAAGGCCAACATGCGATTTGCCTTCCTAATTGTTTGCTGTACCTGCATGCTAACTCTGTGTTTCCTGTATGAGGATACCTAAATCTCTCTGAACACCAACATTTAATAATTCCTCATCAGCTCTTCCCTGCCCCACTGGCTAACTTCTCATCTATACCAGGTCTGGATTTTCTTCTTATCTAAAATTTGTGACCCAAGTTCAATTCTTTCCCCCTTACAATTGTTGTATGGCTATAATACGTTAACATTCATTCATAGCTTTCAGTGTGCATGGTACAGTATACAAGTGCATTGTGGTAATGAGGTAGCGAGTAAACTTTATAGAAACATAGAAACTAGGAGCAGGAGTAGGCCATTCGGCCCGTCGAGCCTGCTCCACCATTCAATACGATCATGGCTGATCATCCAAATCCAGTACCCTGCCCCTGCTTTCCCACACAGAATCCCCATCGAGCCTGCACCGACACATAACCCACCCTATCCCCATAACCCCACGTATTTAATTCCCCCTAACATATCCCATCCTATCCCCATAACCCCACATATTTAATCCCCCCCTAACACTAAGGGACAATTTATCATAGCCAAATCAACCTAACCCGCACATTTTTGGACTGTGGGAGGAAACCGGAGCACCCGGAGGAAACCCACGCAGACACGGGGAGAATGTGCAAACTCCACACAGACAGTCACCCGAGGTCAGATTCGAACCCGGGTCCCTGGCGCTGTGAGGTACCAGTGCTAACCACTATGCCACCGTACCGGAGTGGCTCGGATTATGGGTGACCATAGGAATTGATTCCAGCAGGTGATAATTAGTGCGTACTTGGCTTAAAGATTAACAGTTTTGGGTGGGTAACAAGTGAACAAAGATTAATTTAAAAAAAAATGAAAAGTCGAACACTTAACCCTTAGGCAACTGCAGGGAATTCAGTAATCAGGAAAGCAAATTCAGCCCATGTTAGTTCATACATCTGGAAAGACCCTACAGTCCCCCACTGCAGGAGTTTTTGCCTCCGAAAATGCCAGTATAATCGAGGTTGGATGCGGCAAAGTCGACAACCAGCCTCCAGAAAAGGAGCGAGGCCAGCCATTTAAAAGGCAAATAAAGTGCTGCCTTTCGTGGCTACTGCATCACAGTTAATTGAGAGTGTGTGTGTGTGTGTGTGTGTGTGTGTGTGTGTGTGTGTGTGTGAGTGAGAGAGAGAGAGAGTGTGAACGTGTGTGTAGAGGAACTTCTAGATATCAGTCCTAAATTTACATAGGATCTACAGCACAGAACCAGGCCATTAGGCCCAACCAGTCCATGCCAGCATTTATGCTCCACTTGAGTCTTCTCCCGTCTTTCCTCATCTAACTATCAGCATAACCCTCTATTCCTTTCTCCCTCATATGCTTATCTAGCCTCCCCTTAAATGCATCAACCACTCCGTGTGGTAGCGAGTTCCACATTCTCCCCACTCTCTGGGTAAAGAAGTTTCTCCTGAATTCCCTATTGGATTTCTTGGTGACTATCTTATATTGATGGCCTCTAGTTTTGCTCTTCCCCACAAGTGGAAACATTCTCTCTCTATCTACTCTATCAAAACCTTTCATAATTTTAAAGACCTCTATTCGGTTAAATTATTAAATTTAACCTTTTAATAGTTAGAACCCGTGTCCCCTTGTCCGCCGATAAAAATCAGCTTTTCGCTGTCTCCTTTCCAGATTAAAACCCAGGTCTCTCCAGCCTTTTCTCGTAATCCAGACTCTGGACAACAAAAATCAAAATTGTGTTTGATTGTCTTCCTTGTTTCCTCGGCGACCAGAACTGAACACAATACTCAAGGTATGGTTTGACCAGAGCACTGTACAGTTTGATCATGTCTTCCTCTGGCTTTTGGCTATATAATTCAATATTCTACTTCCACTGGAGCAGAGAAGCCCAAGAGATTTAACAGAGGTTTTTAAAATGAAGAAGAGTTTTGATACAACAACAGAAAATGCTGGAAAAACTCAGCAGGCCAGGCAGCATCCGTGGAGAGAGAAACAGAGTTAACGTTTCAGGTCGAAGACCTTTCATCAGAGCTGGAAAAAAAGCAGGAAATGAAATAGTTTTGATATGTTGAATGAGGAACGGTTATTTCCTCTGGTAGTGGAGTCTGTGACGGGGGTCATCAATTTAAATTTGCCACTGAGGTAAGGGAGGAGGGGGGCTTGGGAAAATGTCTTCGCTCAATGGATTGTTGGAAAATGGACCGCTTTGCCACATGGTTGAGGCAGAGACAGTTGCATCTTTTAACAGAAAATTGGATAAATATTTGAAGCAAAGGAAGATACAGGGCAATGGGGGGAGAGAGCAGTGCAGCGAGATTAGTTTGGGATTGCTCGAGGAGAGCGCCGGCACAGACACAATGGGCCGAATGGTCTCCTTGTGCTGTAAACTTGTGTGGCTCTATGGATCCTGAGGTGGTGGAACCATGAAATATCGTGCCCCAGCTCTGTATTCAGTTTGGTGATTTCAGAAGTTACAATTGGTTTCTGTGCCTCTAGGCTTGGGAGGCATAAATCAAGGCAGCCATGGCTCTGGCCTCTAATTGCCAACCAGGCCCTGCTGGAAGTACACATGTACAGACATTGGGTAAGCAGGATTTGCTGTAATACCCCTAGAAAGGGGAACTGTCTTCACACAGCCCTGCCAGCAGGAGTCAGTACCTTCAGGAAAAAGAAAGACTTGCATTTTCTATAGCACCTTTCTTGACCACCGGATGTCCCAAAGTGCTTCACAGCCAATGAAGTACTTTTTGAAGTGTAGTCACTGTTGTAATGTAGGAAATGCGGCAGCCAATTTGCACACAGCAAGCTCCCACAAACAGCAATGTGATAACAAAAACAGATCATCTGGTCATTATGTTGATTTGAGAGATAAATATTGACTAGGACACCGGGGGTAACTCCCCTACTCTTCTTCAAAATAGTGCACTGGGATCTTTTACATCCACCCGAGAGAGCAGACGGGGCCTCGGTTTAACGTCTCATCCGAAAGACAGCACCTCCGACAGTGCAGCATCCCCTCAGCACTGCACTGGAGTGTCAGCCCAGATTTTTGTGCTCAAGACTCTGGACTGAACCACAGCTGACACTCAAGACAGGAATTAAAAAAGAAAATGTCAAACCAAGATAAAGATGAATATAAGACAGATATGATTAAAGGAGTGCAGGCATAACTGTATGGAACTTTTGTTCGGGAAATTAAGTGGATTGCATGGAGTTCAACACAGAGGTTTGGGGAAGAATAGAGGCCTTTAGGTGTGGCTGAACAAACTAGTAGGGAAGCAGTTTCAGACCTCAGAATCCTATTTTGACATCACGCCGATGAAATCATTTTCCTCTATATATCCAGGGGGCTTTCCACACTTGTGGCATGCAACATAGAATAATTCTCAAGTCACAGAACCTGTTTCCCGTTTTGTGACTGGCCTGGGGTGATCTCATATGGTATAGTTTGATTCCAGCCTGATCTAATTGAGGGATTCATTATAATTATGGAGGAACCTATATTCGATTTGATTTAAAAAACCTTTATATAAAAAAACTAATGCTTTGTGTAACTATTTTAAATCACAACCTACTTAAGAAAAAAAAACTGCGTCTCTTACCTCTTTAATCACCATCATCATGTTTTCATCCTCGGACATTTCTCTGGACAGGATCCTTCTCCGGGAATTGGCGGGGGTCCCCATCCCTCCCGCCTTTGAACGAACCTTCTTGTTGCCTTTCGGAAATAACTTGGGAACAAAAAAAAGTTTCTCAAGACCTCAGAACTTCTGGACAAACTTTCTGCCGACCCGGTGGAACAGGTCGAGCCCCGCTTCAGCGAGCCTTACTTGGCCCAGACTCCTGACAGGGTCTGCTGCTTCATTCTTTCCGATGTTCCGCCGACCGATTAAGTCTGTTTGAACAACGAGAACATTTGTCTTTAAAAGGCGCAGCCGCTTGCCCGGCCCAAAGTATTTCTGGCTTGTGGCAGAGTCCCGCCTGCAATCGGGAGGCCTTTGGGTCCTAGCGCCGGGCGCTGCTGAGTCACAGTGGGGGGGGGGGGAGTGTCAGTCAGTCCCCATTGCACAAGTACTTTTTTTTAAAGTCTTCTATGAAAAATAAACAGTTGTCCAGAGCAGATCGTCGATTGTCTTGAAATTTTAACGGGGAGGGATGCGAAGCTAATTGCAAACCCCAAAAACAAAGCAGAACAGGTTCACAGTTTTCTCCAACAAAATCAACATGCGAGTCTTGACAGGCCTATTCGGAGTTTGGCGGCAGGCAGTCCGATAGAGATCTTGAGAAATAATTTGAATAATTAAAAGGCAAAATCAACAAACATTAAGATTAAATTGTTTCTTTCAGCATAAATTAGCATCCCTTCTGAGCGCATGCCGTTGTCAAAAAAAACCAAGTTGGAATTAAATTAGGAACATAGGAACAGGAGGAGGCCATTCAGCCCCTCCAGCCCTTATTCAATTAGATCATGGATGATCTGCACCTCAACTCCATTTACCCACCTCAGCTCCACATCCCTTGCTACCCTTAAAAAAATCTATCGATCTTTGCCTTGAAAGCTCCAATTGACCCCCAGCATCCAAAGCGGGCGGGGAATTTCAGATTTCTACAACCCTTTGTGTGAGAAAGTGCTTCTTGATTTCCCTCCTAAATGGCCTGGCTCTAATTTTAAGGTTATGCCCCCTTGTTCTGGACTCCCCCCACCAGAGGAAATAGTTTCTCTCTATCTACCCTATCGAATCCTTTAATCGTCTTAAACACCTCGATCAGATCACCCCTCAATCTTCTATACTCAAGGGAATACAAGCAAAGTTTGTGCAGGATATCCTTCTTGAGGTTCAGTGCACCAAACTGAATGCAGTACTTCAGAAGGGGCCTGACCAAGGCTCTGTACAACTGAAACATAACTTCCCGCGCCCCCCCTTTGTATTCCAGCCCCCTTGAGATAAAGGCCAACATTCCATTCGCCTTTGTGATTACTTTTTCTACCTGTCCACTAGCTTTTAGTGATTTGTGTAATTGGACTCCCCAATCTCTTTACTCCTCTACAGTTTCTAGTTACTCACCATTTTGAAAATACTCCAATTTATCTTTGAGTCCAAAATGGATGACCTCACACTTACCCACATTAAACTCCATTTGCCAAAGTTTTGCCCACTCACTTAATCTGTCTATGTCTCTTTGCAATTTCCTGCTCCCATCTGCATTACTTACTGTCCCTCTTAATTTAGTGTCATCTTCAAACTTGGATATACAGCTCTCGATTCCTTCATCCAAGTCATTAAAAAATATGGTGAAAAGTTGAGGCCCCAGAATAGATCCCTAGCAAACACTTCCTGCCAATCAGAGTATATACCCTTCATCCCCACTCTCTGTCTCCTACCTCCCAACCAATTTCCAACCCAAGTCAAAAGGGCTACCTCCAATTGTGTATGCTCTCATTTTTGCCAATAATGTCTTGTGCAGTACCTTATCGAATGCTTTCTTATAGATAACATCCATAAACACTTCCCTATCTACTTTATTAGTGAGAAGTTGCACAACAACAGGTTATAGTCCAACAGCTTTATTTGAAATCACAAGCTTTCGGAGCGCTGCTCCTTCGTCAGGTGAAGTCTGTGATTTCAAATAAAGCTGTTGGACTATAACCTGGTGTTGTGCGACTTCTCACATTTGTCCACCCCAGTCCAACACCGGCATCTCCGCATCATGGGTATTTTATTAGTGACCTCCTCAAAAAATTCAACTAGATTAGTCAGACATGACTTAACCTTAAAGCTATGCTGGCTGTCCAATCAGCTCATATTTGTTCATGTGCTTAGTCCCTCCGTCCCTAATAGATTCTTGTAGCTTCCCACAACTGATGTTAAATAGACAGTTCTGTAGTTACCTGGTTTCTCTCTCCCATCCTTCTTAAATAATAGTGACATTTGCAAATTTCCAGTCTATAACAGCACAATTATGATCAAGAGAGCTTTGAAAGATTCAAAAATGAGTAAGGGAGTACCACCTCAGCAAAGCCAGATCCACTGACATCTGTGTTGTCTCTGGATCAGGTGCAGCAGCAAATGTGATAGCCAGCATATAGCACCACATATTGCCTGGCAAGCAATGTCGGAGCAGGTGGATAGGAATGTGCCGCTGCATTTCCCAGTTTTAAAATGCCTCCCCATTTTAGCAATGTATTTTTAGTTGGTAGGGAGTCAAAGAGAAATGGACAAAGAGTCTACATCCAAAATGTTAACCGTTTCTTTTTACAGATACTGACGAAACCTGCTGTGCATTTCCAGCTTTTTCTGTTTTATATGATTTGACAAACTGCTAGCACATTATAATTATTGTAATATAAGATTACTAGCATTTTTTTTAAATGAGCATTTTCTCCTCTTGGTCACCTGCACCTTGTACTGTTCTCTGGCTGAAATGGCACGCAGGTAATCTACTCCCAAACCTGACCGCCAGTCTAGCTGGCTGTTATTGAGCATACAAGGGCAGCCTTCAATGATGCCATCCAAATTTCCCCTCACTCACTTCCAAACTCTCAAGTGCTAAGGTTAGGTGATTGTTTATTTAACGGGATGGTAATATCTGTGGCCCCAAAGTGATAGGCAAGATGCTAATGGTTGTACATGTTACTGTTGTGTCTATTTAAGCAACAGGAAGCAACAGGAAAACTAAGTAGGATCAGAGTCTATAAGCAATAAAAACTAGAGGAAAATAATCTTTTTCTCCTCTTTGAAGGCAGTATTTCAGAATGGACTATGGTTCTACAAGCAATTGGTGAGAAGGAGGAAGAAAAACAATAAAGTCTCAGAGCCGAATCATAGAATAGTACAGCACAGAAGGAGGCCATTCGGCCCATCGAGTCTGTGCCGGCTCTCTCGAAGAGCAATCCAGTTAGTCCTATTCCCCCGCTCTTTCCCCATATCCCTGCAATTTTTTTCTCCAAGTATTTATCAGATTCCCTTTTGGAGGCTACTATTGAATCTGTATCCACCACCCTATCAGGCAGTGCATTCCAAATCCTAACCACTCGTTGCGTAAAAAGGTTTTCCCTCATGTCGCCTCTGGTTCTTTTGCCACTCACCTTAAATCTGTGCCCTCTCATTATCGACCCATCAGCCATTGGAAACAGTTTCTACTTATTTACCCTATCGAAACACCTCTAGCAAATCGCCTCTTCGCCTTCTCTGCTCCGAGGAGAACAACCCCAGCTTCTCTAGTCTATCCACGTAACTGAAGTCCCTCATCCCTGAAACCATTCCAGTAAATTTCTTCTGTACTCTCTTCAAAGCCTTCACGTCCTTCCTAAAGTGTGGTGCCCAGAATTGGACACAATACTGCAGCTGGGGCTGAACTAGTGTTTTAAGTCCAATCCCATCTTCTCCAGAGACACACCTTTCAGACTTTAGTGAATTTTATTTCTGCACAATAAAGTGATGTACCTGAAAGCCAGATACTAGAATCAAATGATGCATTATCATTAACACGCCACTCATCTCTGTGCCACACTATTGTAATTACCTGCTGACACCACTGGAGGTCACCTACTGCCAACATCCTCTGTATTTTTCTGCAACAGTGACAATCAAAATGAAAAGGCCTTTATAAATTTGTCCTCAAGTACAGCCACCAGGTCACCTAAAGAATGCACATTTCCCATGCAGAAAGTGACATGGTTTGAGGAGTTTGTGATTCAAATAGTTTCTCCATTCTACTCGTAACAATAAATGTATTTATATACGCATGGCCTTCACCAAGCCACATATTGAATGCAAATTCAGAGGATCAATAGTGATTGATCAGCACTTTGCCCTCCTTCCATTTTTTTTTCCTTGGACAATTTTCTCCACTTTCTTTATGGCATTAACTCCTTGCTGGAGGACAGTTCCTCCAACCTCTTTCAACACACTGCTCCCAAACCAGCCAAAAGGACAGGACAATGACTTGTCACTGACGCTAACCGCAAAAACCAAACAAAAGCTGCCTAGGTAGCTTCCTACAAGAACACCCCAAAGCTCTGCTTGGTACCTCTCCCAACAAGTCAGCATACCTCAGGACTTCTGCTCGAAAGTGCACACGTAGGCAGGTGAAGACATGAGCAGGCTGGTGTATTAGGACAGCCAGCATAACTCACAAAGTAGCACTTTTATATTGGCACTTGTTTAGGTTGGATTCCAGGAGACTGGCATCAGTCAGGTAGCTCCCAGTTTACACGACTAACTCCAGTTCCCTTATTTCAGTGGTAGAATCATAGATGTGTGAAGTTAAGAAACGACAAGGTGGGGTAGATGGGATTGTTGGGTTGGGGGGGGGGGGGGGGGGGGGGGGGGGGGGTGGAAAGCAGAGCTCAGAGTTGATCAATGTATCAAGGTTCCACACCTCTAGGTTAAGTCAGAGATGAAAGCTTGGGATATGGAGTTAAGGGCAGAAGCTCACAGTTTATGGAAGCTGAATAGAATGGTTCCACAGAGTTTAAGCTGGAGGAAGTTTTGGCTCATCCAGGTCATAATTTCAGATAGGCAGTGGGGGGGGGTCAGTGGAGTAGGAAGCAAAGTAGAGCCACAATTTCATCAACAGACACATGAAAACCAACCCTGTTTCCAGCTGTTTTACCATTGCAGAGGAAGGAACCAAGACTATGGAGGTGACTGCATTTGGGTGGGGGGGGGGCACAGTGGAGAGGGTAGGCATAGGAACCTTTGAAGTGCTTGGTCTACCAGTAGACAGCAGCACCAGGGAGCTGGATTATAGGCAGCACAGAGGGAGGAGAGGGAAATGAGCAGTGGCTGTAGTCAAAAGGTCGCAACAGGCAACCAATCCTTGTGGGTACTGTATTACCTTTGAGACATGGAATTTTTTCTGGAAAAATTTACCTTGTAAGGTACATAGTGAAGACATCTGGCTCCAGAGACAGCTGCTATACACAAGTGAAATATAGCTGGCTCAACAGATTGAAACCATGATTATTAAGGCACACAGGTCCAAAAGATCACAGAACTAGTAGGATGGCAATAGCAGTGCTACAATTGCCCTTTCAAACCCCTACATTAGGGAGGAGAAAATGAATAAAAGCTCATAACTTGGACAAGTTATCTGGACAACCACCCCAATGCAAGTGGCACTACATCCCACCAAGAAGTAATCACCTTGAGGAGGGTGGGGGGAAAGAAGGGGAAAGAGACTGCAAGGGAAGGAGGAAGGGAAAGACCGAAGCAAATTAAAAGAAAAAAATTCTGGATACAACAAACCTTGGGGTACACATTTAACTTGTATTAGAAGCACGTCAAGAGAGAGTGTGCAGTACAAGAGCGACTATGTATTGTCAGAGGTGCCAGCTTTGAACTCACCTAGTGCCCTGGCCAACATTCCTCCCTCAAGTCAGTCATTGATCTCATTTGCTGTTTGAGACCTTGCTGTGTGCAATTTGGCTGCCGCATTTGCCTGCTTTAGGTATGACTGCACTTTAGCCAACTAATTATCTCAAGTGCTTTAGGAGATCCAGAGGCTGTAAAATGCTATGTAAATGCAAGTTCAAAATCTGAGATCCAGAGGCTGTAAAATGCTATGTAAATGCAAGTTCAAAATCTGCAACTGAAAAAAAATTCCTGGAAATGCACAGATGAACCAGCAGTTAAAATATACCAACCTAGGGTCACAGCTACAACACTGTTCACATTATGCATTTTGTTTAAGCTCATGTGATGTTATTGACAGGAGAAATAGAATACACAGATCAAGCTGATGCCTATGATTCAGGACAGGAAAATGAACGGGGGAAAATACTTTGCATAATCCAACTAAAACAGCTCCTCCTGCTATGTATATCAGATTGCAAAGTTTGTTAAAATTCTGCTAAAAATACAAGTAATAATGAGTGCACAGGCTTGGAGGTGCAGATTACTTGCTCTCACCTAGACTATAGGAGCCAGGATAAAA
Source organism: Squalus acanthias (assembly GCA_030390025.1). Taxonomy (NCBI): domain Eukaryota; kingdom Metazoa; phylum Chordata; class Chondrichthyes; order Squaliformes; family Squalidae; genus Squalus; species Squalus acanthias. The sequence continues at coordinate 20,668,248 of CM059451.1, forward strand.
TAGGTAAAGGAACATTTTAAGAGGACACTGCTAGATATGCACAAGAGTAAAATTAGAGTTTAAAGAGAACTGCAAAGAATGGAGACAATAGTGAAGGCAATGTTAAAATTGTGTTTTATTATAGTAAAACCAGTCCCTGCTGTTGCAGGAGCTTTATTACTTAATGTACAAGCTGAATAAAACTTCTAGCCTTACACACCAAAAAAAATTCAATACACAAGTTCACGAGCTGTTGGCAAAATTGGGAGGTAAATAGCTGATCACCCATGATGCTGCTCAGGTTGCCTGGGGACTAAGTAAATGAGGTTTAGCTGCTAACCTGAATAATGAGCAACAGATTAGCAGTTCTATTGTTTTGGTTTCATTTTGCTACAATGTTCTTAAAGATAATCTGGAGGCAAAAAAAATTCCCATTTTAGGTGTCAAAAGTATGTTGAGATCATATGCATGGATGATACAGCCACTTCAGACACCACTGTAATTTCTAGGCAATTTTTTAAATTTTATTTTAAAGAAACAGAATGGATAATGTACAAAAGTGAAAGCCTCATGAAGTTTAATGCATAAATCCAGGTTGCCCTGAACATAATGGCAGAGTACCCCCTTAAATGAAATGCACAATCAGCAAAATTACCATTCAAGTCCATAGTAATAATTAATCCATAGTACAAGAAAGGCCATCTGTTTAATACATTGACAGTTACATTAAATACATCTGTAAGTCAGAATTAATTCCATTACCATGATTTAGTTGCAACATAAGCTTTTTAATAAAGCCTGGTTTAATTACAAAAAATACAAGTAAATTTTAGAAGGGATTGTTGCATCTATTGACAAGTCACTTCTTGGCACTGAAATTCAACCTTTACAGATCCTGCACAGAGAATGATTTTAAAAATCTAATGGGTGTCCACAATGGTGTCCCGTTCACTGCCACTTGGTGAAGACAGCAGCCAAAGATTAATGTCACCTGTTAACACATCACATGTGCATTTGTGCCATCCAATCTAATCAATTTTAGAGATTGGAGCAGAATACCACTCTTGTGCACACTGATGCAAGTGAGTATCTAGCATGAAATGCATCTCCACAAATGAGCCACATATGGCTTTCCCTAACTCAGATGAGCCACTCAACCACCATGAGGAACTGGAACCATACCTTGCAATGTGCTAAAATAAGTGAAATTTTACATGTAGATGTGTTTAGATTGTGAATTAAGAACTAAGCTAGCCAACCAAGCTTCAAGGAGCAACTTTACAAGAACTACAAATTTGAAGATTCAATAAAACACAAGTGAACTTTAAAAGTCTCATGTCTACACCTAGGTGGAGTCAAACTGCCAAATGAAGACCCTCTTGCTGCCCCCCCCCCCCCCAATTCAGTATTACAGAAAAGGTCAGATTTGAGAATATTCTCAGTGCACAATTTATACATATATACAGACACGGGTAACTAGGCACCAGACTAGATGAAATGCAAAGAAAAATGGGAACCAACTAGTAAAGTGCATCAGAAAAGGTTAAATAATTCCTATGCAAGGCCTAACCATTTATCACATGCTCCTAACACTGGCTGATTTAAAGGCTCTAAAATTTAAAATGCATTTTACTTTGCCAATTTTCAAAGAAACCACCCAATCTCAAGAATCCTCAGGACATTAAAAAAGTATCGGAAATGCTGACAGCAAAGTACTTTGCTATGGCCCAATCTCCTACCTACACTGCAGATGCATGGGTGTGGTATCATTGCCAATGAACTGACCAAATCCAATCTCAAGCCTTTTGCTAGAACTTCAAAAGTTTCAGGAACCCAAATTATAAAAAAGGTCTTAGAGGACTGAGCACTTGTTCAAAAACAAGTTTACACAGTGAATCTGACTAGTGATTTCCCCCCCCCCCCCCTTTTTATAAAAAGGGAACTGGCTGGCTTTCAGCCCATTCTATAGAAAGACATCTAATCAAAATGTGACTCCAGAATGCCAAGTATGGATTAATGCAGAGTATAGTCACCTGCAAGAGGAGAACTTTCTACAAGGTAATCCAGATTCAGGAATGGATTTAATTACAGCACTGAATTTACTAATTAATTCCAAGGGGTGGGGAGAAGGAGTAAAGAAAGTGTTTGTGCAAACCAAATTACACCATTCCTATGTCTTAAAAAAAAAAAAAGTGTAAAAGCAGTACAGGCAGGGAAGGGGGAAAAAAATAACAATTTGAAATTTTGGATGGATCAACTCCTGCAGGGGCTGGACTTAGATCATAGCAAGAGGGCAAAACTTCTAAAAAGCATTTTTATCAGAAAGAATGAAACACTTAGCTGCAGTGTCCTACGGCACAGGCAGAATCAACCTTTAGGTCAGCAGTGCTTCGTCACACACCACTTCTGCAGTGGAAACTCTGAATCCAGCATAGGAATGAATAAAGCAGCTACACATCACAAAACAGTTTACTCCTTCACTGGATCACTGCCATGTCAGTTTTAACTTAGTTAGAACACATTGCAATAAAAGCTATCAAAATATTTAATGAAATGCAGCTTTAAAGTCAGTGAGGAAATGCAATTCCCTCTCCAAATGAAGGTGGACAAAGCTTGTAGCATGCATCCAACTAGATGATGCTGTTCAACAGGCACTGCAATACTGAAGCCAGCCTGCACCAGAAAAAAGCTGTTTGTGGAGAAGCAAAAGTGCTCTTATAGATGTCAGTTCAGTCATTTGTGTACACAGCCCCAATGCAGGAACCTCAAAATTGTTAGGAGAGCAAGTGGGTAGTGGGCTGAACCATTCAGGCCATGTAGTGGTTAGTCATTATAAAGCTTGCTCATCAATTCTTCCCTCTTCTCCACAGGTACATAAATTCAAAACTAGCCTATTTACTGCACTTTTGGGATACACCCAGAAAGAGAAAAGCATACTGTGCAGCCCAACACCACTATATTTTGAAACTGCATTCACGCCATTTTAAGCCTGAATTTCTCACTTGTGCATTATTTAGTTATATAGTGCACCATTACCCTTATGTTTAATTTTTGCAAGCCTGCATATGCCTCCTACACCTTAAGCCTCCAAGTGAGCACTGCAGAGAGAAATAGTAGTGCAGCACAGATCTACAGAACAGTTATAAAGCACCAAGCTGACTGAACCCAATAGTTGTTTCCCAAACCATTTAAAAATTGAGATGCCAACTACAGCACAGATTTTAAAAACAGAACAGCCACGGTTCAAAACTCAATTCAAAAATATACACAACACCTGGGAGTACTCAGGCTCCTACAACATCTATCTTATTGCACCAAGAGTTACAAGAACTAGTAGCCAAATAGTACTAAGTAGTTAAGTTTTTATTTAATATAAATTGTAGCAGCCAAATTGCTTACTCTAGGATAACCATGCCACAGTTTATTACAGGGTCTTTTATCTGTACTCTATCCTAAAAAAAAGGGCCAATTTAGTTGCCAAACTGCAAAGACTTGCCTGCCAAGGTTAAACTATGCAAATACTGATACTTTTATATTGTGTGCAGTTTCAAAATACAGGCCAGACATTGAAAGATAGGGGGATACTGCAGCTTATACTTGTGTTGAATGCAAACAAAGTTACACTGTTGGAATTTAATTTAGAGTTTGCTCTCAATAATAATCTACAAGTGTTTTTTGTTTAAAAAAGTTTTTGAAGAACCAGCATTCTAGGAGACAGACAAGTGCATCCACATAGCAAGAACCTTTTAAAAAAAAAGAGGAAAACCAAACAAAAAAGTGATTAGGTTGATATTGGCATCTATAGTACAAAGTAAAGACTGGTGTAAGTCAAGTCCCACATCCATTCTGCAGGTACTTTACTGAAGCATTGCAAAGGCATGGATGCAGAGATTTAATTTCAACTTGTTATCCAATGTGCAGTTGTCAACTTGGAGCAAGCTCCCTTCACCATTCGCTCAGTTGCTACAACACTGGCTCTTGTTCTGCTGAGATGGTTCGTGGAGATCCACACCTCTGCTGCGTCCTGCTGTTCCACTGGCATTCTGAAGTTCACTCTTTGGCAACTTCTTGGCTGGAAGATAAAGATACGAGTAATGGTGCTCCCCAAGTGATAACAGGAGGTTCATCAGACTTTGAAAGCAGTTTGATCATTTGGGAACCACTTGCAAACAAGCAGTATTTAATATGCAGTGTGTATTTAAAAAAAAAGTAAAATATTTGAAGTGTGTGGAAGATTCTGGTTGGAATTGGAAAATGTTCTAACAATTTAACCAATTGTAGCCAAGGACTTCAATTATCTTGACCAATTCCCACTAGACTATGCAAGCTAGTGCCAAGGAGAGTTATTAACTTACAGGAAGTTGAGGCTCTGAACTAGTGGTTTGACTGTAAAACCAGTCTTAAACCCCAAGGATGTCAAGAATTCCTTTTGGCAGCATCCCCTTCTCTAGGCTGCCATGCAGTTGTTTTGTCAAGCGACTAGGAGTAGTAAATGCCATACTAAACCCCAGTCAATCTTCAAACTCCTGAACCTTGATTGAGCTGCCAAGACAGCCTTTGAAGCCAGATTTGCGCAATGCGATTCCCACCTCTAGAAGCATTGAGATTTTAAAGGCAAGGAAGAAAAAGTGTAGAAGTAGGGTATTTAGAAAAAACAGAAGTAGTTTCTTTTTTAAAAAAGCTTTGAGTGCTGCCCAAGGAGCCTGCAACTCAAGGGGTAAAAGAACCCAATTTAAAGAGCTTGCATTTACATAGCGCCTCATCACATCCTCCAGACATTGCACTACAAAATTAATTGGTTGCAAAGTGATTTGCAGTCACTTACGAAGCCAAATGCAGCAGCTAATTTGCGCACAAGGTACCACAAACAGCAAATGAGATGACTGACAAGTTAATGCATTTTTGGTAGCATTGGTCAAATGTTGATCAGAACACCAAAACTCCCAGTTCTTGAATAGTGCCACGGGATCTTTTACGTCCACTTGAACAGTAGATGGGGCCTCTGTTCATGTTCTCATTTGAAAAGACAGCACCAACAATGCAGCAGTCCTAGTACTGCATTGGAGTATCAGCCTAGATTATGTACTCAGGTCCTGAATTGGCACATGAAGCCACAACTTGGACTCAGGAGATAGAATGCTACCAACTGTGCCAAGCTACAGTATAGCTTGAAGGACCGTCTGAATAAAACCAGCAGTGACTCATTCCATAGCACTTTAGAAGGCAGGATATGGTATTCAAGAATCTTCAACTATGCCATGTTCCTTTCCATCATTTGCTCAGGACTTTGCATTGCAGCCTTGGATGCCCAAGTTACCCATTTTTAGTTGGCCTTCCATCTGTATTAATGGTGACCCCCATAACAACCAATCAGAAGTGACTAAATAATAAAACTGGCATAGCATGTCAGTTTAAATTTAGACAAGCAGGAAATGGAGAGGTGGTGTTGGAAAACAGGTACTGCTCACGCACACAAAATGACTACATTCAACACAACTTGATGTTGGTTCAAGGCACTTCAGGTTCCCACCTTAAGTATACAAAATTTAGTTTACCTAGGAGCATATCCATATTGTAGGAGGTGGAAATTTAACTATGCCATTAAAAGCAGCAAAGAGGGATTTCCTCTTAAATTATGAGTTAGTGTACCTATTCTCAGCAATTTCAAATATTTGGGAAGATATCCCATTACCAAGGCATCCAAGAGGATTAACAGAATTATCATCCCTACAGAATGGCTCAAGATTGATCTGGTACATGGACCCAAGGATTGGTAAAGCTCAATTGGCCATTTTTTCTACTTAAGGAAGGAATAGTTTTTACTGTAATTCATCAGCTTCCGATTCACTGAAAAGTTGCCAATCTCCCATATCTTACCTATTGCCAAAAATAGGTCATTAACATTCATTGCTGTCTTCGCTGATGTCTCCATGAACAACAAACTGTTGTCATCTGCATATGCTTGCGCTTCCTATTGAAAAAATAAGATGGTGGCAAGTATAAGATTTTGGAAGGTGAGTCAGATGAGCCTACATAAAGTAAATTTGTGTAATTCCACAATACCACACTCTGGCAACAACAGAAGTTAAAAAAAGGTATTAAAAATCAGTTCTCATTCTATTACATTCAGCACTGTTTTGGGCCAGAGAAGGGCTCATGAAAACACCCAGAAGGAATTATTCATAGGACGACTATTTACACAGGTTTGTTCTTTCAGCTGGTCTAAAGAACAGCAGAATGACAAGTGGAGTTTAAAAAATTCTTCTACATATCTTCCCCACAGCATCCCATCCCTGGCCAAGGTCAGGTAGATTCATATTTACTAGGCACTGGCCAAAACTCAAAAGTTGCAACTTAGCCAGAGACTTCCATCCCATAGGGCTTGATTTATGAAGCCCAGAAGAGATCAGTGTTCAATTCCACTGCTGTGCATTAAGTCAATTATTATTACAGTACTTATTTGGCTACTCATGTTCAAGCCAAAAAGCCAACCAACCACCTACAAACAAGTACAGGAAACTATTAACCGGCACTGACGGGACCGACGTGGTGCCGGTTAATCAAAAAGTCCGGATAATGGAGAGTTATATCTCCCAACGCACGAGAGCCCCATACACATGGACATGCGCCTGCATGCGGAGCTCCGTCTTCCCGGGGACCGCCAGCTGACCATCTGTTGTGTCCGCTGCCTACCCGGGCTGCACATTCCCCTCCCAATCTACACGCTCCGATAAAAGGCAAACACCTCGGGGTTTTTTTTAAAGTTAATTTTAAACGAGAGATGAAGGAAAACCCCGGTTACCTACTCAAGAATTTTGCCGGTTAAGAGAGATTTCTGGATATTTGGGTGCCGGTTAATAAAGAGTTTCCTGTACCTATATCCCAAGCACATTCTCCCTGCCCAACAAGGAAACATACCTCATATTCCACCATCCTTTTATTAGCCAGATCTGCCTTATTTCCCGACAGCGCTATAACTATATTGGGACTTGCTTGTCGCTGCAACTCTTTCACCCATGTCTTTGCTCTTGCAAATGTCTCCTGAAAACAACAGCAACTTTAGTATTGGATTCAAAAGTAAAACAGGTTCCCCCACCCCCACACACCTAAATTTCAGCTACATCACTGTAGGAGGCACCTTTGGTGGTGGGTGGGGTGGCATGAAAGGCAAAGAATAATCACCAGGTTACTTCCGCAAGCTTCCTTGCAACTGGTTCAAGAACTAACTTGGGAGGTTTTTTTTTTGGGAGGAGGGCAATGTGGTGTACATGGACTTCCAAAAGGCATTTCATAAAGTGCCACATAAAAAGGACAGTGGCAGCATGGATACAAAATTGGCTAAGTGACAGGAAACAGTAGTGGTGAATGGTTGTTTTCCAGACTGGAAGGTGGTACACAGTGGTGTTCCCCAGGGGTCAGTATTAGGACCACTGCTTTTCTTGATATACATTAGTGACTGGGACTTGGGTGTACAGGGCACAATTTCAAAATTTGCAGATGACAAAACTTGGAAGTATAGTGAACAGTGAGGAGGAGAATGATAGACTTCAGGAAGACAAGACAGGCTGGTAAAATGGGCAGACACATGGCAGATGAAATTTAACAGAAAAGTGATATACTTTAGTAGGAAGAGGCAATATAAACTGAAGGGTACAATGCTAAAGGGGGTGCATGAACAGAGACCTGGGGGTATATGTGCACAAATCATTGAAGGTGGCAGGGCAGGTTGAGAAAGCAGTTTAAAAAAAGACAGGATCCTGGGCTTCATCGAGGCATAGAGTACAAAAGCAAGGAAGTTATGATAAACCTTTCTAAAACACTGGTCTGACCTCAACTGGAATATTGTGTCCAATTCTGGACACCGCACTTTAGGAAGGATGTGAAGGCCTGAGAGAGGGTGCAGAAGAGATTTTCAAGAATGGTTCCAGGGATGAGGGACTTCAGTTATATGTGGATAGACTCAAAGCCGAGGTTGTTCTCCTTAGAGAAAGTTGAGGAGATTTGATAGGTGTTCAAAATCATGAGGGGGGACTAGATAGAGAAACTGTTCCCATTGGCAGAAAGGTTGAGAACCAGAGGACACAGATTTAAGGTGATTGGCAGAAGAACCAATGGCAACGAGTTTTTTTTTTTAAAAACGAGTGTGGTTAGGATCTGGAATGCACTGCCTGAAAGGGTGGTGGAGGCAGATTCAATTGTGGCTTTCAAGAGGGAATTGGATAAGTACCTGAAGGAAATTTTTTTTGCAGGACTACAGGGAAAGGGCAGGGAAGTGGGACTAGCTGAAGTGCTCTTGCAGAGAGCTGGCATGGGTACAATGTCTTGTGTGCTGTAACCACTCTGATTCATTGATAGATCTATGAATCCTAGTTCTAGCCACCTACCTGTGGTTTGAGTTGCAAAGAAAGTGCCCAAGATATTATTGCATTCGTGGAGAATTACAACAGACTTGCATGGGCAATACCAGAAGTGTGAAGCATGACCAAGGATAAAAGCACCGCCACTGCGATGCATCACCACGATGCACTATGAGAACACTCACTACAGGTCAGAAGCACACTTCTCTGCCAGTTCCCTCCCCATCCCACCCCCACTTTGAGATGCTTACTGCCTTCATGTTCAGAATTATTTTATGTATAATCCACTAAGTGAGACTATTGTTCAAACAATGCTTTACATTCTTGATGAATACTAGATATCAGATCTTTAAAAATTAGCATTCAACATTTACAGGATATGGGCACATCAGGGATCCAAAGTTTATATATAAAGCATCCCTAGTCAAAGACCAGTGTACAGTCAAAGCAGTTCTGACATCACCAGTCTGATCACTTTCTCACCCCCCCCCACCCAGTGTAAAAATGCTTCCTTTTAAGAAAAAGCTAGGTTTTAGTACTTCCACCACCCCTTTTTTTTTTTTTAAAAACTGCAGTTGACTTCTGCTTTAGTTCTAGCTGGAGATCTGAACTCTGGATTGGTCATTTGTTTTTATGTACAAAGTTACATCTGAAAGGCCTATAGTAGAGTTAAGAGTCCAGTCATGAAAGCTATGCAATTAAAAAAAGTTTTACAAAGGGCATTTTAACCCCATGGGCAGATTCACCAGCTTTCAGCAATGAGCTGCATCTGACTGCTTCTGTGCATCCTACTTGTAAATATGCAAGTTTTAGCCAATACACATTGGCCCATAGAATTTGCCACCTTCAGAGAAAGAATAATTTGGTGGACACCCACATTATCCCAGTGCATACCCTCAATAAAAGTGCAATTATTAGTGCTAGGAGAAAGCATGTCTGGGAAGGACTTCACTGGCCTGAATGAAAATCTCCCATGTTTCATCATTGGAGTACTATAAAAATTATGGGTATACTCAATCAAGAACATTAATGGGATTTAGGGAGTGGGAAATTACTTTAGATTAAAAGTATTTAATTTCCTACCCCATTTATCTTAACATTTCAACTTTATGCCTGAAAAAAACCACACAAGATGCACTAGTTTAAAAAAAAGGTAGAAAAATACATTAGATTAGCAGGGGCACAGCAATTCAATCAAGCCACTAATGAGTAGTTTGCTAACCTGATTGGTGATGTCATACACCACAATGGCAGCCTGAGCACCCCTGTAGTACATGGGAGCGAGACTGTGATACCGCTCCTGTCCAGCTGTGTCCCAGATCTCAAACTTTACTGTTGTGTCATCCAAGCAGACAGATTGTGTGAGAAATGCAGCTGTTTAAAAAAAAAATCAACGTCAAGATTTTTGTTCTGAGGCCAACTTGCTAAAGTCTGTTTTACATTGAAGGTTTTCAACAAATTATAAAAAAGGAAGCAAAGCTGCCATTTGAAGTCAGGCAAGCAATTGAAACAGACCCAGCTATGGGAGTATGTAAGGCACAAAAATGACTTGAGCCCATAACTCCACAAGCACTTTCTCCCCTCTGCCATATTTATGCAAAGAAAAATAGTATTTACACCCAACTGTATTTTCCAATTTAGTATCAGGATTATACAGCATTGATCTTTGGACAAAGCTTAAAATGGTGAACACTGCAGTTCTACAATACAATAGGGCAACAAAAACTCGCCAGTCATTAAAAAAAGTATTGTAGCTGCAATACATGTGCACTGTCCAGATAAGTGGCAGGGGACCCAGAAACAAGCACATCAGGCTGGAATCTTGATCTCCACCCTCCAAAAAAAAAGCACAAACATAATTTTTGCATCCTATCTGCACCAAGTTCCATATATCCATCAGCCCGGTCCTTTGATCTACTTTTGGTTCAGTCGTTTCCATGCCACCCTCCAAAAAATGGATCAAGTTTAATATTCACTCCACCCTACCTGACCTTCTGCCTAAGAAAAATTGTTGATGGAACTATATACACTAGCAAGAGTCAGCATCCTCAGGTGAAGGGAGAAAGGAGTAAGGGGCGAGTGGGCAGGGTAGAAAGAAAAAAGGGAACTGCACAATGTGTCCTTGAGAGTTAGGTTAAAACATTAAGACTGAAAAAGAGGCTAAATAGAACAACTTATACATTATGTCCTTACAACATCCTAAAAGAACACAACCAGTGAATCACTTGAAATGCAGTCACTAATAGCCAATTTCTACATTGAAGAATCCCTGAACAGAAAAGTGAGATGAATGACTTAAACCTGTTTGATGGTGTTGGTTGAGGAGAATGCCAAGAGAACACCCTGCAAAAAAGTACCATTGGGTCTTGACCTGGCACCCAAGGTCTCCACTACTGATGAAGTAATATGAAAAAAGTACAATGCCTTTAGGACAGATATTCAGCTACATTTCCCCCACAGGTTGCTCACTTATGCAGTCTTTCAGATTAATAAAGTTCTAATGATCTTGGCTTAAGTTGCCAGCAATTGAACAACTGCCGATCTTGGCCACATCATGACATGATCAAGACAACTCTGGCAGAGTTGGTCATAACCTCAGTCAACTTGGTGTTGAGGAGCAAGTGTTCTCTGCAGTCTGCCAACTAGGGTTATAATATTTGGTCACAGGCTTTGTAGAACTTTGAATGCAATTACTAAATCAATGAACTGAGTGATTGCACTGGAGAGCTTGGCAACCAGAGAGCTAGAGGTGAGTTTAGGAGCTATCCAAAGCAAGCTGTTTATCCAATTGATTCAGCAGCATTGCAAATGATTAGTGTTTGCATGAAAGCTGCCCACAAGACAAAGGGGCACAATCTGACATTTACAGGGGAACAGTTACTGAACTAATGATCCAGTGACACGAGTTCAAATCTCATCATGGCAACTGGGAATTAAAAATTCTTGGTTAATAATATGGATTTTAAAAAGCTAGCATCAGTCATGACAACCATGAAACTACCAGATTGTTGTTAAAAACCCCATCTGGTTCACTAATGCCCTTTAGGGAAAGAAATCTGCTGCCCTTACCCAGTCTGGCCTATGTAACTCAAGACCCACAGTGTGGTTGACTCTTCTGCCCTCTGCAAAAGGCCTAGCAAGCCATTTGGGACAATTAGGGATGGGCAATAAATGCTGGCCTTGCCAGCAACACCCACATCCCATGAATGAAGAGGTAGTCAGGGCTTACACAATGTTCAAAAGCTCAAAATGTCAAAGAATGACATGAAACCCTAAAACAATGAGCAACAGAAGCTAGAATTTATTAGCATGTTAAAAGCTAATAATTAAACTAAAGTTACAAAGTGTTATTGGCTTTTTTGTTATTGGCTTTTTGACACAAGATAACAGGAAACAACTCGCTTGGATGAACATTCACCACAAGGTTATTGATGAGCACTGCAGCACAGCAAAGCAAATAAGTTAAAACAGCAACAGTTTAAATTGAGCAACAGACACCAGCTAATACCCCTCACTACCTTTGTCATTGCTGCCTCCTGCCCATACAGCTGCTAAGCTAGTTTCACCAACAGTTTACATTTCATAGCACTGAGTGCTTGGAATGTATTTACAGCCAGTTAAAACAAATTTTTAAAAGCCTAATGGTTAAGGGAGAAGTTTAATTTCCTCAAACACTTAGTTATAACAAAAGTACTTACAGAATTCATGTTCTCAAAGAGTAGCTTAGCACTAGTCACTGGGTAGAAAGCTCTTGGAGGAATGCAGATAATTTGGGGTGGGGTGGGGGCGCAGAGGCGGCAACAGTCACAGGCTCACATCACAATGTGGTGGGGGGTTAAAAGTAAAGCAAGCAGGGCAGGTAGGCAGAAGCAAACAGCCACTATACCAAAAAAAGAGCAGCTGGGGTTGCAGAACAACAGTGCCCAAAAAGGTTCAGGCAGAGAGTCCTTCTCTACATGCTGCCCCTCAGTTTTATCAGCCACAGGTACATTTGAGGACTTACCACCAATTGTGCTTTCCTGGTATTCATGGAATTGTCCTTTAACAAAACGTAGCACTAGACTGGACTTGCCCACAGCTGACTCTCCTAGTAACACGAGTTTGAACTGGCAGATTTTGCTGGCTTGTGACTGACCATTTGGCCTGGATGCTCCTCTGCTGGCCATGGCCTCCACAGTAACGGTAACAGGATCCTACTAGCAGAAACAAGTTATCCCACCAGTTCTAGAAGATAGGCACAACTTCCACTGTGGAACCAAGATTGCCTTGGAACCATCCAACCTGCAGAAAAAAAAATTCAGACTAGAGAAATTTTAGTTATACTATATACATGTACATGCACTATTCAATGGTCTGTTTCTAATCAAGCAACTCCACCAAAAGAAACACTATCTCAAACCAAATACAAATCACGTACTTAGAGCAACTCATTAATTATCCTATCTAGATAATTAAAAGGGTAATTGGCCACACCTTGATGGCAAACATCCCAGTGCTTCACACATGTAAACAGACAAGAAAGGGACACCAAGACAAAGATATTAGATGGGGTGACCAAAAGCTTGGTTAGAGGTGAGTTTGAAGGAGGCTTCATCAGTTACCTTGGGTACTTTCATATTTTACCAAAAAGTAGCCATTTGTCTCAAGATGTGTTGTTACTATTTAAAGTACTAAAATATCAAGGGGTCCCCCACCCAAACTACAGGCCAGAAGGATTTAAATTCATGAGCAAAGCTGCATGCATTTGAGCAATCTTTAATGTTGGACATGGATGCCAATATTTTAAAAAGTTCACCAATGATCCCTCTAGAATCTTAGTTCTCGCCCCCTCGGCTTAGTGGGCAAGTGCACCACATTGTGCAATATTGTATTCAAGGAAGGTGATGAGACCATTTAGTTGGGAGGAAAACACCTGATCAAAATGAATGTCACTTGACAAATCTCCTTGGGCATTAATCATGCAACTTTCCTACTAGTATGGCCTTTTAAAGCAATCTCAGCGCTTCAGTTCATGTCCATTTCACTGGTGCTCACGTTATGAGCACTGCAAGCGAGAACAATGTGACCAAAAATCAGTCATGATAACCACTACTCATTGGCTCCTGAAAGCCACATGACTAACCAGGAATGCCATCACAATGACAATGACATCATGAAGCAGTTTCAACTGATTTTCTTGGTAGAAAAAAACAAAAGTGTGAGCAATGGAATAGGATTATACAATGTAGGTACTTTTGCCAACAGCGAGAATAACTAGGAGATTAATGAAGTAAAAACTGAACATAGTTTCCAACATTGTTTTGATTTCCCATCAGGCACAGTTGTGTTTGCACTGTGGCTTTAGGCCAGGGGGAAAGGTCAATTAGAGGACAATTGCTGCAGAGGTAATTTCTCCAGATTAGTAAATCCTTATAAAATCTTCAGCTTCTCTCCAGGGAGATAAGACATTAACAAGGTTAAGCCAAAGCAGAAGATTATTTTAAAAAAAGCTTGTTCCAGTGGCAATATTGCTATTATGAACTTAGCTATCATATTGCTGAATTGAGAGCCAATGAGGTTAAGTACAACAAATACACCAGGTCCAAGAGTTGCTCATAGGTAGTCATTACAACCATGACTACAATTCAAAAGTACTTGGCTGTAAAGCACTTTAGGACACCAAGGTTGTGAAAGACACTATATAAATGCAAGTCTTTCAGTCTCGTCTTGCTAAGCCAAGCCTCAATAACCTATCACCTGATCAGGCATCATACCCATGTTCTGGGACTGACTGATGCAAGACTATGGCAGCAATCAGAGTCTAATACAAGCACGACTCCCCTTCAACACCACAAAACATTTAATTGCTAACAAAATGAAGTGTTAATTTTCTGGTCCTCCTTCCTCTACCTAACCCACCCAATTGTAAATGCCACCTGGTTTATTACTAAAGTCAGTATTGTAGCTCCTCAGCAACAATGAAAACTATGAGTCACATGATTCAGCTCAATTTCTTTGCAGGAACTTTTCTATCTGGTTGTCCTGTGATGATACAGCAACAAATTGATAGTATTTAGGTCCAGGTCACATTTCTGAAGTCAAGCCCCAGGCTAGAGACCAAAGGGCAGGCACACAAAAAAACTTTATGCAGGTAATTCGAACCAACAGGTTAATTCGAGATTCTCTCCCAAGTGCGCATCTTGGATTGAAGGAAGATAGCAAGTTTATATATTAAAAGAAAGCACAATTTGGTGAGTTTTGTGGTACTTGCCGATTAGGGGATAGTAGCTTTGGAAAAACAAAGGGATTTAAGGATTGTCTGCTTACTCATCTGGTACTTTTTGATCACATTTAAAGTCAGATAGCTGCTCACATTTGCCTTACAGACAGACACCTGTGGCCACAATTTTAGATGCAGCACAAGCTAGACAAGACATAACTAGATTGATGGTTATTTGTAGGCCAGTAACTTCAAATCCATAACTTGAAATTATTTCTAACTAATAGCAATAAAACTTTCCTCTTCACCGTCTACTCTGAAATCATGCCATGTCTCAATTTTGGTTCAGCAGTTTTCCAGAAAGCTCTAAATTACACAATTCTAATGGGCAGTCCTACTTACTATATAATTTAGCATTTTCAGTGCAGAAATCTAGTAAACAAGGTTAATCTCACTCAAACTCATCTTAGTGTGCAACATACTTGCATGACTCCATTAACCAACAGCCCCTCCCAGCCATCATACCAATTCATGCTGCTACAACCCTGCTCCAACACAAGTCATGTACAGTGTCCAACGGCACGCTCGAGGCCTTCCGCAACCAGTGGGCACCAGAGGGACTGGAGTGCATCACCACCCCCAGAAACAATTTTAATTTGATTTGTTAAGTTTCCTTTCATTTTTTTTTTTTAAAGTTACAGTCCTTCTTGGTTGTGCCCCTTCAAAATGGGGGTACATGCTGAAACTTAATTAGGCAACTGCCAGAAATAAAAAAAGTCAGCATAAGTCATGTAAAATTTGTGTCACATGCTATTTACAAAAGGTAATCTCACCTTTATAAATAGGCATTTCTATTACAGGATATGACCATCACCAACTCCTTGACAACTGACAAACAAGATGAACAGCTGGCTTGGATTAGACATTACAAAGCTGCAAAACAAATCAAGGCTCAGATAGTGATGAAACTGCAGACAACATTGAAAAGTCAAGCAACTACAAGCCAATCACCTGTGCAAGAGGCTCTCGATTTTACTTCCAACTTGCAAAATTCTCAGTACCTCTCCTGAATCACGTGACTATTAGAGCAAGAGTCCAGACCTTTTCAACCACTAGTTTCAGCACTAGTGGACCACAGTTTGCAGAATAGATTGCAGGATGTCCATCAACAATTTACTCAGCTTTAGGTCATCACTTCAACAGTTGATATATTAAAGCATTTCTTTGGAGGCTTAGGAGCATCAAGATCAGGAATTCAAATTCACTGCAGGTGAAAGTAACCCATTGAGATAATCCAAGTTATGACATTGTTAGACAATACAATAAGCTTCCCTATATTGGTGCATAAACATGGATCACCAAGGGACCATAACTCAAATGTTAGTCTGCAGCAGGGTCCAACACTAACTTTCAGCTAGCTACATACCAGGAGTGAGCCAGATTATTTTTTATTATTTATTTTTTAAAAATCCTTTTGCCAAGTAAACACCCAGCTGTGGTAAGGGCACAAGGTTAGATACTGACCTTGAACTTCAAGACCAGAGCTTGAATCTAGCCTACAATGATAGAATGAAAGAACCCTTACAGCCAGAGGGGTTTAGTGTCAATCTAGTTCCCAGTGGGTTACGAGCCTTCGACAGACTACTGCTAATTCAGCAGTAATTGGCAATCGGAGGTCACAGGATGGCTGGTGTGGGAAATGGAAAAGCATCAAACTGGTGCAGTAAAGCATGGGTGTTCTTTTCATGGGCTGTATCAACATGTACCATGGAGCCCCAGTGGCCAGATTTAAAGTTTAAATTCAAATACACATCTCAAAAAGTTGCTGATACAATAGACCTGGATATTGATTTAGGATTTATCTACTTTACAATTTCCTCAGTTCTCCAAGACTAGAGGGACTGCAGGCAGGACAGTAGAACACTTCTGAAATTGGGACAAAGTAGGAGCTTTAATTTGACCTAGGAATGCTCAAGGAAAGTGTTAAATCTTGAGCAAATTCTCATGCAAAACCCTATCTTCATCTGGGACCTGGGTTCAAATCCAGTTCTCTGCCAACAGCCAGTTTCTCATGGAAAATACAAGTTTGGCCAGTTTCAGCCCAATTCCCAGTGTACAAGGCCATAGCACAATATTGCCCATAATGCAATGTTATAAAAGAGTGGCTAGCGTGGGGCAATGTTCAGGAATTGCTCCATGGCTAGGATCAATAAGCATCGCAGGAGGAACTTACTTTGACTAACTAGTGCTATAACCAGACCTAGGACAATCCAGTGTTAGCACAGCGAGAAATCTCACCTCACCAAGGACAAAAATGCAAGTTAACCACAGGTACAGCTGCAACACAAGCAAACATCCTGGGCATACGTACAACATTCTCAGCAGATTGGTGAGCTATACCCAGTCACAGTATTTGCATGAGGATGGCCAGTCAGCCAATTATCATTCATCCACCCAAAATCCTGAAATTCCCCTCCCTCAGTCAGTTCTGAAAGATTGACAGGATTTTTGCCTCCACTAATCTACACAGGAATTAATTCCACATTGACCTGGATTAAGAACTTTCCAATAGTAGTCCTAAATATGTATTTTAGGCATTTGACCTGAATTAAGAACTTTCCAATAGTAGTCCTAAATATGTATTTTAGGCATTTGAACCAGTGGTTTCCAGAGTTACCTTTTTCCATGTCATTTAGCATCGTAGACATTGCCAAAACACCTGTCAAGGCTGAAAAGGCTAATTTCCCTCCCCCCCGGAAAGTCTACAGTATTATAGAAAATGGCAGTAACTTGCATAACTTCCTAGGAAAGTCACCCCTTGTCACGTGAAAGTAATTTCTCCCATACCAAATCAGCATCCAATAGGCTCCCAAGTACAATGCTAAAACCCCAAACTGATATATTTAAATATAATGTATTAATAAAACTGGAAAGGAAGTTCTAGGCTTAACAGGCTCAGGTTCAGCTATACCTCAACTAAAGAGTGCTACAGAGCAACTTTTATGACTTCAGAACATCCCAAAGCACTTCACAGCCAATTAAGTACTTTTCAAATATAGTCACTATTGGAATGTAGGAAACAAAATAGCCAATAGGCACACAGGAAGGTCCCACCAACAGCAACACGATAAACAACCAGATGATCTGTTTTAGTGGTGTTGGTTGAGGGGCAAAGTATGAGCCAAAGGACACTTTACTGATCACACCCAAGTACATCCAAAAGTCAAGACTGCAAGCCAGTTAGAGGGGAATCTTGTACTGAAAAAAGAGACCAGAGATTTGAAAGTAAAATTAGACTACAGCAGTGTCAGCACACCTCTTGGTTGCTCAATTCAAAAACATGCAAAGACCCCTCCAGTGCTGTTTTATTAAAATTGCTTAATTCAGAATCTATTGAATAATTCATTTTCCTCCCAGCAAAAAAAAATTCAAATTAACAGGAGCAATTTGTACTTTTCTTTAACAACCAACACGCATGTCTTAGGAGGTTTGATTGTATCGGGTTTATCAGTCAAATTCACAAGGTGTAGACCAGTTACAGTGGAAGTGCGAGTATCCACTATGATGGGGGAAAGAGGGAGGAGAGAAGAGAATCTTGTTTCCCTTTACCGCACCTCTGGATAATAGAAATTGCTAGATTAAAAAAAAATCCAGTGTTTGCTCCCACACACAATACTTTTTCAGCGCACAAAATTAAGATAAATTTTAAAAGAATTCCCCAAAGGACAAATTGAATTTAAATTTTCTCGGGCCGTCAGGTTGACTTAGACTAGACAGATTAGTGGGCTGTGCAATTAAATGGAGATCACGCCCAAGGCTTTGTCCCACAAAAATTGTACCAAAGAAAATAAATGTTGCACTGCACATTATAATTGCACGAGATTGAGGTTTTGGTCTTTTGGCGTGTAACGACCAATGTCACAGTTAATGTCCAGTGTGTAACTCATTTTTATCCTAACATAAGGCCCGAGGGTCAGGCTTCGCTCCAAAATAACTTCAACCCAACCCTGCTAGACATCCCCACACACTAACACAATGTCAACCCCACGTTTTAAAAGGATCTTTTTTCACCCCCCACCAGTCTTCGCAAAGAAAAACGAAACATTAAAAGATATAATCTTGCTTCTGCCCGCCCAATCCCCACACCCACAACCAGCACAACACATTTTCTGGGAAACAGGCCATTGACCTCGGGAAATTTGGGCAAATCCAAGTCTGCACTCGAACAGGAATGGGTCGTTCGGAAATATTTATGAATAAAAAGCAGTTTAAATTTTTTTTTACCTCAACAACGCCTTCAACTTCGCAGATTTTTTTTTTAATTGTGTCGCAAGAACTCAGACTCGACCAAACCTGGACCACAGGCGTCCGCTTGTGCGGATTGACAACCCCGTGGCCCAATAAAAAGCAGCCGTTCATGATTGACAGCCATATTCACCAATTACGAAAGGATAAGGCGGGCGCGGCTGTGCTGACAGCCAATAGAGGCTGGGAGGGCGTGTGATTGACAGGCGCGCCGACCATTAGCAGAACGCTTTGAGGGAAGGATCGACATTATTAGTGAATCAATCAGAAGGGAGCCTGGCTGCGAAGGCGGAACTTCCGACAGCAAGGTTGGTTGTTAGGGAGGCTCTTTCCTCTTGACATCAGGTGAGAGACAGAAATATTGAGGTCAGAAAGAGTTAACTTCTACAATTCCAAAATATAAGCATTGCATTTTTGTATGGTGCAATTGATATATAAAAATAATGTATATCATATCTTATCACATCCCTCAGGAAGCCCCAAAGCACTTCCCATACACTCAATCACTTTGAAGTGCAGTCACTGTTGTTATGTAGGCAAGATAGAACAGCAATATTTCCCAGTAATAAATTAAATTCGTTCTGTGGATTAAATTCCCACCTCCCTTGGGAGACAGTTCCACAGGCATTAGCCACACACACGCATAAGAAAGAAAGAACTTTATGATCTACATTGAATGGCGGAGCAGGGCCAAATGGCCTACTCCTGCTCCTATTTCTTATTTCTTATGTTCTAATTCATACAGCATCTTTCGCAGCCTCAGGATAACCTAAATTGCTTGGCAGCCAATGAAGCATTTTTGAATGGTAGTCATTGTAATGTAGGGAAACGCAGCAAGCAATTTGCACACAGTATGTCCCACAAACTGAGATAAATGGACCAGATAATCTGTTTTAGTGATGGTCGTTTTAGTGTTGGTCATGGCTCTAGGAGAATTCCCTGCTCTTCAAATAGTGCCATGGGAACTTTTACATGAGGGTAGATGGGGGCTAAATTTAACAGCTCATCCAATGTAGTACTCCCTTAGCACTGCGCTGATGTCTCTGGAGTGGGGGAGAGTGCTACAACTGAGACAAGGCTGATCCCATCCAATTTTCCTCTATGCTGGCCTTCATAGCAAAAGGGTTGGAATACAGGAACAGGGATACCTTGCTGCAGCTGTACAGGGCACTGGTGATGCCACACCTCGAGTACTGTGTACAGTTTTGGTCGCCTCATCTGAGGAAAGATGTTCTTGCCATGGAGGGGGTGCAGCGGCGATTCACCAGGCTGATACCAGGAATGGCGGGATTGACCTATGAGGAGAGACTATGTAGTTTAGGGATGTACACACTGGAGTTTAGAAGATTGAGAGGGGACCTCATAGAAGTGTATAAAATTCTGACAGGTCTAGACAGACTAGATGCAGAAGGAATGTTTCCCTTGGCGGGTGAGAACAGAACTAGAGGACATAATTTAAGGATAAGGGCTAAACCATTTAGGACAGAAATGAGGGGGAATTTCTTCACTCAGAGGGTGGTGAACCATTGGAACTCATTGCCACAGAGGGCAGTGTACGCCAGCTCATTAAATATATTTAAGAGGGAATTAGATATATTTCTACAGGCAAAAGGGGTTAAGGGTTACGGAGAGAAGGCGGGGACGGGATACTGAATTGGAGGATCAGCCATGATCTCATTAAATGGCGGAGCAGGCTCGAAGGGCCGGATGGCCTACTCCTGCTCCTATCTTCTATGTATCTATGTATCTATGTATGCACTGCTCCTTGTCAGTTTAATGCACCAAACATGACAAGTGGAAAATCTTCCCCACAGTATTTGGAACTAGAAGTAAAATGTCTCCTTCCTGTAGCAACCACTGTACTCTCTGAGAGGAATAGGAAGCATGGAAGCACAATAGGAATGGAATAAAGAGAAGGTCAGATCCAAGGCTGTACAGGCCAAGAGGAAATTAATTTGGCCTTATCTGAGGAACAATATGTAACACTATTAGGGACGAATTGGATAGCTTTTTCAAAGAACCAGCACAGACAGAGTGGGCTGAATGGCCTCCTTCTGTGCTGTATGATTCTATGATTCAAGAGGTTTAGGCTAACCAGGTAATTATTAACAGATATGCCCATTCTGGCTGAAGCCCTGGAAGGCCTCTCTGTGACTCCAACTGCTCTCCCTGTGTTGCCACTTTTGAATCAGACAATCCATCTTTTTTTGTGAGCTGCAGAGAAATTTCTAAGAGGCAACTAATCTAGATTTTAAGATAAAATGTATTTTTTTCAGTGTCACATGATGTGGAATTATTAGTTATTAATGTTTTTGAAGACTTTCTATCCTCAGCAAAACAAATCTCAGAATGTGTATGGGTGTTGCGTGAGGACAGGATCTGTGATGCCCCCACAGGTGAATTGCCTGTTAGCTGTCACTGTTTAGGCTGCCACAAGAGTCAGAGAGGTATTAAAGGATTGCTGGCTACCATGGAACTGTTCCCCAGCATGTATCACAGAGTAGGAGTGGAGAAAAGGGGGAAACAACAGTGGATCTGAATATTCAGCATTAGCAGCTTGCCACAGAAATGGCAAAAGTGCCTTTATAACCACAAGTCAAAATATGGTGCCTGCGTTTTTTTAATAGAAAGCCCAGTAAGCTGATTTAAAAGGGTCAGAGTTACATGGAGGTAGGAGATGTCTGCATTCAAATGACTGTTTCTACTGTCGTAATATAATGACTATATTTCTGTCCTAAAATTAAGAGCAAGAATAGGCTATTTAGTTAATCCACCCTGAAATTTATCTCCGTGCCCTCTGCTTCTGATTGGCTATTCTGGCTCCATCCTGAACCTTCTGCCAATTGTGTTTCCACTTGCCATAGTCAGGAACTTGTACACTTCCTTCCTGAAGAAATTCCCGAGATCCAGCTTTCACTGTGTTCAGTGACTCTTTGTCCAATACATTTACAACTCTGACTGAATTCATTATCTTTCATCAAAGATTGACTATCCTTCGACACATAATGCAGTACAAGTGAGGAAGATTAGAGTTTATTAAAGTTAACGTCCGGTATGCTTTTTATCTCATAAACCTGAACCCACCACTGGATTGAGGAATGATTCCCATCCAAGTGTCTAGGGCTTGGTACATTTTGTATCCTTATCAGGGACTGTTGAAAACACAACTTGTGATACTAATAAAAGAAATGAAATGTTCTGATCTCAGTAGGATTGGTCATTGAGCTCCAGTTAATTATACATTTTTTAATATTTTAGTGACTTCTTTCGTGCTCATCAAGACAAGGAGTGCTAGGGATTGAAATACTAAGGCATTCAGTATCAAACACTCCCGGGTCAGGTACATCATGGGTTAGAGACAGAGTAAAGCTCCCTTTACACTGCTCACCAGGAGTCTGTTTTCCATGTTTACATGGAGTGTGAGAGGTTGCAGCCCCTCTTCCACTATCTGAAGGGGCTGCTCCTCGATTTTTGGCTGCACTTCAGTCCCACGCTCCTGATCTTTGGTCACCCGGTGCGGAGGGGAGCGGGCAGATCGGAGGACCTCCTCGTGGGACTGCTCCTGGGCCTGGCCAAAGTGGCCATTAACTGGTCCAGGCAGCGGGCGGTCGAGGGGGTCGTTCGGCCCGATTGCCTGCCTCTCTTCCGCGGCCATGTTCGTGCCCGGGTGGCCCTGGAGATGGAGCACGCGGTGTCCGCCGGCACGCTTGAGGCCTTCCGCGACCGGTGGGCGCCACGGGAACTGGAGTGCATCATCACCCCGGCCAACGAAATTTTAATTTAATTTATTAAGTTTCATATAAAGTTGTAAGTTAAGTTACAGTTTATTTGCTTCTGTGTGCACCAAAAAAAAGTACACTGCTCACCAACATACCTTATTCCCAATCTCTGAAGAGCGCCCCCTACTGCACCATATTTTTATTTGGTATTTTTATTTCCAAACCAAACATAAGTAAGAACTTACATTTATAGGACCTCACAACATCCAAAGTGCTTTACAGCCAATGAAGTACTATTTGAAGTGTAATCACTGTTATAATGGAGGAAACACAACAGCACTCCCTTGGTACAGCACTGAAGTGTCAGCATAGATTATGCATTCAAGCTTCTGACATGTGATTTGAACCCACAACCTCCTGAGGCAAAGGCAAGAGAGTTACCCACTGAGCCACAGCTGATCATATGGACTAGGAGTGTTAGCCTAGAATTTGTGCTTAAGTCTCTGGAGTGGGACTTGAACCCATGACCTTCCTAATTCAGAGGCGAGAGCACTACCAACTGAGCTACAGCTGACAACTACAACTGTAACTTCAGATCAACTAACTGAACACAGATTGGGGCTTGAACCGGGAAGCTCTGTGATCTGTCTCAATACTACACTGGGGTTGCATTTACCAACTGCACATTCAGAGATTTCTGGAAAGTATTATTTATTCGATGCATATAGTTAATCAACCCTTCACAGATAATGCTGCTGTCAGTTTTCACCTCGTACGCTGTGTAGTTGGTAGAAATGCCATCTGCCAGGCACATAAAAGTACATTGCCATGACGCTCCAGTGTGGTGCAAGACATTTCACCTTGTTTTTTTAATCTTTTTTATTTCACCTAATATCGCCCGCTTTGGCTCGGTGTGAATTTTTGTCTCACTATATACTTCTGTGAATCGCCTCGGGATGTTTTTCTATGTTCAGGTGTCAGCCGTGGCCTGTCGAAGGCGCCGTCTTTCGGGTGAGACGTTAAACCGAGGCCCTGTCTGCTCTCTCAGGCGGACGTAAAAGATCCCGCGGCACTATTTCAAAGAAGAGCAGGAGAGTTCTCCCTGGTGTCCTGGGCCAATATTTATCCCTCAACCAACATCACTAAAAACAGATGATCTGGTCATTATCACATTGCTGTTTGTGGGAGCTTGCTGTGTGCAAATTAGCTGCCGCGTTTCCTACATTACAACAGTGACTGCACTTCAAAAAATACTTATTTGGCTGTAAAGCGCTTTGGGACATTCTGAGGTTGTGAAAAGCGCGATATAAATGCATGTCTTTCTTTAAAATGCAGTTTATACATGTAAGTTGTTTGTACACAGGTGAGACTGTAGTCATTCAATGGGTGACATAAAGACCTCATCGTGTAGATCATGCTCGTTGTCAAAAAAATCTTTCTTTTTATCATAGTTTTGATTAAAAAGTAAAATAAAACAGTGAAAACTACTGTGCAAAACCATACGCTGTAGAACCTATAGCATCTGATCAAAGGCAAAGGGTCCCTGATAGCAGCATTCAAATTCAATTTCTGCAGCAAGCTGGTACTGGTTAACCAGGAGCTGAGCCTCCTAAAAAAGCTCCCCAGTAATTGGCTCATTTTCATAGTTGTACGAACCTCACAAACACCTTTCACTGCTGTGCCTTTATAAAACACAGAATGAGCTTGGAAATGACCATAAGTACTGGACTGGCGCCATCAAGGGGCCAGAAATGACAGTGCAAGAGTCCAGTTACTCACCAGAGCTGCAGAAAATGCTCTAAGTGCACATCAGGCCGATCACAAGATACTGGCCAATGAAGAAGGCCATTTGGCCCATCTTAATTCATCCAGAATGACCCTTACTCCCCCATCCCCCACCATTGCTGCATCTAATTGTTTCTTAAATGATTCCAGGGTTTTCACCTCCACCAAGCTCCCAGAAGTCCGTTACAAGTATTCACCATTCTCTGCGTGAAGGAGAACGTCTTGCTTTCAGTCTTTAAAAAATTCTATTAATTTGAACCTGCATCCCCTTGTCCTATTAACACAGTTTAATTTAAAGTAATATTCCAGAATAAACTTTTCTATACCATTTAATATCTTGTGGGTTCAAGTCCCACTCCAGAGACTTGAGCACAAAAATCTAGGCTGACACTCCAGTGCGGTACTGAGGGAGTGCTGCACTGTCGGAGGTGCCGTCTTTCGGATGAGGCGTTAAACCGAGGCCCCGTCTGCCCTCTCAGGTGGACGTAAAAGATCCCATGGCACTATTCGAAGAAGAGCAGGGGCGTTATCCCCGGTGTCTTGGCCAATATTTATCCCTCAACCAACATCACTAAAAAACAAATTATCTGGTCATTTATTTCATTGCTGTTTGTGGGACCTTGCTGTGCGCAAATTGGGTGCAATGTTTCCTACATTATGACAGTGACTACGTTTCAAAAGTACTTCATTGGCTGTAAAGTGCTTTGGGACGTCCTGAGGTCGTGAAAGGCGCTATAGAAATGCAAGTCTTTTTTTGAAACTCCAATGCAGTACTGAGTGCTGCACTGTTGGAGGTGCCGTCTTTCGGATGAGACATTAAACCGAGGCCCTGTCTGCTCTCTCAAGTTGGACATAAATGATCCCTTGGCAGTTTAGAAGAAGAGCAGGGAAATTCTCCCTGTGTCGTGACCAACATTTATCCCAAAAACTAACATTTTTAATTGGTCGTTTATTCATTTCTATTTGTGGGTCCTTGCTATGTGCAAATTGGCTGCCGCGTTTTCCTATATTATAACAACAGCTTGCATTTATATAGTGACTTTAACATAGTAAAACGTCCGAAGACACTCGCCCACCTTCAAAGGCATCATTTAAGAACCAATTGAATACTGCAATGGGAGAACTTGAGAGTCATTCTGGCTGGATGGATGGGCCGAATGGCCTTCTACATCCATAATTATCTTGTGATCTTGGAAGGGAAAACAAGTCACTCCACCTGAAACATGCCGCAATGATAACGTCACCAGACTTTGTGGTAGGGAGGGAGTAACAAGGCAAGAATTGAGATTTGTTACCATGGATCAGATTTTTACTACACAGTGTGGACACAGAAGCCTAGTGGTTATGAAGTGTCAGCTGTGGCTCAGTGGGTAGTACTTTCGCCTCTGAGTCAGAAGATTGTAGGTTTAAGCCAGAGACTTGAGCACAAAAATCTAGGCTGACACGCCAGTGCAGTGCTGAGGGAGTGCTGCACTGTCGGAGGTGCTGTCTTTCGGATGAGACGTTAAACCCATCTGCTCTCTCAGGTGGATGTATAGGATCCCACGGCACTATTTTGAAGAAGAGCAGGGGAGTTATCCCCAGTGTCCGAGCCAATATTTATCCCTCAACCAACATCATTAAAACAGATTACCTGGTCATTATCTCATTGCTGTTTGTGGGAGCTTGCTGTGCGCAAATTGGCTGCCACGTTTCCTGCGTTACAGCAGTGACTACACTTCAAAAAGTACTTCATTGGCTGTAAAGCGCTTTGGGACGTCCGGTGGTTGTAAAAGGCGCTATAAAAATGCAAGTCTTTCATTTTTCTTTTACCATTCTACTGGGCCCTGGATCTGTGACCCACTGATTAGCAGGCCCGGATGGTTTAATGGCAGCCATCAGCTCCCAAAAACCCTGAGAGACAGCAGCCTGCATGCTGGTCCCCGGAGTGTGGAAGCCAGTAGGCAGGGTGCAGCCTAATCTGTCCCCTACTGCCATCAGAGCTGCCATCTGTGCGTTCATGGTGATGGAAGCACTGACTGGTCTCTGGTCGCTTCTTAGCTGAGGGTGTGCTGCGGATTCCAGTGAAGCTGCCACTCGCTCCACTAGTGGCTGCAACGAAGACGATGCTTCCGTGATGTTGTTGCAAATGAGAGCTGTGGACTCGAAATTCCCACCTGTCAGTTGCCACACATGCTCGGAGATTGACCTCCGAGCCTGCACCGAGGTGGGATGTTCCTTCTTTTCAGGCAAGTACCCATGAGATTGGGATCCTCTGACTCCAAAGCTACTGGCAGCCTTCTCCTTGGCCTCCCCTGGCAAGGTGACACATCCTCACCCATTCCTCTGGCTCCTTCGTGCTCTATCAATCACCCAGTGCCACATCCACACTAATGCTATCTAACTCCCCCTCAATGAAAGTATCTGAGGTGGTACGTGGGAATGAAAAAGTAAGTGATGCAGGGGGTGAGATCAAGGGGGTTGCAACAGAGGAACATGGGGCACAATCTGAATCCAGACTCATTGTTAGGCTTAACCTTCACATCCTCCTCCTCAGCATCATCATGGTCATTGTCCTCGTCCTCAAGGATGATTTCCCTGCTCTCCTGCTCCTTATCATCACCTTCCTCCTCAGCTACCGACTGAAACCCCTCCTCTCCCCGTTGCTGTGCTGGATCTGCAGGAAAGGAGGATGCAAGCTAAGAATGAGTGAACATAATTGTACTGGGATTAAAGAGACAGAGAAGAGGTGGAAGATTGTGGCAGTGTGCTGCTTCACAGAGATGCTGCGGTGACTGTGCATATGTGCACCCCACTAAACTGGTGCCGGTGCTTTGGCCCCAGCTTTGCCATTTCCTACAAGCGGAGCAGAGCACCTCCCCAGCAGCTCGCTGGCCTGCTTCTCGTAGGGGCCGAGCTCCACGATGTCGGGGATGCCCCCTACAGTGCCCTGCTTCTCATCGGCATTGTGCGCAAGTTTCTCCTGCGACACGATTGAGTGAATGAGGTGAAAACTAGCACTTGACAGCTGTCTCCTAGGTGGCATCGGTCAACTGATGCAAGAGATCTGGCGGCATTAACCTGTTAAAGCAGAGGAAAGGGTTTTACGGTTGTGCATGCAATTACTGTTTGGGGAGATGGTAACATATACTGTAATTTCCCAAGTTAGCATCCCCCTTACCAGAGTGCATTGTGAAGGGTTAGTTGTACAGCAGTTACTTTGAGGATTAAGACTGCGCTGGTGCTCAAGGAAGAAAAGGGAGTGTGGCCGGTGTGTTACCTTTCCTGCCCTGATCAGGTCATTGAACTTCTTACAGCACTGGTCTGGAGTTCTGCAGGTGAGAGAATTGGCACTCAGTACAAGTGTCACCTTCCTCCACATGGCACAAGGCATTTTTTTTGCAGCTACCTCTCATGGGAGACCCAGTAGTCTCTCTCTCTCCTTTGCTGAATCTCGAGGAGGGTTCGGAGGTCAGTCTCATTGAAATTGTATGCTCTTCTTTTGTGCCTCTTTGGCCATCTCTGCCAGGTCCTCCACGGAAAGACATTCTTGAAAAGTGGGACAAAATTCACACGCCATCGAGTTACTGCAGCTACCTGCCCGTCAATTTTCCTACTTACCTGTTGCTACCCCAGCTTGCTGTTGCAATCTTCAGCCAGAATTGGCTTTTTAAAAGAATGCACTCTGGTTTCCAATCATCCCAGCACAGTACTCCCGTTTCACTCAAGAGAACCATCAATGGATATTTAAATGGACTGACCCAGCAAATCTTAGCAGATTCAGCTCTGCACAGCATTGATGGGTTCAAGTCCTGACTCATTGGTGCAAATCCAGCACAATGCACCACATGGAATTTCAGGGCCTTTATCTTTAATCAATAACACCAAGGTTGATAGTTCCCATGGTGATGAGGTTTCAGGATCTGTTTTAATATTAATATTCCCTGCTTTGTGAAGCCTGCAATATATGGCAAGGATGAAGAACAATCTTCCTGTGTTATTCGTGCACAGGGTGAAATAAAAGCATAATGCTGGTTTAATAAACAGAATTCAAAATAATATACCAATATTGAGAAAGATACTAAACCCATGAAAGTCTGCACTAGACGCAAATGTCGAGGGGCTGGAGTGCTGACCCATCCAGCACAGGCACGATGGGTCAAATGGCCTCCTTCTGTGCTGTATCATTCTATAAGTCTAGGTTTCCAAACAATTGGGAGCATCGAAGGACAGATACCGAGTGTGCCCAAGCACTGTATTGATTTTTATCCATCTCAGAAGGATTAAAGGTTGAATGCACGGTCATGATTTTGACCCCAAGTCCAGTACTCAAGCAACTAAGCTCCCCCAGCTTTGCCAGTCTATTTCGATTTAGAACCAATAGATATCTTGAGGTTGCAATCCCAGTCACAAATCCTCCTTCCTTCCTCTGATGGCAGTGCAAGATTCATGGGTTGCGTACCACAGCAGCCTCATGAAATAAATGCAACAAGCACAGGGGTTAGGATCTCGGCATCACCCATTTTGGGTCTTTTCTTTTTGCTGGCAGGGGCTGTCACAGCAGATACTGACAGCAAGTGTGCTCTCTGCACAACACTGAAAGGTTTAAGAATAGAAATTGAAAACTGCTTACAACCTGAAATAAAAGCACTTTATTTAATAAATATGTGAAATAAAAGTGGAAACATTCAACCTTACTTCTTGCCTTTTTCTAACAAATCTATAAGGATTACAATGGGTTGCCCCAGTGTCATCAACAGAACCAATTTTAAATGTGTCCTTTTTTAATATAAAGAGGCACAACTAAAAGAACTTAACCATAAAATAAACTTTCAACAAGACAAAATGAAACTTATAAAACGAAACTATATTGTTTCTGGTGTCTATAAGGCACTCCTGTGACTGGTGGGCACCACATGGACTGAAGTGATAGTTCCAGCAGTTTCGGTTTTAATTATTGAAAGATTTAACAATTGTGATGAAATCACAGGACCTTTATTCTGGTAATAGTGAATTACAATAAAATAAAATGATATCTGTTGATACCAAGCCTGCAGTGCTCAAGACAGGCCTCCTACCAGTTTAGAAACATAGAAAAATAGGAACAGGAGGAGGCCATTCGAGCCTGCTCCGCCATTCAATAAGATCATAGCTGAAGAGTGACATGCTTCAACACATCTCCAACTAATGATGGGACATTGAAGTCCAGATTAGAAACTTGGCAAGAAAGGTCACAGCTCGAAGCACTCGAAAGGGAGACCAAAACCCCTCTTCTTTTTCTGGCTCACACAAGAAACGCAGACACCAGATTCCTTCTACCATCCAAGTGTGTGTGGTATTGGATCCAACTTTTTCAGCACACAGACAATTCAGTCGACAAATAGTTTTAATTTTCCACAGAGTTAAAACAGGACAAATGCAAATCCCATGAATCTCCCTCTCAGTTAAAAAAGACCAAACAGAACTCACCCCCAGACTCAACATTTGGTGACAACAGTCAAAGTTATACTTAAGCCCATTATTTTGGCAAAAGTTGCACAGACGAGGTCACCATTGCAACCAGTTAGTCTCCCAAAGGGGAGAAGCACAGAAACAGATCACCAAGGAAACCAGAATTTGCAACATCCCTAAATTAAAAGGAAACTGTTCATAGGCATAATTTTAATGTGCATGAAATATTTAAATAACCATCCAATTTACATCCAAACAAGATTTAAGTTTGTAAATATAAATTTACCTTCAATTGTTTTATCAATTTCCTGCTTTTTAAAATACCTCAAGCCCAGTCCGAAATGGATTTCGTTACTACTGTGTGGGGTGAGTTAGCGCCTTGGGCCAAGGCTTTAGTGAATGGCCAGGGGAGACTTTACAATGGAACAGGAGACAAAGTTCACTGAAGCATCCCCCTTTTCTAGCTCAGGGACACCAAGGCCAACAGTAGCACCTAACTCAGTACAGACTAAGGACTGGACCAGGGACTTTCCTCATCTGTGTTGCTCAGTTCCACACCAAGCAGTACCTTGACATACCGAGTTACTGAAGGGGCCCCAGAGTCTCAACCACTTTACATATTTGGGTCAATGATCTCATTCTGTTTTTCCTCAGGGGTCTACAGTTCCATTGCTGCTGCTGCATCCCAGATTTTCCCAAATGATAGACATTTTGGGAATAATCATTTTACCAGAATTTCTGCCATTTTGAAGATATCACAGGGAGGTGCCGTGGCAATTTAGGCCAAGTGGCAACACAGTTTCTTCATCAGATTACCCAATTACCTACTGGGTTTGATTTGCTTAGGGAGAACCCTACTCTCTTGTTTTGTTGACCATTAGGACATTATCCAGTCCATGGGTTAATTGGAAACCACCATCAGCAAAGCACAGCAGAGGCCGTATGCTTATATAATTGCTTGGTATGTTTGGGTTGGGAGAGATGCTGGTTCCCAGTGCAAACCGCCAACTAATCTCAAACATTGAACCTTCTACCAATGTAGGGTAAATTGGCCACAACATTGGCCCAGAGTAGCTAGATTGCATTCACATGGACGAGCGCTGGTTAAACTCCAATAAGGGTTCGGATGAGCTTGTGTAGATAACATAATATTTATATCCAGTCTCAAAACACTGTAAAATATCCCTTCATAGATCCAAGATTAGAATTACATACAACAGATTAAAACATCAAAGAAATGGTTCAAAATGCACATTTCCATATAATCTTGAAGTGACAGTATCCATTCATCCTAACCTGCACAGTTCTAATTAAGCTTTTGTGAAATTGTGGACTCAACTAAAATGTAGGCAACCTGAATTAAAGACCAGACACTCCAAAAGTTTCATATAATTTTAGTTCCTGAGCATTAGCTTGCACGTCTTCTTAGTGCAGATCAATACCCTCCTTGTTTCCCGTGCTTAGTGCTCGTGCTTTCCCTGTTCCCTTCAGTATTGTTCAGTAATGTTAGACCCGTGTTTGCCCCTCGGAATTGTGCCAACTGGAGTTGCGACTCAGACGAACAGGAAAGAGGTGGATCTGATTCACCCATCGGGACCCACAGCAGTCTTTATCCCAACCGTCAGCATCTAGTACATGACAATGACTGAATGACAGCAGTCACTCTTCCTGCGGGGAGACACAAAACGCCTCAATGCGAGGTTATTGGGCTGACTTAATTATTGTGTATTGATCTAACGAGACCTTCCCAACTAGCCACAAGAAACTACCCGCTCCAACTACAAAATAAACCTGCTAGGTGAACACCCAATTGGTCAATTCATATTGTTACAATATTATTGATGTAATCTCTGGTAATCTTTTTTCCTCTTTTGACCAATTTCCACCCCCTCTCCTTTCCTGACTCATGCTTCACCCTGTGCTTACCCAACATCCACACAAGACACATTTTCTGGCAGAGATGGCTGGATAGTGACCAAGAACAGGAACCCGGGCCAATTTCCCTTTCTCCCTTCCTAGCCCAGTGTCACGCTGGCCAATTATATAGTGTCCTCACTGCTAACCTGGCCGAGATTAGCTAATTTAGCACCAGAGTCCTTTGTGACTCAGCATCACAACGGGCACTGCATTTATTCACTGAGCTATCATCCCGTTACTTTTTAAATTTTCTACTCTCCTCTTCCAACATCAACTCTCACTTGAGCTCAATGAGGGGGGGGGTTTCTGCTACCTTGCCTAAAAGGCCATTCTTCACATGCCAGCCTGGACAATGAGTGCTAGCTGACCATCCAACTGTGGGGAGTATCACATCCATGTCATCACGTATCCATACATGCATACTGCCAGCGAAGGTCACTAGATAGCAACCAGGAAGTGGAACCATGGCCTCTCCCTAAACCAGCCAATTGTAGCACCCCTACCTTCGCCCTGGCTGAAATCAGTAGATACCGAGAATCAAACTGGAACCTTCCTGGTTTATATGGCTCAGAGATGGAGATTTGCATCTCTGAGCCATTGGGACATTTCTATAATGGAAATGTAACTTCCTTTTAGATGAAAGGATCGCAACAGGGTTTTATTAGTATTGTTCTGGTTGATTGGTCACAATTATCACAGCTTACTTTAGGAATGGAAAAATAAAGCACAACTGCACAATTATTGTGGCTCTCTGTACTGCGATAGATTGATATACGATAAATCGGAAGCTTTCCAATTGAATTAGTCCCAACCAGGATGGTCCCACGAGGAAGGCCAACTGGAGTTCATCCATTTAGCCAAGGAACGTGAAAAATACTTCAATAAAAAAGTTAAATCTCAATGTTCACAAAAATCATATGGAACTTGTTAAATAAAAGCTGTGGAGATGTGAATGGTCAACGCATGGATCTTTGGCACTTCTGCGAATAAAGACTGAGCAGACAGTACGAATAGACACTGTCTCGGCAGTTCCCTACAAGTGACTTTTCAGGCTTTCCAGACCAGCGATCGATCGGCTGAATTTTAAGCTCGAAGGTGAGGGATGGGTGTGGTCACATCTTGGAAGAAAGGGTGGGACAGGGCGCTCTTCGCTGAGATCCGCTTGCTTGGATCGTACTGAAGCATTTGCTGCAAGAAAGAGGAATCGAAGTGGGTCAGTTTCCAGTAACATACACCTCTTACATTTAAATTGTCAGAACTTTCAAAAACACAGCTTTTTTTTTTTTTTTTAAGTTCAATGCTAAAAATTAAGACAGAGAATAGAGATAAAAAAAGTGAAGCATTGATGTGAGTAGAATGAGCATCAAGTCTTTATAGAGGCTACCAGTTTGTTTCAAATACAAATTCTCGCCCCACTCCATACTTGTACCAGAGCCAAGTGTAAATTATTTCCAGGTTTTTATAATTTGGGTACACTGGAGTAAGATAGAAGTATAGAAAACTTCCATTTTCTCCAAGCTACGCTTGCATTTGGTTCTGAGGTGGCTCTGGTTTCAAAGTTAAAGTTAGAAGAGTGAAAGTTGTCGGTGACCTTATGACTGTTAAATAACTACCACTATATTGGCTTCTCCATTTCAAACCAGTGCAGAGCTATAGGCGGACATTTTAAAATTCCCTTCCTAATTTTCTCACGTTCCCGGGCATCCCGGGCTTCTGGATGGAGTTCCACAGACTGCTCGTCTGATCACCCTGCAGGTTACTAAATCCATTTGAAACCTTTACATGACGTGCTGCTCGCACTCGTATCTCATTACTCACCGCTAACAGGTCCCTGCCAACCTCGTCCAGAGGGGGGACCACTTTACCAAGATCCTGCTGAATCCAGCTTGGGAATGTGGGTTTGTAATCAGGCATGGAGGTTACTCCGGGCCAGACCACATCATCTGGCGTTCCGAGGGTTCGGAAAATGCGAAACAGCTGATCAATCTCCGAGTCTCCAGGGAATAAGGCTCTCCTTGTGATCTGAGACCAACAAAAACAGAATGGTCAATATTGTTTTAGTAAACCAGCCTACTGTCTCACCACAACAGCGCACCCCTGGAGTTTCACAGGGAAGTATCCAGTCTACCTCTAGAGCATCAGATAAATGGGAACTCAAGCTTCCATCCCTACCCAAGCCCCTCCCTTCCTCCCTGTGTCCTGAAGTTGCTGACTCTTGTTGGGGTACAGTTTTACAAAGGCCAGCAACTCTCTGGCACACCAGCCAAGTGACTATGCTTCATACACATGTCTAGACAACGAGTGTCAGCAGACCATTTAAACATGCAAGCAGGGGGTGGGGGTGGTGCAAATCAAAGCTGAGCCTGATCCTGTCCACAATGCGCATGCACACTTTCCAACAGAGGTCAGGAACAGGGACACTAAGGCCAATTGTAGTGCCCCCCCCAATGCTTCCCTGGCAGAGGCCAGTGCAGTCAGCACAGACCAAGGATTGTGCCTGGGGCCTTCTTAGTTTGCATGGCAATGCATTTACCCACTGAGCCACCAGAAGCAGCCCAGTACAATATTAATAGACAGCCAATTACTGATATAGATTGAAGGCACTATATTGTTTTACTAAAAAAAGACTTGCATTTCTATAGCGCTTTTCATGACCACCGGACGTCTCAAAGCTCTTTACAGCCAATGAAGTACTTTTTGAAGTGTAATCACTGTTGTAATGCAGGAAACGCGGCAGCCAATTTGCACACAGCAAGCTCCCACAAACAGCAATGTGATAATGACCAGATAATCTGTTTTTAAGTTATGCTGATTGAGGGATAAATATTGGCCAGGACACGGGGGAGAACTCCCCTGCTCTTCTTCAAAATAATGCCGTGGGATCGTCTACGTCTACCCGAGAGGGCAGACGGGGCCTCGGCTTAACGTCTCATCCGAAAGGCAGCACCTTCGACAGTGCAGCACTCCCTCAGTACTGCACTGGAGTGTCAGCCTAGATTTTTGTGCTCAAGTCTCTGGAGTGGGACTTGAATCCACAACCTTCTGACTCAGTAGGTGAGGGTGCTGCCCACTGAGCCACTGGATGCAGAATCTCCAGTCTACAGACATGGGGTCAATGCCCATCTTTAAAATGGAAGTTTCACCATCAAGACCCTTTCCAAGAAGTTTAAAAAAAAAGCAATTAACATCTCTATTTCCACATCCTTTTTTCTTTTGCCAATGGATGATAACATCCAGGTCCTGACTTGGAACGGTTAGGAAGTCTGACACAGCAATGGTGCCACCAATGTGCTTTTGTCCTCTTGCCAAACTAAGGTATGGTCTAGTGTTCCACATTATACAGTTAGGTTGCAACTTTAGGGCTGCAGATGAAAGAAATATGGTTTCACTGCAACGCACGCATGGTAATCTGGTTGTGCAATGATTACAGATTGAGCTCAACTGGTTTGAATATTTCATTAACAGTGAACTCTTTCTCCCCCCTCACCCCACCACCTCCAATAACCACACAGCGTGAAGCACACAATTACTGCTTCACCGAATTCCTTACGATTCCACAAAACACAGTGGTTATACTATGCAACAAAAAGGCAAAACTATGCGTAGAATGGAGGGCAAGACTTTCTACCCTAAGGCAACTGGGTCAGCAAGTTCCGTTACATCATGAGCCCAGCACACTGGAATCATGCACCACATTTAAACAATACAGCCATTTGAAAGCAGATTTCAGAGGAGCTCTGTTTATTCTGCTCCTTGTACAATGAACACTACTGCAAAATATAACATGCATGGGACAACAGTCAGCAACCTAAATTTCCCCTCTCACTGTGGGTGCAAAAAGGTTCTCTGTGGTGGCACAGGGTTAGACAATAAGGCAGCATGCTTGTGCAGGGATATCTTTCTCTGCCTCCTTCTCCTCTCGAAAGGTTGTCTCCTTACTGGGGTAGAGTTCCACAGGCGGCCGGCATCCTCCACTACCTCGCCCAAGTGACCATTCTTCATGTGCGAGCCTAGGCAACAAGCATTGGAAGGCTATTCAACAGTCGAGCACATCATAAGCCAAGCCTAACTCTGTCCTCCGTGACATTCACACTTTTGTCCTCCCAGTCACTGGATAATGGCGAGGAGCAAGATCCCATCTGATTCTACTCTCCCTAACCCAGGGGCGCTGAGGTAGTGCCCGAAATCAATGGTAGGGCCCAAAATCAATGGTATCTTGGGTTTCTGGTACGTTTATAGATTTTAGGTCACGATCTCCATTTTGAATTATCCAACAATAAAACGGTACTTGACCAGAACAAAGCAACTCAGAACTAAACAACAATCTATTAAAAAAAAGACTAATATTGTAACGATATTACAAACTGGGATACATCTCCCCTATTAATACAAAATGATCCTTCAACATAGTGATATTAGAGTGGGGCTAAGTGAACATCTCTGATCACCTCACCTGTACCGAGCAAGGATTTTTACAGCACGACCCAAGCCACAAGGTGGTCATTCTGGTGCGCTCAAGAATGAACTGTGTGCAGAGCATCCAGCACAGCAACGGGCGGTGCTCAAACCAAGACAGGCCTTGCCATCCAGCTGCCCTGAGACAGGTAGGATGCTCAAGGGGACAGCTCTGTCCAAAACTAGGAGCCATAAATATAAGGTCGCATATTACTTGGAAAAGAAGATTCTGAATGGGATAGGCGAGCAAAGGAATCTCGGGGTACAAATACACAAATCACTAAAAGTAGCGACTCAGGTTAATAAGGCCATAAAAAATGCTAACCAAGCACTAGGGTTTATTTCTAGAGGGATTGAATTGAAAAGTAGAAGTTATGCTAAACCTGTATCGAAACTTGGATAGATCACACCTGGAGTACTGTGCATAATTCTGCTCGCCATATTATAAAAAAGGATACAAAGGCACTGGAGAGAGTGCAGAGAAGATTTACAAGGATGATACCAGAAATGCGATGACAGGAAAGGATGACAGGCTGGGTCTCTTTTCTCCTGAAAAAGAGAAGGCTGAGGGGCGATCCAATAGAAGTCTTTAAAATTATAAAAGGTTTTGATAGAGTGGATACAGAGAGAATGTTTCCACTTGTGGGGAAGAGCATAACTAGAGGCCATCAATATAAGATAGTCACCAAGAAATTCATTGGGGAATTCAGAAGAAACTTCTTTACCCAGAGAGTGGGGAGAATGTGGAACTCGCTACCACAGGGAGTGGTTGAAGTGAATAGTATAGATGCATTTAAGTGGCGTTTAGATAAGCATATGAGGGAGAAGGGAATAGAGGGTTATGCTGATAGAGTTAGATGAGGAAAGATGGGAGGAGGCTCGAGTGGAGCATAAACGCCGGCACAGACTGGTTGGGCTGAATGGCCTGTTTCTGTGCCGTATATCCTATGTAATCCGATGTAATAAGATAGTCACTAATAAATCCAATAAGGAATTCAGGAGAAACATCTTTACTCAAGAGTGGTGAGAATGTGGAACTCGCTACCACAGGGAGTGGTTGCAGCAAATAGCATAGATGCATTTAAAGGGAAACTAGATAAGTACATGAGGGAGAAAGGAATAGAAGGACGTGCTGATGGGGTGAGATGAAGTAAGATGGGAGGAGGCTCGTGTGGAGCATAAACACCGGCATAGACCAGTTGGGCCGAATGGCC
Organism: Squalus acanthias; assembly: GCA_030390025.1. Taxonomy (NCBI): domain Eukaryota; kingdom Metazoa; phylum Chordata; class Chondrichthyes; order Squaliformes; family Squalidae; genus Squalus; species Squalus acanthias. The sequence goes on from CM059451.1 coordinate 20,705,608, forward strand.
TGTTTCTGTGCTGTAGACTCGATGTCATTTTCTTTAAAGAGAGCTGAAGCTAGTACTGCAGGGTTAAGAAAAAAACATGCATCAAGATGGGTGGCACATGAGCCACAAGCTCCCAAGCAGAGGATTGATGCTTCCAGAGAGGGAGAGGCAGTAACGGCAGAGGGCTAGGAGCAGCTATCCTGTCTGCTGATGAATGGGGGTGGTAGGACGGGCAGGGAAGGAAATGGTGGGGGGGGTAGCGCCCAATTACCTTTCAATGAAATAATAAATGAAAACAAAAATCAAATGGAGGATATTGAAGTGATTTTATCAGATTAAAAAAATTAAAACTAATATTTATGAGAAATGGTTCAGTGGAGATAAGGCAGTGGCTTTGAACATTTCTTCATGTTCCCTCCCCCCAACCCTATCACACCAAAGTCACGCACCACATCATGACCTACTCTCACTGCCCAAGGGAAAACCTGATGAGCTTGATCACACAGGCATCAGGGTAGAGAGAGAGGCTGGGAGATCATCTGAGTGCTAATGATAGTAATCAAAGGCACTGAAATATTTCCTTGGGAACACAGGACTCTGAATAGACATCTTTGTATCCCATCCCACCACACTCCAGGCAATCTGGCATTTATTTATCAGATGAAAAGATGCTTTTCCTCCTCCCTTCACCACATGGCTATCTCACTTTCTATATTTAAGTAAAGATTGGGCATTTAATGGGATCTCCACTGGAGCCTGCAACAATGGTCTGTGCTCGACTGCCATCCATTATGGTTCTCAATGCTTCCAAGTGGAAGTAATGGGCTTTGCGCAGGTGAATCATGGGGGCAAAAGAAGCTCTTGACCAGCAAAAAAATTCAACAAAGAAACAGCCACATTGGTGAGCAAATGGAAGCCTTTTCAAAAGTGGACATCTCATGATGCCACAGCACTGAGGTTTTAAACATGCAGGTGCTGAGAGAGTCTAAAATAACAACATGCAGGAAGTTTTACCTCGTCTGCATATTTCCTTTGGCGTCAGGTGTAGATGTCAAGAGACTGAACTGAAATGACGTGCCTTGCACCAGCCAGTCAGTGTTCCAGGACTGCGCTTTGATGCAATCCTGAACACAAATATTTAATAACACGGAACATTTCAATGTTGTTGGGAACACTTGCACAATTACCTCTAATCAGCCAACAGAATTTGGACATCTAAAAAGGATGACATCAGTGCTGCGAGCAGCTGAGCTGTCCGAGCTGTACAACTGTGCTTCGAGTGCAAGAAACTTAACTATTTGTAGGAAGTAAGATTCAGGTTCCAGTCTTTCTCCCACATCGACATTCAACCTGCTCCCCTGAAGGTGCCAACTGCTATTGGGGTACAGTTCCATTACCACAAGCTGCCCTCCAGTACCTTACCCAACTTCACACGTGAGCCTAGACAACGAATGCCACCGAGTGGTGGAGGGTATTACAGCTGAGCCCAATGTAAAGACCACACAACATACACTTTTCCAGTCGACATCACTGGGTAGTCATTAGGAACTGGAACCTTCCCTAGCCCAAGGAGACAGAGGTCCACTACCACCACCATGGCAAGATCTGCCAACTGAGAACAGACCACAGATTAAACCTTGAACCTTCCTTGTTTTGTCCCCTTCCTCTATGGGCAACAACCAGGAAATACAGATGTGGTGCAGATCACTAAAGGGCAGGTGTTGGGAACGACTTGCTTAGTACGGGTGGGCAAGTCACGTGTGCCATGAACTTCAATCTGACGTACCTGTTGGCACCATACAGCATCTCCAAATCTTTAGTCCCAGCAACGTACTGCGTTAAATTTGTGGGACATCTGTCCTTGCTACAGTAGTTCCTGGCTGCACCCGTCATGCCACTCGATATAAACGTTACACAGGGGCTTCAGCTGGGCTTTTCCAGAGAACCGACGTTCATGTGCCACGCTCCTGGCTTGACACTCGGGCCGAGGAGCTGCTGTTAATGGGGGTGCTGGGTTCTTTTATATGGAATCCCACAGGGAGCAACCCACAGGACCATCTCCCCACACATACACTACTAAAAGCAGCTCCCTTATCCTCACAACACCTTTGTGGATCTATGATGCTGTTGGGATTAGATAGCTGGACTGGTTCACACTATGGGGTGCAGTGGCAGAAGGAGATCAATGTGTCTGCAGTTGGCTGCACCATTATATAGTGCAAAAGTGTCTTAAGTAGATTCTCAAACCTCCTCAAAGACCACAGGTACAGAGATCACTCATTACATTAAGCATCTAAAGCCAGTGCAAGTCATTCTGTATTCAAACGGTTAATAGACACACTTCTGGAAGCTTGTTCCCTGCACAATTTCCAAAGTTTAAGATCATGTCAAACTGGTGAAAGATACACAACCACAGAGCATGTCAATTGCTCCGAATTGGGGAACTGACTAGTGTGCAAAAAAATCATTCCACGTCCTTAAAGCATTCATCATTAGAGCGGTGTTAGTTAAAGATGGGATCAATCTTTCCCTCTCCCTCGTCATCTGGGACCACTGCTCAAATGCCCACCGCAATGGGCATTCATGCCAGACCGTCTCCCGATAAAAGTTTGGTTTGAGGACTTATGACTTCCTGGCAAGTGGGAGGGGGGGGGGTGGAAAACTAGAAAGTGTCCCACTTCAGATTACATTTCAACACCTCCATATTGCCAGGCTATAAAGCCAAGCTGACAAACACTGTATCTTCCCCTCGAGCCCGTCCAGGATGTACAGCCTGGGGAAGGAGGGTGGGGGGGGAGCGGGGGGGAAATCAAGCAGAAGAGGAGATACAAAGAGGAAAAAATTATATATACATTTTTTTTTTTTATAAAGGGAGTGGATCTTTAATGTATTTCTCGGTTTAATCATTATCTTATCACAGAGCTGCACTAACTTTAGAATCTGTTACCATTTCTGCGAAGATGCAGCCAAGACTCCAGATGTCTACTGCAGTGGAGTAATATTTACACCCCAGGAGGATCTCAGGGGCTCGATACCACAGTGTGACAACCTGCAAAAAAAAAACAACCACATGATTTCAAACGCATTATATTCCCCCCCCCCCGCCCCCGTTTTTCCCGACAGGTCTTTGGACGTTTTGAGTCCGTACAGTGATATTTATTAGTAATGCAGTCCCTGACAATGGAAGAAAATAATGTTTGAAGATTGCGTCTTCAGATCTGCCTCAATGTGGAATCACTGTAGAAAAATAAAGACTCACTTACTTTCAGTTTCACAAATACTAACCCCCACAGTCTCAGATTGCTCCCATTTCCCCCAGGCTCTAACCCTTGGCATAAAAACAGAGAATGCTGGAAATACTCAGCAGGTCAGGCAGCATCTGTGGAAGCATCAGGCCGCATCAAACCCTTGGAGACTGGTTACATCTTCTCAACTCTTGCTCAATATTAAAAGGTGGTCCATTTTGTATTATTTTGGTTACAACTCAAGTTAAGTAAAAAATAATTTTAGGGGGGAGTTCAAAGGCCACCAGCAAATGGGTCTTGAACAGAAAAGTACACATAGTCATTAAACTCGGTGCCGCTGAACAGCACAAGGAGTTTGACTGACAGGCCTCTACCTCCAAGCACTGTTACCAACAGAACCAAGGTACTCCCGCCTCTGGTTGCCCGTTGTAGCTTGCAACCTGGGACCCCTCCCCAGCTCCCGGGAACGATCACACGACTTGCAGCATAATTAACATTTCCCACCCAGTGACGCGCTAGAACACTTTGCTACCCATCCGAGCCACTGCACCCCGTTCTGGAAACGACATACCTCATGGGTGTACGTGCGAACAGGCACTCCGAAAGCTCGCGCGAGTCCAAAGTCAGCCAGTTTAATAGCACCCTCGGCATTGATCAGCAGGTTCTGGGGCTTCAGGTCACGGTGAAGCACCCGGTGAGAATGGCAGAACGCGAGCCCCTGCAGCAGCTGGAATAGGTAACTCTGAATGGGAGAAAAACGCACAATAATTAACCAACACAACATCAAAACATACCATACACCAACCATTGTATTAGGTCTAATGAGAAATAGAACTGTAACAGCAAAACATCCCACGGCTGTTAAGCCAACTTCATCTGGCATTCCAGACTCCCATTCAAACAGTAAGTGTCAGCTGTGGCTCAGTGGGTGGTACTCTCGCCTCCGAGTCAGAAGGTTGTGGGTTCAAGTCCCACTCCAGAGACTGAAGCACAAAAATAAGCTGACACTCCCAGTGCAGTACTGAGGGAGTGCCGCACTGTCGGCGGTGCCGTCTTTCAGATGAGACGTTAAACCGAGGCCCCGTCTGCTCGCTCAGGTGGACGTAAAAGATCCCATGGCACTATTTCGAAGAAGAGCAGGGGAGTTCTCCCCGGTGTCCTGGCCAATATTTATCCCTCAATCAACATAACAAAAACAGATTATCTGGTCATTATCTGGGAGCTTGCTGTGCGCAATTGGCTGCCGCGTTTCCTACATCACAACAGTGACTGCACTTCAAAAGTACTTCATTGGCTGTAAAGCGTTTTGGGACGTCCGGAGGTCGTGAAAAATACAAGTCTTTAATTATTTTCTTTAACTTGGCTTCACACTGCTTAGCTACCAAGATCAGGTGCTTAGAGAGTACTGTGGCCATAGGGGCTTGTACTTACCACAGGGCTCAAAATTAAACACATTAAGAAGATAAGTTTGAGTTAAAAATGAAGCAATAATAGTCGGTGGGGGGGGGGGGGGGGGGGGGCGGTGAATATTCACAGCTGTAAAAGTAGCAAAGAAATAGCAGGAATATGGAGATTCTTCTCCATCTCATTTCCCAGCAGTTGTCTTCCAATTTGAATATCAGAAAGGACAATAACAAGGCTCGCTCTCAAAAAGGGGTGAAAAAAGGATAATGTTGCCCCTGCTCCGAGAGAAGACCTTATTTTAGAGAACTGATTAAACTCACGTGCACTTAGTACACTAGAGGGATGTGGAGTTAGTGAGACCAGAGTGGACAGCTTTAAACAGGGCACTGAATGATTCAGTAATGTCAACGCCAGTGCTGGACCTGCATGTGGTCCTTCCCCCGCCCAGTGAAAGATATCCTCTGCAATTCGAAGAAAGGACCACCATATAGTATAGGGGCGGGGGCGGTTACATTAGTGAACACACTGAAAATCATTTGTATGCGAGGATCTAATGAAACAATGTATAAAACACACACATAGGAACAGGAGGAGGCCATTCAGCCCCACAAACCTGTTCCGCCATTCAATTAGATGAAGGCTGATCTGTACCTCAACTCCATAGCCCTTGATACCCTTACCTAATAAAAATCTATCAATTTCAGTCTTGAAAGCTCCAATTGTCCCCAGCATCCACAGCCTTTCGGGGGAAGAGAGTTCCAGATTTCTGCTACCCTTTGTGTGAAGATGCGTTTCCTGATTTCACTCCGAAATAGCCCAGCTCTAATTTTAAGATTACGCCCCCTTGTTCTGGATTCCCCCCCCCCCCCAATCAGAGGAAATGACACACAGACAAGATTTCAAAGGGCAGGTTCTGGGTCACATGGGCATGGAGCGAAACTCCAGATTGTATGTGGGCTGAAAGATCACAAGCTGGAACGAAAGTGCCAGAAGCACAGCTAAAATAGGCTGTGGCTTGGGATCAGGTAAAATAAAACTGGATTAGAAAATCCCTTTGAAATCAAAGGTGAGGGGGTCGTCATTTAAAAACAATTACACGCATATATTTAAAAAAATGAAACCTGCTGTTCTTTTAGAAGTAGCACTGATATTACTTTCTCACACATGCGGTCTGAGGATTTGCAGAGTTAAACACCCCACCATCAACGGGAGGTTAGCACATGTTACAAATGGTGCAGGCGGTGCCTGGAGCTGGGAGTCAGGAGGTATGGGACCACTTCATGCGGAGGCCCAGCACCATACTCCCCTCCTAACACCCAGAGGGACCACATACCGCCTCAACAGAATGCCCAACATGTCTTCCGACTCATCCTTCCTTCTCCAGTCAAGCCCCCTGCCAAGGATGGTTTCCCGCCTCGGTCAATGAAGAATACTAACCCAAGTGTACGGAACTGTACAGGTCCCTCAGCATACTCATCTGCGAATGCCATGCATTCTCCATTGTACCAGGAACTGATGAAGTGCATAACTATTGCGCTACCCAGATTAGCAAACCATTTTGAAAACCAGTGTCGGGAGTTTTTTTGCCGTCTTTTGGACGAGACGTTCAGGTGGATGGAAAAGATCCCACGCCGCTATTCGAAATAACGCAGAGCAGTTTTCCCAACAGTTATCCCTCAACCAACAAAAACAGATCAAATAGTCATTTATCTCATTGCTGTTTGTGCGTCCTTGCTCTGTGCAAATTGGCTGCCGTGTTTGCCTACATGACAAAGCTTCAAAAAGTAATTTATTGGCTGCGAGAGCGCTTTGGGATGTCCTAAGAATGTGAAATGCTGGAGTACAGCTCCCCACCGATCGCAGAATTAACCCTATGGAGTGCTTGCCAAAGATCTTTTGAGCAATAGATGTTTGGCACTTTAACAGGGTGGAAAATCGACCTTTAAGAAGTTCTCCAATATGCTACAAAGGCTAATGAATGTCTACACTTTTGTACATTCAACAGTTTAATTTGCACCACAGATACAGCCACCATGTTGGCTGGCAAAGTAATACATTAAGCCGCCGTACAGCAAAGCACATACTGGGGGATAGACCAACTGCACCACATCCCTCTAGCAGTTGACCTGTTCTTGCTCCGTTCCATTTTAACTTCGTCCTATGAAACCCATGTGATTTTACCTTGACGAGTGGCAATGGGATCCCATTGACCGAGGAGACGTCCATGAATTTCTTCAGATCCTGATGTAGGAACTCAAAGACCAGATAGAGTTTATTCTCCGTGTGAATGACATCAAGTAACCTGAAGGAGGGGGGGGGTGAGGGAAGGGAAAAGAGGAATACTAGTAATCCAGTCATGGGTTCCAACGTCATTCCTAATTCTCTTCTCCACAACGACCTCGTCCTCACCCACTGTATGGTCACAAAGTACAGAGACTTGTAGGAACACCAGATTAAATCATTTTAGAAAATACATTTGGCAAATCTTACTGTTTGTTTTAATTTTGTAAGCAGCAAAATGTAAAACTGGTGAGGTGATTTTTTTTTGTGTCTGATAATCGCTCCTGTGAAGCGCCTTGGGACGTTTTACCACATTAAAGGCGCTACATAAATGCAAGCTGTTGTTGTGATGACACTCTTGCACAACTCTGGAGGAAGACAATTAACTACAGTACATCCTTTATGGATCGGTCACTTGTCACACTCCCCTAGCCCAGTCCAGGCTGATGAGATTAAAGGCTTCCCTGTTAGCTGTAAAGGTCCTTTATGAAATGAGTTCCGTTGCACACTGGTGAGAGCTGCGAATATGGCCAGAGCGCGAGAACAGAGCAGGTCCAGATTTACACTTGCTTTGCTGAACACCTCCGTTCAGTCCGCAAGCGTGACCCCGAGCTTCCGGTCGCTTGTCGTTTTAATTCTCTCTGTCCTTAGTCTCCTACACTGTTCTAATGAAGCTCGAGGAACAGCACCTCATCTTTCAATTAGGCACTTTACAGCCTTCCGGACTCAACATAGAGTTCAACAATTTCAGATCATAACCTCTGCTCCCATTTTTTCCAGACAGCAGCTGTTGGTGATGATTCCGTTATTCCCATTTACAGCTCCTTTGGACCCATCTTTTGTTTCTTTACTTGTCCCATTACCATCTCCTTTTGCCTCGCACCATCATCCCTTTTGTCATTTAATCTCTCCTGCCTTCCACCCTATTACAGACCTTCCCTTTTGTTCTTTTCCCCCCCTCCCCTCTTTCCCTGCCTCTGTACTTGCTTAAAACCAGTTATATCTCTAACTTTTTCCAGTTCTGAAAGGTCATCAACCTGAAACGTTACCTCTGTTTCTCTCTCTGACCTGCAGAGTATTGCCAGCATTTTCTGTTTTTATTCCAGATTTACACTTCATTTGCCCCCATCACAAAAACAGGAACAGTTACAATTTTATCAAAGCGCATTTACTGCCTGGCGCACATTCAAACTGGTCCATGTGGAACTGGTCAAAAAATTAACGCTAGTCACCCGTGAACTCTCCCGAGCGGGGAGGAAACAGTGCACCTGGTGAGAAACTTCCTAACACCAGCTTTACAAAAGAATTAAAATGACAGTCCGTGCCTTTACAGGGCCAGATGCAGCAAGTCATTGCGTTCCACCGCTCTCATCCCTGCTATTGCAACAACTGATTTAAAGAGGCAAGTTGGGCTCGTAAAGGAAACATGTAAACAATGTAAAGGCCTCCCATTAAACATGTCTCCGATCTTACAGGAATGCTCGGGTGCTTACAGCTATTCCCCCAGCTCCGTAGGGAGCTGCCATTTCAGATCTCAAAACTTGTCACAAACCCGCTCAGCTGTTATGTTGAGCAGTTACGCAGCATCGGGCACTGACTGGCATTCAGTTCCACCAGAGATACTGGCCAGGAGGTATCCAAGGCTAGGAGACTCCGTACCATGCACAGCCACTTACTGACAGCACCCAGAGCGGAGCAGCTTTGCTGCAAGTCGAAAAGCTGAAATGACAGGTCTTAATTGAGCCACGGGAATTACATTGAACAGCTATATCTGCGTAGAAGATGACCCCCACCTCATCATTTCAGCCAAAAGATTCTTCAAACAGATGAGAGAAGCAGCTCTATCTTCAAACAGCAACCGATCCAAATTTCAATTAGAATCCTGCAGAAGCTCAAAATACCCTGGCTGCTTTATTTGACCAACAGGTAATTCGGTTTTCCAGTCGCAGAATGCTACAAGGATTTATTACTTACTGGCGATGGAAACACAATTCAAGGCGGAATCCATGACTGGGGTCTTCAACTAGTCACCACGGACCCCCAGAAAATGGGAAGTTGGACTTTAATACGTGGGCCGCACAAGGACAGAGCTGGGGAGTAGGAGACCGGTGGTGGAGAGCTCAGGACAGTCGCAAGAGCGGGACTGAGACAGGCGAGTGAACTGCGGCATCACCCTCACCACAAATGAATTGTGTATGAACGCCACCCCACTCCCGACTACATTGCACATTTTATACAGGAGTAAAAGTAAGCTCTAGCTCCCCGTCCCACAAAACATCCATTTCAAAACCCTTGTCTACAAATCCATCCTTTGCCTCACCCCACCTACCTGTGTGGAGGGGAGGTTTTTTTTTAAATTATTTCGTTTATGGGATCTGGACGTCGCTGGTAAGGCCAGCATTTATTGCCCATCCCTAATTGCACTTGAGAAGGTGGTGGTGAGCCGCCTTCTTGAACCGCTGCAGTCCGTGTGGTGAAGGTGCTCCCACAGTGCTGTTAGGGAGGGAGTTCCAGGATTTTGACCCAGCGACAATGAAGGATCGGCGATATACTTCCAAGTCAGGATGGTGTGAGACTTGGAGGGGAACTTGGAGGTGGTAGTGTTCCCATGCGCCTGCTGCCCTTGTCCTTCTAGGTGGTAGAGGTCGCGGGTTTGGGAGGTGCTGCCGAAGAAGCCTTGGCAAATTGCTGCAGTGCTTCTTGTAGATGGTACACCCTGCAGCCACGGTACGCCGGTGGTGGAGGGAGCGAATGTTTAAGGTGGTGGATGGGGTGTCAATCAAGCAGGCTGCTTTGTCCTGGATGGTGTCGAGCTTCGAGTGTTGTTGGAGCTGCACTCATCCAGGCAAGTGGAGAGTATTCCATCACACTCCTTACTTGTGCCTTGTAGATGGTGGAAAGACTTTGGGGAGTAAGGAGGTGAGTCACTTGCCGTAGAATACCCAGCCTCTGACCTGCTCTTGTAGCCACAGTTTTTATGTGGCTGGTCGAGTTAAGTTTCTGGTTAGTGATGACCAGTAAAAACAATGAGGGCAAAAACAATCCAACACTGCTCTCACACAGTCTACCAGTCTGTTGCAGGGTATAAGAGGATAAAAACATGTTGCTCACCCTAGCTTTTTCCATTAGGGAATGGTGCGAGTACGCTACAGGGGAGAATTTACTCCTTTTTAAACTGGGCTGCTTAAAGTGGTGGCAAGTTGCACCTACTGAGGTGTCCCCAATTAACAGTACAGGTACAGTGTGTCCACCTGTGTGGAAGCACATTCCAGCCCTGCTTCACATCAACTATACAGAACACAACCAAACAAATTGAAAGTCACAGGCCTCTTAGAAACAGGGCTTTAACATTAAAATTTTACATTCCTTCACAAGTCCTAGAATTGGGCAAAAAAAGGAGATATATGCAATGAGTTACTAAAAAATACAATCTGAGCTCCAATTATTTTGGTACAAAGTGCAGCAGAGGATGAAGACATGCACAGATCTGATCAAAAATAGCCCACAATATACAGACAGCATCAACTGTGATTAGATTACTAGGCTTCACTGCTCAAAAAGTGAAGTACTTGAATCAATTCTCATCCTGGTTTTCAAATCCCTCCAGGGCCTCTCCCCTCCCCATCTCTGTAACCACCTCCAGCCCTACAACCCTCCGAGATCTCTGCGCTCCTCCAATTCTCTTCGCTCCACCATTGACGACTGTGCCTTCAGCTGCCTGGGCCCGAAGCTCTGGAATCCCCTTTCCTAAATCTCTTCACCTCTCTTTCCTCGTTTAAGATGCTGTTTAAAACCTACCTCTTTGACTTGTCCGAATATCTCCGAATGTTGATCGGTGTCAAATTTTGCCCGATGACGCTCCTGTGAAGCGCCTTGGGACGTTTTACTGCGTTAAAGGCGCTATACAAATACAAGTTGCTGCTGTTGTTAATAAGCAGCATTAGGACAGTCAGGTACAGGCAGTGTCCCCAGTGCTTCGCGATTCCGAGGCCGTGGAATTTCCCCCTGCCACAATTACATGTCTGGTGCTGCGGTGCTTCAGATCTTCAGTTATGGATGGGCTGGTGCAGCACGGGGGGCAGTGTAAAGAATAGGGCGTTTTCACAGGTGTGAGGGTGGCGTGGGTAAGACCTTTACCATCACTGCAGCGAAGCCCCAAATTTAAGGGCAAATGTCTGGAGGTAATAACCTTTGGTCAAAGGGCCTCCCCCCACCCAACATCAGGTAAGGTTATATGGTTGCAAACATCTGGCTGCTGGCTGGTGAATTTGCCCGATTGCTCCTGATCTTGGTTTCCCATTTTGCTGCTGCTCTTGGTCTTCTCTCCTCCTGATTGAGGACTATAAGTGCCGTTCCCTAAACTTGAGGATTTTTTTAATCTAAAAATTGTTGCTGCTGCACTTTTCTTACGACGTAAATATCCTCTTTTCCACAATGCTTCAATATCCCCTGAATAGGATAAGAACATAAGAAATAGGAGCAGGAGTCGGCCATTTGGCCCCTCGAGCCTGCTCCGCCATTCAATATCATGTCTGATCTTCAACCTCATCTCCACTTTCCTGAACTATCCCCATATCCCTCGATTCCCTTAATATTCAAAAATCTATCAATCTCTGTCTTGAATATACTCAATGACTGAGCCTCCACAGCCCTCTGGGGTAGAGAATTCCAAAGATCACCCCCCTCAGAGTGAAGAAATTTCTCCTCCTCTCAGTCCTAAATGGCCAACCCCATATTATGAGACTGTGACCCCTGGTTCTAGGCTATGTAGATCTTCAGTTATATCTAGATATGTAGACAACTTGGTAACGTGCCACAGAATCTACATTCTCCCACCATAGAATTTGGTAGGACTGGTCACATAAACCGGCTTTGAGCTAGCACAGAATTCCAGGGACCTGCCGCTAGCTCAATCTTACTGTGCGCAAATATCACATAGGATATACGGCACAGAAACAGACCATTCGGCCCAACCAGTCTATGCCGGCGTTTATGTTCCACTCGAGCCTCCTCCAGTCTTTCCTCATCTAAACCTATCAGCATAACCTTCTATTCCCTTCTCCCTCATATGTTTGTCTAGCCTCCCCTTAAATGCATCTATACTATTCGCCTCAACCACTCCCTGTGGTAGCGAGTTCCACATTCTCACCACTCTCTGGGTAAAGAAGTTTCTTCTGAATTCCCCCATTGGATTTTTTTGGTGACTATCTTATATTGATGGCCTCTAGTTATGCTCTTCCCCACAAGTAGAAACATTCTCTCTGTATCCACTCTATCAAAACCTTTCATAATTTTAAAGACCTCTATTAGGTCACCCCTCAGCCTTCTTTTTTCAAGAGAAAAAAAAAAGAGGCCCAGCCTGTTCATCCTTTCCTGATATGTATACCCTCGCATTTCCGGTATCATCCTTGTAAATCTTCTCTGCACCCTCTCCAGTGTCTCTATATCCTTTTTATAATATGGCGACCAGAACTGCACGCAGTACTCGAAGTGTGGTCTAACCAAGAGTCGATACAGGTTTAGCATAACTTCCCTACTTTTCAATTCTATCCCTCTAGAAATAAACCCTAGTGCTTGGTTTGCTTTTTTTTTTAAATGGCATTGCTAACCTGTGTCGCAACTTTTAGTGATTTGTGTATTTGTACTCCGAGATTCCTTTGTTCCTCTACCCCACCCAGACTCGCCCCTTCCAAGTGATAAGTGACATCCCTATTCTTCCTACCAAAATGTAATACCTCACAATTATCTGTATTGAACTTAATTTACCAATTATATGCCCATTCTGCAAGTTTATTAAGGTCCTCCTCAGTATTGACTATCCCCCCCAATTTGGTGTCATCTGCATATTTAGAAATTGTGTTTTTGATTCCAAAGTCTAAATCGTTAATGTAAATTGTGAACAGCAGTGGTCCCAGCACTGATCCTTGTGGAACAACACTACCCACCTTCTGCCACTGGTGAATAGCTACCCTTTACCCCTACTCTCTGCTTTCTGTCTTGAAGCCAGCTAGCTATCCATTCTGCTACTTGTCCCCTGACTCCGCATTCTCTGACCTTATTCATTAATCTATTATGTGGTACCTTATCGAAAGCATTTTGAAAATCTAGATAAATTACATCTACTGCATCCATCTCATTGCCGCTGGTCCGATCTTACTTTGCGCAAACATTAATCTCATTGCCGCTAGTCAGATCTTACTTTGCGCAAACATTCACCTCATTGCGCTAGTCCGATCTTACTTTGCGCAAACATTCACCTCATTGCCGCTAGTCCGATCTTACTTTGCGCAAACATTCACCTCATTGCGCTAGTCCGATCTTACTTTGCGCAAACATTCACCTCATTGCGCTAGTCCGATCTTACTTTGCGCAAACATTCACCTCATTGCGCTAGTCCGATCTTACTTTGCGCAAACATTCACCTCATTGCGCTAGTCCGATCTTACTTTGCGCAAACATTCACCTCATTGCCGCTAGTCCGATCTTACTTTGCGCAAACATTCACCTCATTGCCGCTAGTCCGATCTTACTTTGCGCAAACATTCACCTCATTGCCGCTAGTCCGATCTTACTTTGCACAAATATCCATCTCATTGCCGCTAGTCCGATCTTACTTTGCGCAAACATTCACCTCATTGCGCTAGTCCGATCTTACTTTGCGCAAACATTCACCTCATTGCCGCTAGTCCGATCTTACTTTGCGCAAACATTCACCTCATTGCCGCTAGTCCGATCTTACTTTGCGCAAACATTCACCTCATTGCCGCTAGTCCGATCTTACTTTGCACAAATATCCATCTCATTGCCGCTAGTCCGATCTTACTTTGCGCAAACATTCATCTCATTGCCGCTAGTCCGATCTTACCTTTCACAAAATGGCAGCCACATTTGCCCACATAGCAATCACTGCATTTCAAAGTAGTTCATGGAGTGTGAAGTGCTTTTAGATGTTTGAGAGAAGTCATAAGGTGCTATAAGAATATAAGGGCTTTCTTTTTAGGAAATGTTTCCTTTAACTCAAGATATACCACAAAATAGAGTCCTTACTTGACTATGTTGGGATGGCTGAGTTCCTTGAGAAGGGAGATTTCTCGTATTGCTGTACTTGGCACCCCTTCGGTTTCTCTGAAAGATATCATGCATAAGTGATCATTAGTAAGACGAAGATGATTAACTACATAGCACAACTATTGAGAGAAGAAAACAGCATTAATTTTCTTCATATGTCAAATAAATGGACCCCATCAGTCGTTAACAAGAGAACATTACACACCCTCCTGCAAAAGTTTGAAGCCTCAATACCCTCATCCTATTGCCTGAAAGAAATGGAGTTACAACACTTGGGGTTACCTACTCATTCGGCTAAGTGCCTCACCCCTTTAAAGTTGCTCACAGCGAAACTTTAGCAAAGGCAGTGTTCGGGGCTTCGTATCCCCCGCACACTCATGCATCTTGCATTTGCTCAGTGTTTGCCAATCAAAGATATACTACACCTGACTGGCCAATTAGGAGTGAGGAAATCACAGTAAATTGCACATTAAATTCACTTGTACATGGGGCACGTGTCATCATCACAGAGTCGTCAAAATATCATCACAGAACTGTAAGAGCCTGTGTCACGTTTCTATTCAGCCACCTACGCATGATGACATTGCACATCGGACCTGGTATGCATTAAACTCTCTGATGAAACAGACACTTTTTTTTTAAAAAGAGGATATTGTAGCGAAGAACAGCAGACACTCCAGTTAATACATGAGTGCCGAAACCATAGTAATGAGTGGAAGAACCCAGATATTGCACTGTAATAATAGAGGGCAGTGTGAGTAATGTTAAACATGATGGTGACTACACTTACTGAGGCTGCGTGTTGCACCTCCACCAATGTCCTAGCCGAGACCAGGGCCAACTCAGCAGAGGTCAGGAACTGAGCCTGGGACATGGCTACTCACCATGGCTCAGTACGTGTGCCCAAACAGTTCACCTTCACGGTTCAGAACTCCTAGGCATGCAATGGAAGGGCTTCCTTCCATGTGCAAGATCCAGGACAAAGTGATGCGGTGGCTGTGTGACTAAAAGGAGAAACAGCTAGAGGGAGTGAGGGCTCCAGTGCCAAGGACTCGGGGGGTTGGGGGGTGGGGTGGGGGGGAAGAGTCAGTTTTGCAGTGGGCATACCTCTTTGCCAGAGCCCCTGGGTTAAGCAGTTGGTGATCAGTAAAGCTGATACACTGCACTGGATTTGGACATCTAGAACATCAAGGTGGCATGGATCAATGGGTGACAAATTTAGCTCACAGTTCCCCCATATAAACAATAGTCCACAAACACATTTGATTGATCACCTAACAAAGTATACCAACCCTTGCAACAACTTGCATTTATAGAGCGCTTTTAATGTTGTAAAACGTCCCAAGGCACAGACAAAATTTGACATCAAACCACACAAGGAGATATTTGGGCAGGTGACCAAAACCTTGGTTGAAGAGGTAGATTTTAAGGAGCATTAAATGAGAGAGGTGGAGAGGTTTAGGGAGGGAATTCCAAAGCTTCGATAACAAGTTAATCTAATTTTGGTGGTGTTAGTTGAGGGAAGAATGTTGGACAAGACACCAGGAGAACTCCTTGCTATTCTTCATATACTATTATAGGATCTTTTATGTCAACCTGGGCAGGCAGACTGGGATTTGCTTTAATGTCTCATCTGCAAGACAGTGTCGAGTCAGTATATCGCATAATGGACTTCTGGGTAGGGTAGTGGAGACAAAAGTCCTGGAGCCAGTTAAGAAACAGCTGGCTACTGTGACCCGAAGGAGGAGGTTTTTTTCCTGAATGGATGATCTTGGGAGTGAAATGGTATTCTTTGTCCAGATCTACCTTGCAGTCCTGTGATCTCAACCAAGTGACCAGATATGTGAGCCTAGAGAGCAAGCGTCAGACCATTCAGCTTGGGGGACGGTGGGGGGGGGGGGGAGAAATAGGACAGCTGTCCTCACCCCCACATCCACACGCACCACTCTCCACCAGGATCCCGTTGGCTACACGGTTCAACCTCCGTCGCCTCCAGTCCAGATCCAAGGTCGTCCCATCCTCTGTCGTCGAATTACAGTATGCAGACGACGCTTGCGTCTGCGCTCACTCGGAGGTCGAACTCCAAACCATCGTCAACACCTTCACCGAAGCGTACGAGAGCATGGGCCTTACACTAAACATCCGTAAGACAAAGGTCCTCTACCAACCTGCCCCCGCCACACAGTACTGCCCCCCGATTATCAAAATCCACGACAAGGCCTTGGACAACGTGGACCACTTTCCATACCTCAGGAGCCTACTGTCAACAAGGGCAGACGTCGACAACAAAGTCCAACACCGCCTTCAGTGTGCCAGTGCAGCCTTCTGTCGCCTGAGGAAGCGAGTGTTTGAAGACCAGGACCTCAAACCCGGCACTAAGCTCATGGTCTACAGAGCAGCAGTGATACCCGCCCTGCTGTATGCCTCAGAGACGTGGACCATGTACAGCAGGCACCTCAAAGCACTGGAGAGGTACCACCAACGTTGCCTCCGCAAGATCCTGCAAATCCATTGGCAGGATAGGCGCACCAGCGTCAGTGTTCTCGCTCAGGCCAACATCCCCAGCATCGAAGCTTTGACCACGCTCGATCAGCTTCGATGGACGGGTCACATCGTCCGCATGGTCGACACGAGACTCCCAAAACAAGAGCTCTACTCGGAGCTCCGACGCGGCAAGAGAGCCCCAGGTGGGCAGAGGAAACACTTCAAGGACACCCTCAAAGCCTCCTTGAAAAAGTGCAGCATCCCCACTGACACTTGGGAATCCCTGGCGCAAGACCGCACAAAGTGGAGGAGAAGCATCCGGGAAGGCGCCAAACACCTCGAGTCTCTTCGCCGGGAGCAAGCGGAAGCCAAGCGCAAGCAGCGCACGTCAACCCAAGCACCCCACCCACCATCTGTCCCACCTGTGACAGAGACTGTAGGTCCCGCATTGGACTCATCAGTCACCGGAGAACTCATTTTTAATGTGGAAGCAAGTCATCCTGGGTTCCGAGGGACTGCCTAAGGAAGGAAGGAGAAGGAACCCTGACTAGCATTTCTCCTTGCTTCCCCAAGGTCCCTCAGGTCAATCTTAGTGCCCCCTTAGTACCACCCTAGCTGAGATGAGCTAACTCTGCCCAGAGAATCAAAAACCCAAGATTTTCCAAGTCCAGACCACACCAGACACTTCTGCACCGAGTCATCACAGCAGCCACAAAAATAAATCGAAGGCATTCATCAAATCAGAGTGCAGGGAACATTCATGGAGGACTCAATGTCATGACATCATGCGGAAACTGGATTGGATGACTGCCTCGTCCCTCATTTGGAAGTAACCATTATTCTCTGTGTCTCCTGTGCCCTTTTTATTTCCCTGTTGTTTGGTATGTGGACAGGACCGGTAACATATCACATTACGTGGCCTGTCGCTACAATTAACGTGGTCTACATTCCAGAAAGTTACAGAATTAGGGCAGAAAACGCGTGCAGACTTCAATATTTGAAAAAAACTCATAACTCCCCCACCCCCAACCAACCACAAACAGAAGAGAAGTTTTACACAAAACGATGGCTCAACCAGGGCGAACAAAAAACACAAAAGCGGTTGCATCTTTCGTGTCTGCGCGGAGACCCGTATATCCCCGGCCTGAACGATCGCTCGACCGGCTTTCGCAGGCTCACTCACGTGTCGAGTCGGATTTTCTTCAGGGCTACCACTTCCCCCGTGTCTTTGTTTTTGGCTTTGTAAACCACACCGTACGTCCCTTCCCCGATCTTCTCGACTTTCTGGAAACTGTCCATCCTCTCTGTCCCCCCACCACCCCCGCCTTGCGCTCCAGTTAGTGGCTGGCGAGCTGATCGGCGGTTCAATCCTGCTGATCTGGCGCAGCGCTGGTTACTTTCAGCCGGGATTGAAATTGACAAATATTGTAACAATGCAACAGTTAGCACCGCGCCATTACACTGCCTTTCCCGCGCTCTTTCAGTTCCACCCACATCCCACACCATTGGTCCAGGAAGTTTTGGATGGAAGCGTCATCAAACGAATTGTTCTATTAAAGGAGCCTTACCTGCTTTTCAGCGATTGGAGTCACATTTGTCTTTATTTAGATATATATATATATATATTACTGAGGTTCACTTTTCGTTTGGTCAGGCTGTCCGCTATATATTAGTGATGCCCGCTTTCTTACCCCAAAGCCACCATTTTTCAGCCTATAGTTGGTAACATGCACTAAACTAGGACTCAAATTGGATATCAGAGGGCTCCAAAAGGTGGTTGTTTTTATGGTTACATTGTTCCCCTCAATTGGGGACTTGGCCTGGAGGGTGTTGCACGGAGCAGTCCCGTGCAATAGGGTTTTAAACAGGTTTACGGACTCCCAGGCTGCTTGCCATTTTTGCGGCCTGGAGGAGTCCGTCTTCCACATTTATATTGAATGTGAGAGGTTGCAGCCCCTCTTTCATTACTTGAAGGGGCTGCTCCTCAATTTCTGGTTGCACTTCAGCCCCACGCTCCTGATCTACGGTCACCCGGTGCGGAGGGGAGCGGGCAGGTCGGAGGGCCTCCGCGTAGGACTGCTCCTGGGCCTGGCCAAGAAGACCATTAATTGGTCCAGGCAGCGGGCGGTCGAGGGGGTCGTTCGGCCCGATTGCCTGCCTCTCTTCCGCGGCCATGTTCGCGCCCGGGTGACCCTGGAGATGGAGCACGCGGTGTCCGCCGGCACGCTTGAGTTTTTCCGCGACCGGTGGGCGCCGCGGGGACTGGAGTGCATCGTCACCCCGGGCAACCAAATTTTAATTTAATTTGTTAAGTTTCATTTAAAGTTTTATTGATTTACAGTTATTTGATTTGGTTCCCATTCAAAAAGAGTACATTGTTCCCCTCCCTTTTTAATTTCCATCCCCTCTTAGGTTGCCATTCCAAACAGCATGCTCCATTTTCACACCCTCCTGACTTGGAAATATATCGCCGATCCTTCATTGTCGCTGGGTCAAAATCCTGGAACTCCCTCCCTAACAGCACTGTGGGAGTACCTTCACCACACGGACTGCAGCGGTTCAAGGCGGCGGCTCACCACCACCTTCTCAAGGGCAATTAGGATGGGCAATAAATGCTGGCCTTGCCAGCGACGCCCACATCCCATGAACTAATAAAAAAAAATTCTGGTACAGTGGGTGTGCAGGTGATTCTCTACCAAAAATACTTTGCAGTATGGCAGGGATGTCCAATTGTTTTTGGAACTGCGGGCTGGATACACACATACAAAACCAGTTAGTGATTTTTTTTAATATTCGTTCCTTGGATGTGGGCGTCGCTGGCAAGGCCAGCATTTATTGCCCATCCCTAATTGCCCTTGAGAAGGTGGATAATCATACACTAATGTAAGCCCCATACATAAAAAAAGTGAGTCCCCTCATAGACTACTTCCTTTCCCCCTAAACGTGGTGTTCCTTCCATATTGGGTGCTTGAGAGGCATTTTCTTCTGTTTTAAACTCCTGGGCGGGTGTGTAAATTCACTTTAGAGGAGAATAATAGCACAATGATAAGTGCAAAGAAAAAGAAAAATTGAAACCTGAAATTCTCGGTTGCTTTGGCTCAGTTGGTAGCACTCTCGCCTCTGAGTCAGAAGGTTGTGGGTTCAAGTCCCACTCCAGAGACTTGAGCACAAAAATCTAGGCTGACACTCCAGTGTGGTGCTGAGGGAGTGCTGTACTGTCGGAGGTGCCGTCTTTCGGATGAGACGTTAAACCGAGGCCCCGTCTGCTCGCTCAGGTGGACGTAAAAGATCCCATGGCACTATTTCGAAGAGGAGTAGGGGAGTTATCCCCAGTGTCCTGGCCAATATTTATCCCTCAACCAACATCCCTAAAAAACAGATGATCTGGTCATTATCACATGGCTGTTTGTGGGAGCTTGCTGTGTGCAAATGGGTTGCCGCATTTCCTACATTACAACAGTGACTCCACTTCAAAAGTACTTCATTGGCTGTGAAGCGCTTTGGGATGTCGGGCGGTCATGAAAGGTGCTCTAGAAATGCAAGTCTTTCTTTCTTTGAATTGCCATACATGCTTTTTACACAGACATCAGCTGGAGATGGAGCACGCGGTGTCTGCCGGCGCGCTTGAGGCCTTCCGCGACCGGTGGGCGCCGCGGGGACTGGAGTGCATCATCACCCCGGCCAACCACATTTTTATTTAATTTGTTAAGGTTCCTTTTAAAGTTTTATTAATTTACAGATAATTTGTTTAATCACCCACACAAAAAGAGTACACTGACATCAGCTTTTTCGGCCCTTTTGTGCTGGTAACTGGAAAATAGCTGGTTTGGGGCTCTTTGAAGTCGCCCATAATCCACTATGGCTCACACGCACAGAAGAGTTGAGCCATGAGTTTGAAATCAGTTGTATTCCAGCTAACAGCGCAAACGGGAGGGCGGGGGTGGAAATGGTTGACATGCACGCTTCTGCAATTTCAATTTTTTTTATCTTGTGAACACTCTGTGAATTAGGTTTTCAGTTTCTGCATTTTGAGGGGAGAATCTCGCTTCTTGGCAGGATTATGAACTACCCTGGTTAGATATTTCCAATACAAAAAATAAAATCCAAGCTAACACTATTGGTATGCTATAGACCACCAGGTCAGCACAAGAAGGAAGACAGTTCACTTTATGATGAGATAGGAAGGGTATGTGAGAAGAGGGAATTTATTTTAATGAGCGACTTCAATCAACCTAATATAAATTTGGAAAACCCAAGTGGTCCAGAGTCAAAGTGGGTAAATGTAATGCATGATTGTTTTGTGGCCCAGTGCAATATGGAAGTCACAAGATGTGCAGTCGAATCAATGCTCTACAAGTCCAATCAATGAAGAGTGGCAATCAACATAGCTAATAGAATGTGAACTATGCAGCCAAAACAGTAAATACTGGCCAAAGGACATTGTGATCACACTGTATATTGTTCTGGTCAGACTCTATCTTGAGTACTGTGTTCAGTTCTGGTCATGAGACACAAGGGAGACATTCAAACATTGAAAGCAGTGCAGAAAAAAGCCATGAGGCGGCTCCTTAATGTTAGAGATCTGAATATTGAGGAAAGACTGGAGAAACCTGGGCTTTTCAGCCTGGAAAAGAGGCATCTGACAGGTGATCTTATAGAAGTATATAAGATACTAAATTGCATGGAACTGGTAAATCTGGAAAATTACTTTAAATTAAATTGTGAGAGTAGGACAAGGTGACACAGGTTCAAATTAATAATAGGCAAATTTTAGACCGATAGAATTAAGTCCTTCTTCACACAAAGTGATCAATCTGTGGAATGGACTCTCAGATAGAGTAGTGGTGGCAAAAATCCTGGCATCATTTAAGAACCAATTGAATACTGCAATGGGAGAACTTGAGGGTCATTCTGGCTGGATGGATGGGCCGAATGGCCTTCTACATCCATAATTATCTTGTGATCTTGGAAGGGAAAACAAGTCACTCCACCTGAAACATGCCGCAATGATAACGTCACCAGACTTTGTGGTAGGGAGGGAGTAACAAGGCAAGAATTGAGATTTGTTACCATGGATGAGATTTTTACTACACAGTGTGGACACAGAAGCCTAGTGGTTATGAAGTGTCAGCTGTGACTCAGTGGGTAGTACTTTCGCCTCTGAGTCAGAAGATTGTAGGTTTAAGCCAGAGACTTGAGCACAAAAATCTAGGCTGACACTCCAGTGCAGTGCTGAGGGAGTGCCGCACTGTCGGAGGTGCCGTCTTTCAGATAAGACATTAAACCGAGGCCCTGTCTGCTCTCTCAGGTGGACGTAAAAGATCCCATGGCACTATTTTGAAGAAGAGCAGGGGAGTTCTCCCCGGTGTCCTGGACAACATTTATCCCTCAACCAGCATCACTAAAACAGATGATCTGGTCATTATCTCATTGCTGCTTGTGGGATCTTGCTGTGTGCAAATTGGCTGCCGCGTTTCCTACATTACAACAATGACTACACTTTAAAAAAAGCACTTCATTGGCTGTAAAGTGCTTTGTGATGTCCGGTGGTCGTGAAAGGCGCTATAGAAATGCAAGTCTTTCTGTCTTCTACTGGACTAACAGTTAATAATCCCACCATGGCAAGTTGTGAAATTGAATTTAATACATTTAGTAATTTGTGGCCTGGCACCAGAAAATGTCCATGAAAACTGCCAGATTGTCATAAAGACCCAATTTATCACTAACATCCTTTAGAGAAGGGAACCGGTCGCCCCTACCTGGTCTGAACTACAAGTGACTCTAGTCCCACACCAGGGCCGGAATTTTACCGGCGCTCAGAGTGTGGGTTTGGAGGCGGGTCCGCTGTCAAAATCACAAAGATTGACAGCGGGTCGGTATCCCGCTGTAAACCCGCCTCCTTGTCAGTTTCCCAAGTGTCGGGTCTGTCATTCCTGAACAGACCCGACACCAAGCGGCGGGTCAGCCAATTTAGATACTTAAAAGCTTGTTAAAAGGTAGTTAAGCAGGATTTTGCCATGTACTTACCATTTTACCAGGTTTTTAACAAGTTTCCTGGAGTGTGGGGATCATTTCAGGTAAGTAGGTCGGGTGTTGTGTCAGCATGGGATGATTCACTAACCTGACAGCTGCAAATGGTCTCTGAAAGCTCCCATTTCATAGGTTTTCACTTTCCAAGGTTAGAAGCTGTTGCTTACTGCATTTAGAAGACAGATTGACCTTTATGCAGCTAGCAAGTGTTTGGAGCAAACTCTCTATCCAGTGTCACCTCATTGGAACAACCTCTCTCACCATTGACAGATCGCTTCTGTCATCTCAACCTCACCTGCCATCTATTCCATCAGCATCGGTGCCCTTGAAAAAATCTCACCTTGGTCCTCAGAATCCCACCACGATCAGCCCCAACACCAGCATCACCGGGCACACCAGCAGCACCAACATCCACACCAACCTTCTCTGCAATCAAGTGATGCTGCACAAGACACAGGGCATCATCACCCTTGCATATTGCTGCCCGGAACGCCAGCGATGGCGTCACCATGGCCAGATTTACTTCACTTAACACTGTACACCCTGGCTGCCACATGATGTACCAGGTTGGCACCACCCCATACCAGCACCATAAAGCAGCCCTACAATGCCCAACCCGTTCCTTTCACACTCATCACCATTGTGGGGGGGGGGGACCTTATGTCTTACCATTCACTGGAACTCACTAAGCCACTTCCAAAGGTGCACACAAATCTGTCCAAGAAGGCAAAGTGCTGAAAATAAAGATTTCAATGCTTGACAACACATTAACAGAAACTTTACACGAATCTACCCTTGTGTGTTGTTAGTTTGAATGATTGGACAAGGATGAGGGTGAGTGTGAGAGGTGGCTAGTGAGACAGGAAGTGATAACGTAAATAGAGAGGAATGGGTGGAGGTGCAAGGTAAGTTGGTTTGAGTAAGGATGTGCAGGAGTAGGGTAGGGAAGGCAGAGTGATGGGGATGTGATGAGTGGCACAGGAGGATGAGGTAGAGTGTGGCTTTGCAGTAATGTTTCGTGATCTACTGAGATCATTGAAATGTTTGCACCACTGCTCCCTGGTCCTCCTGACCACATCCCTGCTTGTGTCCTCCTGTGCAATGTGCAACCAGGCTGTGTTGATCTCCTGGGGAGGTCTCTTCCGCCCATTGGAAGGGAAGAGGACCTCCCTGCGTGCTGTGACTCCCTCCATAAGCATATGGAGGGAGTAATGGGAGAGCCTGGGAGCAGCCGTGCACCTTTGTGCAGTGCTTGTCAGTATTTGCAGCACCTCAATGCTGTAGAACACTGACAGCAGAACTATCAAAACGAATGTGGACATGGTCCCTTTAAGGAAACTGGCTGATGACGCGGCATCAGATGACGTCATCAGACCCGCTTCCTTTTAATTGGCCGGGAACCTCGCAGGGCGGGCTTAACAAGCCCAATCAGGGCAAAATCACTTGGAGGAGGCGGGATGAATACGGGAGCGGGGTTTGAGACCGCTGTCTACTCCGCCCGCACCAGACTCGCCACGGCTGGCGAAATCGCGGCCTATGTGGTTGACTTGCAAGGCAACTAGGGATGGCCAATAAATCCCGCCTTGCCAGTGTCACCCTCATTCCAAGACCAAGTAAAAGAAAGTTTTATCTAACATGCAAATTGATAAAGTTGAATTTTAGCATTTTTTCCTCACAGTGCCACATAAGACGTTGTTTGGACTGGAAAATCAAACGTTATATTTTCTTGTGCTGTGGCACAGAGAGCGAGTGTTGTACATAGATGATAGTACAAGGATTAAAGTCACCATTCTTATTACCACGTTATTTGCCCTGTTTTTTCTATATTTTAAGATTTCCCCATCAAGGTTCGATTCAACGAAGCACTCACAGGGGTGTGGGGGACACCTCACAGGAACTTGATGACAGCCTACATGTGGTCTCCTTGTGTGTGCTAGTTCACCGAGAACGTGCCAGCTAATGTCATCAAGTAGATGACTGAACGCCCGCAAGTGGCCTTCCGGTTTGAAAAGCATGAAAGCATCGAACATGTGTCATATGAAACAACAACAACAACAGGAACTTGCCGGTGCTCACCCATGATTTCCTGCAATGTGCTCCCTTTCATCGCTGCTCCCCACTTGGAGCATGGAGTTAGCCACTGATTGTTTTCTTGGCGTCCTGAAGGCCCAGTTACTAAACACGCTGCTGGGGTGCAAGTCAGGCACACAGACCAGGATGGTCCCAGGTTTGATCCTCGGTCTGTGCTAATTTAGTTGCTCTTAGTCGTGGTGGCAGAGGGCTTGTTAGAAGTGGTCTCACTCAGCATGCTAGGCTAGAGAGAAGAGATATCAACATGCATGCCAATTGTCAGCTTTTCACGACGACAGCATTTCAAACGTGTCAGCTCGCTAGCGTGTCATAAGAAAACACTTTGTTTTCCCACTTGGATTGGAGGTTGTTAACCAATCAGATCATTCGGAGGACAGGACTGGTAGCTGTCAGAACCAATTAGATCAGTCAAGTATTTTAAACAGGTTAACGTCTCTGTTCAAATAATGGACAGAGGAACATCCTATAAATGTGTTAAGCACTCACTATTATCACTAACTGATTTCTAGCCGAGAGGTTGTTTCCCCTGGCTGGAGAGTCTGGAACTAGGGGTCACAGTCTCAGGATAAGGGGTCGGCCATTTAGGACTGAGATGAGGAGGAATTTCTTCACTCAGAGGGTTGTGAATCTTTGGAATTCTCTACCCCAGAGGGCTGTGGAGGTTGAGTCTTTGAGTATATTCAAGGCTGAGATAGATAGATTTTTGGACTCTAGGGGAATCAAGGGATATGGGGATAGTGCAGGAAAGTGGAGTTGAGGTCGAAGATCAGCCATGATCTTATTGAATGGCAGAGCAGGCTCAAGGGGCCGTATGGCCTACTCCTGCTCCTATGTTCTTGTGAAATGTACAGCAACGTTGAAAAGACAGGTTAATGTTTGGATGTGACCTTTGTTTCAATTATATTTCAATTATATTGACTCTTGACCCTCTTAAAGCTACTTAAGAATAAACATGATCATTATCCAGTGACCTGCTGGAAAGTGTGCATGGACGTCAGATAAGGACAATACTGGGCTCAGTTGTACTGACCCTCATCGTCAAATAGCTTGTCGACACTCACCGTCTAGACTCACACATGTAGAATGGTCACTTGGGCAAAGTACCAGAGGGCTAGCAGCGTCCAGGGAACTGTTGCCGAGCACGAGTGAGTGCATTCAGGAGAAGAGAGGAGAAAGTTGAGTAAACTTGCAAAGGGTTGGAAAGCGTGTGCTAGTCTTTTGTGCAGATCACAAACAACAACTTCATTCCTTAAAAGAAGCTCAACAGCCTTGCATTCTTTTCACAGGCTTTAATCTTCCTGATCTGCTGCTCACTTTGTGTTAGCCAGAGTTAGATGATTAAAGTACAAGTCGTACTAAATTCAAAGCAAGAAATTCCTTCAGCAGGAGAGGTTCTAACTCCTGACCAACTAAATTTAAAAAAAAAGTAGTTGAGGAATGCTGCGAATCACGTGTAAATCTGGATTAATAGAGTTCTGAAAGGACATTCCAACCAGCAACTTTCTGCACTTCAAAAAGTTGAAGGTTTATATATTAAAATATTAATGTGAGTCTGAGACACAGCAATATCCTCCTGCACAACCAGTTACACATAAAGGTGGATGGGTTCTATATCTGTCAGTGGAAGAAAGCAGTGTCAGGCCGAAAGAATAAATATAGACTTCCACATAATTTGGTTGGTACAAAGGTGGCAAGTGAAAACTGAGCTTTCTTTGGCTTAGGTTTGGAGTAGTTTGAATTTCTCCCCACTCCCTCCAGTGAAGCCCGAGTTGGCACCTAATCAAATTTTGACATTACTATTGACGTGAAGGAAGCAGTTTTATTTGGTTATTTAATTCACTTTCAGTGGCTTGGCTGAACTCAGATTGAACCATGTCATGCTATCTGTAGTTTGAGCTGCCCAGCCATGAGGTGGTAATGGGTCAGCTCAATTGACAAGTAGGAGAGAAGACGAGGTAAGTCAAGATGTAGGGATTAGTTGATGCAGGGTTTGGATTTTAAAAGCTTATAGATTGTGGAAGAAGAAAGACAGAAGGAGGAAAGGAGTTCCACAGTCTTGAAGTCCTGGAAAAGAATGAATTAGAAGCGATGATCTGAATCTAGACTTCTGAGTTGGAGGCTTTAAAAAAATACTTTTAGTGAGTCTCGGACTCGGGAGCATAGTCTAAAAATTAGAGCCAGACCTTTCAGGAGTGAAATTAGGAAACACTTCTACACACAAAGGGTGGTAGAAGTTTGGAACTCTCTTCCGCAAACGGCAATTGATACTAGATCAATTGTTAATTTTAAATCTGAGATTGATAGATTTTTGATAACCAAAGGTATTAAGGGATATGGGGCAAAGGCGGGTATATGGAGTTAGGTCGCAGATCAGCCATGATCTCATTGAATGGTGAAACAGGCTCGAAGGGCTAAATGGCCTCCTCCTGTTCTTATGTTCCAACACTTGCACTTATATAGCATATTGTTGAAAGGTCTCAAAGAGTTTCATACATTGAGTTACTTCTGGAGTGCAGTAACTGCTATGTAGGCGGAATTGACAGCCATTCCACACCAGCAATGTCCCACAAACAGCAATCAGATAAATGGCCAATTCATTTGCTGCTCGATTAGTCATTGCGCAAAGTTTTGTCCTGTTGGGTAGTTCTGCCATTGAAGTGAACTACAGGCCGGCAACACCACGATAACTCTAATGGTAGATCACTGGAGTCACAATTGTTGGTCCATGGGTTTCAAACCTTGTCCTGGACTCATTCAAATTCACCAGTCTCTTTGTATGGTAGCTCTTAACGGTTCTATGGTAGACATTGTGAAACTGTGGATAAGCAGAACAATCTTGGATGTGGGTGAAAGAAAAATGGAAAGAAAATAGGACAAGTCCGAGCGGGCTGATGTACCTTTCCGTCTGGGTGATGACAGAATAATAATTGACAGGCTACAATGCAAACCATCCTTCCTGTCTGGATCAAGGAGCAAATGTAGCGACATTAAGCAGAGAGACAAAATAAGCTTTTATTGTAAAAAAGAGGGATCAATGCTGGTTCGGGGAGTCAATGTCAATTTTGGGTGGAGTGAATGTCATTTTAGGTTTCGCTGTGTCATTATGATGCGGTACTCTCACAAATTATGCAACCATATCATCGATGCCATTATCACATGTATGTTTATAGCTCAAAAGCTATATTAAAAACCTTACAGGAACAATGATAGAAAGAAAGAACTTGTATTTCTATCGCGCCTTTCATGACCTCAGGATGTCCCAGAGCACTTTTCAGCCTACTTCGGAAATGTAGTCACAATTGTAATGTAGGGAAAATGCGTCAGTCAATTTGCACACAACAAACCAGATCATTTCTTTCTTTTAGTGATGTTGGTTGAGGGATAAATGTTGGCCAGGACACCAGGAGAACTCTCTTGCTCTTCTTCAAATAGTGCCGTGGGATCTTTTAGATTCACCTCCTGACTCAGAGGCGGGAGTTACACCCAATGCAATGTTCTTTTAAGTACTTTTATTCAGCATTAAGCAACTGAGCGATCCCATCTCTTGATCTTTGAACAGAATGGATGCATTCACTGAAGTCAATGAAAGAAGCCTTTTTTCTGGTTCACATGAAGTACTGTGTGAGTTCTTTTTCCCTTTACTTTTTCCCCGCCCAACTCATCCTCTTGTCTCCTGAAGGTCCGAACTCATGTTTGGGTGTGGTTCCATGGATTACAGCAGCCATCCAGTAGCTCACCCAGGTGCCATGCCTCATTTACAAACCTAGATGGTATGTGTCAGTCAGGGAGAGGCAGTGGGAGGGAGAGAGATGGGGTTATCACAGTCATGACCTACCCCACATTAATACATAGGTACTTTTCAGCAGGAGTCACTGGATCGTGGTCAGGAGTAACGTTCCCGCTAAGCTGTGTGGCCGTGCAGCGGTCTGGAGGTCCCGCGCAGGCCGCTCACCGGCTTCAACAGGGAAGAAACCGCACATGCGCGAAAATTTGACTGGGCCACGCAGTCAGTTAAAGGCACTAAAAAAAATTAGGGGGAACATTGGTCAGGAGCAAGAACTGGATGATTTTCCTCTCCCCAGTTCAGGGACACTGAGAAAAAGTTTGCACCCTCTTCAGATCAGCTAGCTCAAGAAAGATGAGGGGTCAACCCTGGAACCTTCCTAGTTTATACAGCTTTGTAAGGGTTGAAACCCTTTTTCTCCTGGTATCCTGGGTCATACACTTACTGCAGCTGAGAGGGTCGGTAGGTAACCTACTCCCAAGCCTCTGTCATTGTCACTATGAACCAACCATGAGGAGGTACATACCTCCAGGCCATTAATGTCTTTCTCTTCAGTTTTTTCCTCACTGGCCATGGGGAAGTGTTTGTCCTTCACTCTGTTCCTCCAAATGGAAAGACGGCTAAATTAGGAACTCAGCAACACAAGCAGGTGTGAACTTTGTGTCTCACAATTTGGCACTAAGCATCAGTGCCTGTAAAGACAAACAAATCAGCATTTTACACATCGCAAGTACTTGAATCCTGCAAGGACTGAGTGTCCTTTGCAGCTTTCAAAATAAACACACCTATCACACAACAGCCGTGAAACAGATTTCTGTGTGTACTAACCCTGTGTGTACTAACCTAACCAGCTAAAAATCGTCCCAACCGAATCGAACTGTGGTCTTCCTTGTTACAGTCAGGGAGACATAACACTGTACTATCGGAGTCGTGGACAAGGTCCTTTTTCTCATGGGGAGAAGGGAACAAAAAATGAGAGAGAGAAGGGTATTGCAAAGTAAGGAATGTGAATATAAACTCAATGGAAAAACATTGAAGCATCCCAGAGGTTCAAATACATAATTCCTTAAAACTGCAAGTTCAGGTAGATATAGCCATAAAAAGGCCATAGCATTTTGGGTTTTATGAATCGGGGCATAGAGTACAAAAGTCAAGAGGTTATGATAAATTTGTACAAGACAGTGGTTAGGCCACAGTTACAGTACTGTGTGCAGTTTTGGGCACTCCATTACAGAAAGGACATAGGCTGAGAAATTTGATGATGCCGTACCCGTTCTTTGGGCGCCTAAGCCTCCAATATGGCAGGTAGGAAGCGCATGCTCATTACGAGCTGGAAGCGTGCCACCCGCTTGGTGTACGTAAGAAAATAGGCGTCCAGGGACCATGGCTGAAACTGGCGTTGGGGGGGTCTTTGCATATGCAAATAGGGGGCCTGGCGTCTGTTTGAGGCCCCCTCTGCAATATTGTGTTGCCCTGAGGCAGCCATCACGGGGCCGGCTGCACTCAGGAAAATCAGGTATACGTGCGGCCTAACAGGCCATCCTTAAAAGGTAAGATTTTAAAATATAACTACCTGAATGTGGAGCTGGGAGGACCAGGAGTGCTCCTCCTAAAACGGCAGGCTGTTGCCAACCAACGCTCCCCACCCCCTCCCCCGATCACCGGTGCCACCCTCCCTGATACTGCCCACTGCTCCCTCCCTCCCGATCACCCCCTCACGATCGTCCCTCTCTCCCGGTCCCCAGAAGAGGGCAGTGGGATTAGTTTTGTATTGTTCTAGCAAAGAGTCAGCTCAGACACAATGGGCCAAAGGGGTCACAGTCTCAGAATAAGGGGTCGGCCATTTAGGACTGAGATGAGGAGAAATTTCTTCACTCAAAGGGTTGTGAATCCTTGGAATTCTCTACCCCAGAGAGCTGTGGATGCTCAGTTGTTGAGCATATTCAAGACAGAGATCAATAGATTTTTGGACACCAAGGGAATCAAGGGATATGAGGATCGGGCGGGAAGGCGGAGTTGAGGTTGAAGATCAGCCATGATCTTATTGAATGGCGGAGCAGGCTTGAAGGGCCGAATGGCCTACTCCTGCTCCTATTTCTTATGTTCTGATGTTCTCAAATGGCCTCTTTCTGTGCTGCAAACTTCAATGGTTCTATGAAATAAAGAAAGAGAGGGAGACAGAGACGGACAGGGAGAGAGAAATATGCAGAGAAAGCGAGACAGAATCAAAGGAAAAGAGAGAAAGAGAGAGAAACAGACACATAAAAAAAGAATAAAAGAGTCAGAGATAAAATTGCTATTACTGAATATTATTAACCATCAGGGGTGTATAGACAAATATTGGTCACTAGGATGACAGAAACGGTGCAGCATGTAGTGAAAGATGACTGACTGTATGCAAACTAGATGAA
Source organism: Squalus acanthias (assembly GCA_030390025.1). Classification (NCBI taxonomy): domain Eukaryota; kingdom Metazoa; phylum Chordata; class Chondrichthyes; order Squaliformes; family Squalidae; genus Squalus; species Squalus acanthias. The sequence goes on from CM059451.1 coordinate 20,736,384, forward strand.
ATCACATCACTTAAAGCCAAGCTCAAAATGACAATGTCTGGAGACAAGTATTCAGTGCCTATTCTATTTATCCAGCAGCTCTCAAAAGGTTAAATCTGTTGTAGTTTGCCTCACTGATGTCACAAGTAGGCTGGGTTTACATTCATTTGATGGTTCCGACTTACTTAAAAGTGGTTTCTATATAAGATGCGATCTCTTGGTCTCTGAATTTCGTGGAGGGAAGAAGGAAGAAAGAAGGAAGAAGAAGATGTGGAGCGGTTTGCAGTTGCTCTTGATTTTTATCATTTGTGCTGCTCCTATGGTTGCCAGCTGTAAGTTCAATGTGTTTTAAATAGAACGATCATTTTTAACATTTAAGATGTTGTGGTTTCTGCAAGAAATTATCTTACTATTTGTACTGCTAATTGTCTGACATTGGGGAATTCTAAAACTCCTGTTTCCCTCTGGGGAAACAGAACAGTTATGCATTCCTGGAATGAAAGCTGTTTTCAGGTTTAATCTCTAATTACAATGCAGGTTTTTTTAAATCTAGGACTAGGGGAAAAGTTTATTAAAACAATAAGTACTACATGTACAAATACTGTTTTTTTCCCAAACCAGGATTGGAATATATATTTCTTTTTATATATCATAGGTGGTTTAAAGATGCTTTTAGGATTGAATGGATTGCTGATATTATCAAGAATGTTTTTTAGCTCAGGATATTCCTCCCTCCTATTATATAATCGTCATTAGACTTGCAAAGTGCCTTGGCAGGTGTCAGGCGAGGGAGCATTTTTAACAGCTCTGAGGTGTCGGTACTGTACTGAATTTAAACTGTTAGTTTCACAGCTCCAGCTGCTGCAGTCAGTTGAATTGCTCCAGTGTAAATTAGCTACAGATCAGATCACACTTACATTAACTTTAAAAGCTAAGTATAGCTTTCTAGAAGTTTATACTTGTGGTCTCATGGTATAGAACTTATTACTTAAATCTCTTCCACAGCCATTAACTTAGAGTGACTTTCACCCTCCAAGGCTCCAGGCTCTGATACAAAATTCTGTTTACTGTGAGCCGTCACAATTTAGCAGGAATTTAATCACTCCTGCCTTCCACCCTATCACAGACCTTCCCATTTGTTCTTTCCTACCCTCCTCCCTTTCCCTGCCTCTGTACTTGCTTAAAACCTGTTACATCTCTAACTTTTTCCAGTTCTGACGAAAGGTCATCGACTTGAAACGTTAACTCTGTTTCTCTCTCCACAGATGCTGCCTGACCTGCTGAGTGTTTCCAGCATTTTCTGTTTTTATTAGCAGGAGTTTGGTTGCAATTCAATGGTATTTTAAACTCCCAAAGAATAAAACCAGCAGGGCAAAGGGAAATCTAATTATGTGCTTGTTCAAACTGAAAATATCGATCCGTGGCAAAGAAAAAGAAAGACTCACATTTATATCGCACCTTTCACGCCCTTAGGTTAAGCAACGTCTCGATTTCAAAATTCTCATCCTTGTTTTCAAATCCCTCCATGGCCTCACCCCTCCCTATCTCTGTGATCTCCTTCAGCCCCACAACCCCCCCGAGATATCTGTGCTCCTCTAATTCTGCCCTCTTGAGCATCCCTGATTATTATCGCTCAATCATTGGTGGCCGTGCCTTCTGTTCCCTAGGCCCTAAGCTCTGGAATTCCCTAACCCTAAACCTCTCCGACTCTCTCTCCTCCTTTAAGACGCTTCTTAAAACCTACCTCTTTGATCAATCTTTTGGTCACCTGCCCTAATTTCTCCTTATGTGGATCGGTGTCAATTTTTTTGTCTGATAATACTCCTGTGAAGCGCCTTGGGACGTTTTACTACGTTAAAGGCGCTATATAAATACACGTTGTTGTTGTTGTTAGAACGTCCCAAAGCGCTTTACAACCAATGAAGTACTTTTGAAGTGCAGTCACTCTTGTAATGTAGGAAATATAAAGAGACCACAGTAAATCTAACCTTTTGAATGTCGTAAGTTTGTGCTGTTGTGCCTGTGCTCAGTGAAAGATTCTGACTTGCCTTTTCTCCAGTACAGATCGTGTTTTGGGAGCAGTAGAAAGCATGGGCTATATTCTATTGGATGTAGCAACATTGTTTCTTTGTCAAAAAGTACTAGCTGACTAATTTAGCCCTTCGTGCAACCATCAAGGTGAAAAGATTCCTCGACAAGATAAAGATTGTTAGGAAAAGGTCATAAAGCATCAAATGGCTGAATTAGGTTAAAAAAACAAGAAAGCAAATGGAGCATTCAGACTGAGCAAAAAGCCTGATGTTAAAACATAGCAGTTCGGTACATATTTGCTTTCTTGTGTCTAATCATAGGACTTCTCTATCTCGGAGATGCAGTTCTGTAGGGTAATGTAGAACACTGCAACACCAATGCAGCACACCATGGGCTGGTAGGGTGCAAATTTGTATTCCTTTTTCTCCTGGGGGGTGGGGGGGCGGAGGGGTGGATGTTAATGGAAAATAATTTTCTCTGTTCGCTATTTGTAGTGAAGTCTTAAATACTTATATCAAGAACACATTTAGTATTTCACAACACATACTGAACAGAGGAAATCTTCCCTGTGCCACTGAGTTGTTTCTCTGTTGTGGGTAGTGTTTAGTCAAGGTCATTTACATGTCCACGGGGAGGGTGACAGTCACTCTAAGTTCATTTAACGCAATTCATAGCTGCCATTTACACAGCAGCATTGATAAAGGCATCCCCCGGTCTCTGTGTTTGTGTGTGTCTCTCTCTTTCTTGTTTTCTCTCCCTCTCCTTTTTACCCTTTTCCCTCCCTGCCTCTTTTTTCTTCCTCCCCCCTCTTTTTTCCCTCCTCCCATCCTGCTTGCTCCCCCTTTTTCTTCCTTGTTCTCCCCTTTTACTCCTTCTTCTTCCTTCCTCCATTCCCTCTCTCTCCTGCTTTTCTCGCTCCCTTGTTCTCCCCTTTTTACACACTTCTACCCCTCCTCTTTTTCTCCCTCTGACCCACTCTCTCTCTCCCTCTTTTGCCCCTCCCTTGCTCTCCCCTTTTTACTTTCTTCTGCCATCCTCTTTTTTTCTCCCTCCATCCCCCTCTCCCCCTTTTCTCCCTGTCCCTTTTTATCCATCTGCCTCTTTTTAATCCCTCACCTCCTGCTCTCCCTCTTTTTACTCCCGCCTTCCCCCTCTCTTTCCCTTTTCTCTCCCTCTCTCCTGCTCTTTCTCCCTCTTTCACTCTTCAAAGCCTTTGACGATTCATCTGTTTCCCCTCAGTCCCTTCCCAATTTTCTTCCCTCTCCTGAAGGTACCGGCCTCTTGCAGGTTACAGTTCCAAAAGGCACTGGCAACCCTCTGCTACCCCATCCAAATGGCAATTGTTACATGTGAAAGTCTAGACGGTTGACAGGCAATTTGTCGTCACATACTAAACCAGGTTTCTCTCACCGGGGATCATAAATATAAAATAGTCACTGGTAGATCCAATGAGGAGTTCAGAGGAGACTTCTTTGCCCAGAGATTAGTGAGGGTTGGGGGCTTGCTGCCACGGGGAGTGGTTGAGACGAGGGGCATGGATGCCTTTAGGGGGACGCTAGATAGGTGCATGGGGGAGAAGGGAATAGAAGGTTATGCTGATAGGCTGAGATGAAGTAGGGTGGGAGTTGATGTAGAAGTTCAGCCATGATCTTATTGAATGGCGGAGCAGGCTCGAAGGGCCATATGGTCTGCTCATGCTCCTATTTCTTATGTTCTTGACCGGGGGGAGGGGGGGGGGCGATGGTGTGGAGGTGAGGAAGAGAAATCACAGCCAAGCCCAATCTGCCCTCTCCCAATGTCCACAGACATTGTTGGGTAAGGGGAGAGTACTTCAGGGTCACTGAGGCTATTGTAGTGTGCCTACTGCCACCCTGGCTAAAATCAGATCACTCAGCACTGAACAGGGATCAAACCTGGGACCTCATCTGTATGAATCTCAGTACATCACAGAGCTGGGCATCTACTCACTAAGCCATTGGGGGAGTCACTTTTGTTCCCTATATCTCCAGAAATGTCAACTTTTTTGCAGCTATCAGAATTAAAGAGCCACAAGTCTGGACTTCATAAGGTCACTCTATTAATTATCTTGTAAGTTTGGAATGCTACTGCAGTCTTTAAGAGTTAAAAAGTGGGAATTCATTGCTGATGAGGAGTGAAGTGATAATTAGATACAGTATCAGAAACTACCATTAGCACATTAAAAAGGTGTGTACTGAATCAAGCTACCATCAGCGCATATTAAGAAGGTGCAGAAAGTCTTCAGAACTTTCTCGAAGAGCACAGTGAGAAAGAAAGTCCATATTTAGTAAACTGTCTCCCTTCTTTCGGAGACACTTCAAAAGCTGTATTTAATAAGACAGTAAACCAATATCAAATTTACATTTAGTTGGTGCGTAACCAGTTGAACCCCAACATCTTCCTCATTCCTTCCCTCAATAGTCCCATTGCTATTGGTATGAATATCAATTTTAAAGCTTCCTGAGTTCAAAATTTTATACACAGGTGACCGACGTCTCTCAAACAGTTTTATCAACAGACTGATCTATGTTACTAATGCAGATTTAGAGACTTACAGTGGAGATACTTTAAGCCTACCTGTGAAAATGGCTCAGAGATCTAAAGCTATAACTAAGTAAAAATTAAATTAATTTTAGGAGCAGCAACATATCTAATGCAATGTCCTGCCAAAATCTATCTCTCAATCAACACCTCTAAAAACAGATTATCTGATCATTATCTCATTGTTGTTTGTGGGAGCTTGCTGTGTGTAAATTGGTTGCCGCGTTTCCTACATTACAACAGTGACTGCACTTCAAAACCATTTCCTTGGCTGTGAAGCGCTTTGGGACATCCTGAGGTCATGAAAGACGCTATATAAATGTTCTTGTTTTTTCTTCTGAGCCCCATCAGCCATGGCTCAGTTGGTAGCACTCTTGCCTCTGAGTGCAAAGGCTGAAGGTTCATAGTCCCACCACAGAGACTTGAGCATAAAAACCTCAGCTGACACTCCAATGCCGTACTGAGGGAGTGCTGCACTGTCAGAGGTGCCGTCTTTCGGATGACATGTTAAACTGAGGCCCTGTCTGCTCTCTCAGGTGGGTGTAAAAGATCCCATGGCACTATTTCGAAGAAGAAAAGGGGTGTTCTTCCTGGTGTCCTGGCCAATATTTATCACTAAAACCAATTATCTGGTCATTATCACATTGCTGTTTGTGGGATATTGCTGTGTGCAAACTGGCTGCCACGTTTCCTACATTACAACAGTGACTACACTTCAAAAAGTACTTCATTGGCTGTAAAGTGCTTTGGGACATCCTGAGGTCGTGAAAGGCGCTACAGAAATGCAAGTCTTTCTTTTCTTTTTCTTCTTTCTTTCTCACCCCAAATGTCTGTTTACTAGGGGCACCAGCTTGCACATGTACTTCATTGTATCTATTCTTTGCTGGGGTATGGGAGAATGTGCAGCGGTGTCATCAGTCATAGTCGCCTATACTTCCACGCAGCCAGCTATCCTTCCTTCCTCCATCTTCGGAGCTATGACTTGATTGCCTCAAAATGAAAGCATCATGCACACAGCCTGTATTGATGTGCATTATTTTCCAGCTTTGGTTGCATGCCGTTTACACTTTGCTGGAATAATAGAAAGCATATGCATTTATATAGCACCTTTCACATCTGTCCCAAAGTGCTTCACAGCCAAGAAATCACTTTTGAAGTCTTGTTATGCAGGTAAATGCAGCAATTTGCACACAGAAATACCCCTCAAAAGGTAAATGAGTATTTTTTTTTGTGTGGTGCCTGAGGAAGGAATATGGGGTTAGGAAGGACACCAAGAAAACTCCATACATTTCTTCAAATAGTGCATAAAATCTTTTATAGGCAGATGGGGCCTCAGTTTAACATGTTATCTGAAAGACTGCAGCTCCAAAAATGCAGCACTGCACTCAAATGTCAACCTAGATTCAAGTTGGAGTGGGGCTTGAACCCACAACCCTCTAACTTAGAGGGGAGAGGACTACCAGGTGAGCCGAGCTGACACAAGCAGTAAACGTGCGGCCAGGGGCAGGTCTTAGTGCAAGTCATATATTTTGTGCATCTACTGTCACCTCGAAAAACCTGGCATAAGCCAGTGCACCTATGGAATGAGAAAGAAAACTCCTCTGCTTATACACTTATATAAAAATCTTCCTCCTTGTTAAGCTGCTTGGCACTCGGCGTTACCTGCTGTTAAATACTTTTTGAGAACCCAATAGTGCAGAATTGTGCACAAGTTTCCCCTTGATTGGCCTAGAACAAGGCTTTAACAAGCGCAAAAATGCTTTTCACTAAGATGTGCTAATCAGTGGCGGCTTTTTGGCAGATGAGGCATACGCTACATATGCCTAACCAAGCCAGCTTGTCACCATGGTTACGGACCCTTCGCGTATGTGCAATGTCTTTAAACACACGCACTGCAAAGCAGGAACGGAGCTCGAGTCACCCCGAGGAGAAGCTTAAAAGGATTTTAAAAAACCATTCAATTTGAAAAGCAGGCACTTTTGCAAATGGTCTTTCGGCTGCAAATTGCAGTTTTGCGCATGGAATATTTTGAAACAGAAAGTTTTTTTCTGTGCCATTCTGCCGTGATTTCAATTCTGACCACTCTAGGTGAGGCACCCGACGAGCCCCCTCTGGTGCCAATCATGATCAGACGTATGTTAAACACAGACACGTCGGAGATGAACTTCCGCAAGGTTCTCCCGCTTGTCCGCCGTAACTTTGGCGGAAGAGCTGCGGAAACCTCGGAAAAACAGCATTGGTGTTTATGCCGTTTTTTTCGGGTTTCTGCGGCTCACAGAAGTTCACCACCATAGTCTGTTGGGTATGTTCTGCCCAGATTCCCTCCACACGGCAATTTCTAATCACTCAATATATTTATTGAACAGAAAGTCTGGCCCCATACTGTTACTGGAGCATCCTCCGTTTGGAGTGGCTTTGGTAGCATTGCATTTTGTTGTTATTCAAAACAAGCTGTTGCAGGAGACCGGGAGAATACAAATGTCAAATTGTCCAACTTAATATGTAGGCTGTGTTCTACGTATTCAGCCCCAGTATGGAAAACAATGCCGCAGGGCAAGGAACAAACAAGAAACCAATCTGACTTTCTTTGCAGCTTTGTGGACGATAATCCAACGGCTTTTCTAGAAACCTGTGTCCTGGAACTATGGAGTACGGCTAAGCGTGAAGTATAATTGCATAAAAGTCTAAAAAGAAATGGTACAAACGTATTTGGTCTGCTGCCCTCATTAACCCCTCTTTCACCGGCTGGGATTAGGTTCCTCAGCTGACCGTCACATGAAAGAGATCAGTTGAAGATTTTGGGAGGCATGTGATGTGGATGTTCTCAGCAGGGATCTCACTGCATCACAATGTGCGGAGATGGAATCCATCACATGCCTCAACAGCCTGAAGCTTCTTCAGGCAAAACAACCTAAACACAAACTGTGGGAATTAACGTTTTTAGAGCAGAGAAAGAATGAATGCAACTTTAAAAAAAAAATCCTTTGCTAATGCAGAACAATTTCAATTTAAAATTAACCACGGGTCAATTAGCCAAAAACAAGCAACATTTGGATAGTGGTGGCCTGGTGGGGTGAATTTCGGAAGGGTTTTCCTCGTCTCATGTCTGGGTCTGCTGTAGACTCATTGATAGAGATTGATTGCTGTGCTTGGTCAACAACTCCATTATCGTTGTATCATGTGACTACCAGGATGGTAGAAGGTGAACTAGACAGACCTTGGAGGGTTCTCTACTGGGAGTCCTCCCTTTTTTCTATTGGGGACTTGGCCTGGAGGGTGTTGCACGGAGCAGTCCCGTGCAATATGGTTTTAAGTCGGTTCATGGACTCCCAGGCCGCCTGCCTTTTCTGCGGCCTGGAGGAGTCCGTGTTCCATGTTTATATAGAATGTGAGAGGTTGCAGCCCCTCTTCCATTATTTGAAGGGGCTGCTCCTCGATTTTTGGCTGCACTTCAGTCCCACGCTCCTGATCTTTGGTCACCCGGTGCGGAGGGGAGCGGGCAGATCGGAGGGCCTCCTCATAGGACTGCTTCTTGGCCTGGCCAAAAAGGCCATCAACTGGTCCAGGCAGCGGGCGGTCGAGGGGGTCGTTTGGCCCGATTGCCTGCCTCTCTTCCGTGGCCATGTTCACGCCCGGGTGGCCCTGGAGACGGAGCACGCGGTGCCCGCCGGCACGCTTGAGACCTTCCGTGACCGGTGGGCGCCGCGGGAACTGGAGTGCATCATCACCCCAGCCAATCAAATTTTAATTTAATTTGTTAAGTTTTAGTAAGTTACAGTTGATTTGTTGAATCACCCAAAATCAGAAAAGTAGACAGAGCTTGGTCTTTTTTTCTTCTAGGTTAAATTGTTAAAGTAGAGCAGTATACACTACTGTGGCTTTCATATCTTTCTGTGGTTTGGCCTTTTGATAGGGTCTCCTAATGATGGACGCAGAAGGAACAAAGAGAACTCTTCTCCTAGACGGTTACCTGGCTACAAGACCTGGAATTCAGAACTTTATCCCATTTGGAAGGCTGGGGACCCCAGATGGCATGACTGTTGGAAAGGTGAGAATGCGAGCCTGGAGTATGTTACATGTTCTCATTCTCTCTTAATTAGACTGATTTGTGAAAATTAGTAGATACTGGGATGCTCGGGTGAAGCTGTCCTGAACACATCAGGATTTCATGAATTATTCCCTCCTTACAGGTACCCAGTATAATTCCTTTAATCCTAAATTAAACCAAACCTTATTGGTATGGTAGGAAATCTGTTATGTAAAGCAGGCTACCCCTATCCTGCTTCAGTTCTCCTTTTTATACTCCTGACTGCATTTCCCATCCACAGCACCCCACCCCACTGACTGTATTTCTCCTGCCCCGATGGCTGGCTGTTCTATGCCTCAATCCCTCCACCTTTTGCTAATCTGAATTCCCTTTCCTCTGTGCTTTCTCCTCTCTCCCTTCCCTATCACTGTTGCTCCTCCCTATCTCTGTAATCTCCTCCAGCCCTCCAAGAACTCTGTGTTACTGCAACTCTGGCCTCTTATGCATCCCCCACTTCCTTCGCCCCACCATTGGTGGCCGTGCCTTCAGCTGTCTAGGCACTAAATTCTGGAATTCCCTCCCTAAACCTCTCCGTCTCTCTACCTCCTTCTCCTCCTGCAAGATGCTCTCCTTATGTGGCTCGGTGTCAAATTTTGTTTGATCATGCTCCTGTGAAGCGCCTTGGGATGTTTTACTACGTTAAAAGCACTGTATAAATGCAAGTTGTTGTTGATATTTCAGGCTGCTCACACTAATAGAGCTTGGTGTTCTGATTTAGAATTTAAACATCAATGAGATAACAGCGCTTAAAAACAGCCCTTTCCAAACCTCCAGGTGTACAAAATTAAAAAAGGACAAACCAGTGAATTAAGAAACACAAGCATAAATAAGAATTAGGTGCCTGGGTTGCCAGGGTTTAGGAGTTTGTATGTAGGCCACAGTTGGTGCCCCACGTTCTCAATTTGTCACGTAACGTTACATTGACAGTACCACCTACTGGTGCAGTAGCTTAGGAATCCTCAGACCACTCACTATTTTTAAGATACAATTGATTCCTAGAAGGTTTATACAATTTTAATACTACTGTCAAATTTCTATTTTGGTGTAGACATTCCAAAACTTCATCTTGTAGCTGGAACATCTTCCCTCATCTGAGTTCTTATGTATCAGAGGAATGGATTCAGGGAACTGTGCAAAGGAGGGTCTATTGTTGCTTTTAATAAAGAATTGATGGGGGAATTAAGTTAATTTGTAAGTATGCAAACAATTCCAAGTGCAGTTTGAAGTGTTCTAACGATTGAATGTTGAACTTAGCCCATGCACAATCCCTACTATTAGTTCTGAAGCAAACAAATATGGACACTGATAGTTTGTTAATTTCTTGAGCACTTGCTGAAACTGCCCTGAACTCATGGGTTAACAGTACTATGAAGATTAAGATCCTAATAGGATAATATTCATTCTGTTTGCAAACAAGTGTTCCATCACTAACTTACACAACAGCTATCTTGGTTTAGGGATAAGTAGCCAAGGCCTTTGGACAACTTACTGGCTCGCCTATGAATAACCTACATGTTTAAGTGTTGCAGGCTCAGATTTTTTTTTTCTCATTTACAGGAGGACCAATTTCACTTGAAGTTAACAACGATGCCCCCACCTTAACTGGCGCTAAATCCACCTTCTACATTAACTTGAAATTCCCAAGGAATCAGACCATCCAGTCTGACGGAAAGATTGTTTGGGCTGAAAACTGTACTCTGAATGGTAAGGATGAAAAGGGTCATAATCTTTTGCCTGAGGATGACCAGCAGCATTTCTAACATTGACAGGATTTGGAATGGCCAGGCTATTCAGAATGATACCAGGGCTTAAAGGGTTAAATTATGAGGACAGGTTGCATTGACTAGGCTTGTGTTCCCTTGAGTATAGAAGATTAACGGCTAAGACCAAAAATGCAGGAAATCCCCACGTTTAAATATAGTCAGAGAGATCACAAAGTGGTGACTAGTTGCCAGTGATCTTGGGTTGCAGATTGTAGAAGGGAACGAAGACTGAGATGCAGATTCACCTGAATGATACCGGGGCTAAATGGGGTTAAATTATGAGGACACGTTGCATAGACTGGGCTTGAATTCCCTTGGGTATAGAAGATTGAGGGGTAATCTAATTGAGGTGTTTAAGATGATTCAAGCATTTGATAGGGTAGATACAGAGAAACAATTTACTCTGGTGGGAGAGTCCAGAACAAGGGGGCATAAACTTAAAATTAGAGCTAGGCCATTCAGGGGTGACATCAGGAAGCACTTCTTCACACAAAGGGTAGTGGAAATCTGGAAAACTCTCTCTGAAAAAGCTGTCAAGGCTAGGGGCCAATTGAAAATGTAAAAACAGAGATTGATAGATTTTTGTTAGGCAAGGGTATGAAGGGATATGGAACCAAGGCGGGTAAATGGAGTTGAGATACAGACCAGCCATGATCTAATTGAATGGCGGAGCAGGTTCGAGGAGCTGAATGGCCTCCTCCTGTTCCTATGTTGCTATTTGCTTTAACTTTTAACGCTCCAAGTTTCAACTTTGGATACTTCAGCACATTCCAGGGCTCTCCAGGAACAGGAACAAGAACACATGATTCAGCTGTAAAACTGCCCAGCATTGAGAGTGCTATCTGAAGTTCATACTTAAAAGTTCGGATTGCCTTTCCTGTGTGCTAATGTTTTTGTTTAAAGATTTTACTCAACAATTAAATGGGAAATGAGTCACGAGCAGAAGAGTTACATGGACATCCATAACATTTAGCTCTCAGTGTAGTCAAATTAGTTGTCCAGCTGCTGACCACATTGGGCTGGATTTTGTGATTGGAGGTGGGACAGCTGCTTGTCGTGTCAATGTCCCGCCTCCATCCTCGCCTGACCAACCAGAGGGATTTTTCCCTGATTGAGCTTGTTAAGCCCGCCCTGCGGGCTCAGCAGGCCAATTAGGGAAGAAGTCACTGACAGATCACGTCAATGTCAGATGTGCTATCTGTCAAGACTTCGTGAAAGAAGAAATGTCAGCCTTTGACAGCTCTGTGAAGCTGTCAAACACTGACATTCTCTTTAGTTTGATGAGTCCTTGTGTTGAGGACTCATCAAACCTTTCAAATTTGTAGATTTCACATGTCTATTGGAACGGAGGTTCCAACAGCCATTCTGTGACATTGACAGGCAGGATGTCGGCTCTCCCGATCCACCGCGGCTAAAAGCTGTATGAAGAAAACAAGGTAAGTGAACACTTTTTTAAACTTATCACTCACCTTGCATATTTACCACTCCACACTTGCACCCATCACTCACCTCTACATCTTACTTCCAGGTGCCTCCGCCCGCCGCAGACCTCCTCCACGTCTCCTCCAACCCGGTGGGGTTCGCCGAGGTCGGGAAGCCTTCACCTGTGAAGGTAAAATGGCACTAATCCTTTTTTCTGCCTGTTAACAGGCAGTTAAAAGGATTAAATGCCTTTCCCGCCTCCAGGAGACGGGACCCGATGCTGCACATCTTCCCGCCTCCTGGAGAAAGGGCACGGTGGCGGGATGGGGGTGGCTTTGCCAACCGCCCCCACTTTCGTCGAGTTTACCGGCTGTCCATGCCCGCCTCCTCGGGGCTTGGAAAATCCAGCCCATTACGTTTTTTTTCTATGCAAAAAAGCTATTTTAAAATAAATCTGTCAAAAATGATCTCCATAAGAGACCAAGGACTGAGTTCCTAATTTCATTGAGTTCACGGCATTCCCTGCGTGTGCCAGGAAGCGCTGATGTACGTATCATATTTGCTGTTATCTTGTGTGCGGGGCATTATGAATTTGCCTGTTTATATTCTACAGGTACACATGTAACTGCTGGAGAGTCAGTGTATTCCAATGATACATTGCAGCATGCTGACGAGGTGTTTCCAGATGGAAAGCCCTTTCCAAGGATCGCTAAGAAGAAAGGATCCAAATTTATCTTTGTGTGGCAAACACTGGGTACGAATAATTTAACTTGGCTTTTTAAGAAGGAATTATCCCAGATCTCCATTTCTATAATGCAGGGGGTGGGCAATTGAGATGAACTCCGCGTGTTGTAGTGCAGTGAAGCTGAAGCTAGACTATTCATTACAGGATTTTTAATTAATCACTAGGCTGATCATTGTTTGGCTACATAAATGCTCTTTGATAAAGGACACAAAGTAATACATATTACACAAAAATGATGGATTTTATTGAAGGAATGAGTTGGGAATGATTAACAAGCATTCATTGAGTGCAGGAAACGTAACGCTGTTGAAGGGAATTGAATCCTCGGATACATGTACAGATCTAAAATGGATACAATCACGTGTGAAATGCTCTGTGCAATTCTGGGCACAATGGTTTCTAAAGGAGATGTTCAGAGAACAAAGACTGCAGGACTCTCAATAATTTGAGAACAGGCTACTTATACTTGGTCTTAATGGAACTTTTTTGGTGTGGTGGGAAGAATGAACTGCTCAGGATCTTTGAAATTCATGGCTGGGAAAATGATGTATGGCCTGTCACAAGGAATTGATATACTAGTTTGTTTTGACTTGTCTTCCAGGGAAATACCGGCAGATAGTGGATGGTCCCTCCTCTCTGCTGGTTATTGGCACAGAAGATATCCCATTAGGTTCCTATACCATGGAGGTAGCTGTTTATCATTACCGTGGACGTGAGAAATTCATTCCGATCGGAAAAGCTACATCGCAGTTTACAATCACGGGTAAGAGGCTGGATTGGATAGTGAAGCTATTTGACAAAGTGGGTGGTTTAATGATTGATATGCTTGAAAGTTATCTGTTGGAAGCTCAATAAATGCACATCCATCTTCGGCCATAGAAGCCTCTGGTAGCCTGTACGGACAAACAGCGAAGTATTCAAAGGAGTATTTGGTACAATACAAAACCAGTACATACCCCTAAAAGGCAAAGGCTCTACTTGTGTAGTTAACCAACTATGGTCAACAAATGAGGTCAGAGGCAAGGAAAAGTGGAAATCTAGCAGACCCAAGCCCACGATTTCCACCACCTAGAAGGACAAGGACAGCAGGTGCATGGGAACTCCATCACCTACAGGTTCCCCTCCAAGTCTCTCACCATCCCGACTTGGACATATATCGGCATTCCTTCATCGTTGCTGGGTCAAAATCCTGGAACTCCCTCCCTAACAGCATTGTGGGAGTACCTTCACCACAGGGACTAGAGGGGTTCAAGAAGAAGGCCCATCACCACCTTCTCAAGGGCAACTAAGGATGGGCAATAAATGCCGGCCTTTCCAATGACGCCCACACCCCGAGAATGAATTAAAAAAAAAAAGACTGGGCTAGCTATAAAAAGCAACAGGGATACAAAGAAAGTAATGAGGTGCAAAATGAATATAAAAACAAACTTGCAAGGGATATCAAAGCTAACAGCAAAAGTTTTTATAAATATATTAAGAGAAAGAGTGGTAAAGGGGAATGTGGGCCCAATAAAGACAGATGCAGGCAAGACTATAATAGATGATAAGGAAATGGCAGACTTGTTAAATGAGTACTTTGTATCCGTTTTCAAAGTAAAGAAAGAGGACAAAATACCAGCAGTACAAGAGAACCTACAAATAAGTCAAGGGAAGGAACTTAGTGGGTTTAATATAAATTTAAAAATGGGAATGGAGAAAATAATGGGACTTAAGGTAAATAAATCTCCAAGACCTGGCGGTTTCCACCCCAGATATTAAAAGAAATAGGTGAGAAAATTGCAGATGCATTAGTTATAATTTTCCAAAGTGCTCTAGATTCAGAAATTGTGCCTTTTGGATTGGAAAATTGCAACTGCCACTCCATTACTTAAGAAGGGAGTCAGTTTAACATCGGTTGTGGGGAAGTTACTGGAATCTATCGCCGGAGACAGAGTGACTGAGCATTTGGAAAAGTATAAGCTGATCAAAGAGAGTCAGCCTGGATTTGTGAAGAATAGGTCATGTCTGACTAATCCAGTTGAACTTTTTGAGGAGGTCACTAGTATGGTGGGTAGGGGAGTGTCTATGGATGTTTTTTGTATGGACTTCCAGAAGGCATTTGATAAGGTTCCGCACAAGAGATTAGCAAAAATGAAAGCGCACGGAATTGTTGGTAACTTTGTGAAATGGGTCGGTAGTTGGTTGCGAGGTAGGAGACAGAGAGTAGGGATAAAGGGAATTGGTGGGATGCGACAAGTAATGTTCCCCAGGGATTTGTACAGGGGTCTCAGCTTTTCACCATACATATTAATGACTTGCAGATTCAGCAGAATGATACCAGGGCTTAAAAGGTTAAATTTTGAGGTTAGGTCGCAGAAACTTGGTTTGTATTTCCTTGAGTTTAGAAGGTTTAGGGGTGATCTAATCAAGGTCTTTAAAATGATAAAGGGATTCGATAGGGTAGATACAGAGAAACTATTTCCTCTGGTGGGTGAATTAAGGACAAGGCGGCATAATATTAGAATTGGAGCCAGGCCATTCAGGAGTGAAATCAGGAAGCACTTTTTCACACAAAGGTCAACTGAAGCATGACCTTGTGTGCAAGGTTTTGGATAATGTGTGCTCAGGATGAACAAAAGAGCTCTTGTACTACTGATAAGCTCACTGGAAATAGAAATGGTATGAGATGCCTCCTATTCTCCTGCTGTCTGACTGACTAAGAATATTCTGGCAGACCAGTTAGCTCACGCTACAAACTAGGAATTGGGTTACAAAATAAAATTAGAAGCAAGAGCAAACACAGCATTAGATTACAATAATGTACTTAAATTTAGAGTCCTCGTTTCTGCACAATAAAAACATCTCCATTCTGGTTCTGGTTCCTATCCTATTTACGCTTCTAAATTGGACCAATGTTTGTGACACAGAAAGAAAGACTTGCATTTCTATAGCGTCTTTCATGACCATCGGACATCCCACAGCGCTTTACAGCCAATGAAGTGCGTTTTGAAGTGTAGTCACTGTTGCAATGTAGGAAACGCGGCAGCAAGCTCCCACTAACAGCAATGTGATAATGACCAGCTAACAAAGTAGTTTATATGTGAACTTGGCTATTCGTGGAGTCTTTTACTCTGCCCCATGGCCCGACCAGAACTAAACTGCATTAAGAGAGGGCAGTTCTGAAACATA
The DNA here is from genome assembly GCA_030390025.1 of Squalus acanthias. Classification (NCBI taxonomy): domain Eukaryota; kingdom Metazoa; phylum Chordata; class Chondrichthyes; order Squaliformes; family Squalidae; genus Squalus; species Squalus acanthias. The sequence goes on from CM059451.1 coordinate 20,752,138, forward strand.
TTTGCCCAAGATCCCACTTTGATCTAAAAGCTGTTTCCTTTAGGGAATGCTCAGCAGACAGTTCTGGTAAATTTACAAGTTGAATACACTTATAAACCAGTCATACAAGATGACAAGCTAGCAGCGTGTAGGATTCTGCCTCTTTTCATTTCATTTATGCCTGCTACTTTGCTTTCTTCCCCTCCCCACCTCCAATCTTGGACAAGGCTAACCAATATCTAAAATCCACTCTGAGGCTGAAACAAATACTTGTCCTCATATGCAGCCACTTACCTGTTAAAAGTGCACATCCTTATTTGTACCCGATGGCCAGATTTTCTGCTTCCTGAATTAGACTTGCTCCCTGCACAAGGCCAAAGCTACATTGTCAGCTATGAATAATAATTCAAATAAGCTGAAGTGGAAAATTGGGGGGAGTCAGTTCACTACGCCGCTGGTTAACTTTGCTCCAGCAATGCCGCACAAAAGCCTCAATTGTGCTGGTCGTGGAAAATCGGCCCTTAGGTTTCCATCAGGAAAGTAGACCAAATCCAGTTCCTAATCATATACTGGCGCCATAGGTATTATGTCCTTTGACACTGATAATGCTTCACTAAGAATCTCCTTTCTTTTGGGGCCTGTGTCTATGACTTCCTGTACTTCACTCAGGATGGGGGATGATGAAATATGACCCCCTCTTCCCTCCCCCCTTATATTATCCAGAGGTGAGGGAGTGCAATTATTATAAGATGTTACTATGACCATAATTGTTCTTGGTGTCCAGTAAAGTCCAAGTCAATGTGGCTTGTTTTTAAGTGTGGTCTTCACGTAAAAACTTTGAAGGAAGTTTGCAGGTTGATATACTGTAGTAAGTTGATCCTTTCCTACAACATCTGACAGAATGGTTTCTATCAATGTGATAAGTTGTTGCAACTGAGTTTTTCTGGATTGGAAACTAGAAATTCTTGTGCCTTTTAATAACCTGGTCGCTTCATATTCAATTTTTGTTTTACTTCCGAATTGAATCCTGCACTAATTTGATTTTATTTCTCCATGCAGATCAGATTCCATTCTCTGTTGAGATTTCCCAGATTAGTGATCTCAATGATGCAGACAACAGCTTCATACAGAACCGGGCTATTCTATTTGGAATTAAACTCCACGACCCTAGCCTATATTTAAAAGATGCGGATGTCAGCTTTTCTTGGGATTTTGGAGATGGAAGTGGTACCCTAATCTCACGGCTTCACACAGTGACACACACCTACCTCTCAACAGGAGCATTCAAACCACAAGTAGTCCTCCAGGCTGCCATCCCATCAACCATGTGCAGCACAGCCAATCCAACTACTGAGAATTCAAGTCCAATGATCTCGACTGTAACCTCTGACCCCATATCACCTCTACCTATCACTGGATCCTCTGTTATGACTCCTGGTCTGATTGTATCCCCAGTAACTAGCCAGCCTACTGCAGGGGAGGTTACTACAGGTAGGAGCAATCCAGGATAATAAACACTGGGGTAGAAGCTGAAATGGTTCATAGTTCACTTTTCATGTTTGCATGTTACAGATGGGTAAGGCAACAGTAACCTGGATCACTACTGTGTTGGCTCTAAGGTGCAGATTAAAATTCTTTCAAGGGAAAAGTATTAACAAACTTGCATTTATATAGTGCTCTTAACGTAGTAAAACGTCCCAAGATGCTTCACATGAGCGTTATCAAACAAAATTTGACACCGAGCCACATGAGATATCCGGACATGTGACCAAAAGCTTGGTCGAAGAGGTAGGTTTTAAGGAGCATCTTGCAGGAGGAGAGAGAGGTAGAGAGGCGGAAATTCGAGTATAGGGCCTAGGTAGCTGAAGGCACGGCCGTCAATGGTGGAGAGATGAAAATCGGGGATGCACAAGAGGCCAGAATTGGAGGAGTGCAGAGATCTCGGAGGGTTGCAGAGATCTCGGAGGGTTGTAGGGCTGGAGGAGGTTAGAGATAGAGAGGGGCGAGGAGACCCTGGAGGGATTTGAAAACAAGGATGAGAATTTTAAATTGAGGTTTTGCCGGACTAGGAGCCATTGTAGGTTAGCGAGCACAGGTGCGAGTTAGGATACGGGCAGCAGAGGTTTGGATGAGATCAGTTATGGGAAGGTGTAAGGTGGGAGGCCGGCCAAAAGAGCATTGGACTAGTCGAGTCTAGAGGTAACCAAGGCATGGATGAAGGTTTCAGCAGCAGATGGGCTGAGGCAGGGGTGGAGATGGGCGATTGTTAGAGAGTTGGAAGTAGGCAGTCTTGGTGATGGAGAGGATATGGGGAATTTATCTGTTGGAATTCTGAAGCATTATCTTTATTTATCTCCAAAACTAGCAACGTCACTGTCAGTTCTGCCTACAAATGATAAGGTCAAACTATTGTGCAACATGACCTGTTTCTGGGTTTTAAATCTATCTAGCCATCTTTTTGGCTGGCGAAAGATTGTAATGTGATGTCGCCAAACTGGATACTGTTCCAATTGAGCTGTTTTTGTTGAGATTCCCCCTATCACTAATACTCAAGCTTTTTTGATGGCGAGGAAAGCACTCTAATCAATTTGACGTCTCAATAATTGCAAATAAAGTCTTTGGACAGTGGGAAGCACAATTTGAATGTGGTTTGTCAAAATTTGTGTGGCTGTCTTCTTTCTTTCTTTTCTCCTCCCCAAAAAATGGATCACTTTAGCTCCGTGTTCATGTGGTCTGCATCTACCCTGTCGAGCCCCCTCAGTATCTTGTATGTTTCGATAAGATCACCTCTCATTCTTCTAAATTCCAATGAGTATAGACCCAGCCTGTTCAAAATTTCCTCATAAGTCAAACCCCTCATCTCTGGAATTAACCTAGTGAATCGTCTCTGAACTGCCTCCAATGCAAGTATATCGGTAGGCATGACTAAAATGCATACTGTAGCATCTTGGAGCAGTGAATTAGGGATCACACTTAATAAATAGATTATTCACATGTTTAAAATATCACTAAAATTATACCAGATGTAGTTCAAAACTGGTGTAATCATTGCCCAACAACAGCTATGAGATATTAAACTAAGCAAGGCATTATTTCGTATGTGGAAAAACTCTGTTTCCACACTCAAAATGGGCAGTAACAGCTTTATTTATTCACTCTCTTGCTCGCAATATCACTAATTAATGACAGCCTAATCTTTTTGAAAGGGACTGGATATGGAATATTAGCAAGTTAAGGTACATTTGTTGAATACTCAAGTAAAAAGACACTGTATTGAATTTCAAATTAACTTGATTTCTGTCTAGTACACCTGACAAAACTTTAGAACTGCATTTTAATTTGTTTTCATAGGAAATACAGCTCCTTCTCAGCCACCAACAGTTGAACCTGTAGCTGTATCTACTTCAGTGTCTGATTCCCCAGTACCACCTTCTGCGCAGCAGCCAATCGTAATCCCCACTTCCACAGGAGGCCCTATTCCAGTTCTTTCTTCCACCATCAATCCTGTAACCCCTGCCTCTGATGAAGCTATAAATGCGGCAATTGCTGTCTCAGAACAAGCTATAAATGCAGCAACCCCTGCCTCTGACGATGCTATAAATGCAGCAACCCCTGCCTCTGACGATGCTATAAATGCAGCAACCCCTGCCTCTGACGATGCTATAAATGCAGCAACCCCTGCCTCTGACGATGCTATTAATGCGGCAACCTCCGTCTCTGACGATGCTATTAATGCGGCAACCTCCGTCTCTGACGATGCTATTAATGCGGCAACCCCTGCCTCTGACGATGCTATTAATGTGGCAACCCCTGCCTCTGAAGAAGCTATAAATGTGGCTACCCTTGCCTCTGAAGAAGCTATAAATGCAGCAACCCCTGCCTCTGATGACGCAATAAATGCAGCAACCCCTGCCTCTGATGACGCAATAAATGCAGCAACCCCTGCCTCTGATGACGCAATAAATGCAGCAACCCCTGCCTCTGATGAAGCTATTAATGCGGCAATCGCTGTCTCAGAACAAGCTATAAATGCAGCAACCCCTGCCTCTGATGAAGCTATTAATGCGGCAATCGCTGTCTCAGAACAAGCTATAAATGCAGCAACCCCTGCCTCTGATGACGCAATAAATGCAGCAACCCCTGCCTCTGATGACGCAATAAATCCGGCAATCGCTGTCTCCGAACAAGCTATAAATGCAGCAACCTCTGCCTCCGAGCAATCAACTGGTAAGTCTTCCATTTGCTATTTTTTTTGGAGACTTTATTTAAATGCAATGCACAGTTTTGTATAAATCTAAATCTCGTGCTGCATTGGCCTAAACCAGTGCAACAAATCTGGTGAAATGCTGTTTGCTTTTGTGTAGTATGGTACAACTGGAAACTGGAAATTTGGAGGTCTGAAATTATTGCAACAATGGGTTTCTTTCTTGAAATATATTGAAAATACTTTTTCTGAATCTATAGCTGTATCTGCCACAATGCTGATTCCAGAAAGTGAGATAACTGCTACAGGCACAAATGAGGGGCTGATTCTGGTGAAACGACAGGCTGTTGAAGATCCAGCAGAGAATTGCCTTATCTACCGCTATGGCACCTTCACTACTACTGCTAATATTGTCCGTGAGTAAGACCTTCAAACCACGAACAAGTAGATACTGCGTTGACCACAACTACCAGCTAATCAGCCCTGACTTCCAAGATAGCACCTCCGACAGTGCAGCACTCCCTCAGCACTACACTGGAGCGTCAGCCTAGATTGTTGTGTTCAAGTCACTGGAGTGGGACTTGAACCCACAACCTTCTGACTCAGAGGCGAGGGTGCTACCCACTGAGCCACTGCTGACTAGGATGAAAGGATGCTGAGGTGGTGGGCTGTTACTGGCTTAATTGTTTGTCTTGCTATTCTTTTCTCTTTCAGAGGGCATTGAAAGTGTGGAAATTGTACAAATATCAAATGTGGTGCCTGGTTCTGTGGCAGAGATGCAGCAAAATGCTGTGGATTTCACGGTGACCTGTCAGGGAAGGTATGGTGTACACGAGTTTTGACTATGTTTCTCGTTTAATGTACGCTAATGGCTTTGAGATATAGCTCTGCTTGCAAGAGCAGTGTAAACAGTTACAAGACAAGAAGGTGCCAAATGAAAGGTTTAAGGGTCAGCCTAGTAACTGGCTGGGGGGACAATGAGCTTTAAAATGGAGTAAAGCATGCTATATATTACAGTTTTATATTGAATTAAAATATTTAAATGGCACAGTTGGCAAGAAAATTGGTTTTAACTGTAATTCTATCACCAACAATCTGTCCAATTTGAAATGACAGTAGTACAGTTCCTGTTATATTAGCAGAATTTCCATTTTTGCATTTGGGCATATTGATGGAACGCAATTGTATTCCTTCTCCACCTGCAGTCTGACCAAGGACGTGTGTGGCTTTGGTGGGGAAAACTTATCTTCTCAAACTTTTTATACCTCTTTCATGCAGAGAAGGCTGGACCTTCTCAATCCAACTCTCAGCAGAACGCTCGAGGTATTCCGACAGCTGCCTTTAAAATCTGTTCTGGTTGTGCCATTGTATTACGATGAAAGAACAGGTGCACGATGAGAAGGTACAATTTTAAGTGCTGTCATTTCTTTTCCAGCTTCCCAAGTGAGATTTGCACTGTTGTCTTGGACGCAGACTGCATAAATCCTCAGCAAACGGACTGTACGGAAGTGCTGCCTGCTGATGAATGTCAGCTTATCCTTCGCCAATTCTTCAACTCCTCTGGAACTTACTGCGTAAATGTCTCCATGACAAACGTGGTCAGCTTGGCTGTTGCCAGTGCCCGTGTTAATGTGAACCCAAGTAAGTCTGTCCAAACTATATAACAAAGTGAGTGAATACAATGCAACCCTTGGGCATGTTACTAGATGAAGCAGTCTACCACGAACGTGACTAATAGAGTTGAGAGTGTATCTTTATTTGCTCCAGTGCATGGATGGTCAAAATAGCTAGCTGAGAAGTTACTGGGTTTGTACTATTAATATCCTTAATATCATTGCTAATCGATCTGCTGTGGCGTTGCACACACAGAGTCAAGACCAAGTGTAGTTATCAGGTGAATTGGGGTCAGAGGCCGGGGCAACAATCAGACCAGGGTGCACAGATGTAATTCAGTCCCCAGTTTAAAGTAATACCCTCTACCTTTCATCTTATATTTCCATTATAAACTCCTATTTCCACACTTATGATGGAAACTGCCTATGTCAACTTGTCACGCTGTAATTACACCCTCCTGCCACTGGTGGCGCTGTAGCGCTTCCACTGGGGGGAAGGGTGCAATTACAGCTTGACAAGTTCAGGCAGTTTCCATCATAAATGTGGAATAGGAGTTTATAATAGAAACAGTTGACAGGAAGTGTACGCAGAGGTAAGATTTTTAAATATATTAGATATTTGCTTATCTACATACTGTCCCAGTTTTGCCCTCTTATTGCATCAAAGCACGTGGGAAAGAATGCTTTAACATTCAGGTTTTATTTCTGTGTGGCTTTAAGTTTCTACTGAATGATTGACTTAATTTGATTTAATAGACAAGCTGAGCAGCTAGTTTTCAATTGATTAGAAAGGGCAGGATCAAAACTTGATCAAAGCACGCTGTTGTGTGGAACATGGTTGAACTAACTGTAGCCAAATGCATTATATTGTTGGTTTATTTCCCCTCACTGATTATCTTTCCAACCCTCCTATTTTTGCTGAAAGATTGTCGTCAGTATTCTGCGCATTAATGAACTTAATTGCTGTAATTTTGAGTGATTAATGAGACTTTTCTCTCAGCTGCAGGTGGGACACCTAATACTACTGAAGCACTGGTACTTGTTGGGATGTTGCTCATTGCCAGTATCATTGGAGTTGTAGCCATTACCTACAGGTTAGTATGTACAACTATCACAATGAAAGAGAGGAACCAATTCAGAGATGACTTGCTCTTTGGAAGGTATTTCGCTTTTCCTATTGACTTCTGAACTCAGAAGCAGTACTACTTAAAAGATCTCTATATATGTAGCTTACAGATGAGGGAACACAGTTGAAATCCAGAATTGAAACCAACTGAACCTATGGTCAAGAGCAGCAGTACAAGTTTCCAACTTGGGTCCTGAGAACGAAATGAAATGTAAAAACTCAAGGTGGTCCTGATTCAGCAACTTGTAGCTTTTTTTTCAAATTAATAGTTAAATGTGTCCTAATTCGAACTACTTCATGTCAGGTGTCTTCAAAAAGAAAGCATGATTATGCTGCTTCATGGCCAGGATTCTCTTGTGGAGGGTGGCCATTGAGCATGAACATGTAGTGTCCACCAGTTTGCTCGAAGCCTTTCACAACTGGTGGGCATCGCAAGGAATTCACTGCATCATAGACCCTTCCTGTAAAATACAGTTTAGGTGGGTCAACCAAACATATCTGTGGCACTCTCCCAAGAGAATGATTGGTGGCGTCCAGGAAACCAGCATCCCCCCCCCCACTGGCCCATCAAAAGTAGGGATTCTCTTTTGGAGAATTAGGGATCTTGCTTGTAATGTCAGAGGAGGTGTCGAGATAGTGGGTACGGGAAGAAATATGAAGGACAAGTCACCTGGGGCAAATTGCATACTTAACCAGCAAAAGTGGTCATGGTGGAGGCCTTAAATCCAGGATCCCTTAAACTGGGAATAAAATAATCTCTCAATTGCATATATATCACTTTCCACTGTCACGATGGATAAAGGTATTAAAATGTGATCTTGGAAGCGGGTTACATGCCCAGTGTCTGTTAGTCTGAAGACTTGTGAATTGTACAGGGATTTCATTTCATTTCAAACAACCAAACTTTTGGGGCCTTGAAACCCAAAGGGGATAAGACAGTTGGTACGAAACACGGCTGGTTGACATTCTAAATCTGGTAGCTTTTAGATTTTTTTTTGTAGAAGTGGGGAGTAGAAAATCAAATTTTGGGTTGTCTTTTTTTAAGACCACCTCCTGGGGAATCACATTTTCTGGGGCACAGTTCATCTGGAGATGAAAATGACCATTTTAATTTGAATATTAACAGTCACTTGGACAAGTGTGGATTAATTAAGGAAAGCCAGCACGGATTTGTTAAAGGCAAATTGTGTTTAACTAACTTGATTGAGTTTTTTGATGAGGTAACAGAGAGGGTTGATGAGGGCAATGCGGTTGATGTGGTGTACATGGTCTTCCAAAAGGCGTTTGATAAGGTGCCACATAATAGGCTTGCCAGCAAAGTTGAAGCCCATGGAATAAAAGGGACAGTTGCAGTATGGATACGAAATTGGCTAAGTGACAGGAAACAGAGTAGTGGTGAACGGTTGTTTTTTGGACTGGAGGAAGGTATACAGTGGTGTTCCCCAGAGGTCGGTACTAGGACCACTGCTTTTCTTGATATATATGTTAATTACTTGGATGTGGGTGTACAGGGCACAATTTCAAACTTTGCAGATGACCCAAAACTTGGAAGTACAGTGAACAGTGAGGAGGATAGTGATAGACTTTAAGAAGACAGACGGGCTGGTGGAATGGGCGGACACGTGGCAGATGAAATTTAATGCTGAAAAGTGCGAAGTGATACACTTTGGTAGAAAGAATGAGGAGAGGCAATATAAACTAAAGGATACAATCGTAAAATGGGTGCATGAACAGAGAGACCTGGGGGTACATGTGCACAAATCATTGAAGGTGGCAGTTCAGGTTGAGAAAGCGGTTAAAAAAGCTTACGGGATCCTGGGCTTCGTGAATAGAGGTATAGAGTACAAAAGCGTGGAAATTATGAAGAACCTATATAAAACACTGGTTCAGCCTCAACTGGAGTATTGTGTCCAATTCTGGGCACTGCACTTTTGGAAGGATGTGAAGGCCTTAGAGAGGGTGCAGAAAAGATTTACGAGAATGATTCCAGGGATGAGGGACTTCAGTTACGTGGATAGACTGGAGAAGCTGGGGCTGTTCTCCTTAGAGCAGAGAAGATTGAGGGGAGATTTGATAGAGGTGTTCAAAATTATGAGGGGTCTAGATAGAGTAGATAGAGAGAAACTGTTCCCATTGGCGGAAGGGTCGAGAACCAGAGGACGCAGATTAAGGTGCTTGGCAAAAGAACCAAAGGCGACGTAAGAAAAAACTTTTTTAGGCAGCGAGTGGTTAGGATCTGGAATGCACTGCCTGACAGGGGGGTGGAGGCAGATTCAATCACGGCTTTCAAAAGGGAGTTGGATAAGTACCTGAAAGAAAAACATTTGCAGGGCTACGGGGAAAGGGCGGGGGAGTGGGACTAGCTGAGGTGCTCTTGCAGAGAGCCGGCACGATCTCGACGGGTTGTAACCATTCTATGATATCAATATGGGTGGCTGAATAGTCAGTATTTCACGTTACTAACTGCCAGTTTCTAGTTTTGGGCCAAATCATTTAAAGAAACCTATTAAGTATTCTTAATCTTGCTCACTGGCAACTGTACCTTCCTATTAACTGAAGGATGGAGTAGCATTGACATCCAGGGGCTGTTCAAATTGTCCTATTCCCACACAACTGCAAGAGATTAGGGGGTGGCGGGGGGGGGGGGAAGATGCTTTCTCTTTAAAACCACTTAACTGAATTGTCTCTTATTCAACAGGAAGTACAAGGAATATGCTCCACTGCAGCAGGACCCCTCAAGGATTCATTCCGAGTGGATCCCAGACAGAGCTGCTGTGAACATTTTCCTGAGAAATATGTTCAGGCGACAGCGGAGTAAAGTCAGTGAGGACAGCCCTCTGCTGCATGGCTGTGTCGTCTGAGACATTTCACATGGATTATGAAAGTGGATTCATGTTACCAATAAAATGTAACCAACCCTAATTGCATATGTGGACTTTTTTTTTTATATGGAGGAGGGAAAGGGAGGGAGAAGGAAGAGGACGTCAGTTGAATCCTAACACTGCGAGAACAATCAAATAATTAAGACTTAAAGTGACAGGCAGCCTTGTAGCTTAAACATTGCTTCCCACTGCTTGAATCTTGCTTGTCAGGTAACCATGTGTCTGCCATGGCTCAGTTGGTAGCACTCTTGCCTCTGAGTCAGAAGGGGTTGTGGGTTCAAGTCCCACACAGAAACTTGAGCACAAAATTTAGGCTGACACTCCAGTGCGGTGCTGAGGGAGTGCTGCACTGTCGAAGGCGCAGTCTTTCGGATGAGACGTTAAACCGAGGCCCCGTCTGCTCTCTCAGGTGGATGTAACGGATCCTATGGCACTACTTTGAAGAAGAGCAGGGGAGTTATCCTCGGTGTCCTGGCCAATATTTATCCCTCAACCAACATTACTAAAAATAGATTATCTGGTCACTATCACATTGCTGTTTGTGGGAGCTTGCTGTGCGCAAATTGGCTGCTGCATTTTCAGCTGTAAATTGCTTTGGGACGTCCTGAGGTTGTGAAAGGCGCTATGTAATTTCTTTTTTACAGTCTTCCCATCCAATGGAGCTGGGGATAGAGAAAGAAACTGGAAGTTACAACAGGCATTAAGTACTTCTGGTCAGCTGCCATTGCCGAAATTGGCCTCTTGTGCCTCAACTGCAAGCCTGGACTGTTTCACTACTGTACTGTACATTGCTAGTCGTTTCACTTTTCCTGCTCTGATCATTTGCATTCGAAGAAGCCATTGTACAATTGGTCCAAACTGACCAATAAAAAACCCTGATGCCCTGGCCTTAATTCAACAGAATCTCTCTTCCTGCCTGACTCTTCCCATTATTAGAAAGCCTCTATTCTATACATTTGGTCTGGATTTGAATCCATTCGCCAAGGTGAAAGGACATGCTGCATTAACTGGTAGGAATGGGCATGCAGTATTTACCACCAACTTTCTGCATTCCCTATTAAACCGTCAACTAATGGATAACTGCTCAGATAGAACTCTAAAGCTACCAATTCTTGTGATAATCTAATACAATTTCCATTGCTAAAAGGAAACAAATTAAAATCAGTCAGAACACACACACAGAACACTTGTCACCAGTCTTCTCTCTGCAATTAAAAAACTTGCAACTTTATCAAATTTCCCTTATGCTGCACTAACTTTTTATGACTATCTAATCATCTTCAACTAGTCAACACTATTGATTAAACTATGCTCACTTCTTCGTCTTGAGGCATCGAAGAATTAAACTATTCCAGGGGTAACAATTTGTTAAGGAATGTAAGAACGTTTCGGCACCAAAACACTAAGCATAAGTAAGTTCAAGGTAGATGGTGAAATAAATCCTGGCTTGGCTTGATTGGTAGCGTTCTTGCTTCTGAGTCTAGAAGGTCAGGGGTTCAAGTCCCACTCTGGGAGTGGAGCACAAAATCTAGGCTGACACTTCAGTGCTGCATTGTCCAAGGTGCTGTCTTTCAGATGAGATGTTAACCTGAGGCGGTATTCACCTGTTCAGGTTAATGTAAAAGATTCCGTGGCACTATTTGGACAGTGGCCAACATTTATCCCCTCAACCAACATTATCAACAATCAGATTAACTGATCTCATTTGGTGTTTCTGTGGGACCTTGCTGTGCGCAAATTGGCTGCTGCATTTACCGACAAAACAGTGACTACACTTCAAAAGTAATTGATTGGTTGTGAAGCGTTTTGGGATGTCCTGAGGATGTGAAAGGTACTATATAAATGCAAGTTCTTTCTTATGGTATCCGTGAGACGTTTACGGCATCCTCGCTGTATATTTGTATGCATTTGAAAGCTGCAAATGATCTTCTGTATTCGAAGGGTCAATAAATAAATAGTTGCTGAGCACATTATAGGCCCTGCAAATAATAAACTAATTAGCATACTCTGAGGAAGGTATTAGATACAGAAGTCATTGGTGATTATTAATTGACTGATCAGCATGGAGTGCAAAACTATAGGTTTCCCTGCGTGACTCTCAACAGAACATCCCAATTGGCTTACCTGAGAATGCACGATGTGGCCTCCATACACGGCAACAGTCACTACATTTCAAAAGTACTTCATTGGCTGTAAAGCGCTTTGAGATGTCATGAGAACGTGAAAGGCACAAGTCTTTCTTTTCTTTCCTCCCCTCCCTTTCTTTGGCTTAGAATCCCTACTTCCTGACACCTTCAGTCACAAAATGTGTGACATAGGGGCAGATGCATGACTTGCTTGGTAAGGGAAGAGAGGTAACTACCAGTTTTAGCAATGACTGCAAGTTTGAATCTTTTATATCAAATGAAGATTAGGAACATGTGGAAGTTACAGCGGGAAATCGGTCGAATTCCGTGGAAATTCTACCCCCCAGTCTATGTACATGATTGTAAAATAGAGACCATCTGATGTATACAGATAATTAGTCACCACAGGTATACATGTTCCAATCATATGCTTTCACGTGCTGTTACACGTGTCATTTTCTTCTTCTCCATGGCCTTGCCCCTCCCTAACTCTGTAATCTCCTCCAGCCCCACAACCCTCCGAGATATCTGCACTCCTCCAATTCTGGCCTCTTGAGCATCCCTGATTTTAATCGCTCCACCATTGGCGGCTGTGCCTTCAGCTGACTAGGCCCTAAGCTCTGGAATTCCCTCCCTAAACCTCTCCGCCTTTCTCTCCTCCTTTAAGACGCTCCTTAAACCTACCTCTTTGACCAAGCTTTTGGTCATCTGCCCTAATTTCTCCTTATGTGGCTCGGTGCCAAATTTTGTTTTATAATACTCCTGTGAAGCGCTTTGGGACGTTTTACTACATTAAAGGCGCGATATAAATACAAGTTGTTGTTGTTGTTGTTGTAATACAGCAAATTTAAAATCTCAGTAACTCTATTAACTGGGGTTTGAGATCTGTGCAACCAAATAACTAAAGACAGTGAGGTTGTATCAAGTCCTCACTGACCTTGCATCTGAATCAGCTCACAAACATAAATATCAAATACAGTATCATACATGGAGGATCTGTGTGAGGCTGTTTTCTCTAAAGAGGTCAAGGATTCCTTAACTTGAGCACTGTAATTCAAACCCTCCTCTGCCTCAACACTTGATTATCTGATCCCTTAATAGCTTGCATTCTCAGAGCTCCCCAAATGGCAAGCGAATGTAACAGTCACTCTGGTATTGAGACCAGTCCTGCTTACTATTCAATAACACTTGCTGGAAAGTGCATATGTTGATGCTGGATTATGATAGGATTGGGCTTGGCTGTAATATATTCTTTGTGATCCAATAGCTTGTTGTCACTCGAGCCTGGATTTTCCGATCCGTGTTAAAGTAACGGCGATCGGAAAATCTAGGCTTCATTGCGAGCCCCACAGCTTAAGTATGCTCAGTTCCGTGATGGGCTGAAGGGCTGGGGTGCCTGTGAACCCAGAAATAGTTCTCATCTTTAGGGGAGGAGAGTAGAAAATAAAAAATAAACACTTGCACTCCGTGTAGCTGCAAACTCACCCCTTGCTGTTTCTGTGCAATCTTCGTCCTTTGGTGGAACACACTTGGGCCTTTCATGGCTTATGCCAACTGCATACACCAATGATTCTTCCTGGAAATGACAGATTCTAGTCATAAATAAAATAACCTGCTGTTCGGGAATCTCTCCCCATTATAATAGAAGACAAGTACCCGTGGCAGAGTCAAGTATTCCAAATAATTGTGTTTTATGAAGTAAAATCGTCTTTATGTTTTCATTTTATTGCCTTTTACAGATAGCCATTTCTCTTCTTTCTTCCCCTTCCGGCCTTCCTTGTGTTTTATTTTTGTTTTCCCAAAGTATCAATTTTATATATACGTATTTAATATTTTGTCCCATATAAGAAACTTCAACCTGTAAATTGTAAAAGTTGCAATATAGTTGCTCATGGAAACATAAGATTCTGAGGGGATTGACAGGGTAGATGCCGAGAGGTTGTTTCCCCTGGCTGGAGAGTCTAGAACTAGGGGGCACAGTCTCAGGATAAGGGATCAGCCATTTAAGACTGAGATGAGGAGGAATTTTTTTCACTCAGAGGGTTGTGAATCTTTGGAATTCTCTACCCCAAAGGGCTGTGGATGCTCAGTCATTGAGTATATTCAAGGCTGAGATCGATAGATTTTTGGACTCTAGGGGAATCAAGGGATATGGGGATCGGGCGGGAAAGTGGAGTTGAGGTCGAAGATCAGCCATGATCTTATTGAATGGCAGAGCAGGCTCGAGGGGCCATGCGGCCTACTTCTGTTCCTAATTCTTATGTTCTTATGTGAATAGTTGTTTCTAAAGAATGATATTTTGTATTATTTCACTACTTATGAGATATGCCACTGCTCAAATGCACTATGAATCGGAACTGTGGGATTTGGCTCACATCTAATGACTGGCCTTCATTGTGGCATTAAGAGAAGGTGCTAAATGGATGCCTGTTGCTTTTTCACTGGCAGCCAAGGAAAACTGGAGGCCATGTTACCCAGGGATGTCCTCATGCACCTCCTAGTGGAAAAAACAAGGACAGCCCAAGTAGAATCCTGTGAGCAGATAACCTGGCAATCTGCTTCAGGAATGGTATAATATGAGGAGATGAAGTTGGAGTTTAATTTTTTTTAAATGAGAGAAAAAAATAAAAGATTTGATCATCATTTGTTGTCCTTTATTTAAGAATTGACCTTTTCTGGGACAGCCCTAAAAGTGTCAGATCTAGTTTTGAGAGAGAACAGAATGGATTTTCTAAACAATTGCCCGAACACATCTTTATTAGGGCCGAAATAGGACTTTTCATCCCTTACGGGTAAAGTTAGCTTGAGAAACTGGGAGCGCGTGTCCAAGTCTTAAGGAGAAACAGTGCAATCGACAAAGCCTGTGTGACATTTCACATAAAATGTCTATTACATTGGCTCAGTGTGTCAGCTTGGCTCAGTTGGTCAGCCTTTACCTCTCAGTCAGAAAGGTTGTGAGTTCAAGCCTCATACCAGTATTTGAGCACATAATCTAGGCTGACAGTTCTGTGCAGTACTAAGGATGGTGCAGCATTAAGAAGTGCTGCCTATCAGATGACACATTAAACGGAGGCCCTGTCTGCCTGTTTCAATGGATATAAAAAATCCCATGGCACTATTCAACAGGCTGCAAGTTCTCTCAATGTCCTGGCCAAACATTCCTCTCTCAACTGACATCAACAAAAAAACAGACTAACTGGGCATTCATCTCATTTGTTTGTGGGATGTGTACAAATTGGCAGCGACTGGATTTCAAAAGGATGTGCTTTGGAGTGTCTCAGGGATGTGATATGGTGCAATATAAATGTA
Source organism: Squalus acanthias (assembly GCA_030390025.1). Classification (NCBI taxonomy): domain Eukaryota; kingdom Metazoa; phylum Chordata; class Chondrichthyes; order Squaliformes; family Squalidae; genus Squalus; species Squalus acanthias. The sequence goes on from CM059451.1 coordinate 20,767,377, forward strand.
AATTCTTTCTTTATATCTTTTTCCTATGAAATGTTAGATAGGCCAATATAGTGTGAATTTAAAATGGACTTATTCTTTGAGCCAGGGAACAGGGCTTAAAGTGGGAGTAAAAAACCGAAATAACAAAAGCCAAAAATCAGATGTCCCATTCAAGCTGCGTGGACAGGTCACTTAACTAATCCAAACTTCATGGCAACTTGTTTGAAAACTGAGGGAACTTTAATTGTGATCAGCAGAGCAGAGCGTCAGGCAATACTGGGACACTAGCAACAGAATGTTTTAAAACCTCAGGCATTCTGCATGTCGCAATCTTCTCCAAAACATCAATAATGCAAACCTGATGGCAGGCTCCACATTCATGGTTATGCTTGATATTTCCAAATCATTCTCCAGGTTTATCTGCAATTCCAAATCTAAGGCAGCCAACTACATCTATACCAGAACTGTGTGTTCCAAGAAGCCTAGGACCTGTGAACGTACAAACGTAGGGAGAAATAAAACTTTTAGTTTACATTTAGAAATTCTCCAAATGGCCCATTCAAAACGTGACTATCTAGCCCAAAGCGGGACAGATGGCAAACCCCTGGAAAATTACAATATAAAAAACAAATAATAAGCAACCACTAAAGGGTAGACTTGAAAGAAATAAAGACTTGTATTTATATGGTGCCGTTCACAACCTCAGAATGTGTTTTACAGCCAATGAAATGCTTCTGAGGCGTAGTCACTGTTGTAACGTAGGAAACGTGGCAGCCAATTTGCAGATTTTTTTTTTAGGTGTTGGTTGAGGGATAAATATCGGCCAGGACACAGGGGAGAACTCCCCTAATCTTCTTCGAATAGTGCTGTGGGATCGTTTACATCCACCTGAGAGGGCAGACAGGGCCTCGGTTTAACGTCTCATCTGAAAGACGGCACCTCCGACAGTGCAGCACTCCCTCAGTGTCAGCCTGCATTTTGTCGTCAAGTCTCGAGTGGGGCTTGAACCCAGAACCTCAAGAGGTGAGAGTGCTGCCAACTGAGCCAAGGCCGACACCTGAAGCTCTGAACCTTTGTTTAAGAAGGGTCGGTAACCAGAGGACACAGATTTATGGTGATTGGCAAAAGGCGACGTGAGGAAACGTTTTTTTTAAACACAGCAAGTTGTTATGATCTGGAATGCACTGCCTGAAAGGGCGGTGGAAGCTGATTCAATAGTAATTTTCAGAAGGGAATTGGATAAATACTTGAAGGGGAAAACATTTGCAGGGCTATGGGGAAAGAGCCGGGTGGGACTAATTGGATCGCTCTTTCAAAGAGCCGGCACAGGCACAATGGACCAAATGGCCTCCTTCTGTGCTGTATCATTCTATGAAGTAACCTCATATTTGATATTTCTGAATAATAAAAGCAGATACACAACAAAACAATACGTTCACAGTTTAAAGGGACTAAATAAAAGCTTGCAAAGTCAGTCTGAATTCATTCTGAGGTACAAAACTTGCACTCCATCCACCGCCTGAGGGAAGAGCTTGTGACCCGGAAATGATACGTTGGAACTGTATTTTTTTGGGAAATATTTCAATAACGTCATAAAATATAAACTATTGAAAGTGCCTGTGAGGAGATGAACATGCGCAAAAAAGAAAGAGAATACTTTTTTTTTAAATTGCAGCAACGCTGGCGGTGTGACCCGGAAGTGTTTGTGGGCCGCGGCTTCGGTTAACGTGGGGCCTACAAGCGGCGGCCGGAGGCGGGCGCGGACTAAAATAATAAGCTGCCTGTTTTCGTGGAAGCGGGTGAGTCTTATTTGCGAAGTCGAGTAGGTAGGTGTGTGTGGGTTGATTTGTTGTGTTCGTGACTTTTCCACGCTAAGGGAGTGGCTGTGATCGAAGCGAACGGCTGCCGGATCTCTTCAGAGTTTTATTTATGTCTTTCAGTAACTTTCAGGGTCCGTGTCCGCTTCTAATATCGCCCAGTGAGCGGCGTGTGACTGGAACTGGGGCTCTGTCCTGGGAGTGTATGTGTTTACAAGTTGTACACAAGGATGTTCCAGGGCCTGAAGGGGTTGGGGTTTATGTGAGACTCTATACTGAATTTATTGGAGGTACATTTTGTCTTTTTAAATTATATATCCAATTGTAAACATTTTTGTATATTTTCTTTTCCAATTTCTGCTCTTTCTATCCCCCCTCCCAAGGCAGTGAATCCTATATAGGTAACTTCTGGAACTGTGGTAGTTTTTCATGTGTGAGCCTAAATTATGTGGTGTACTATTTGACTGAGAGGCATCACAGTCAAGCCTGATCCTGCCCTCTCCTAATGTCTGCACACCTGAAGTTTCCTGAAGGGATCACTTGATAGTCATTAAGATTGGGAACGCTGGTTGATTCCCCCCCCCCCCCAGCATAGAAATCTTGTCAATTCTGGTACCCCACCACTGACCAGAGATCACACCTGGGACCTTTCTGTTCTTTGGCTCAGCACCACAGCAACTTGTGTATTTAGCCAATGAACTAATGGGGCACCCTGGTAAAATTACAGCTTGATTCTGTTGCTCTCTTACTGTAAATGATTGGGCTGAATGAGTCCACTTGACTGATTCGTGTTGCCATTCCAGCAATAGTTTACAATTTTTTGGCTGAGTGTAAAGATCTGTGTCGCCTTGTAGTTGGAATGGCTGATGTTGTTTGAATCACTACAGTTGTTTTTAATAGTGATGTGTTTGTGGTGATTTAGGCAGCAGTCCAATACAAGTTCATGCATAAAGTAGGTAATTTGTTTGTGTCAAAAATTCTGCAATTATGCTCTCCTGTTCAGCTGTTTTTCTGGGAGCAAAATGTGATCCTGGGGCTTCAGTGATGCTACATTTAACCAGGATCTTACATTAACAGACCAGAGTCTGTTGTGGGACATGGGTTTCCACATGTCCCACACCACCCAAACAGCCCGAACCAAAGTCACAAACCGCATTCTCTGTGATGACTACCGTGGGGCATTATCCTTTGTCGTCCTCCTCAACCTCTCTGCAGCATTTGAGACAGTTGACCAAACCATCCTCCTCCAACAGCTCTCCGTTGTCCAGCTTGGTGGGCCTGCCCTCTCTCGGTTCCGCTCTTACCTATCTGATTGGAGCCAGAGCATCTGCAGCAATGGCTTTTTTCCAGCCCTCACACCATTGATCCAAGTCCAGCAAGGATCTATCCTTGGTCTCCTTCCTCATGGGGTCATCTTCCACATGTACACTGACCACACCTCGGTTGACCTCTCCATCACCTCTTTCGACCCCTCCTCTGTCTCTGTCAGGTTGCCATAGTGGATTGTAAGGGTGCAGTACAACTCTCGAGTCAGGTTAAAGGTCAGAGTCCTGTGCGCACTGAGGCTGGGAGGTGTAAGGTGACTTTCAGCACGTGGTCACACACTGCTTATAGTTTGCATTGGATGCATTATAACTCCGATCTCTTGCAAAACCTAGGCACTTCTGGACAATTGTGCCTCTTGGGGAATTTTCTAAACTTTTCAATATTGTTAAAATGGGGACTCCTGGACACTCTGTCCTAATATTAAAAATTAGATGCCTGGTGGGGAGGAGCTCTGCAGAGGTATCCAAACACAGCTACACAGAGCTCCTTCTCGCCGGATTCAGTGCAGTGCAGAGCACAGCTAACAGTATAACTCCAGTCTGCTGCTTGAGACTGGTATCTGTAGTGCAGCTGCAGCAGAACATGTAGGAAACAGGTGTAAATTGGTGTATATAATGGAGGTTGGGTGTTTGAAAAGGTATTCGTAGAACAAAGAGTTGAGTCAGGCAGAACTCCAAAATGGAAGGGAAAGCAAAGGAATGTGAACTTGCTGGAGTCATTGATTTCAAGTTTTTTTTTGTTGAATTTGTTTTACAGATCTACAAGCTCTTGATCCATGAGACAGTTTTGAGCGGAAAGCTTCGTACTGTGACCGATTGTATCACGCTGCCACGGATAATGAGTAATTCTGCTTCGGCTAGTCAGAATAGCTCTCTTCTGGAGGGCAGAAGTTTAGATAAAGGTATTGTATACTCTGGTGGGGGGTGGGGGGACTTTATTAGTCTGTAGAAAGATTGTTTGATGTTGCTCAGGGGTGTCCAAACTATTGCCCACATTCAACCCCTGAGCCCTGGTAATCTGGCCCATTGCTTCTAATTCCTTACTCTGCTGGTTTTCCCTGTTAGAATTTTGTGGACCTGGAAGTTTGGAAAGGGCTAGTTTTAGCACTGCTGTCTCGTTGGTGGATAAATCCTAAATCAGAACACCAAGATCTGTTAGTATTAGCAACGTGAGATATTTGCAAATTAATGGGAACGTGGACTTAAACTTTATACAGGAAACTCTTTATTAACCGGCACCCAAATATCCGGAAATCTCTCTTAACCGGCAAAATTCTTGAGTAGGTAACCGGGGTTTTCCTTCATCTCTCGTTTAAAATTAACTTTAAAAAAAACCCCCGAGGCGTTTGCCTTGTATCGGAGCGTGTAGATTGGGAGGGGAATGTGCAGCCCGGGTAGGCAGCGGACACGACAGATGGTCAGCTGGCGGTTCCCGGGGAGACGGAGCTCCGAATGCAGGCGCATGTCAATGTGTACAGGGTTCTCGTACGTTGGGAGATATAACTCTCCATTATCCGGACTTTTTGATTAACCGGCACTACGCCGGTCCCGTCGGTGCCGGTTAATAAAGAGTTTCCTGTACACGGCCCCCGAGACTCCATGAGCACTAAAGTGGTTCATGTAGACAAAAAAGCTTGGACGCCCCTGATGTAGGTTATAGTCGTTGCCATTTTGGTCGTTTGCTACTTTAGTTCAGTGGTCCATTTAATGCTGCGAGCCATGTAGCTCGAGCATATAGAATCATCGAATGATGCAGCACAGAAGGAGGCCACTCGACCCATCGTGCCTGTGTCGGATCTTTGGTAGAGCTATCCAATTAATCCCACTCCCCTGCTCTTTCCCCATAGCCCTGTAATTTTTTTCCCTTTCAAGTATTTATCCAATTCTCTCTTGAAAGTTACTATTGAATCTGCTTCCACCGCACTTTCAGGCAGTGCATTCCAGATCACAACAACTCGCTGTATTTATAAAAAAAAAAAGTTTCCTCATGTTATCTCTGGTTCTTTTGCCAATCACCTTAAATCTGTGTCCGCTGGTTACCGACCCTTCTGCCACTGGAAACAGTTTCTCCTTATTTACCCTATCAAAACCCTTCATGCTTTTGGACACCTTTTTCAAATCTCCTCTTAACCTTCTCTGCTCTAAGGAGAACAAACCCAGCTTCTCCAGTCTCTCCACATAACTGAAGTCCCTCATCACTGGTGGTATTCCAGTAAATCTCCTCTGCACTCTCTCCAAGGCCTTGACATGTACGTCTCTTGCCACCCCCAGCTCCACTATGATTGCAATAATGGGTACATGAGTGAGTTGCAAGGATGTAGCAAATAAGGTGATCAAGTGACAGTCTAAACTGAGAGTGAATCTCACAGTTGCGTGCTATTGAAGACCACCAAATAGTTCCTGTGTGCATTATGGAAGACTGCTATTCCCCTCCCTCCTGTAATTTAGTTGCGTGGATCTCAAAAAAAAGTGTTTTTCCCCTCAGACTTAAGGGGGAGCCCGCTTCTGCTCCTTGGTCTCTGCTGATGCTGCTCTGTCCACTCGAGGGCCCTCTCTGATGGCTCAGGTTATGAATGCATCTGCCTGCTGTGAACTGGACCGTACAAGTCGGGAAGGTCCCTGGTTTGACCCTTCCTCTGCGCTGAGTTAGCTGATTCAGATTGGGCAGCGGCGGATGGGGTGGCAGATGTCCTCAGCATCTCTTGAGTTAGGGAGGAGAAAGAAATAAGCCAGGGTTCCTGCTCTTGATTGCAATCCAGTGATCCACCCTTCTGGAAAGTCTGTGTGCGCACGTGAGGTCTAGGTTGAGAGGGTTGTCCCATGAGGAGAGATTGAGTAGACTGGGCCTATATTCTCTGGAGTTTAGAAGGATGAGAGATGATCTCATTGAAAGGTAGAAACTACTTGGTGGGCTTGACGGGGTAGATGCTGAGAGGCTGTTTCCCCTGGCTGGAGAGTCTAGAACTATGGAGTTACAGTCTCAGGATAACGGGTCAGCTATTTAGGACTGAGATGAGGAGAAATTTCTTCACTCAGAGGGTTGTGAATCTTCGGAATTCTCTACCCCAGGGGGCTGTGGATGCTCAGTTGTTGAGTATATTCAAGACAGAGATCGATAGATTTTTGGACACTATGGGGATAGTGCAGGAAAGTGGAGTTGCAGTAGAAGATCAGCCATGATCTAATTGAATGGCGGAGCAGGCTCAAGGGGCCGTATGGCCTACTCCTGCCTATAATTATGTAATAGCCTATCACTCACTCTCTGGCTCTCATGGAGTGCGATCTTTTGGGTGAGAAAGATGATGATGCCTGGTGCTTTCACGAACATTGAGGGGGCAGGGAGGGAGGAAGAAACTGTTATCTGGGAGATGTGTGGCGGGGTGACCTGGATAACTGAAGTGCTAGTTTAGTTTTTGGTTACAGTGGGGCCATATGCAGCCTCTGCTTGCCACTGTTGTAGGAAACGTGGCAACCAATCTGTGCACAGCAAGCTCCCACATACAGCAATGTGATGATGACCAGATAATCTGTTTTTTAGATGTTGATTGAGGGATAAATATTGGCCAGGACACTGGGGAGAACTCTCCTGCTCTACCTCAGCAATGGTTAGCTTTCAGGGGATGAGCCGGGGAGAGGTTTAGCAAAACAAACCTCTTGTGAATGAAAGGCTAAAGTCGCTTCAGTTAACAGGCTTGAATACAATAAGTGTAAATAGATAGTGTGTACTTTAGAACAATACAGAAGTCATGTAGAGTCACCGCATTAAACTGAGTAATTAAATCTTTTCTGGAATCTGATTGCCTAACTGTATATTGGATCATGTGGCTGGTAAAGCTCGTATGTTTTTAACTGAAATAATAAGCAACGCTTACTCTTCCTTTTTTTGAAGCTGAGCAGCAGTGTACACTGGGTACTATTGGGACAAGGCTTATGTCGACGGGGCCTGTGGGGAGATCTGATGGGGACCAGTCCCCCTCGGCGCAGAAACGCACCGCAACTCAAGCTTTCAGCCTACTTCCCAAACGCAGGAGCTCTCCAGGTAACGCAGGGGTGCGAATAATCTGCCTCTTCAGCTAACCCACTGGCTCTTTTACACCTTATTTATATTACAGTACCACTTCTACTCAAAACGGATCTACACTGTGTTGCCGCCCCCTGCCCCCCACCTGATCCTCTGAATTCTGTCTGTGCTGTGGGGTGGTCTTCTGAGTACAGGCGCTGGCTTAGAAACGAGATTGTGCACATGCTGTCGCTTCCAAGTCACAATGATGTTTGGCAACAAACGCCTCGCAGTGGCAGTGATTGCCATTTCTGTTTGCCCTCAGTTCCACTGAGATGGTGTGTGCACCGAGTGAGGTGTGTGCACTACCTCGCTTACGCTATAGAAGTGCCTGCAACAAGAGCATTTGCCATTAAAGACCTTTTTTTGTAGTATAACTGGAGTATGCAACTAGGATCCCTAATGTACCAGTGGGCCTCCACGGATAAACCCCTTCAATGCAGCACTGGCCGGGTTCACCTGATCAGAGTCTGCACACTGTAAACGGAGACGTTTATTGGAGGAATTAACTTATGAGAATTTGTGAAGAGCTTCAAACTCCCGGAAGCTCTGTCCACCCCTCCGTTTGAAAGCTTGTTGCTAGGTGTTCTTCCTGCTCCCTCCCCCGTATTTACATGCACGCTTGGCTGAGTAAATGGAGGCTTGACAGTTGATGAAATGATCTGAAAATTATTTTTTTGTTTTATGTTCTACTATTGGAGTATAAGTAAATAGATAGTGTGTACTTTAGAACAGTAATTCTACTAACTGGAGCAGCTAGGCCAGGCTTCCTATTCCTACAGTGCCACATTGTTCTGTCATTTTCTTTCGCACCGCTGACGGACCACTCTTGCATTGTTCCCTCTTTCAGATCCATAAAACGCAAGAAGTTTGACGATGAGCTAGTTGAGAGCAGCCTGGCTAAATCTTCCACTCGGGCAAAGGGCCCAACGGGGATGGAACCTGGCCGATACTCCGGCAGTGAGCCATCATCCAACGAGAAGAAAAAAGTATATACTACACACACAGACACACACAAATGCTGGAAATACACAGCAGGTCTGTCAGCATTTGGAAAGGCAAAAAGGGAAGATTAATGTTTGGCCATAGACTTTTTGTTGGCCTGTCTTTTCTCTTTGTCAGAAGCTGATGGAGCTTCTATGTATTTCCATTTCTAGCCCCTTTGGTTCTTCTTTCAGATTTCCACCATCTGCAGTTTTTTTCCTTTTTATTTCTACACAATTTAGGCACTTGGTTAATGGGAATAGCATTTTCTAAATTTACCGAGGGGCTCGTTCCCATATATATGTTACTGTTTGGTTAAGTAGCGCAACATAGAGAAAGTCTTGCTTGCTGTGAGGTGTTTCCATTGAGCTGTTTTGTTCCAAATTAGAGTGACGCAGTGAATAAATGCTGAATAGTGCTGCCTCTACACATGGTATCTAGCAGTGGAGTTGGCGTGTGATGCAAGGCAAAGATACAATTGGATTGAGAACAGTCACAAACTACCTGAACTTTACTCCCAAAGTTTGGCATTGTCTTGAATCTTTCAGTGGTGGTATTGCCTTGCGCCATTCTTCAGCCTATCCATTGAGAGACACCTCTGCATTGCAGCTCCATGCCACACTTCCTGACGCTCACCGCTTGCATCAAGGATCACAAATGAAAAAAGACTTGCATTTATATAGCGTCTTTCACGACCACCGGACGTCCCAAAGCGCTTTACAGCCAATGAAGTACTTTTTGAAGTGTAGTCACTGCTGTAATGTAGGAAACGCGGCAGTCAATTTGCACACAGCAAGCTCCCATAAACAGCAATGTGATGATGACCAGATAATCTGTTTGTGATGTTAATTGAGGGATAACTATTGGCCAGGATATCGGGGATAATGCCCTTGCTCTTCGAAAAAGTGTCAGGATCTTTTACATCCACCTGAGAGAGCAGATGGGGCCTCGGTTTAACGTGTCATCCAAGAGACGGCACCTCCGACAGTGCAGCACTCCCTCAGGACTGCACTAGAGCGTAAGTCTAGATTTTTGTGCTCAAGTTCCTGGAGTGGGACTTGAACACACAACCTTATGACTCCAATGTGAGGGTGCTACCAACTGAGCTACAGCTGATGAACCAAAGGAGGCGGAAACCAAAATCTGTGCTGGATCCTCGAGCAGTTAAATTATGCATTAGCTTCTCTCTTGTGATGAGAACTAGCTAATGACTCGTGTGCAGATTCCAGGTACATTGGATTGGGTGTGAACATGAGCTAAACGACACTCCAAAAGCAGAAATTGCTAGAAATTTGCAACAGTTCAATTAGCATCTGAAAGACAAAAATAGGTTAACATTTTGGTTGTGACCCTTTATCAGAATTAACGTGATCAGGCTGGAGGGGCTTCTTCAGAGAACGGACCAAAAAAAATGGGAGGTCAAGTAGAAGTCAAGGGGGAAAAATTGAGTTGCGCCCTGAAAAAATTAGCGCCCTCGCTGCCGAAATTCATCGGTAGCGCCCCAAGAGGGAAGCGGGGCGCTACTGGAGGCACCCCGCCTCCCTCTTGGGGCGCTGCGAGGGAATATCGTGACGCTATGTGCCGCAGCGTGCACGTCGCGCCGTGGTATTGCAGGCCTTTCTCCCCTTCTTAAAGGGGAGGGGCCTTGCGCAGCGCGACCCGGGGCCCAGCTGGGCCACCAGGGATCGGAGTGCCGGCAAAAGAGCCCAGCACTCACGGAGCGCAGCTGGCACGCCGCAGGGGGTGCTGCTCAGGAGGCCGGGGATGGCAACGGGGGCAGGCGGCCAGCAACAAAAATAGCCGCCAGGCACCTCGCCTTTAATTAGCGCTGCCCCGGCCGCAGGTAGGCCCCCCTGACCCTGTTGGACATGGTGTCTGGCGGTACGTCAGGGGGCGCTACCGAAGCTCGCGGCCGGGGTGCTGTGCGCGGCGATGACTTCATACGCGGGGCGCTAACGGTTACCGCCGCCGCTAACCTCCCGCTGAATTTCGCGGGAGGCGTTGGCGGCGCCGCGTCCCGTTAGCACCCTCTTAGGGCGCTAACAGGAGGCGCAAAGCAACCGAATTTTTCCCCCAAGAGTTCAAACATGCTAACTATTTTCAGTGAGGTAGCTATTGGCTTTAATAGACTGTAAATGGATTTTAAAATGGCCTGTTTCTGTGCTGTATAATTCTATGTAATAAGATGGAAAGAGATAATGCCTGACTGAGACCAAGGCCTTTGTGTAGTGCGCAGCACTTTTTATACCTCTTCCCAGCTTTTTAAAGTCTGCTGTGTAGGTTGTTAAAACCATTGGCTGCCAGTTCGAATGATGTTTCACATGTGATTCTTTCCTCTTTCAGATGCTGACTGACCTGCTGTACATTTCCAGCATTTTCTGTTTTTATTGCAAACTTCTATCAATTGAGATTTCCTTTTTAACTTTTATATCCCCACTGATGTAACAGGTGTATTCTCTCAATTTTATTCTGAAACCTATATGTTAGATGAAAACTTTAATCTGGTAACTAAATAGTTTGTGCAGGAATGGATTGTTCAAGCACTGGGCTAGTTGTAGAAGTGTCCTGTCCAGGCTATGTGCTTGGTTAGCATTTAATACAGCCCTATGTCTCTTTTTATCAGATATCAAAGTCCACCACAGTGGCATCAGCTCCCAGCAGCATCGCCAAGCGGCTGAAGAAAAGCAAGCAACCACTTCAAGTCACAAAGGATCTTGGACGATGGAAACCAACAGATGACTTGCTGTTAATAAATGCAGTCTTACAGGTAAAGTGGAGGGGGCGGGGGAGAGATTCTAGTTTTACAAATATTGGATCAACGTAGCTTTTCTCTTTGAACTCTACATAACGGAGGCCTGTATTCTCTGACATTTGGAACCTTGTATCCAGTGTTCCCCGCACCCCCCCCCCCCCCCCTCATTTTTTTGTGGGTGCGTGGTCCCTTTAACGGGCTGTGCGGCCCATTCAAATTTACTTGCAGCATCCCGTGGGTCATCCTCTGAATGTAACCAAGAACCTAACTAATCCTAAAACAAAAGCAAGATACTGTGGGTGCTGGAAATCGGAAATACTCAGCAGGCCAGGCAGCACCTGTGGAGAGAGAAACCGAGTTAACGTTTCAGGTCAATGACCGAGCTAATTCTGCTAAACCCTGTCCTTTAACGAGAAGCAAGTAATCGGTCTACTCCAATGTAAATTCTATGTGCCACAATGTTAATTTAAATAGTTTGAAACCTGGAAGTACACTTAATACCACACAAACTCATCTTTGCTTTATCCCATTTTTTTCCCCCTTTTTTGTATCTCCCCTCTCTTTTCCCCCCCCCCCCGGCCATACACAAATCCCTGGATAAGGCGGCAGTTAGGCGACCTATTCACGTAACTGCCAGTACTACTTGAGCTGATTTCTAGGAGGTTGGTTTCCAATTTTAGTGCTTTTGTATGGTTTTTTTAAAACCCTTTTCAGTTCCAGACCTCTTGTCTAAGTTGCCTTTTAATCTACAAAAGTGATTGTGCCGACATAACAGTCCAAAAAGTAACTCACTTTGAGATGTTTTGCTAATGTGTGGTGCTATATCTTTCTTCAATTAGCTCCATCTCCAACCTACCCCATTCATCTTCCTGTATTGCATTGCAACCATCACTTTATTCAACTGGATGACTGCATTGTTGCATCTTTGCATTTATTTATGTAAGGAGGCAAAACTGGGTCCAGACGAGCAGAAAATATTCTGAATTTCAGACCATGGCTTTCATACATTCAGCTTTATTGTAGCACCCGATTCTTGTCACTGGGTGGTGCTACAGTGTTGCTTTCATTTGTAGAGAAGTGACGAGAAGCTGAGAGGAAGAGTTCAAGGGAGTATGGGTAGAATAGAAGTTAAGAAAAGTAGAAGAGGAAGACGGAAGGACGCAGTGAATCGAGAGGAAGTAAAATCAAATTTTAGACCAAAACTGATCTTTTGTAAAGTTAGAATGGGTCAGAACGGAGGAATAAATATGAGCCGCATTATTCATGGACTAAGGTGTACGGCGCTTTGCAATGTCATAGATGATCATAGAATAGTGCAGCACAGAAGGAGGCCATTCAGCCCATCGAGTCTGTGCTGGCTCTTTTGAAGAGTAATCCAGTTAGTCCCACTCCCCCGCTCTTTCCCCACATCCCTGCAATTTTTTCTCCAAGTATTTATCCTTTTGAAAGCTACTATTGAATCTGTTTCCACCACCCTATCAGGCAGTGCATTCCAAATCATAACCACTCGTTGCGTAAAAAAGTTTTCCCTCATGTCGCCTCTGGCTCTTTTGTCAATCACCTTAAATCTGTACCCTCGCATTATTGACCCTTCAGCCATTGGAAACAGTTTCTCTCTATTCTATCTAATCCCAGTTGTTACTTGTCGGCAGTCAGGTTGCTAGGCAATAATTGTTTAGTTCGGGATTTTCTCTAGTGAGTGAGTGAGGCGTGTTTAAACAGTAAGTATGTTTTGTTCTGCCCATAAATTTAAACTAATAGTTTCATGAAAATTGTAGCTTGTGGGTTGAGCACCTGGTATAAGTCTGAATGAATGTCTCCATTGCAGCCTACTGAATCTGTAGTGAATGACCCCACCAGTTTTCTCTTTTTTTAAATTCTGAGCTCAGGAGGGGATCAAGGTTTCTGCTCCTGATCACTATCATGTGACCCCTGCCTGAAAATGTAGATGTGAGATGAGGGGTGAGGAGAGAATCTGTCTCGGCTGGGATGCCCCATACATTTGAATAGTGCTGACACTGCCTGGGTTATACACAATGAACGGCTACTTGGCTGAGGTACTGGAGGGTTGGCCGCATCTGGGGAACTATACCCCAACACGAGTCACCACCTTTAGGAGAGAAGTGATTAAAATGGCGTTGGATGTGGTGGGGGTGAGAGGGAAAGGGAATGAGTGTAGAGAAAGACACACAAGGTAACTGCCTTGTGTCTTGTGTAACTGGAATGGTCTGCAACTGAAAGCATACTGGATCATTCTGTGCTGCAGTTGTAGAACATGTATATATCTATTAATAATTGATGGGTAAATAGATAACAGCAACCTGCCCGCCGGTGGTCTCTGTACGCTAAATTTTACAGTAAATGCTCCCGCCCTTTTTCGGGTCTGATGTTGCATTTTTTGAATTGCAGACAAATGACTTGACTGCAGTGCACCTTGGGGTGAAGTTCAGCTGTCGCTTCACGTTACGGGAGATCCAGGAGCGGTGGTACGCACTGCTGTACGATCCCGTTATATCCAAGTAAGTGAAATGAGTGTGGGAAAACGAAAACCTGTTGAGCTGCATTAGAAGGCAATGTGACAATATTCCACTGCTCCTGTCCCCTCTTATTTTCGAATGAATTGCAATGTTCTGCTCCTCAAGGTGTGGGAAGCTGGTGCTGAGGATTGGGGCCTTTTCCACTTTGGGCATCCTGTGTCGGCATTGGGTACAACACACTGTTAGATGTGGAGCAAAGCTCCCTCTTCTCTGCCCCCACTTCAGAAGAGCACCCCCTACTGCACTAGAGTGACATTTTGCATGCAGGATGTGCCAATTCGTACTGAAATTGGGGCAGTTTTGTGTGGTGGGCTTGTCCTGTTGCTCAAACTCAATCCATGTAGGACCCTTACAGCCAGCAGATAGAGAAAATGTTTATCCCATCAACTAACCTGGATTTAAATCCAGGTTAGAGACGAAAGGCGAATGTTTAAGTCGCCCTACCCCCTATTTTAGGTTTGACGTTGGCCATTTTTATTTTTCTCCCCTTTTAGCCCGTACCATTCTTCCTCCTCCTTCACCCCCCCCCCCCTCACCAGTGCCAAGCACCAGTTATACTGACGAGGCAAGCTGCTGGCCTATTCTCGGCTTCCTGTTAGCACTGCCAGAAAGTGTTGCCGAGTAGGCAGGGGTGTGTCCCATCGGGAGAATTAGCATAGAATCAAAGAAATTTACGGCAGAGAAGGAGGCCATTCGGCCCATTGTGTCTGTGCTGGCTGAAAAAGAGCTATCCAGCCTAATCCCACTTTCCAGCTCTTGGTCCGTAGCCCTGCAGGTTACAGCACTTCAAGCGCATATCCAAGTACTTTTTAAATGTGATGAGGGTTTCTGCCTCTACCACCCTTTCAGGCAGTGAGTTCCAGACCCCCACCACCCTCTGGGTGATAAAGGTTCTCAACTTCCCTCTAAACCTTCCACCAATTACTTTAAATCTATGCCCCCTGGTGTTTGACCTCTCATGGCAAATCTTGAGCCCAAACCCAGATGGCACCTCTACGATACAGCATATTGATACACCAGTGTACTTCCCCATTTAATGATGAACTTACATTTAAAACAAATCTGTCTCTGGTATAATTGCTGTGATTTAAGATCATTACATTCGTGGAAGACAATGAATGATTGATTGTCATCAGTTTTACTTATTGAAGTGAAACAGTGAATCGACCAGTAATTTTTCTCCATTGTCACCTAGTTGCATTCACTATTTCCCAGCACTCAATCATTGCAACTTCATCAATCAAAATTGAAATGTTACATATTCAGTCAACTCTTCATTCAAGTTATCTATCATTCAAATTTTTTATCATTAAATTGCCACTTTATGTTAATTCAAATGATTGGATAATTCATATTTTTAGCGCAAAGACAACAAATGATCAGGAGTAGACTAACTAATAGGAGATAGTTCAAGGTTGAAATGTGATTGTAGGCTTCAGATGTGTGCAAATTGCTCAAGCTTTGCGCCACGTCAGCAGAGCTTTTGGATTTCACAACTGTCTCTTAACTCCTTCCTCCCTATCTATCTCGTGAGTAAGTCTTGACATTGAAAGTTCATGCTAACCCAGATCTCTTACTAGCTCTTTGTTCTTTCAGACTGGCTTGTCAGGCGATGAGACAGCTTCATCCTGAAGCGATTGCAGCAATTCAGGCCAAGGCTCTCTACAGCAAGGCAGAGGAGCAACAGTTGGCAAAGATTGGATCGGTAATCCTTGCAGTATTTTCCATAGGGACAAAATACATTCTGATTGAATTATCTTTTCAAACTGGACTTTGGGGTAGGGGGAGGATTGCTACCAGTCCAAGACTTGAAGTGGATTAGATTATATGCAGAATAATGCACACAATGAAGAGTGTGTCGCAAACATGCTGAGGGGTTCTGATTTGATGCCAGCTCTGCTGAGTTAGTTGCGTTCAGCCAGGGCAACTGTTAGGGCAGGGAACAATGCAGTGCCCCAACAATAGGAGAAAAGTCATCCAAGGTCCCTGTCCCTGACTGCTATCCGGTGATTGCTTTTGGAAAGTTCTTGTGGGCGAACATTGGATGGGGCTGAAGTTATGATGCACTCTACAGTTGAATAGCCTGGTGGCATTGTCTCGGCTCACACATGGAGAATGGCCATTAGAGTGAAGCACTGGAGGACTGCTGGTACTTGGTGGAGCTGTTCTCCAGCAAACCTTGGTGCCTTCAGAAGAGGGGAGGAAGTGTGTGTGCGTGCATGCGTTCATTAATAAAACATTTAATGAGTCTCCCTGGTACCAGGAAACGTAATAAAACAGTTAAATAAAATCCTAACCTATCTGACTGTGCTCAATTTAAATACCCTTGGATGTGCAATTTAATTGGAGCTGGTCCCTAAATAATCCAGGCATCTTTCTTCTGTTTGGGAGATGAAAGTTTTTACATGTCTTTGCCTGGAGGTCATAACCTTCTGATGGGGCAATGCTGACCGAAAGTTCCGACATTGTTTACCATTCCTTATTTTTTCTGCTCCGCCTACAGACCAGTCAGCCCATGCTGGACACCTTTCAGGAGTTGCTGAACAAACACCCAAATGTTTTCTATCAGTCGCGCACTGCCAAATCCCTGCAGGTTCATTGGCAGCTGATGAAACAGTACTACCTCTTGGAAGATCAAACAGGTAAAAGTATGTTGGCTGTGTGGCTGCTGAGCGGGCAATAGCCATTGATCTGCCGCTTTCTGCATATCCTCGGATGTTGAAGTGACTTCCCAGTCTGCTGATGAGGGCCACTTTATTTTAACTTGTCCCTGGTATATGCCCCTCGTATCCCCTTCGAGCCTGGCGAGGCGCTGGTGGTCGTGGATGACCTAGGTGCCTGCTATCCTGATTTGCCTTGTGATGTGGAAGTGAGATGATGTAGATTGGTTCAACCAGATAACGCGAATATTAGCGAGCTTCTCAATGGGTACGCGGACTATTCCCTGTGGAAGATCAGCCATGGTCTAATTGAATGGTGGAACAGGCTCGAGGGACTGAATGGCCTCCTCCTGTCCCCATG
The DNA here is from genome assembly GCA_030390025.1 of Squalus acanthias. Taxonomy (NCBI): domain Eukaryota; kingdom Metazoa; phylum Chordata; class Chondrichthyes; order Squaliformes; family Squalidae; genus Squalus; species Squalus acanthias. The sequence goes on from CM059451.1 coordinate 20,783,852, forward strand.
TTCCTCTACTGAGGTGTACAAATCGGGAAGTCCTAGATTTGTGCTACGTCAGCTGATCTCAATCAGGGCAACAGAATCACCCAGGACCTGATTGTCCTGACCCTCGCTGGACAGTGGATGTTGACTGAGGACAGGATCAGGCTTGGCTCTGTTTGGCCCCCCCCACCCCTAACAGTTTAAATAAACCTGCTGATGAGGTCTGTAATCTCCTCCAGCCCCACAACCCACCCCGAGATCTCTGCGCTCCTCTTATTCTGGTCTCTTGAGCATCCCTAATTTTAATCGCTCCACCATTGGCAGCCGTGCCTTCAGCTGCCAAAGCTCTGGAATTCCCTCCCTAAACCTCTCCACCTCTCTTTCCTCCTTTTAAGACGCTCCTTAAAACCTACCTCTTTGACCAATCATCTGCCCATATATCTCGTTGTTGTTGTTGTTGCTGACACTCTCTGTCCAGGCTCACCTCAATGGTGAGTGTTGGCAAGAATGAAGTGCAGTTGAAGAATGAACTGAGAAGTACCAGAGGGTGACCACTGCCTGTTCACCTGTAGCCTCGTGAGAGTCCGTGCCTTCAGGAGAGACGAGAGGCCAGCCTGGCAGCACAAAGCAGAGAGCTGCTTCCTAATCACACCATTATTGGTGTGTCTCCGGGCTGGGTATCATTTGAGTCTGGGAATGAATATTGTTGCTGGTCTGCTGGGTGAGGCATCTTGACGTGAAGGGGAAAGGAATGGGCGAAGAGAAAGTAAAAGGGGAAATTGAGTATGATTCATCTGCAAGCATATGCCTGCCATTGGTGAATAGCACAAAGAGCAGTGGAGAGACCTGGAGCCAGAGCTATTCCATGCTCTGGGCTAAAGAAGGTTACGGGCATCTCTCCCTCTCTCTTCAGCCACAGGGCCTTCAGCTATCTCAGCCCCACACTCTGGAACGCTCACCTAAACCTTGTTAGCCCTCTCCCCTGCTTAAAATCTCTCTTTGAACACTCCTTCAGTCACTCTCCTAACTCCTCTATCATTCAGTGTCTGGTTTTGCCTTTATGAAGCGCTTTTGAACATTATATTACATTAAAGGCGTTATGTAAGTGTAATTTGCTGCTGCTGTTGTTGGTTAATGTGCAGTTTATTTTACTCGGCAGGCTGACTTTTACTGCTTTTTCCTGACTGGTTCTTTACTCTTTTTTTCTTTCTAGTCCAACCGTTACCTAAAGGAGACCAAGTTCTGAATTTTTCTGATGCTGAAGACATGATTGATGACAGCAAACTCAAGTAAGAGTTTGAAGATTTATGTACAGTGGGAAAGTGTGAATGTCATTTTTTCACCCCCCTCTATTTATATTCTTGTCAAAATGACCTCCTTAATTCTTGAGCAGTGAAATAATACCGAGCGGTGGAACGTTACCCATGTACCTCCTGGGACCTGGGCTAGAATCCAGCACAGACTGACGGAAGGAAAGTGTTCTCTTTGGGTGTAAGGGTCTAATGTGGGATGCGTCTTAACCCAATTCCTTCCAAGTTTACTGCCCAAAACAGCACATTAAACTGGCAAATCTTAGTCATGTGGTGGGCAGTGCTTTATTGTTATGGTTTGTTTTTCTGAGGTTTGGATTAAGGCATTTTTTCTGGGGCAGCCAGAGCTTTACTGCATACTGGAGGCTATTGGCAATCTGTGGGTTGAAACTTGTTATACCAGTGAAATGTTCCTGCTGGATGTTCAGTTATCGCAGTCACACTCGTGTAATAAGATAGATAATCGTGGTTTCGAATGAACTGGAGGTGAATGTGATCAGGATTTGGACCAACATATCCAAAGCTCTGATTCCTACCCTGACTCTCTCTTCACTGCTAATTCAGCTTCTTATAAGTAACAACACCGTTCTTGAGGGAAATAAATCTGAGGCTGCATTTTACCTGAATTGGCCACAGTTTGTCATTTGAAGTCCAAATTGATCCAAACGGGACAAACATTGATAAA